>OX359246.1:66721976-67943592 GCA_947179485.1 Allacma fusca
TATAATTACCATTCAAAGAAACCCCTCCTCGAAGTTCCCTACAACAACCCATCACAATTCAATTATATCAATAGATTCTACAATCCAAACAACGAACAACATCCTTCAAACCAAGATCAAAACTGGCGATCGGGAAACTAAATAGCCTGATGAAAAACAAGGGAGATCATCAGGCCACACAATTAGTCGACTCGGAAACCTCCCACCGTACCACCAACACACAAAGTACTCAAACTCATACCATACCACTAAACAACGAACTACAAACTCAAAACACAATTTACACATCAAGCACACAAACATCAATACCCACAACCATCGAAACCAAAACACACGCCACACAAACCGATTCCAAATTAATGGAAACTCCTGAATCAACAACCATCTCAGAAAACTGTTCATCACCAACCTCAACTCTCAAAAACATTGATACTTCTGACGAAATAACAAATAACTTAATATATCTACCTGTCCAAGTCAATAATGCTACATTCAAAGCTTTAATTGATTCTGGAGCTGCCCTATCAGCAATTAATGAATCAATTTGGAACTCACTACCCAACGAAATGAAACTCAAAACAGAAACTCTTCAAATACCACTTAAATTATCTCTTGCCATTACAGCTAACAACAAACCACTCATACGGAAGAAAATAATTCTACCTATCAAACTACAAAACTACAACATCAACTGGCCATTTCACATCATACCAGACTGTAGCCACGATATAATCCTTGGAAAACACTTCTGTAAAATCCACAATATGGAATTCGACTGGTCAAATGATACTGCTTATATCAACCCAACACAACCTCAAAAGAAACCAATTAAATCTATCAAGAAACTCTCAAAAAGAATAACCACAATTAACTCAGTACAAGTTTCAGAATCAACGTTAATTCCTCCCTACACAACGAATCAAATTCCCATTAAATCCAATGTCCATTCCGGAACCTTCTTATTTGAACCTTCAGCCCAATTTCAAACAAAGAACTTAATTTTAACACCTGCAGCCATAATCAACGTTGAAAAACAAGACAGCTTCATTTATATTACTAACCCTACAAATTCCGTTATCACAATTCCATCAAAATCAACCATTGGAACACTTCAATCAATTTCAACCAAAAACATCCTCCACACCATTGATGATACGTCCAGAGAAACAGAATTAAATCACATTCAAGCTAAACTTAATTGTACAGAAATTCCTATAAACCAGGATATAGCCGAACTTAACTTCTCACCACACCTAACAACAGATCAAACTCTTACCTTAAAACTACTTCTTTCAAAATACAGACAAGTATTTGCATTTAACACTGAAGAACTCGGTAGTACAAATTTAGTTAAACATAAAATCGAAACCTCTGACGAAATCCCTATCCGTTGCAGACCCTACCGCGTATCACAATTAGAACGTGATGAAATCAACAAGCAGATCAACGAAATGCTGAAAACACACATTATTGAACCCACAGACTCTCCATATGCTGCTCCAGTTGTACTTTGCAAAAAATCGTCTCCAGATGGATCCAAAACATCGTACAGATTCTGTTGTGACTTCAGATTATTAAATAAGAAAACAAAGAAAACCAGTTATCCTTTACCAAGAATCGATGACGCATTAGATAAATTACATGGCTTCAAATATTGTAGTACCCTAGACCTTTTCTCAGCTTTTCACCAAATCCTAATGGATCCGGAAACTAAACACAAATCTGCATTCACAACCCCTGACGGAAATTACGTTTGGAACCGCATGCCATTTGGATTAGTCGACAGTCCATATTCCTGGCAACGATTAATTGATAGAGTACTCGGTAACCTTAAATGGAGCATCTGCCTAGTTTTTCTAGACGACATCCTGATTTTCGCAAAATCCTTTGAAGAACACAATCGACGTTTAGAATTAGTTCTACAAGCACTTCTACAAGCAAACCTAACTTTAAAACCCAGCAAATGTCAATTCGGGATGCAGGAAGTGAAATACCTAGGACACATCATTTCCAAGAATGGTATTCTCCCTAACCCCGAAAAAATCAAGGCCGTCCAAGATTTTCCTACACCACAGAAAGTTAAAGATGTGCGTTCATTTGTATCACTATGCTCGTACTACAGAAAATTTATCCCCAACTTCGCCAACATAACACATCCTTTGAATCAATTACTTCAGAAAAATACACCATTCTTGTGGGATGAAAAATGTTCTACTTCATTTAACCTGATGAATGAAAAATTAACTTCAGCCCCTGTCCTCGCTCATTATAATCCAAACGCAGACATCGAAATACACACTGATGGAAGTTCCTTATACGGTATAGGATGCATAATTATGCAAACTGAAAATGACGAACGACATCCTATAGCTTATTTATCAAGAAGTCTAAACAAGCACGAAAAAGCCTGGGCCATAACACACATAGAATGTCTAGCAGTAATCTACGGTGTCGAAAAAGCAAGACCCTATATTTTTGGAAAACATTTCAAAGTTGTCACAGACCATTGCTCATTATGCCACCTAATGAAAACTAAAGAATTAAAATCAGACAGACTGTCAAGATGGGCCTTAAGATTACAGGAATACGATTTTGACATTGTTTATAATTCTGGAAAGAAACATGCCCATGTAGATGCCCTTTCAAGATACCCAACGTCAGAACCAACTCCCGCAGAAGAAGAATTCCCAGAATCATACTTACTATCAATCAACGTACCATCAACAAACCCTGAAACACGTCGTCTCATAATGCACCAAAACCAAGACCCACAACTCCACCCCATTATAAACCATCTAATCAAAACTAAATTAAATTCTTTCAACAACTACTACCTCATCAATATTATTCTCTGCAAGTCCAGACCAAACTATAGCAAAAATATATTTAAAATATGCATTCCAAAATCCTTCTAACAAGAAATCATAAATTCTGTTCACAACAACCCCACTGGTGGCCACTTAGGAATTTTCAAGACACTGCACACCCTTCAGAATAGATATTATTGGAAAAATATGAACCAGGACATCACAAAATTTATAAATTGTTGTGATATTTGCCAAAAATACAACCGACGGAATTTTGTTGAATCCGGACCAATGTGCCCTCTAGAAACACCAGAAACACCCTTCCACACACTAGGCATTGATTTTCAAGGACCCTACCCTGAATCTGAAAAAGGAAACAAATTCGCTCTAATAATCAATGATCATCTTACACGTTATATAGAAGCAGCTATAGTACCTTCTCAAGACTCTTATAACGCCATAAAATCAATAACCAACTTAATACTACAACGTCACGGAATTCCATCGAAAATAATTGTAGACCCAGGAACAGCATTCACATCAAACGAATTTCAATCATTTTGCAACTACTTTAAAATAGAACTCATCACCACTCCACCTAATTGCCACGGAACTAATGGTCTAGCAGAGAAAAACAACGATACTCTTAAAAGAATCATTGCAAAATTTATACAAAATGATCACAGTGAATGGGAATTATATTTACCATGGGCAGTTTATGCACATAATGTTACCACACATAGAATCACAAGATTTTCTCCATACTACTTAGTTTACGGACGAGAACCAATACTACCCTGCGATAAAATAATTCCACCTCTGAAACAATACTTAGAAGATTTTAAACCACCTCTCAACGCAAAACGTGTAGCAATTTCTAGAAACACTGCAAAACAAGTAACTGAACAGTTTCGACGAAAAGAAAAGCAAAAATTCGACACTCTGCACCCCACAATCCCTTTTCACATCAATGATTTAGTTCTTGTTGCCGACTTTACCAGAAAACCTGGTTTTGTGCAAAAATTCATGCCCCATTGGAAAGGACCATATGAAATCATTGATCAATTAAACCCTCGCAGTTTTAAATTAATTGACAAAAGAATCGGAAAAC
Organism: Allacma fusca; assembly: GCA_947179485.1. Lineage (NCBI taxonomy): Eukaryota > Metazoa > Arthropoda > Collembola > Symphypleona > Sminthuridae > Allacma > Allacma fusca. Next base: position 66,725,895 of record OX359246.1, read on the forward strand.
CCAACAAAATAATCTCCATGAATACACAACATCTAAAACATTACCACCCTCCACTGACCAGTGATGATATCTAACCATACAAAAATCTCAACCATCAATTTTTTTTAACACTTACAGATCAAAATGGATATAATGGAAATCGAGCCCTCAATGGAGGATTTGCTGATTATAGAAGCTACACCTGGAGAAGACTTTCCAAAGTTTATCTTTCCTGCTCCTACAAAATCCCCCGAACCGAATTTTCCATCTTTTATTAAAGACATGAATGCTGCCCTCGAACTTCCATCTAAACACGAAGAACTACCACTTACTCCTGGTAAAAACTTACACCACAGAACCAAACCTTTGACTCTCTCAACTTCACTGACGAATGACGATATGGACATTGACATCATCACTTTATCTCCGAAATCACCAACGACCTCAACACAATTACCCTCATCTTTAAAATGGTTTCTTGGAGGATACGAACCATTACCAAATTCGAATCCACCATACATCACTCATATGGGTGACTCAAAAGGAATCTGGTATGGTAATAAGTGGCTCCCTCACCCAAGAGTCATTGTACAAAAACTTCCCAAGAATTTCCCAAAAGGAACAATCAGAGCACCGAACACCTTGAAGACACCAAACCAACCAACAACCTCTACAACCAACAACTTACTCTCATTGCCTCATCATAACTCAAACCAACCAACCACCTCTGCAACCAACCACCTACTCACATTGCCTCATCAAAGCTCGAAACAATACACTAACAATTGGGCTCGGAAGGCAGCTTACTACAATACTTATTGGAAAGAACATTCCGGACAAACCAACCAAGCAGTCGTACGACAATTATTTTTCACAAACTCCATCGAAAATCCAACTAAATCCAACATCAAACACACATCTTCACTACCAACCACTTCAATCACACCAAAACCAATCAGACGTAACCGCCCAGGAAAAGCCCGACGAGACAAAATGATGCGGCAAAAGTTGAGACTATCCAATGTAGGACAGAAGTAAAAACATCGACAGAAGAACCATCAGAATCATCTACTTTGACTTAGAGTGTCAAGTCCCCACCCCTTAGACGGAGAGATGTAGCGTTAGATACAGAATCCAAACCTTCTTAGTTTAAACAAAAGCAAACAATATTTCTACATTTCATTATTTTAGAATTTAACAATAATCCTAAGATGAGTTCATTATTGAATATGAATAAGCATGCTGTGTTATGATTTATGAATGGAAGATGGGAGCTGAGAATAAAAAGGGCAGTCTAGTTTTGGTCATTCACCACGTTAGACAATTCTTACCTACTCTTTTGGGAATCTCACAAAGTGTTCTACCTTATCTACGTTTACTAAGTGCTTATCTATAATTACTATCATTGTCATCGAGCTACGCTGACCCAACACAAAATCCTACAATATAGACGGAGTGCCCTTGTACAACAGTACCAATAAGAGCTGTTGGCCTATCTTAGGCATTGTTAATGAAACAAATCTTCAATCCCCTTTTATCATTGCTGCTTATGTCGGAATTTCCAAGCCATCTAATATTGAAGAATATTTATCGCCATTTATAAATGAGCTACAAAGCATTTCTACAGTGGGAGTCATGTTCCGGTCCTCGCTGGTGAAAGTTAATGTGCAAAAATGTATTTTTATAATCGATGCACCCGCAAGGGCATGTTTGAAATCCACTGTAGGACACACAGGGTATTATGGTTGCGAGCGATGTGGGACAAGAGGAAAGTGGAACAACAAGGTTACTTTCCCAGATTTTCATCCCATGTAGCACGGTCAACACGTAACACGTGTATATACCGTGTGTGCTAACAACGTGAATCTGTTATACGTTTAATAAACGTTTTCGTTACGTTTATAACCGGCCGTCGAAATTGTAAACGAATTTAAATTTTCCCGCGTATCTTACTATCAATAATGCACACGCCGTGAACACGAATGATCTCTCTTATTGAAGGTTTTTCTTCGTGTAACGGACCTTGCAGGTTACCCGTGGAAATTCTTTAAAATTATTTAACTGAAGACTATTGGTTAGGATTGATGGTAAGTAGTAATAATTAATATTGTCTTCAAAATATTCTGATTTTCATTGTATTATAGTTTTCACATTTATAATTGCTTTAGTTAGTTGAAATGAGGCGATATTCAAACCGGCATGTTAATCGTCTAGCAGCTGCAGAAGTTAATAGTGTATTAAATCTTAATCTGGACAGTGCACCAAAATGTGAAATATTTAACAAAGTAAATAGTGCAGAGTACAACTTCGCCGATATATTACCCAATATAGAATGCACCGACAGGGTAAACATAAACAATACTGACCCATCATTGGAACAAAAAAATAGCAATCAGTTCGAAGACAATTCTCCAATACTTTACAACGAAAATTCAAATTTGCATTCAGCCTTGCTTCGGTGGAAATTTGAAGAAAACATAAGCCAGAAATCAATGTCCAAACTATTGAAAATTTTACGAAATGAAGCTGGCTTTAAAAGTCTGCCATTGGACTCCAGGACATTCGTAAACACCCCGAGATTGACACATACTCAGAAATTCCAAACAGGTGAATACTATCATTTCGGGGTTGTATTTACCTTGAAAGAAATCTACCAAAATCGTTTGCCTCCAGAGGAAATCATTCTTGACGTAAACATCGATGGGTTGCCTTTGTGGAAAAGTAGCTCCAGCCAGTTTTGGCCAATACAGTGCGATGTGTACAATGACTGCAAGTGCGATCCATTTCTTGTCGGGATTTACTATGGTAATTCGAAGCCAATATGTAGGAATGAGTATCTACATGATTTTGTCGAAGAATTAAAAGTTGCTTTGGTCGAAGGTGTAGAACTATGTGGGAAAATAATACACGTGGAAATAAGAGCTTTCATATGTGATGCACCTGCGAAATCGTTTATATTAGGTACAGTTTCTCATAACGGTTATTATGGGTGTCACAAGTGTAATCAAAAGGGAAAATATTACAACCATCGTGTTGTATTTTATAAAAAAACAAAGGAACTTCGATGTGATAAATCCTTTCGTGAGCAAACCAACCGACAGTATCATATTGGAAATACTATTTTAGTAGATTTGCCAATAGACATTGTAAAAGTTTTTCCTAACGATTACATGCATCTTGTTGGGTTAGGAGTTATGAAAAAACTGTTAGTTCTTTGGACACATGGGAAAAACTTGAAATGTCGAATGAGTTGTAAAGAAATAATTAAGGTGTCTAAATGTCTGTGCGCATTACAAAAATTTATACCGTCCGAATTTAACCGAAAGCCCAGAAGTTTGTCTGAATTGCTTCGGTGGAAGTTCACAGAGTATCGGAATTTTTTATTATATTTTGCCCCAGTTGTTCTGCGTAAAATATTGAAAACCGAGTACTATGAGCATTTTATGTGTTTGCAAGTTGCCATATTTATTTTATGTGACTCGCGGGCCACCGATGATCTGATTGTTTATGCAGACAAACTGCTGCAATATTTTGTAGCAAAGTTTCAGAAATTATACGGATTTCATAATTTGTCTTACAATATTCATGGTCTTCTGCATCTGGTTGAAGACCGAAATTGTTTTGGGTCTTTGGATAATTTTAGTGCATGCAAGTTTGAAAATAATATGCAGAACATCAAAAAACTGGTCAGAGGAAAATCAAAGCCATTACAGCAAGTCATAAAAAGAATCCAAGAAAATAATAATCCACGACACCAGATACCAGACACATCAAGGTCAAAATTTCCGACTGTATGTGCAAATCATAATTGGGGTCCATTGATTACACCTGAACCGCAAGAACAATATAAAATTATAAAATTTGAAAACTTTTCGTTAAAAATTAAATCTTGTGATAGTTACTTTCAAACCATCGAAGGGTACATTTACAGATTAGAGAATATTGTCACCAGCCACAATAAAATAAATTTGATTGCTTCACCTTGTACATACCGAGAAAGCCTTTTCAACTCTCCGTGTAAATCTGCTTTGATAGGAGTTCAATGCGTAAAATTTAGTGAAAAGTCTAAACTCGAAGTTTGTGATACTTGTGTGGTAAAACGGAAAATTATATTAATGCCAATGAAAGATAATCTTCATGCGGCCTTTCCTTTGCTACATACGTAAAGGTTCAAATCCTGATATAATTAATTTAAATTAATTTTTCCTCCAGAACATGTCTTTTTGCACAGTGGAATTTTGTTACCCGAATGGAGATACGGATTTAAATGTAGTGCCAATATCATGGATACACTCGAAGGACACAAAATGTTATTGGCCATCACACGTAAAACCTTCCTCAATTTCAAAAATGGTGTCAAAGTTAACTCCCTCGGAAGAGCACTGGGACGTATTTACATTGAAGAAAATTTTTGGAAAATACGGTAACCAAGCTTAAAATATTTATAATGTTCCACTTTATTTTTATCTACGTAACATACATGCAACATTTTACAAAACTAAATAATTATTTTCGATGTACATACATGGCAATTCATCATGTCGTTCTTTGTAAGTAATAACAATATATGCTCTTCTCGTTTCTACTGTTTTAGGCACAGAACTTGAAGCAAGACAGAAAGAAAAGTTGGCTGTTGAAACATCTGACGTAAACACAGACTGTGGTTTAAAACGAAAAAGGAAGCAGAGCAAAATTTTTGATCCCACGGATTTAAGCGGACCAAAAAAGGGACCTAAATTTCGACGGATCCCAGATGCTCCGATCTATTCTGAGGAATCCGATGTCTCTGAAGAATCTGACAGTTCTTTAACCATACCCAAATTAATTTCTCCAAAATGTAACGGCACGTCAAAGTCATCCCGCAGGTAATTTCATTTTTATCCCAAAAGTGCTTTTAACACTATGGATATGGATTGCGTAATTGTAGAAACTTTTTAGATATAGGAAAAATTTTGGTAACTACGGCGAACCAAGTAATTAGCTTATTACAACAATTTAGCTCCTCTGTGTACGTGCCGAAGAAATCTAAAATGTTACAGCAGCTAAATTTGACCTCCTTAGAGCGGGTTGATTCTTCGACGATTCAAGAAAGCGTGTCCGAAAAACCACAGACTTTTCCACGGTAAATACGTATCCTGAGTTACAACGAGGTCCGATTTCTGCATTTGATCCTGATTCAGTGATTAAAACTCCGATTGAGGGATTAAATCATTTGTCATCTCTCATTTGTCTGTTTCAACAAACTAAACGAATTTTTAAAAAATCATGTCCCTGGCATTGTTCAGCAGAAACAGTTTTTTAAAAATAATATTTAGTTTTGATATGCAAATTTCTGATTTTGTTAAGGACATTAAAATTATTTAACATATTTGCTTTCGAAAACTCTGCGTAGACAAATGCAATCACTGGCTTCAGTGGTCCCACAATCCTTCAGAAATCGAACCTGTGGTATATAAGTATCGGTTGTGTAATTCTACATAAATAACTATTAAATATTAATTCATCTGTAATAATCAGGAGTTTTAAAAAAAGTTCGGATTGTAATGGCTCCATTGGGAAAAGAGTTTCTATAGTTAGTGAAGAGACCCAAAAGAGAAGCATGAAAAAGATTCATACAATTGCCATTACTGATTCAGAATCCGATGTGCCAGCAAATGAATCCGTGAAATCACAGACTGCAGACCTTCAAAGGTTTCTAAAGTTTCAACGCCAATGTAGTGTTATATATCCTGTAATTGTTAAAAGTTGTGTTTATCTTGGGTTTAGGAAGTTTGGGAAGCCGGATTTTGCAAAGGACGTCAGAGAGAATTCCGATTATACATTGGACTGTGCAAATACAGGCAAGTTAAGTCTTAAATCTGGTTTTTCATTTATATTACACTATATTATTTACAATACACATTTTTCAGCATTCCAAAAGCAAGTTCTTCATTCATTGACTGTAATTAAAACTCGTTTGAAGCATGTTGAAGAGACACAGGAAATTTTGTTGCAAAGGCACATGGATGGATTTTCCAAGAGAAAATGGCGAATTGAACTTCCACTGAGGAATATTGAAGACGTTCAAGCTTTGGAATCGACACTTAGCAACGATGAGTACTTTGATGAATTGGTACTAACAAATTTAAAAATCAATTGTTAGTATTAGCAATTATCTTGTTATAGTAATTGTATTGTCTTATGCAAATGTCCACGGTTTATCGATTGTGGTTGAAATTACTAGCAATTTACAATTTTTGTTTAGTCTGCTCGCATCAAATCACTTGGTGGAACATGTGTCGGTGATTGTACCAGAAGAGTTTTAAGAAAACTTTTTTCTGACAACGCGGCTAAAGAAATGAATTGGAAAGGCAAAAATGGAAAACTCGCTTTGGCTGACTTAAAGTTGTCAAATTTAATTGCAGGTTAACGTTTTCGTAATGTAAGAATAATTTATTCTGTGAAATGTGCTGTTTCAAAATTTAATTATTTTTTTGATATTTGTATAGAAACCGTGAACAGTTTTTTTGGTTCGAAAATGTCAAATAATTCGCTTGTTGAAGGCTCCATTAAAGAGTGGCTCAAACAAGCTCCGAATCGGATTGCGCAGTAAGTTTACTCAATACAGCACAACGGTTAATTTATGCGTAAAGTTAATTTACATTATGTAAGGACCAAAGTGCATAAAAATTGTTGTTCCAGAAAAATCAAAAGACAGATTATCCAGCCTTCTGGTCATCTTGAAGCTCATCATTCAGATATTGACTAATTATTACTGAAATTCCAACAGCAAGAATCATAAAAGTGCTTTCGAAATTATAATTAGCAACGCTTTTATAATAAAGGCTTTTATCAAGATTAGATGTTTGAGTATGCAAGAATTATTTTCTTATCACTACCTACATATGGGCATTTAATTTTAAGTATAACCTTATTCCAGTTATTTTGGTCTTAAAATCCACTGCGTGTATGCATCATGCTGAATAAATATTGGTAATCACAATTAAAATTGCTTGAAAATTCTATTTTTTATATTGAATTTAAAAAAACAAATGTATGGGCATTTCACGTTGACAAAACGTGTCCAATAACACGTTGATTTTGTGGGACATGTACACCTTCATAACACGTATTCAAAACTATTAGCACACCTTGACAACACGTTAATTCAACGTCGATGCGTGTGTCCAGATACGTATACAACACGTGTGTTCTACGTTTATGTGCTACATGGGTTGCTGATCTCAGAACCGACGAATCTTGTAGTTCCCGTTTACAAGAGGAGCACCATCAGGTATTCGCGGTCGATAAATATCTTCTCTCGAGCAAATTAATGTTGGTTTGTTATCCCAAGTACCAATTGATCCTATGCATTTAGTTTATCTAGATGTTACAAAACGGTTGATCAAACTGTGGTTAAAGGGTCCCTTGAAAGTGTGATTGGCTTCAGCAAAAGTCCAGGAAATTACCGACGGACTTTTAAACTGCTCACCATATTTAGGATGTTACTTTTCACGGAGGCCGAGAGATGTAAAAATGGTTGGTCAATGGAAAGCAACGGAGTGCAGGCAGTTTTTACTTTATACAACTTTTATTACTTTGGTCCAATAGTGCTGCAAAAATCTCTTCTAACGCCATTATATGACAACTTCATGTTATTAAGTGTGGGAATTCGTATTTTGTGTGGCAAAAACACATATTTGTTATCATTAGCGAAACAACTTCTGGAGACCTGGGCAAAACATTTTAAATCAATTTATGGGGAAAGCGAAATTGTGTTCAATATTCACAATATAATACATATTGCAGACGATGCAAAAAGGCATGGACCATTGGACAATTTCAGCTCATTCCCATTAGAGTCCTACTTAGTAAAAATGAAGAGAATGCTTAGAGCAAATCATCACCCTCTCCAGCAATTGCATCGACAACTTCAAGAGAGATCTATAATCAACACATCCAATCTGGACGAAACCCCAGTGCTAAACTTTAAACACAAGATGGGCCCTATTTTGGATGTGATTCTTCAATTTGAACAGTATCCGTTACTCGAATTAGGGAATTTACAGTTTTCTACAAAGAAAGAGTGTTATTTTGGTCATCAGAATTTCATTTACAAACTTGCAAATATCATTCGCGAAAGTGACAAAATTTATTTTTTGGGTCAAATAGTTGAGGAGAAATGTGATGTCTTCAACTATCCTGTGCGTTCATCTAAACTGGATCTAAAATGGCCCCTCTGCCATATGACGTAATCCTTAATTCATCCCTAATAACCTAATAATTAATTTAATACCTGATGAACAGATGTATGCGCTAGTGGAGTTTGTAACTGAAAAGAAGTCTGATGGAACTACACCATGTGATATTGTTCCCATGTTATGGTTGACTCAAGATCAGAGTAGCTGCTTTTAAGAATGCAATTAAGAATTTGACCAAACCCAGTAACAAATGGAAAGTCTGTCCAATTAAACTAAAATTTGTTTCAGGTATCCAAGCCGTTTAAATTTTTTCTAGACCATTTTATAAGTAACAAATATTCATATTTGAAGAAACATTTTGATGATTGTTTATTGCAGACAATTTGAGTGCGATCCGTTCAACGCGCGATAATTTTCTGGATACCTCGGACATAGATTCTGTATCTCATACAAACCCATTGCGAAGACGCTCAAAAGCGGTCGCCTCTAGGCGGGAATCATCTGATAGTGATTCCGGAGAAAATACTGTTGCATCAAATAATCTACCTGAAGCTCCAGATATTCAATTTGAGATGCCAGAAAGTAATCCCGATGAATCACCTCGAGGGAGCGTTTTCATGGATGTGAATATCCCTTTGCTAATGGTGGATGAAGTAGAAGCGATTGCCGATGGTCAACAATCTGGTACTTACATAAATGCAAACTAATATAGATCGGAACTGTTTTGCTTCCATATTTAGTTTTGTGTGTAATTAAATGCATGTAATGTTCTATATTTTCCAATTCATGTTATTGATTAGGGCTTCAGATAAAGAAACCTAAATCTTTGGAAAGGCAAATGTTGTACAAAATCGAAGAATTAATTCGTAAAGTTGATGAACTTTCTCGAGACATCAAATTTATTAAAATGGCTGGGGTGGCTTCTATTCCTACCCCAGAGGGATGTCCTAAGTTGCCGATTACAACATTGGAGGAGTTGCAAGCATGTAACACCTATATACTTCATGATGAGAACCATTTACAGTTCTTGGTGAGAAACTATAGTTTTAAGCGTCAATAACTATTTTGCAATTTAATGATAAACTGTTTAATGCACTCCAAATTTATTCTGACTATTTAGATGAATTTGGTTTCGACCGTTGGAGGAGTTTCCATTAAAGAAGCTACGGAAAGGGTACTGAGCAAAATTTTGATAAATAAAGTAGCTGCCGGTTTCAATTGGTGTGGAATAGTAAAAACGAACGTAAAGCCTAAAACACCTTTGAAGGATTTTGAAGGAATACTTAATTTACTTTTTGGTAATTTTCACACTCCGAAATGTTTAAGAAATTACTTAATAAATTATATACTTATTTGCATATATATTATATACGTAGATATATGCAAATCACTAAAAATTATTAAATTGTTTATAGGGAGTGTCAGGAAAATAATAAGCACAGCTTCTGACAAGGATGTAGAGACATGGGGAAAATATTGGTTGCGGCATGCGAAAGGCCGATGTACCAGCAAGACCTCAAAACCCGAACTCCGAAGCTGACCTTTCAGAAGGCTAATAGCTACTGTCCATTTTCACCTTTATTATGAACATTATTGATGCGTGTCAAATTTTATTATTGAAATCAATAGCATGAACTCATTACATTATATAATTTTCAAATATTTGTTTGAACTTCTTTTTTAAATGTTGGAATAAACACGAAAAAATATTGAATTGTAAATCTCTTATAAATTTTATTACGTGTCTATGGTGGTTAAGCAGTCTTTTTATGTCATCGAAAGACGTAAAATGGATGTTGTATATGTATGTTAAATAGACGATATAAACTGACGTCTGTACGACGTTAAATTTTGACGTCAATCTGAGGGCAAAATCTTGGACATTTTTTACTCGAATAGACGTCAACTAATTACGTCCTGTTAACCATTTGACGTCAAATAATGATATTATATGAACGTCACCCTGCGAAGCTTTCCTCATCGGGTTGTGTAGAAGGAAAAAAAACTATGAGGTTTACTCCAATATACGGATATACAATAAACTGCAGCTATGTATGCATGTAATGTGCCCCCACGCTGGTGCCAGTTGGCGACCAGGAGATAGCATAAAGTTCAATTTTGCAGTTGCTTGAAAACGGAAAATAGCCGTATTTTTTCCGTTTCTGTTATCGTTTCCGTTTTTAATTAAATCAATTTATCGTTTGTTTTCGTTTAACTGAATTTTTATGTATCGGTTTCCGTTTTGGTTATCAAAAACTGTGAGGTCAAATTTTCGGTTAATAACGTTTTTCAATAACGTTATCCAATAACGTTTTTCAATAACGTTTTTCAATAACGTTATCCAATAACGTTTTTCAATAACGTTTTTCAATAACGTTTTTCAATAACGTTGTCCAATAACGTTATCCAATAACGTTTTTCAATAGCGTTTTTCAATAACGTTTTTCAATAACGTTTTTCAATAACGTTATCCAATAACGTTTTCTATGTCTGATCAAAATAGTCGGCTCTCTAATTTTTGTTGCAATATCAATTTATTCTGATATGTAAAACATCTTCCAAAATCGGTTTCCAAACAGGTTTTTAACACTGGTTGTAGGTAAGGGGTTTTCATGGAGATATTGAATATATCCCTTCATATCAGCACTGTTGTGGACAAGTTTAAGTAATACATGAGTTTTCAAGTCAAGTTCATGTAGGCCAATTTTGTTTACTTGAATCATTTGGGTCAAGTGCAAGTACGTACTCGGGTTGACCAGGTTCCAGTACAAGTAAGGCCAAACTTGAACCTCAAGTCAAGTTTAGGGCCAAGCAGTAGAAAGAAATAACTTGACCATGAACTTGAGATTTCGTGGTCAAGTTCAAGTGATTTAAGATTTCGCATTTCATAAAGGACGGAAACAATTTCAAAATCACAATCCAGCTTCATGTCATGTTCGGGGTAGATTGCATTGAAATTACGTGACCAAGAACTTAAGTTTTAATGATTTAAATTGATAACTTAAATTGTGGTTGCGCATGTCTTAAATCAATTGACAACATTCAAACGCTTAGTCCGTTTTTTGAAGGTTTTGTTTAGCTGACGTTTCCCGTTGTTAGTTTTTGCAGCGGCCTCTCCATCAATTGTCAATTGAAAAAACTATCATTATAATTCATATCGTTGGTTAGAATTATTAGTTGGGACTTGACTATATAAATTCCAATACAAAGGTGTCCAAATGACTCAGCCTATCCTATATTCTTCCTATTCATAAAATTTGAACCGAGCTTACATTTTGGCCTACATTTTAACGCCGAATAGATCAGCCTATCCTACATCCTTCCTATATGGGGTCCAGCTAAGGTTCCTCAACGGATCGGATATATCCGCATATCCGCGGATCGGATAAATTTCGGATAGGATAATTAATGAATTTATCCTATCCGCATTTATCCGCCCGGATCGGATAGGCACATTCTATCCGTTAAAATAATGCGGATAGGATAGGATACAAGGTTAAAGTAATCCGCACGGATACGATAATAGAATCTTGAGCTTCGGATAATCCGTCGGATATCTGCGGTTATCCGCGGATAGTTTTATCTGCCATCTGTTGCTTACCGGCCTAACAAATTTCGGTCGTAGAATGAAGTAATTGATAGCAAAACGACGAAAATACGCTTTTCTATTTCAACAAACACAAAAACACACAGTATATTGCTACTAAATTTACTCATCTTTATCATCTAAGTCCTACCAAGGAAATTAACTGTCATACAGGAAGTTTAAAACTATCCAATTCAAATTTGAGTGTCGAAATGTTAACCAACAATTTTTTCGGACCAGACCAGACCAAAGACTATGGCCCGGACCGTGGTCCAGAAAACCATTGATAGCAATTAAATAATCACATTTTATCCAGTCAAATTCTTCTTTTGTCCCCAGAAATGACATTTTTAATTTGTTCCGTAGGATTTCGTTAATTCATAAATTTTTATTTTGCGTACTTTTGGGACCATGGTCCTGTAGTCTGGTCTGGTCCTGAATCTGGACCAATTGTATCTGGTCTGGTCTAAGCGTTGAATCAGACCGGACCAGACCATACAAATCTGGGATCAGATCGGACCAGACCAATCCAAGACCATTAATAATGGTTTGGACCAGATCATTGGTATCCCTAGTTGCGCCTATAGTTGCGGTAATTGTATATTTCATATTACAAAGAGAAGAATGATTATTGCAGGGGTGAATAAATGATAAGCGTAATATTCATACTATGTAATCCTATATTGACTCCACGTAAACCGGAGGACCTTTTTCGACACTTTGTATTTGAATAAATACTTTTTATGAATTTGCAAGAATAATTTCCAAATTAGAACCATATCCGCGGATGACTTCGGATATCCGCGGATAGGATCGGATTTCTCGTTGCAAGTATCCGTCGGATACGGATACATATTATATCCGATCCGAAATTTTCGGATAGGATTCGGATAACATAAAAACTTTATCCGACATTACCGGATAGGATCGGATTAAGTTTTAATTTATCCGAGAATTTGCGGATAGGATAGGATACGGATAGGATAAGCCATTTATCCTATCCGTGAGGAACCTTAGGTCCAGCAAGCCTACATATTAGCCTACATTTCACAAAAAAATTAGCTCAACGAATTCTACACCCTTCCTAAATCTTATGTGCTTTTCATAACTGGCAGACTATTTAAGACCATTCTACTCTAATAAATTAAAAACCCTGTCTCAAGTAAATGGGGTTGAAATAAAATAGTTTAAGTTTAGACACCTTAACCAAAGCCGTAATAGCAAAATAGTATGGATCTTGATTTGGTTTACGCCGGAAATAGTGCGCAAATTTTACAACATTGTTCAAAAGGGATATCACACTTAAGATTTCCTTAAGTTCCCACTTTACCGAATATTTAGAAGTTTTGATTTCGGTGAGGTTTCAGCGCATATCAAGGCGAGATAGCACATACTTTTCACGCTTGAAACACTTCATAAAACAATTTGCAAGTACCAGGCGCCGACTATTCTTTAATTTTCATTTTGTCCATTCCATATGCCATTAAATGAAGATGACAATACCATACATATATGCCTATAATTCTAAGACGCCTGAGCCTACTTATTTTGTAGGCTAGGTTTTAAGTGTATATTCTTGCACCCTATTTTGCCTACAAGCCTGTTTAATAAAATCCTCGCACCCTATAAATAGCCAACAAATAGGCCTATATGTAGGATAGGCGGACACCTTTGTTCCAATATAAAATGATCTCGGAAGCATTACAAAACTGAGGAAAAATCACTGTGTTAAAACAGGAAATACAAAGGTCAAAAGTGGAATGTGGAACGTTGGAGACACTCTTTACACGTCAAAGACTCTTCGACATTTTTAATCCTAAAATCCTCTACAAAGGCTTTCCAATAAATAATTTAATTTCTTACATTATTCCAAGATAGAGGATTCTTGTTCCGGAAAGGAAAGGAGGACCATCTACGTCGATTCACGAGGGTTGACTGCAACGAGAACAATTCAGGGATGACTTAATGAATTTATTGATAAGGCGCGAAGAGTCAAAATAGCCCGGAAAACGTTCGAAGGAATGTTACAGATTCTTCACAAAATAACAAGATAATTTATCAGATAAACTTTATGTGTGAAAATATCAATACACTGATCCATTTATTTTTACATTCGGCTCGTGAACCTTGTGCATGGAATCTCTCTAAAGTGTCTAAAGTATTTAAAACATTAAAAAATATACATACATAATGTGTTCTGTCGCTGCTAGAAACTCATTTTAAACGTTTATTGAAAACAAGAGTGCGTACCCGTACGAACCTGTGAGCATGAGCACAATCTTAAAACCTATCGTTGTTTGTCTTTAGTACATAGCAGATCCTTGTTAGAGGCGGGGGTGGAAAAAGTTCATGTTCCCGCGATCCTGGTTCATATGCCCAAAATGATCATTAAATTATGCCCAATTTTGGAATTTGTTTTATCAAATTTGGACAACGGTCTCTACCCATATACATGCCCAAACTCTGAGAACATTCCCACTTTTGAAAAAATGACCTAATATACGTGCCCAATCTCTGAGTACGTGCGAAATTTTGGAAATTGTTTACTCAAATTTGGACAAAGGTCTCTGCCCATATACAGGTCTAATTTGAATGCGCATGCCCAATTTTTTTTAAAATGGCCTACCCACATACGTGCCCAATCTCGGAGTACATGCCCATTTTTGGAAAAAATTGAATTACCATATACGTGCCCAATCTCGGAGTACATACCCAATTTTGACAAAAATGTCCGACCCATATACATGCTCACTTTCGGAAAAAATCCCTACCCTTATACACGCCCAATTTGGGAGAACATACCAACTTCGGAAACACATGCCTACCCATGTACGTTCCCAATCTCGGAGAACATGCCTACCCATGTACGTTCCCAATCTCGGAGAACATGCCTACCCATGTACGTTCCCAATCTCGGAGAACATGCCTACCCATGTACGTTCCCAATCTCGGAGAACATGCCCACTTTGGAAAAAAATGCCCTACCCATATACGTGCCCAATTTATGAGTACATGCCCACTTTCGGAAGAATTTGGTTCATGCCCACTTTGGAACTTTTTCCACCCCCGGTTAGAGGCAAATGGTACTTGGGGGTGGTCTAATATAGATGCAGTTTACTGCGTTCTCTGTTTATTCAATGTATTTAACTTATTATAAATGATACATGGTAACAGGTGCAGGGTGACAGTAACCATTTGTTCCCCCTGTACCCCAAATGAGAGTATTTTGTAAAATATTTTAATCCTGCATTTTGTAGATTTTTTCCCATTTTTTAAAATTAATTTCATTGACCTGGGTTAATATTAGAGATCGCAGGTTGGAGAAACGTCAAGCAATGCTTGTTTTTTCAGAATGCCAATGTTTTCATTTTTGGATTCTCACAAAAAACGATTTCGGAGGATGTTTTGACTTTAGTTGGTAGAACATTTTATGCACTTTCCAGTGAGCTCCAACGCAGGTCTTTATGTTAAAAAATGTGAACACGGTCGGAGGAGACTCGGAACAAGGTTGAAGAAATTAGACTTGAGGAGCAAAATGGATATAGATGCAGAAAAAAAAATTCTGATTTTGTCATTTCATCATGGACGGTCAGGAGCTCGTAAAAATGTTTCAAAAGGCTGGATTTGTAGCCAATTTAATGCGGATTCATTTAAGTTGAATACGAACTTCCCAGCCGATTAATTGCGCTCATGCGTGGGAAATCGCTAAAGAAGTGCAAAAAGGATTTTAACATTTCTACAGTAGTTTGTCCTAACATATATAAATGCAATAATATTTACCTGTCAGTCAAAAGCACTAGATGTCACTGCATATGTTCCTACTTCGGTCTGACATGTTCATTTACTATGACATTTTAGTCAAATGAAGCTCAATTATTTATATTGTAAGTAATTGTAATAATTGTATTTCTTTTTTCAATGACCACATTTCAGTACATATTATGTTAATAGAAAAATAGTGTAAAGCAACGGTACTCTTAGCGTAAGGACCAGTTATGCGCCCGCTGCGTTACTTTTACCCAACAATATCACAATAACACCGTTTTTTAACGTAACGGCCTATATTTGCAGCAGGCAATAACGTAACGGTAACGGAACTAGGGCGTGCTAAACATTTATCGGAATAACTATAACGTTTAAGCGTGTGTATACAGAAAACAATATTGTAACGTAACGCAACGCTATTAAATCAATATATGTATGCACATATATATTTTGTATTACGTATTGGAAGCTAATATTGGATTTGTTTGGAGTAACTGCGCATGTAAACAAACGGGGAATATGTCAAAAACTTCAGTTGGATGTGAACACCCTGATCATCATTTATGTACATTGTTGACAACATGACAAATTTCAATAGGAAATTGTTGGCATTTCTTTTGCATAATCCACATGATTTTGTTCACAAAATTGATGTGTGATCAGCTTACGAATTAAGTTTTGGTTCTACCAAAGGTATTAGTAGGTAAGAACCAATCGTGGAGAATACTGTCGTTAGTAAAATTAGAAAAATGAATTTCAAAATAGGTCAAATGACGAGATTACCACATTTGCTAGTCGGGAAGCGAATCACATTTTAGGTGAACCAAGAACTGAAGAGAAATTAATTGCCTTTTCGCCACAATTCTGGCTTACCAGGAACGTCTGGTGTCACTACATGTTTTTTATTTTAGTTTATAAAGAGCGGACAATAATAATAACTATAACGGAAAGTGACGGCTATTTTGTATTTTTTAATGGTAACGAAAACTAACGCTGGAGTATTAGTTGTTTTGTAGTGACGCAGCGGTAACGATGAAATTTTTTATACGATATTTAGTAATGTAAGGATAATTAACGCCAATTTTAAAACCTGTAGTAATATTGTAACGTAACGTAACGAAAATGTGGATGCGCATCCTGGTAAGGACTCACGAAACAAATGAAACTTGCAAAATTTTGTTCCTGAACATCGTTACAATCAACGTATGTTTATCAAAAGCAATAATTTTACAGGTAACCCATCCCGAAATTGTTAGGGTCAATCTGAGTTTGCAGGCATGAAGAGAATCGGGTGCGTCACAATTTTTGGGATTCTCTATGCAAAAGTTCTGAAAGCTTGCTGGTCAGTGCATGAATATGTTTTTGAAAGAACTAAGAATTATCTCTATGAATGTTACTTCGTTCTTATTTTTTATTAGTTTTTAATTAAAAAAACATTTTGACGCTAATTTGTAATCCATATTATACTCACCCCAAGGAGCTGTTAAACAGGTCCCAAAGTTGAGACTTGAGAGTTGTGGGACTCATCAGATTGAGAGAAATACTCGACGGGGGTTATAGGGATGGAACAAACTATGATTTGCCGTATTTGCTAAAACATGGGATTTTTGCACGCATTTTACCATTCCTCATGGTTTGGGCTATAGGTCGAACTACAGACACGCATATGTAAAATATTTCTTGGCACCCTGTACTTAAACTCCGAGCAATACCAGGTTAAACGAAACAAGTACGTATTATCTCAGTGTGATAGTTTCATCTTGTTATGTAGAATCTATAATAATTTAGAAACTCCCTTCATATATCTATATATAAATATATGCTTTTACAATATTTTAATTCTGTAACACACAATCAGAACCTTATTCATAAGGCGTAATAATTCAAATAATAAAATCTGGAATCAAATTTAGTGTTACGTCCTTATATCGTTTAACTAATCAATAACAAGCAGGATTTCCTGTATTTACAAATGTAACAATCACAAGCCCAGACATACTATCAAAAATTTCGAATTTTATTGCACAATCACAATGTCTCAATCGGATTCTTCTCCTTCGGAGGTGTCGACATCATAAACGACAGGAAATGACAAAACCGGAACATATTCAGACCCCTTACCCTCCGGTTTTTCCGATTCGCAAGTATAATTGACAGACATCATGTGATCGGTGATGCAGGTGCAGTGTCCTGTGCTAAGGCCAGCACGAATCTTCAAACAGTTTGAATTCTGGACGCACTGCTGACTCGTGGCGTTAAGATCGCATCGGGAACCAGCTAACCCCAGACATGTCTTCGTTGTCAGACTGAATTCCTTGAAGTCCTCACATTGGCAAATGTCATCGATGCAGCGTAGTCCCGAGAGGTTATCACAATCCCCTGCAGAGTTGCAGGGCATTCCAAAGGTAGCTTCACATGTGCCAGATGTGCTCTCCCCATAGCCCTCCATGCATTGACAGGAACCTCGGGAGCTGTTTCTGACCTTCACACATTCAGCACCCTCAACGCAACTAGAGATCGAATCGCAGGGACCACCAACTCGACTTTTACATTTTGCGTCGAAGTATTGACTGGCATAGCGGCAACTGCATGTGTTGGTATGCCGATCACACACTAACCCATCCAGGCAAGTACCTGCTGAACTGCAACTCTCACCGTGTCCTCTTCCGCAAGTTCCGAAGCTCGTCTGTGAATATCCAGGTCTGCATTTACACGTTCCAGGACCAGTAGATAAGCACTCTTTGATGTACTGACAATATGCCCCAGGAGCACATAAATCGTCTATACAAGGACTTCCTACTTTTCCTAGGCACTGTGTGTAGGAATCTGGATAGAATTTGTAAAATGAACGGCTGCAGGGATTGCTCCGATGTTTTCTGCCAGTACCAAATAGAGATGTGTCCGGATCACAATTGCATGTTCCATCCACACATTTCAGTAATAGACCCTCTTCGTACTTGCATTGGTCATCAGTAGTGCAATTCTCCAACACATCCAGTCTTCGAGAGCATCCTTCGCCCGTGTTTCTGTAGTATCCATCTTTGCATACACATTTGTTGGAGAAGCATTTAGCATTTTTGGTGCATCGGGATGATACACAGTCATGACCAACCAATCCAACGCATTGATTGTCATGAAGGGAATAAGAGGTTTTGTCATCATTGAATTTGCAAACGCCTTCAACACAAGCAAGTCCAGATAGAGATGAACATTTTGATTTACTGTCGCAAGCCTCAGAATATTTTCTGGTAGGGCTGCAAGTACTGTTGTCATTTTCATAGTAGTCTGCGCCACAGCTGCAGAAACCATCGCTCCCACAAATGGAGTTCTCAACGCAGCTGGTGTACTCAAAGGACTTGCTGCCATCCGAGTGTTCCAGAGCATATTTGCATCTTTCTCCAGCCTTTGAAGCACATTTTCCTGTACTGGGTTCAAATACCATCTCGTCCGGCTTCACACAATCGCACTTCCCGGAGAT
The DNA here is from genome assembly GCA_947179485.1 of Allacma fusca. Classification (NCBI taxonomy): domain Eukaryota; kingdom Metazoa; phylum Arthropoda; class Collembola; order Symphypleona; family Sminthuridae; genus Allacma; species Allacma fusca. The sequence continues at coordinate 66,744,883 of OX359246.1, forward strand.
GCAACCAAGCCAGGATCTCCGATCGCATCTTTGGGTTTTGCTACAAATTTCTCCATAAGAACTCCTTTGGCATGTGGACAAGGCAGCAAAAGCAGTGAGCACGACAGTCCCAACTGTTATCAACTGTTTTGACAACCTGCAATCGAATTTTATTATAATAATTATTTAATTTGGAATTCGTACTTAAATGTTACATAATTTCTATTATTGCATGATGAACCCGATAAGATTCCTTATTTTTTATACATTGTATTGTATACTATAGCTTTAAGAGTCAACCTGACAAAACCTCGGAGGGACCAAAATATGTAAATTATCCTCACACACTACGTTTCTAATTTCCCTCTACATTACAGCTTGTCATTGTAAGTCTTTTAAGTAAATTTTGCTCTTTTAGGGATATTTTAGTCCAATTTCGAAGTTCTTGTTTCTTACCCCGAAACATCGAACCGATAATTTTGTTACCATGTAATTTTTTTACTGGAACTACGAAACATATTTTGAAAATTTGAAAAAAAGTTATTGGTTAAAACATACAAGGTATGAATTATTTTTACCATCCCTCCGTAGAAGGATCAGGGAGAAAGTCCTCTTGGGACCCGTACCCAATACATAGGTAAATAATTTTATATTCTCCTAGATATCCTTGTATTGGCATTTAACAATATTTGTGTTCGCAGTTCTTACATTGTTTCCAGTAAAAGTCTTCTTGCCAAGAAGGTATAGCGAGGAACGTCTCTATTGAATCTTGAAAGTTTACTGTGAGGAAGAGAAATAGGAGTTGACTGTGCACAATCGTTTTCAGATAAAGCTACAACCAACCTTTTACTCAAAGTTAAAATCGTTGGGAAAACGTTTGGAAAAATCTTAAGGATAGATAGTCTAAGTAAACTGTGAAATGAACAAAATTAAAGCAATAGTAGCCTTAATCACATTTGACCCTTGATCTGTTTGTGGTTTATTTGAGCCCTAACTGGAAAGGTAAATAATGATAATCTCGTTGCCACAAGCACGTTTGTAAAACCATAATTATATTTACTAATACTCGGGTATATTTGTGTATCCGTTGGAATAGTAAATGCCATTTTTTATTGGGAGGTGCAGCATTTCAAGGCGAAAGATGAAATGTTGTGGTAATATGCACATAGTTTCTAGTTGTTTTTTATGAAGATCCTAAAGAATAAGGGCAGTTGTATTTTCTGTCACCGAAGAACTAAATTAATATTTTAAAACTAGAATCAATTAGTTTTCTACGGCCAAAATTATAAAGTTAAATTCCGTTGAAATGTATCTGATTTTTCAATCAATTTATTAAATGTCTTTTGGGTCTCGAACATAACATTTTGTTTAAGTTACATTGTATATTACGATGTGCAATTTTTAACGAAGTTAACAATTTTAAGCAGTGTTCTTTTTCCTGGATTCTGAATAACAGAGTATAAAAATTCTGTCTCCTTATATTTTCTATATAATTAACCAGAAAATGCTCCCTCTGGGAGTTAAATTGTCTACATTCGATAAAGAAAATGGTGCATATCATTAGTCATATTCTTATTATATAGTTTGCACTCCTCTTGGTAACCTGATTTTGTAATTTATACTTTGTAATGTATCTGATTTTTTATTTTCTTAAAAGCCTCACTTAGAAGTCGTGATTTGAGAATCGAATATGGGCACCTTGGTTCGCACAGTTAGTCTTCGACTCGACTTGATGGGTTTAGAAAAGGGTTGAGAATGGATTATTTATCCGGGATTACACAATTTAAAAAAATCATGAATCCTAATTCAAGACTCGAGGTTTAAATTTAATCGTGAATCCTGAATCCCGAACTCATTTTAATACAATCCGAATACAATAATCGATGATCAAATATAATGATTAATATAACTAATTACTTATTGCAATCTACTATAATTTATTATACAGATTGCATTGTTCCACACCTAAACGATTCCTCTGTTGTACTTGATTACACTTCTTCCATCCAACAGTAACCTAGTAACTCACTTATTTGCAAACTTTTCTGTCAGTCCGTTTGCCCAAACCAAATTGTCAAATTTTTGGGGCCAATATGTCAATGTAATACTGTACATACTTTTTTAATTTACCTTGACCAATCCGTTAATTTAAAACAAATTTCTAAATAATATTCCGTCAAATCTCTTATCAATTGGAGTACCAATCCCTTAATGAATATCCACATTTTGAATTTTTATTGGTGAACCCGTTAAACCAATTCAAATAATCTGAATTTTTCTTAATAATCCCCTAATCCAATCCAATAGGTAACCTGAAAACACAGTCTTACGAGGGTATCAACAGAGAAATAAACTTTGTTTTAGAAGGTAGACATTACTGTAATCCGGATTGATTTCAAGCGTATTGGGGTCTCAAAATTAATTGTTTCAATTTTTAACATTGCAAGGATCAACTGGTAATGACTTTGTAAGGATTAGGAAAATAAGTAAGTGCAGTACAATCACAATTAGAGCTAATGCTTCTACTGGGGACAGGGGACTAGGACGAGATGGTCCTGGGGACAAATACATGGTCCCCTCGTAAATTCTGGGACAGCAACATTGTTCCTGTAAATAATCGGGGCATACAATTGTCCTTTAGAAACTAAATACCATCGGTTAAAAGGCAAAGTCGTGGATATAAATGTTCACACGAATGTCATGCCAGTCTTTCATTTTGTTACAATGAAACTGCATGTATGTAACTATATATATCAAGTTACTTTCAATTTAAGATTGTATCTTGAACTAGACTCTAGTTCAAGATTAGTGTTTCTTGTCAATTGCAATAAGTTAACCGCATTTACTAATTCAACTTGCAAGTTCGGTTCAATTGCAGTTATTTTACACCATGGAAATGCAATGCTCTGTGCAAGTGTAATTTGTGTGTACTTAAATTGCAATTACAACAGTATTAATTACTCGCAATTACCGGTTAAGCACAACTGAAATTGGAAGAAATTCAATTGCAATTACAAGTGCTTGCACTGCAAAAAGTTGCAACTTAAAAAATACTTACCAAGTTAATTGCAGCATGCAACCGTTTCGAACTTGATCTCAAAATTCTTGTACTTACTTTTCAATTGCTTTAACAGTTAATTGCAAGTAACTTATGAACTAATTGGAAGTTCAACTTCGGTTGTTTGCATGATTTAATTGCAATGCATATTGGGCATATTACGCATAACTCGTAAAAATAGCGGACAAGGTTGGAGAATTTCAACATCAGGAGGAAAGATTTGGATTGAGTTTCTGTACTTGCCAATTTTTTATCCAGACTATCATTCAAAAAAATATTCCAAAGGGTGTTCGTAGCAAATTTAATTGGTTTCATTTGAGATTAATACAATATTTTCAATTCACAAATTACGGTCTGGGGAGCTAATAAAGTGAAATAGGATTGAAGCAAAGAAAAAAAACATTTATATTTAGGGCACTTCATTGAATATGAAATTCCTGAGACCGCTTAAGTTTTTGACTGGGAAAGATGATTTTAGGCTCAAATGAATCCTCTTGAAAGTTTCTACAAATTCAATGTATTGAAATTTTTTTAGGAACTACAGAGCGTCCATGAAAAAATGACAAGTTCAGAAACTTTCATTTGTGCGTCTGTGTTTCTGATGATAAATTTTTCCATTCCTGCTCTCGTTCTTACGGGTCATAAGTACCCACCATTCTCAAAGTTGAGGCATGTTTGACAGTTCTTCTGAAGGCCAGTGACATTTTCCACAAAAGAGTGTCAAAAGAAATTTGAGACAAATTTTGATTGTAAACTTTTGTTGAAATTTCTTAAATCTTAAAGAAACTCGATGCATGTTTTTGACGATTGTGGACGCAATTCTTGACATAGGGCAAATTTTGAAAACTCTAGAAAAAATGGAGCTTGCACGATGGTATGAAAAACCCTGTACATAAGTCAACGATTTTTTTCATTTGGAAAAGAACATTTGAAACTGGAGAGAGCACATATTGTGCAATTTCATGGGCGATTGTGGGTAGAAGGAACTTATAAAAGATCTAATACACAGCATATAGGAATTTGTTTATTTTTGTAAAAACTCAAGAACCTGGATACAAAAGTTGAACGTAACCCGGATTAACTTGTTTCAACCCTTAGCATACCTTTACAGTGTGTCATTTGTAAAACAGTAGCACTACCGTGGGAGTAAAGTTGGGAAAAATCTAACCTTGAATAATATTATACACACTATCTAAAACCCTTTTTAAAGCGATTTGACAAAGAGTAATTATTTCAATGCACGTAACTACTGTACGAAGCTACGGTACGACCTTAAACATTGACGATACAGATTCCTACGCGTGTATTTTATATAAATGTATCTACGTATATTAAATATTAGGTGTGAAACAAAGTACTGTTGCATTCAGTAATGGAAAGCTCAGCGCAAATACACTATCAGGAAGTAAATAATGATTCTCTTTTATTGAAATTTATTTTTAACCTTCAAAAGATGACATTTCGATTTCCATAACAAGCACCTATACACGGACCAAAGGAGGACTGTGTAAATTATTTAACTATATACATTGCACCCATCAAGTGTTTCTTGCGTTCGAGCGGATTCTTCACCTTCGTCCGAGGTGTCGACATCATAAACGACAGGAAATGATAAAACCGGAACGCTCCCCAAACTTCTCCCTTCTAAAATTTCCAATCCGCAGGTGTAATTCGCATTAACGATATAACCGGTAGTGCAGGAGCAGCGCCCTTTCGTATGTTCCTCACGAACCTTCAAACAGTTTGAATTCTGAACGCACTGCTGACTCTTCGCATTAGGATCACATTCCGAACCTGCTAATCCAAGGCAACTCTTTGATGAGGGACTAAATTGCTGGAAACCATTGCATTGACAAATGTCATCGATGCAGTGCAGTCCCGCCAAAGTGGCACATACCGTTCCATGAGTACATGGCATTCCGTGGGAGTCTTCGCATGTCCCGAATGTACCCTCCACGTAACCATTCTTGCACTGACATGAACCCTCAGTACTGTCTCTGAGTTTAACACATTCTGCCCCATTGCCACAGCTTGTGTACAAATTGCAGGGCCCCCCAACAGGACTAATGCATTTTCTTTGCCTGTCGTCGTAGTCTTGGTTCGTGTAACGGCACCGGCATGTATTGCTACCTCGATCGCATACTAATCCGTCCATACAGGTACCAGCGGAATCACAATATTCATCGTGTTTTGTTCCACATGTTCCAAAACCCGATTGCGAGTATTCAGGCCGGCAAGCACAAGTACGAGGACCAATATTGCATGCGCTATTATATTGGCAAAATGCACCAGGAACACATAAATCTTCTATACAAGGATTTCCTGCTTTTCCTAGACACTGTGTGTAGGATTCTGGGTAAAATCCATTATATGAATTTTCGCAATCCCAATCATTGCTTCTATGTTTACTGCCAGTGCCAAAGAGAGAAATGTCTGGATCGCACTTGCAAGTCCCATCTACACACTTCAAGGTAAAACCCCCTTCATGCTTGCATTCATCATCAGTGGTACAGTTATTAAACATATCGAGTCTTCGGGAGCATTCATTTTCCGAGTTTTGGTAGAAGCCATCGTTGCATACACATTTGTTGGAGGAGCAGTTAGCATTTGGGGTACATTTCGATAAAATACAAATGTGACCCACCAATCCTACACATTGATTCGCTTCAGGCGAATAGGAAGATGTTCTCTCCGAGCATTGACAAGCCTCTTCAATACAAACCAGTCCAGATAGAGATGAACATTTTGCTGTGCTGTCGCAAGATTCGGAGTATTTTCTGGTAGGGCTGCAAGTCGCATTGGCATTCTCATAATAATCTTCACTGCAAGTACAGAAACCATCACCCCCACAAAGGGAATTCTCGACGCAACTGGTGTACTCAAAAGACTTTCTGCCATCCGAGTGTTCCAGAGCATACTTGCACCTTTCTCCAGCTTTAGAAGCACATTTGCCAGTGCTAAGTTCAAATACCATCTCGTCTGGCTTCACACACTCGCACTTTCCCGAGATGCAACCAAGCCAGGATCTCCGATCGCATCTTTGAGTTTTGCTACAAACTTCTCCGTAGGAGCTCCTTTGGGAGGCGGATAAGACAATGAAGGTAGTGAGCACCAAAACCTCAACTAGTATTGACCGATGCGACAACCTGTAATAAAATAAAAAATATTTGAATTTAAGTTTGCAGCCAAGAGAATGGGTCCGCAGTTCTGTACACGTCATAATGAAGCTTCCAGATCTGGAAGATCAAAATTCTTCCGGTGTTAATACAGGTAATACAATGGTCAAAAGTGGAATGTGGAACGAAGGGGTCACCAGTTCACAATCATGTTATTTCCTGTCCAAAGCAGCCACTGTTAAGTGGTTCTTTAATTTTGAATTCATATTGGAGGAGACATACAACATAAAGTAGTGGGAGATCTTATCATTTAAGTTCATGGTTTTTTATGTATGCTTAAAAAGATTTTTGTAAGGAAAGGCGACAGAATCTGGGAACTTGCTAAAGCACTTTATCATCTCATTTAAAACGAAATACAAATACCAGAAGTAACTTAGTTAAGATACAAAATAAAATACTTTGCTTCCAGCAAACGCCGAAAATACGAATATACTGTTTACTGTACCTTATTTCAAATACAAAATACAAATTGAAAATGCTCTCAAAATTATCTCAAAGTATGTATACATATATATACATATCTGGGATGTATCTGTATCTCAAGTTTACTCTCTCAAAGTATCTTGAATAATTTGACCAAATACAAAAATAATTTGATATCGAAAAATTGTTCAGCAAACGTGAGATAACAGGCACGTGATTAGAGTTTATATAGTTGTGCATTTGTGTAAAAGCAAAGCAGATTAACAAGACCCTAGATACAGAATAATTTTCCTTAAAACGAATAAAACCTTAAAACTCTTGGGTAATTTATTTACGAATTTTATATTCGCGTCACTAATTTACATACTAATAACTTTATACCCCTCACATACATTAAATCTTATGTATTTATACAATAAGCACTCCATCCCAGTCAAACAAAGGTTTGAATTCAAACTGCTTCAAATTAGTGAATTTACCCTTAAAATATTTATTAAGACATGAGTTACAGACAAACTTGACATTTTGCAAGTTCTGTATTTTGAAATTATATTTTGTATTTGATACAAGGGTTGGGCAAACGTTATGTAAAATTTAATTATAAGCCTAACAGTCGTGTATAACGCGAATATTTTTCTGGTGAAAACAAATCCACTGTCCAAAATATGTAATAATTGTTAACGAGAATTACAGTGTACCCGTGCGATGCTTTAAAATGCTAGATTTAGTAAGATTATTCTATCCTTGCCCTTATAACGAGTTCCATGGATGGTTTGAAATTGTCTGCTTTTTACGTTTTTTCTGCAAAAACTTTTTATACCATCCCATTGATCCCATACAAAAAATTTAATAAATAAAATACTAGTGAGAAACTCTTTACATGCCACAGACTCATACAATTAGACATATTTAATCCTAAAATCCTCTACAAAGGTTTTCCAATAAATAATTTAAATAATTTAATTTCTTACATTATTCCAAGATAGAGGATTCTTGTCCCGGAAAGGAAAGGAGGACCATCTACGTCGATTCACGAGGGTTGACTGCAACGAGAACAATTCAGGGGAGGCACAAAGAGTCAAAATAGCCCGGAAAAAATTACAGCTTCTTCACTAAATAACAAGATAATTTATCAGATAAACCTTATGTGTGAAAATATCAATATACTGATCTGACTTGATGCATTTATTTTTATATTCGGCCTGTGACCCTTGCGCATATAGAATCTCTCTAAAGTGCCTAAAGTATCTAAAACATTTAAAAATATACATACATAATGTGTTCTCTCGCTGCTAGAAACTCATTTTAAACGTTTATTGAAAACAAGGATGCGGACCCGTACGAACTTGTGAGAAGAAGCTTAATCTTAAAACCTATCGTTGTTTGTCTTTAGTACATAGGAGATCCTTGTTACGAGTTAGAGGCAAATCGTACTTGGGGGTGGTCTAATATAGATGCAGTTAACTGCCTTCGCTGTTTATTCAATGTATTTAACTCATTATAAATGATACATGGTAATAGGTGCAGGGTGACAGTAACAATTTGTTCCCCTGTACCCCAAATAAGAGAGTATTTCGTAAAATATTTGAATCCGGCATTTTGTAGATTTTGTCCCAATTTCTAAAATTAATTTCATTGACCTGGGTTAATATTAGAGATCACAGGATAGAGAAACTTCAAGCAATGCTTGTTTTTTTAGGATGCAAATGTTTTCATTTTTGGATTCTCACAAAAAACGTTTTCAGAGGATGTTTTGACTTCAATTGGTAGAAACTTTTATGCGGGTGTGGAAAAAGTTCCCGATCCTGCGATCCGGGATCGTTGACAAAATGGGCCCAAGTAGTTGGGCAACATTGAACGGCGGGATATTTGGCCATTTTGAAAAACACTGGCGGGTTATTTGACCACATTTTTTTTGCTATCCAGGTAGCTGACCAAAAATTTTTTTCGCTACCCAGGTATTTGGCCAACAATTTTTGGTAGTTGGAAATTTTTTTTTTCGATACCCAGGTAGTTGACCAAAACAAATTTTCACTACCCAGGTAGTTGGCCAAACTGTTTTTTCGATACCTAGGTAGTTGACCGAAAATTTTTAGTAGTTGGGCAAAAATGCTTTTCGATACCTAGGTCGTTGGCTAAATTTTTTTCGATACCAAGATAGTTGACCAACAAGTTTTGGTAGTTGGTCAATTTTTTTTTCGATACCCAGGTAGTTGGCCAAATTTTTTTTCGATACCCAGGTAGTTGGCCAAAATTTGTTTTCCATACCCAGGAAGTTGGCCAAATTTTTTTTCGATACCCAAAAATCGTTGGCCAAAAATTTTCGGCGGGTTGTTGGCCATCTTACCCCAGCGGGTTAGTTGACCATTTACTGTTGTCAGGATCGCTGATCATTTGGAACGTTTTCCACACCCGCTTTTATGGGTTTTCCAGTGAGCTACAACGCAGGTCTTTATGTTGAAAAATGTGAACACGGTCGGATGAGACTCGAACAAGGTTGAAGAAATTAGGCTTGAGGAGCAAAAGGGATATAGTTGCAGAAAAAACGTTTTCTGATTTTGTCATTTCGTTATGGACGATCAGGCGCTCGTAAACATTTTTCAAAAGGCTGGGTTTTTTAGCAAATTTAATGCGGATTCATTTAAGTTGACTACCAACTTCCCAGGCGAATAATTGCGGTCATGCGTGTGAAATCTCTAAAGGAGGGCAAAAAGGATTTGAACATTTCTACAGTAGTTTGCCCTAACATATATAAATGCAATAGCATTTTATAATATTTACCAGTCAGTCAAAAGCACTGATGTCAGTGCATATGTTCCTACTTCGGTTTGACATGTTCATTTACTATGACATTTTAGTCAAATTATTTATATTGTAAGTAATTGTAATAATTGTATTTCTTTGTTCAATAGACACATTTCAGTACATATTATAGTAATTTAAAAATAGTGTAACGCAACGGTACTTTTAACGTAAGGACTCCCGAAACAAATAAAGCTTGCAAAATTTGGTTCCTGAACCGGTCCTCGGTTACCCCGGTTTGATAAACTATTTGCCACAAAACCTGACTTACACCACGACGTGGAACCTTGTTACAATCAACATTTGTTTATCAAAATGAATAGTTTTACAGGTAACCCCCCAGCAAACTTAAATTTTGTAATGTTAAATCCCACGTAATATTTGAGACATGTTCAGAGGAAAATTTTGAACTTTGACCCCGAAACTGTTAGGCTCAATCTGAGTTTGCAGGCATGAAGAGAATCGGGTGCGTCACAACTTTTGGGGTTCTCTATGAAAAAGTTCTGAAAGCTTGTCAGTGCATAAATATGTTTTTGAAAGAACTAAGAATTATTTTTATGAATGTTGCTTCGTTCTTATTTGTAATTAATTTTTAATTAAAAAACATTTTGACGCTAATTTGAAATCCATAATATACGCACCCCAAGGAGCTGTTAAACAGGTCCCAAAGTTGAGAGAGTTGTGGGACTCAAATCAGATGCAGAAAAATACTCGACCGGGGTTATAATGATGGAACAAACTATGATTTGCCATATTTGCTAAAACATGGGATTTTTGCACGCATTTTACTATTCCTCATGATTTGGGCTACAGGTCGGACTACAGACACACATATATAAAATATTTCTTGGCACCCTGTACTTAAACTCCGAGCTATACCAGGTTAGAGGAAACACGTACGTATTATCTCAGCGTGATAGTTTTATCTTATTGTTATGTAGAATCTGTAATAATTTCGAAACTCCCTTCATATACAGATAAATGTATGCTTTTACAATATTTTACTTCTGTAACACACAATCAGAACCTTATTCATAAGGCGTAATAATTCAAATAATAAAATCTAGAATCAAATTTAGTGTTTCGTCCTTATATCGTTTAACAACATCGTAATCAATAACACGCAGGATTTCCTATATTTACAAATGTAGCAATCACAAGCCTAGCCATGCTATCAAATATTTCTAATTGCACAATCACAATGTCTCAATCGGATTCTTCTCCTTCGGAGGTGTCGACGTCATAATCGACAGGAAATGACAAAACCGGAACATTTTCAGATCCTGTACCCTCCGGATTTTCCGATTCGCAAGTATAATTGACAGACATCATGTGACCGGTGATGCAGGTGCAGTGTCCTGTGCTAAGTCCTGAATGAGTCTTCAAACAGTTTGAATTCTGGACGCACTGCTGACTTGTGGCGTTAAGAACGCATCGGGAACCTGCTAATCCCAGACATGTCTTCGTTGTTAGACTGAATTCCTTGAAATCCTCACATTGGCAAATGTCATCGATGCAGTGTAGTCCCCAGAGGTTATTACAATCCCTTGCAGAGTCACAGGGCATTCCAAAGCTAGCTTCACATGTGCCAGATGTGCTCTCCCCATAGCCCTCCCTGCATTGACAGGAACCTCGGGAGCTGTTTCTGACCTTGACACATTCACCACCCTGGACACAACCAGAGATCGAATCGCAGGGACCACCAACTCGACTTTTACATTTTGTGTCGAAGTGTTGACTGGCATAGCGGCAACTGCATTGGTTGATATGCCGATCACACACTAACCCATCCAGGCAAATACCTGCTGAACTGCACTCCTCGCCGTGTCGTCTTCCGCAAGTTCCGAAGCTCGACTGTGAATATCCAGGTAAGCATTCGCACGTACCAGGACCAGTAGATGCGCAACTTTTGGTGTACTGACAATATGCCCCAGGAGCACATAGATCGTCTATACAAGGATTTCCTACTTTTCCTAGGCACTGTGTGTAGGAGACTGGATAAAAATCGTAAAATGAATCTCTGCATTCATAGCGGCGATGCTTTCTGGCAGTACCAAATAGAGATGTGTCTGGATCACAATTGCATGTTCCATCCACACATTTCAATAATAGACCCCCTTCATACTTGCATTGGTCATCAGTGGTGCAATTCTCCAACACATCCAGTCTTAGGGAGCATCCGTCGTCCGAGTTTTGGTAATACCCATCTTCGCATACACACTTGGTGGAGAAGCATTTAGCATTTTTAGTACATCTGGACAATACACAGGCATGACCAACCAATCCAACGCATTGATTGTCATGCAGGGAATAAGAGGTTTTGTCATCATTGCATTTGCAAACGCCTTCAACACAAGCAAGTCCTGCAGGAGACGAACAATTTGCTTTACTGTCGCAAGTCTCAGAGTATTTTCTGGTTGGGCTGCAAGTACTGTTGTCATTTTCATAGTAGTCTGCGCCACAGCTGCAGAAACCATCGGCTCCACAAATGGAGTTCTCAACACAGCTGGTGTACTCAAAGGATTTGCTGCCATCCGAGTGTTCCAGAGCATATTTACATCTTTCTCCAGCCTTTGAAGCACATTTTCTAGTACTGGGTTCAAATACCATTTCGTCCGGCTTCACACAATCGCACTTCCCGGAGATGCAGCCAAGCCAGGATCTCCGATCGCATCTTTGGGTTTTGCTACAAATTTCTCCATAAGAACTCCTTTGGCATGTGGACAAGGCAACAAAAACAGTGAGCGCTACAGTCCCAACTATTATCAACCGATTTGACAACCTGCAATAGAATAATTTACAGTATAATTAATTAATTTGAAATTCGTATCTTCGGTATACTATAGCTTTAAGAGGCAACCCAACAAAACCTCTGAGGGGACAAAATATGTAAATTATCCTTACACACTACGTTTTTAATTTTCCTCTACGTTACAGCTTGTCATTGTAATTCAAATTTTGCTCTTTTAGGGATTTTTTAGTCCAATTTCGAAGTTGCTGTTTCTTACCCCGAAACATCGAACTGAGAATTTTGTTACCATTTAAATTTTTTTCTGGAACTATGAAACATATTTTGAAAATTTAAAAAAATGTTATTGGTTAAAACATACAAGGTATGAATAATTTTTCCCATCCCTGCTTAGAAGGATCAGGGGAAAGTCCTCTTGGTACCCGTACCCAGTACTTAATAAATAATTTTATATTCTCCTAGATATCCTTGTATTAGGGGGCATGCATAAACTATATAACGCTAATTTGCCACATTTTGGACCATCTCTGACCCCGAGTAACGCATACGTAACGCTGTCATCTAACCAGAGGTGTGGAAAATACATGAAATTTACTATTTAAATACAAAATAAAAATACTTTTCCAGAAAAGTTAAAATACAAGCTCAAAATACAAATACCATGTGTAACTTAGTTATGATAAAAAATAAAATACAAATATCCGAAGTCATTTGGGCAAGATACAAAATAAAATACTTTCCTTCCAGCAAAAAGGGAAAATATGATATGAGAATATCGTATTTGAAATACAAAATACACGTTGAAAATACTCTCAAATTTATCTCAAAGTACATATCTGAGATGTATCAAAAGTTTATTCTCTCAAAATATTTTGTATAATTTTTCCAAATAATACTATATTTAAAAATTAATCAGCAAACGTAAGGTAACAGGAACGTTACAGTATTAGACTTTGAGTTGTGCATTTGTGTGTATTAAAGTAAATTAACATGGTCCCAGGTACAGAATATTTTTCCTTAAAACAAATAATCTTATGACTCCTGGGTTATTTTCGCGTCACTAATTTTGCCAACTATATAGATTTTAGACACATAAAATTTTATGTATTTATCCAGTAAGTTCGTTCTTCAAACCCACCAAAAACGTTTCAAAACCTGGTTTCAAAATGTTTACCTTTAAAATATTTATATGAACATGCGTTAGAGACGACCTTAACAATTGCCGGAGTCATATATTTTTAAATTATATTTTGTATTTGAAATACGGGGTGGGTAAATCTTACAAGATAAATAAATACAACATCCAATTACGTTCGTAATCTTCAAAATGCGAAATACAAAATAAAGTAGAGATGTTGGTGTTGGCAAAATACGAAATACAAAATACCTTAAACAATGTATCGCTAGGAAAATACCAAATACAAAATACTTAATGTATTTTAAATACTATTTCAAATGCAATATTTCAAAATATTCCACACCTCTGCATCTAACCCCCACTATCATACATAACGCAATGATAACTAATTTATGCATAACTTAAATAATTAGTGCTAAAATTATATCGGAATACTCCCATTAACCTTATTGTCTTAATCCAACTTTAATTCCAATATAGTTACATCGCATTCTGTGAAAGGGCATATGTTCTTAAAATTTAAACCTCGGCCCCAAATATTTTCACTAAATATTGCAAGAATGCCTACGCGTTAAAATCGGGTCTAATCAAATATTGCGTTACGTAAAAGAGTACACAGGTACTGGTACTACCTACTGTGCGTAACGTTAGCGTAACGTTAAGAAAAACCACCACCGACCGTCTAAGCGTTATATAATTTATGCATGCCTCCTTAGAATTTAACTATATTTTCTGTTCAGAGTTCTTACATTGTTTCCAGTAAAAGTCTTCTTGCCAAGAAGGAAGCGAGGAACGTCTCTATTGAATCTTGAAAGTTTACTGTGAGGAAGAGAAATCGGAGTTGACTGTGTGCAATCGTTTTCAGATAAAGCTACAATCGTTTACTCAAAGTTAAAATCGTCGGAAAAACGTTTGGAAAAATCTTAAGGATACTATAAGCAAGCTTTGAAAGGAACAAAATTAAAGTAATAGTAGGCTTATCCGCATTTGACCCTTGGAACTGTTTGTGGTTTATTTGAGCCCTAACTGGAAAGATAAATAATGATAATCTCGATGACACAAAAAACACTTTTGTAAAAACATACATATATTTAATACTCGGGTAAACTTAAGTACTTGTGTATCCGTTGGAATATTAAATACCATTGTTCATTGTGAGTTGCAGCATTTCGAGATGAAACGTTGTGATATTATGCACATAGTTGCTACTACTGATAGAGCACTTATATTAACTGTATTTAATGTTTCGTCAAATGACGAGTGATCAGAACCAGAATTATAAAGGAATGTCTCAAAAGTGCTTGTTTAGTTTCACGGCTGGCTGTTCGCACCAGGGTGCTCAGAAGTTCTGATATGGTCAGGACTGTCCTGATTTGACCTGGGGTCACCTGATGAGCTTGATTTTAGTCGTGATTTCAAACTAGCTGACAAACAAATCACTTTGAGGCATTTCGGGGTAAAGTGACTAAAATTTGTCATTACTTTTCAAACAAGTCCATTCTAATACCAACAATATATAAACGTAAAACAATAATACATATATGGTTTTTAGGACGGCTTCATACCCCTTATTTATACGATAGTATTGTCCTGATCTCTATACCCCGTAGTTTTCCTACGAAACTACTGTAACGATTTCGTTATAAAAATTTGTTAACATTTTATAGATCGAAAACTCGTTTGAGTTCGTTATTGATTGAAATCGGTTGACGTGTTCGTGCGTAAAAAATTAATTCTGTACTTCCCACACTTTTCCTCCGAAAATGCTCGATCGATTTTTTTCACAATTTTTGTGAACATTCTTTAGGCCACTTCATCGAATGAGATCGTTATTGATTAAAATCGATCCTCGTGTTCGTACACAAGCAATAAAAAGGGAATCAAATCATTGTTTTCTCCAGAACTGTTCCACCGATTTCAATAAAATTTTTATCCGAATAATAGTCCGTACTAGTAACACTAACTGTGTTAAAAATTATCAAACAAAGTTTTAAAAATGTTTCAGTTTTTTAAGTTTGTAACGAGAATTTGTGAAATGGGTTCAACATAATACAATAAACGGAGTAAAGCCGTAATAACAATAAAGGGGATGGCCGTAGCTGACGCCACCCTACACGACAGCCTTAAATGATCGCGGAGCGATGGTTTTTATAGTTTAATTTATAAATGACCGATACTACAGTTGTACGAAACAGTTCTGTAGTGTTGACTCACAGTTATTAAAACCAGTTAATGATATTTAACAGGTGCATGCGCCCATATTAAAAGTTTAATTAGAATATTTCGTTTCTGGTTGCTAAGATCGGTAAAAACTGTCTATTAGATTTTCGGAATACCTAAGAATAGATAGTTGTATTTACAATGTACAGTGAGAAAATGAATACTGTTGTATTAAGTGTAGCAGCAAAGGAGACGAGTATTTTTTGAGCAACATCTGTAGAATTGATGCTAGTTGTGCTAATGGTGGGATCACGGATTTTAGAAAGCATATTTTCACAGAAAATCATTAAAAACCGTTAATTGCCTGAATCAAGAAAATTGCTGTGTATAAAACATTTAAAAACTGATGGTAAAACTACAGCAGCCGAATTAGCCCTGAAGTTTCATGGAGTAAAGCATCACCAGTGGTGATTCACCACCGAAGAACCAAAGATGCAGCTTTTGTTCAAAATGTTCTAGCTCCATTTTTACTCGAAGCTTTGATCAATGAAATAATATTTCAAGAATTTTCTATAGAATCAGATGCAAGAAACAAAAACTTGATTGCTGTAAGATACTTTGTTATTATTTTTTGAAGATCCTAAAGAATAAGGGCAGCTGTATTTTTTGTCACGGAGAAGCTCATTTAATATTTTAAAGCTAGAATCAACAAGTTTTCTTCGGCCAAAATTATAAAGTTAAATTCCATTGAAATGTTGCTGACTTTTGATTTTCTTAAAAACCTCACTTAGAAGTCGTGATTTGAGAATCGAATAATCTGTGCACCCTGGTCCGCACACTTATTGTTAGTCTTCGACTCGACTTGATGGGTTTAGAACAGGGTTGAGAATGGATTATTTATCCGGGATTTCACAACTTTTTGTAAATCATGAATCCTAATTCAAGACTCGAGGAAATTTAAATTTAATCCTCAATCCTGAATCCCAGCTCCATGAATTCATTTTAAGTAATACAATCCTAATCCAATAATCGATGATCAATGTGGTCAATCCTAACTCCATATGGAATGGGGAATATGGATTGGGATTCTGGAATTGTTATTGTGTTGTCAGTATGTTTATATAAATTAATATAACTATTAATTGCAATATACTATAATTATTATACAGATTATAGCATTATTCCACACCTAAACGATTCCTCTGTTGTACTTGATTACACTTCTTCCATCCAACAGTATATCCTTGTAACTCAATTATTTGCAAACTTTTCGGTCAGTCCGTTAGCCCAAACCGAATTGTCGAATTTTGGGGTCAATATGTCAATGTAATACTGTACATACAATCTTAATTTACCTTGACCAATCCGTTAATCCAAAACAAATTTCTAAATTATATTCCGTCAAAACTCTCATCAATTGGAGTATCAACCCCTAATGAACATCAAGAGTTTGGACTTTTATTGGTGAACTCATTAATCCAATTCAAATAATCTGAATTTTTCTTAATTATCCCCTAATCCAATCCAATAGATAACCTGAAAACACAATCTTACGAGGGTATCAACAGAGAAATAAACTTTATTTTAGAAGGTAGCCATTAATGTAATCCGGATTGATTTCAAGTGTTGGGGTCTCAAAATTAATTGTTTCAATCATACTTGCAGTTTTGGTCCAAAGTTCAAATTCAGTTCCATTCACATCCCCAAAATTTTTTTGCCGTTCAGTTAAGTTCAGTTCTCCTTGTCCAAAGCACGTCGTAGTTCAGTTCAACTCACTGAATACTTTCCAGTCGTTACGTTCAGTTCAGTTCACCGTTGCATTATTTTTTCAAAGTTCAATTCAATTCATTATATACTTTTCGGTCGTTTATTTCAGTTAGCTTTACCTGTCATTAGCGAGCCAATTAGTTCAAATCATTTATGGTATATTTAAGTGGCATTTAGTTATATTTTTATAGCTGACTTTGAAATTTGACTAAAGCACGATTTTTTGCTAAATGACTGATTAGATAACTGCTTTCAAATCTCCGGTGTTTTGAAAGCCGTATTGACTTTGAGCTTTCTGTAAACGATCAATCTAAGAAAACCAAGGTATTTCAAGTTATTAAATCATATAAATATGCTTACAATTATTGCGCGCTTTATTTCATACGATTTCGTCAACAATGTGCCAAATATACGTTATTAAATGTATGATACCGCCTTGGTTTTAAATAACTTTCTTTGATTTGTAATTTAATGTCATTCAAATGAATAGTCAAAACCCAGCGTGCAAGTTTTTGAGATTACAACTATACAATTTATGGTCATGCAATTTAGAGATAGAGCATATTCGTGTTGTGTTTACGAATATAAAAGTTTATATTCAAACCTGGACTCTTAAGATCAATTCAGTTCAGTTTGTGTTACTTGAACGCACGATGAACGTTCGTTCACATTCACAATACGTTCTGCTGAGTTCAATTCAAATTCATTCAATCAAAATTTTGCATCTAGCTAGTTCGTTCAAGTTCAATCAAAAACAATGAAAATATGGGCTAGTTCAGTTCAGTTCACCACTTTATGAACTGAACGACTGCAAGTATGGTTTCAATTTTTAATATTGCATGGATCAACTGGTAATGACTTTGTAAGGATTAGGAAAATCAGTAAGTGCAGTACAATCACAATTAGAGCTAGTGCTTCTACTGGGGACAGGAGACTAGGACGAGACGGTCCTAAATTGTAAACAGAGCTGCGTTCAAGTCAACTTATTTTAGATGACTTGACTTGAACTTGACTTGAACTTGACTTGAACTTGACTTGAACTTGACTTGAACTTGACTTGAACTTGACTTGAACTTGACTTGAACTTGACTTGAACTTGACTTGAACTTGACTTGAACTTGACTTGAACTTGACTTGAACTTGACTTGAACTTGATTAGAACTTGACGTTGAAGTTGGACACATAACTTGACTTGAACGTGAACTTGTACTTGAACTTGATTATTCAAATATTTTTTTCGTAAATGAATAAAAACATTAGAAATGTCGTCCACAATTATTATAGCTGATCGATAATGGTTAGGCCGTAATTAGGATAATCTAAACGGCATGCGGACGAAATTCTTTACTTTAAAATTGGCAAAAAGTTTAAAATACATGATCAAATAACTGTAAGCATTGTAGTCTAATTTACTAATTTCTATAATTAACAGTTTAGCAATCATATTATCGGCCTGATCACATTATGTTGCACTCGTTTGGTGAGTGTAAACAGGAGTTATAATCATGAATATTTTTTGTCGTTAATTTTGCTTAACTAATATTTATTTATAAGATTGTTAGTTGTTCATCTGCTCCATTATCTTTAATATCAGCAAAAATCATTCTTACAGGAAATAATAAAATTACTCTTTAACTTCTCCTTAGCTTCAGAACAGTTGAACTAAACAATCACTTCATTTTTATAATGGAACAAGAACCCTGAGTATTAAGAACATCCTTATAAAACAATAAATCGGGACTTTTAATTATTCAAAGTATGGAAACAGGACAAGAATTGTTATTCTCGATCTCGACCACTGGACTTCGTGGAGGCGACTTTAATGCCGATGGATTAAAAACAAACACAAAGATGTTATTGTTATGATGATTCGCATTCAATATTATTTTTAGTGGGATACAAAGATGCCACTAATTCCTCAGTTCTTACATTGCTTTTCAGTGACAAAAACCCAAGTTATACTCAAGTTTTATTCAAGTAATTACTTCCATTCAGTGTACTTGAACTTGACTTGATTTTGCTATCAAGTAATAAATTATTAACTTGGACTTGATCCAACTTGAACTTGAAAATTCAAGTTAAAATTATAATTTCACTTGAACTTGATGTTCAAGTTTCAAGTTACAAAATTGTCTGCACTTGACTTGACCATGACTTGACCGTGACTTGACCATGACTTGACCGTGACTTGGCCATGACTTGAACCGAAAGTATATACATATATAGGTGAATTCATGCATATATGCTTAAACTAGTTCAACATCTTTTGTTTTTATGTGTTCCGAAAATTGCAATAGTATTTAATATAATTATTAACAAACTAAAAATGCAACCAAATTTTATCTCAAAATGATTTATCAAAGAATCTCGTTGAAGCAAATTAGCAAATACTATTAATGCAACAGGCAGTTACAGCAGGCAACAAATTTAATTTGCATGCTGAGCATGAGTTGAAACTTTTCGAAAAATACAACAATAAGAAGTAGCGAAATGCAATTTTGAAAGATTTTGCGCCGTGTCTTTGACATACGCAACTTTATTTTACTTGAATCTGTACATGAAGTACTCATGGTTTATGGTCAAGTTTTTACGTTATCAGACTTGACCATGAATATGACTTGGCACTCAAGTAATATTCTCCGGCCTGACCATGACGCTTACTTGACTTCAAGTATCATGGTCAAGTTTATACATTTCTTGACCATGACTTGAATGCTCAAGTTATAATTAATTTTTACTTTACCATGACACGAACTTGACCATGACTTGAAATACTCCTGGTCTACTTGAACTTGTGCTCAGCACTGCAAGTTACTTTCAATTTAAGAATGTATCTTGAAATATACTATTTTAGCTGGTATCCGCCGATGCCGCCTGTTTTTCATGAACAATACAATTTACATGGATTTGTGTACTTTACAGGACTTGCAAAATGCAGTTCTAAAATTTAACGGCGTCCCAACTTTCGAGATACAAGAAAGGGGGTTGTTTTTAAGTATATATAAGCATGAGACGGGACAGACATTCTGTACCCGAGTTTTAAATTTTGGGACGGAAAAGAAAAACTGCTATCCATAGATACTTGGGGGAAAATTAGAGCCGTTCCAGAGATAAAAACTTGACTCTTACAATGGAATCAATGCTCTTTCATGATAAAATAAAATACTGATATAACTTGTTTATTATTTAATTATCCTGTTATAGAAACAACCCCTGTGTGTGTGGTAAAACTTGTGCGGGAAGTGTCATAACCTTTTCCTCCCCCCGAAGCTCAATTTGTTTATTCGAATTTAAATTTTGTTTCCAAATATTGTTTGACGCTTATTTGGAGGACATATTATTAGCTTTCAGAAGAGCTATATATACTTATATCCGTCACTACATTTTAAAATGGGATAACGCATAACCTGTAAAAATAGCGGAGAAGGCTGGAGAATGTCAACATCAGGAGGGAAGATTTGGAATGAGTTTCTGAACTTGCCATTCTTTCATCCAATCTATTGTTCAGAAAAATATTCCAAAGGACTGTGTTCGCAGCAAATTTAATTGGTTTCAATTGAGCTTAATACAATATTTCCAAGCCACAAATTACGGTCTGGGGAGCTAATAAAGTGAAATAGGATTGAAGCAAAGAAAAAAACATTTATATTTAAGGCATACATGGGCACCCTCACGAGGGATTGAGGGATGCCTCGCCCTCTCCCTCGTCCTCGCCCTCACAAACTGCGAGGGTGATGGCGAGTACACGTTGATTTTAGGCGCCCTCATGAACATGAGGGAGAGGACCTATGAATAGGATGTGAACGAAAGAGGGGGAGGCAGAGTACATATGTAAGCCCTCATGACCTTCTCTTACCTTAATCGTTATGCGAAAATCATACATATACATATTTTTCTGTAGCAAGACCAACTTCATACCGCCTTAGGTACCTGGTTTATGGCCCTGTGCAAAAATCCTAGTTTTAATTTTTAAAAGTAAAAGGTCCTCTTGTTTAGGTTAAAATTTCTCATATTAAACTCCAGAAAAAAATTTCATTTTAGGATGTCGGGGAGACATGATCATTTATAAACAAGGGCACCTGGGCTTTATGATTAATGCTGTTTTCAGACCCTACTATTGAGTATTACTGGTATGAGGTTATAGAACCTATTTGTGACTAATCTTTATTAACCAAAGACGTAGAAAACAGCTTTGATCAGTAATAGTCATTTTCTGAGCTACTGAATCGATTATAATGAAGAATTATTATCATAGACCAACAATTTTTTTTATAACAAAATATAGTAGTTTGACTACTGAATGTTTTCCATTTTGGCGACAATTAAAATGTAAGGAAGATATGCACTTTGTACCGATGAATTAGAATTTTAAACTTGTTTTTCACGTTATTTTCAGGACAAAATCGAAAGAACATTGTAAATTTTTCAAGTTTTTTATACTTTTTACAATTATGTCAATCACGAAACCTAGTATGTACCTGTACCCTAATACCTGTGTAAAACCTGCATCAATAAAGGGCACTATTTTGAATACAGTAGTTTATTCCAACAACAATTTTTTAAAAATTTGTTTTGAACGCTAGGTTGTAGAAAATTTTATAAACTTTGTAAGCTATCCAAAAGTTCCGTACGTTCAGAACTGGGGGGAATGTCGACACATATTGAAGTTGTCATATTTTAACCAAGTGTCAGCGAAAAAATTATTTGAAGGCAAAGGTAATGTAGGAAATTGTAGGGGGATTATTTACGTGTAATATAAAATAACGAGGGCCCTCATGAGTGCGAGGGAGAGGGATGTGTTTTAAAAGTAGCCCCTCACGAGGTCGAGGGCGAGGACAACCCGTAACGTGTTGCTCGATTGATGACGAGGGAGAGTGCGAGCAGGTTATATTCCATCCCTCGCACAAAGAGGGAGAGGGGGAGAAAAAAGCCCATCTATGATTTAAGGCACTTCATTGAATATGAAATTCCTGAGACCGCTTAACTTGGAAAGATGATTTTAGGCTCAAATGAATCCTTGGAAGTTTCTACAAATGCAATGTATTGAAATATTTTTAGGAACTACAGAGCGTCCATGAAAAAATTACAAGTTCAGAAACTTTCATTTGTGCATCTGTAATTCTGATGATAAATTTTTCCATTCCTGCTCTCGTTCGTACCCACAGTTCTCAAAGGTGAGGCATGTTTGACAGTGCTTCTGAAGGCCAATGACATTTTCGACAAAAGAGTGTCAAATTAAATTTGAGAAAAATTTTGGTTGTAAACTTTGTTGAAATTTCTTAAATCGTAAAGAAACTTGATGCATGTTTTTGACGACTGTGGACGCAATTCTTGACATAGAGCAATGAGACAAATTGTGAAAACTCTAGAAAAAAAGTGGCTTGCACAATGGCATGATAAACCCCGTACATACATAAGTCGACAATTTATTTTTCATTTGGAAAACAATGTTTGAAACTGTACAGAGCATATATTGTGAAATTTCATGGGCGATTGTGGACAGAAGGAAGTTATGAAAGATCTAATAGATAGCAAGTAGTAATTTTTAATTTTTTGTAAAAACTCAAGAACCTGGATAAAAAAGTTGAACGTAACCCGGATTTCAACCCTTAGCATCCCTTTATGTTGTGTCTTGTAAAACAGTACCACTACCGTGGGAGTAAAGTTGGGAAAAATCTAATTCCCTTGAATAATTTATAGACACTATATCTAGAAACCTTTTTAAAGCGATTTTGCCAAAGAGTATTTAAATGCACATAACTACTGTGCGCATGAGCTTAAACATTAACGATACAGATTCCTACGCGTGTATTTTATATAAATGTATCTACTTATATTAAATATTAGGTGTGAAACAAAGTACTGTTGCATTCAGTAATGGAAAGCTCAGCGCAAATACACTATCAGGAAGTAAATAATGATTCTCTTTTATTGAAATTTATTTTTAACCTTCAAAAGATGACATTTCGATTTCCATAACAAGCACCTATACACGGACCAAAGGAGGACTGTGTAAATTATTTAACTATATACATTGCACCCATCAAGTGTTTCTTGCGTTCGAGCGGATTCTTCACCTTCGTCCGAGGTGTCGACATCATAAACGACAGGAAATGATAAAACCGGAACGCTCCCCAAACTTCTCCCTTCTAAAATTTCCAATCCGCAGGTGTAATTCGCATTAACGATATAACCGGTAGTGCAGGAGCAGCGCCCTTTCGTATGTTCCTCACGAACCTTCAAACAGTTTGAATTCTGAACGCACTGCTGACTCTTCGCATTAGGATCACATTCCGAACCTGCTAATCCAAGGCAACTCTTTGATGAGGGACTAAATTGCTGGAAACCATTGCATTGACAAATGTCATCGATGCAGTGCAGTCCCGCCAAAGTGGCACATACCGTTCCATGAGTACATGGCATTCCGTGGGAGTCTTCGCATGTCCCGAATGTACCCTCCACGTAACCATTCTTGCACTGACATGAACCCTCAGTACTGTCTCTGAGTTTAACACATTCTGCCCCATTGCCACAGCTTGTGTACAAATTGCAGGGCCCCCCAACAGGACTAATGCATTTTCTTTGCCTGTCGTCGTAGTCTTGGTTCGTGTAACGGCACCGGCATGTATTGCTACCTCGATCGCATACTAATCCGTCCATACAGGTACCAGCGGAATCACAATATTCATCGTGTTTTGTTCCACATGTTCCAAAACCCGATTGCGAGTATTCAGGCCGGCAAGCACAAGTACGAGGACCAATATTGCATGCGCTATTATATTGGCAAAATGCACCAGGAACACATAAATCTTCTATACAAGGATTTCCTGCTTTTCCTAGACACTGTGTGTAGGATTCTGGGTAAAATCCATTATATGAATTTTCGCAATCCCAATCATTGCTTCTATGTTTACTGCCAGTGCCAAAGAGAGAAATGTCTGGATCGCACTTGCAAGTCCCATCTACACACTTCAAGGTAAAACCCCCTTCATGCTTGCATTCATCATCAGTGGTACAGTTATTAAACATATCGAGTCTTCGGGAGCATTCATTTTCCGAGTTTTGGTAGAAGCCATCGTTGCATACACATTTGTTGGAGGAGCAGTTAGCATTTGGGGTACATTTCGATAAAATACAAATGTGACCCACCAATCCTACACATTGATTCGCTTCAGGCGAATAGGAAGATGTTCTCTCCGAGCATTGACAAGCCTCTTCAATACAAACCAGTCCAGATAGAGATGAACATTTTGCTGTGCTGTCGCAAGATTCGGAGTATTTTCTGGTAGGGCTGCAAGTCGCATTGGCATTCTCATAATAATCTTCACTGCAAGTACAGAAACCATCACCCCCACAAAGGGAATTCTCGACGCAACTGGTGTACTCAAAAGACTTTCTGCCATCCGAGTGTTCCAGAGCATACTTGCACCTTTCTCCAGCTTTAGAAGCACATTTGCCAGTGCTAAGTTCAAATACCATCTCGTCTGGCTTCACACACTCGCACTTTCCCGAGATGCAACCAAGCCAGGATCTCCGATCGCATCTTTGAGTTTTGCTACAAACTTCTCCGTAGGAGCTCCTTTGGGAGGCGGATAAGACAATGAAGGTAGTGAGCACCAAAACCTCAACTAGTATTGACCGATGCGACAACCTGTAATAAAATAAAAAATATTTGAATTTAAGTTTGCAGCCAAGAGAATGGGTCCGCAGTTCTGTACACGTCATAATGAAGCTTCCAGATCTGGAAGATCAAAATTCTTCCGGTGTTAATACAGGTAATACAATGGTCAAAAGTGGAATGTGGAACGAAGGGGTCACCAGTTCACAATCATGTTATTTCCTGTCCAAAGCAGCCACTGTTAAGTGGTTCTTTAATTTTGAATTCATATTGGAGGAGACATACAACATAAAGTAGTGGGAGATCTTATCATTTAAGTTCATGGTTTTTTATGTATGCTTAAAAAGATTTTTGTAAGGAAAGGCGACAGAATCTGGGAACTTGCTAAAGCACTTTATCATCTCATTTAAAACGAAATACAAATACCAGAAGTAACTTAGTTAAGATACAAAATAAAATACTTTGCTTCCAGCAAACGCCGAAAATACGAATATACTGTTTACTGTACCTTATTTCAAATACAAAATACAAATTGAAAATGCTCTCAAAATTATCTCAAAGTATGTATACATATATATACATATCTGGGATGTATCTGTATCTCAAGTTTACTCTCTCAAAGTATCTTGAATAATTTGACCAAATACAAAAATAATTTGATATCGAAAAATTGTTCAGCAAACGTGAGATAACAGGCACGTGATTAGAGTTTATATAGTTGTGCATTTGTGTAAAAGCAAAGCAGATTAACAAGACCCTAGATACAGAATAATTTTCCTTAAAACGAATAAAACCTTAAAACTCTTGGGTAATTTATTTACGAATTTTATATTCGCGTCACTAATTTACATACTAATAACTTTATACCCCTCACATACATTAAATCTTATGTATTTATACAATAAGCACTCCATCCCAGTCAAACAAAGGTTTGAATTCAAACTGCTTCAAATTAGTGAATTTACCCTTAAAATATTTATTAAGACATGAGTTACAGACAAACTTGACATTTTGCAAGTTCTGTATTTTGAAATTATATTTTGTATTTGATACAAGGGTTGGGCAAACGTTATGTAAAATTTAATTATAAGCCTAACAGTCGTGTATAACGCGAATATTTTTCTGGTGAAAACAAATCCACTGTCCAAAATATGTAATAATTGTTAACGAGAATTACAGTGTACCCGTGCGATGCTTTAAAATGCTAGATTTAGTAAGATTATTCTATCCTTGCCCTTATAACGAGTTCCATGGATGGTTTGAAATTGTCTGCTTTTTACGTTTTTTCTGCAAAAACTTTTTATACCATCCCATTGATCCCATACAAAAAATTTAATAAATAAAATACTAGTGAGAAACTCTTTACATGCCACAGACTCATACAATTAGACATATTTAATCCTAAAATCCTCTACAAAGGTTTTCCAATAAATAATTTAAATAATTTAATTTCTTACATTATTCCAAGATAGAGGATTCTTGTCCCGGAAAGGAAAGGAGGACCATCTACGTCGATTCACGAGGGTTGACTGCAACGAGAACAATTCAGGGGAGGCACAAAGAGTCAAAATAGCCCGGAAAAAATTACAGCTTCTTCACTAAATAACAAGATAATTTATCAGATAAACCTTATGTGTGAAAATATCAATATACTGATCTGACTTGATGCATTTATTTTTATATTCGGCCTGTGACCCTTGCGCATATAGAATCTCTCTAAAGTGCCTAAAGTATCTAAAACATTTAAAAATATACATACATAATGTGTTCTCTCGCTGCTAGAAACTCATTTTAAACGTTTATTGAAAACAAGGATGCGGACCCGTACGAACTTGTGAGAAGAAGCTTAATCTTAAAACCTATCGTTGTTTGTCTTTAGTACATAGGAGATCCTTGTTACGAGTTAGAGGCAAATCGTACTTGGGGGTGGTCTAATATAGATGCAGTTAACTGCCTTCGCTGTTTATTCAATGTATTTAACTCATTATAAATGATACATGGTAATAGGTGCAGGGTGACAGTAACAATTTGTTCCCCTGTACCCCAAATAAGAGAGTATTTCGTAAAATATTTGAATCCGGCATTTTGTAGATTTTGTCCCAATTTCTAAAATTAATTTCATTGACCTGGGTTAATATTAGAGATCACAGGATAGAGAAACTTCAAGCAATGCTTGTTTTTTTAGGATGCAAATGTTTTCATTTTTGGATTCTCACAAAAAACGTTTTCAGAGGATGTTTTGACTTCAATTGGTAGAAACTTTTATGCGGGTGTGGAAAAAGTTCCCGATCCTGCGATCCGGGATCGTTGACAAAATGGGCCCAAGTAGTTGGGCAACATTGAACGGCGGGATATTTGGCCATTTTGAAAAACACTGGCGGGTTATTTGACCACATTTTTTTTGCTATCCAGGTAGCTGACCAAAAATTTTTTTCGCTACCCAGGTATTTGGCCAACAATTTTTGGTAGTTGGAAATTTTTTTTTTCGATACCCAGGTAGTTGACCAAAACAAATTTTCACTACCCAGGTAGTTGGCCAAACTGTTTTTTCGATACCTAGGTAGTTGACCGAAAATTTTTAGTAGTTGGGCAAAAATGCTTTTCGATACCTAGGTCGTTGGCTAAATTTTTTTCGATACCAAGATAGTTGACCAACAAGTTTTGGTAGTTGGTCAATTTTTTTTTCGATACCCAGGTAGTTGGCCAAATTTTTTTTCGATACCCAGGTAGTTGGCCAAAATTTGTTTTCCATACCCAGGAAGTTGGCCAAATTTTTTTTCGATACCCAAAAATCGTTGGCCAAAAATTTTCGGCGGGTTGTTGGCCATCTTACCCCAGCGGGTTAGTTGACCATTTACTGTTGTCAGGATCGCTGATCATTTGGAACGTTTTCCACACCCGCTTTTATGGGTTTTCCAGTGAGCTACAACGCAGGTCTTTATGTTGAAAAATGTGAACACGGTCGGATGAGACTCGAACAAGGTTGAAGAAATTAGGCTTGAGGAGCAAAAGGGATATAGTTGCAGAAAAAACGTTTTCTGATTTTGTCATTTCGTTATGGACGATCAGGCGCTCGTAAACATTTTTCAAAAGGCTGGGTTTTTTAGCAAATTTAATGCGGATTCATTTAAGTTGACTACCAACTTCCCAGGCGAATAATTGCGGTCATGCGTGTGAAATCTCTAAAGGAGGGCAAAAAGGATTTGAACATTTCTACAGTAGTTTGCCCTAACATATATAAATGCAATAGCATTTTATAATATTTACCAGTCAGTCAAAAGCACTGATGTCAGTGCATATGTTCCTACTTCGGTTTGACATGTTCATTTACTATGACATTTTAGTCAAATTATTTATATTGTAAGTAATTGTAATAATTGTATTTCTTTGTTCAATAGACACATTTCAGTACATATTATAGTAATTTAAAAATAGTGTAACGCAACGGTACTTTTAACGTAAGGACTCCCGAAACAAATAAAGCTTGCAAAATTTGGTTCCTGAACCGGTCCTCGGTTACCCCGGTTTGATAAACTATTTGCCACAAAACCTGACTTACACCACGACGTGGAACCTTGTTACAATCAACATTTGTTTATCAAAATGAATAGTTTTACAGGTAACCCCCCAGCAAACTTAAATTTTGTAATGTTAAATCCCACGTAATATTTGAGACATGTTCAGAGGAAAATTTTGAACTTTGACCCCGAAACTGTTAGGCTCAATCTGAGTTTGCAGGCATGAAGAGAATCGGGTGCGTCACAACTTTTGGGGTTCTCTATGAAAAAGTTCTGAAAGCTTGTCAGTGCATAAATATGTTTTTGAAAGAACTAAGAATTATTTTTATGAATGTTGCTTCGTTCTTATTTGTAATTAATTTTTAATTAAAAAACATTTTGACGCTAATTTGAAATCCATAATATACGCACCCCAAGGAGCTGTTAAACAGGTCCCAAAGTTGAGAGAGTTGTGGGACTCAAATCAGATGCAGAAAAATACTCGACCGGGGTTATAATGATGGAACAAACTATGATTTGCCATATTTGCTAAAACATGGGATTTTTGCACGCATTTTACTATTCCTCATGATTTGGGCTACAGGTCGGACTACAGACACACATATATAAAATATTTCTTGGCACCCTGTACTTAAACTCCGAGCTATACCAGGTTAGAGGAAACACGTACGTATTATCTCAGCGTGATAGTTTTATCTTATTGTTATGTAGAATCTGTAATAATTTCGAAACTCCCTTCATATACAGATAAATGTATGCTTTTACAATATTTTACTTCTGTAACACACAATCAGAACCTTATTCATAAGGCGTAATAATTCAAATAATAAAATCTAGAATCAAATTTAGTGTTTCGTCCTTATATCGTTTAACAACATCGTAATCAATAACACGCAGGATTTCCTATATTTACAAATGTAGCAATCACAAGCCTAGCCATGCTATCAAATATTTCTAATTGCACAATCACAATGTCTCAATCGGATTCTTCTCCTTCGGAGGTGTCGACGTCATAATCGACAGGAAATGACAAAACCGGAACATTTTCAGATCCTGTACCCTCCGGATTTTCCGATTCGCAAGTATAATTGACAGACATCATGTGACCGGTGATGCAGGTGCAGTGTCCTGTGCTAAGTCCTGAATGAGTCTTCAAACAGTTTGAATTCTGGACGCACTGCTGACTTGTGGCGTTAAGAACGCATCGGGAACCTGCTAATCCCAGACATGTCTTCGTTGTTAGACTGAATTCCTTGAAATCCTCACATTGGCAAATGTCATCGATGCAGTGTAGTCCCCAGAGGTTATTACAATCCCTTGCAGAGTCACAGGGCATTCCAAAGCTAGCTTCACATGTGCCAGATGTGCTCTCCCCATAGCCCTCCCTGCATTGACAGGAACCTCGGGAGCTGTTTCTGACCTTGACACATTCACCACCCTGGACACAACCAGAGATCGAATCGCAGGGACCACCAACTCGACTTTTACATTTTGTGTCGAAGTGTTGACTGGCATAGCGGCAACTGCATTGGTTGATATGCCGATCACACACTAACCCATCCAGGCAAATACCTGCTGAACTGCACTCCTCGCCGTGTCGTCTTCCGCAAGTTCCGAAGCTCGACTGTGAATATCCAGGTAAGCATTCGCACGTACCAGGACCAGTAGATGCGCAACTTTTGGTGTACTGACAATATGCCCCAGGAGCACATAGATCGTCTATACAAGGATTTCCTACTTTTCCTAGGCACTGTGTGTAGGAGACTGGATAAAAATCGTAAAATGAATCTCTGCATTCATAGCGGCGATGCTTTCTGGCAGTACCAAATAGAGATGTGTCTGGATCACAATTGCATGTTCCATCCACACATTTCAATAATAGACCCCCTTCATACTTGCATTGGTCATCAGTGGTGCAATTCTCCAACACATCCAGTCTTAGGGAGCATCCGTCGTCCGAGTTTTGGTAATACCCATCTTCGCATACACACTTGGTGGAGAAGCATTTAGCATTTTTAGTACATCTGGACAATACACAGGCATGACCAACCAATCCAACGCATTGATTGTCATGCAGGGAATAAGAGGTTTTGTCATCATTGCATTTGCAAACGCCTTCAACACAAGCAAGTCCTGCAGGAGACGAACAATTTGCTTTACTGTCGCAAGTCTCAGAGTATTTTCTGGTTGGGCTGCAAGTACTGTTGTCATTTTCATAGTAGTCTGCGCCACAGCTGCAGAAACCATCGGCTCCACAAATGGAGTTCTCAACACAGCTGGTGTACTCAAAGGATTTGCTGCCATCCGAGTGTTCCAGAGCATATTTACATCTTTCTCCAGCCTTTGAAGCACATTTTCTAGTACTGGGTTCAAATACCATTTCGTCCGGCTTCACACAATCGCACTTCCCGGAGATGCAGCCAAGCCAGGATCTCCGATCGCATCTTTGGGTTTTGCTACAAATTTCTCCATAAGAACTCCTTTGGCATGTGGACAAGGCAACAAAAACAGTGAGCGCTACAGTCCCAACTATTATCAACCGATTTGACAACCTGCAATAGAATAATTTACAGTATAATTAATTAATTTGAAATTCGTATCTTCGGTATACTATAGCTTTAAGAGGCAACCCAACAAAACCTCTGAGGGGACAAAATATGTAAATTATCCTTACACACTACGTTTTTAATTTTCCTCTACGTTACAGCTTGTCATTGTAATTCAAATTTTGCTCTTTTAGGGATTTTTTAGTCCAATTTCGAAGTTGCTGTTTCTTACCCCGAAACATCGAACTGAGAATTTTGTTACCATTTAAATTTTTTTCTGGAACTATGAAACATATTTTGAAAATTTAAAAAAATGTTATTGGTTAAAACATACAAGGTATGAATAATTTTTCCCATCCCTGCTTAGAAGGATCAGGGGAAAGTCCTCTTGGTACCCGTACCCAGTACTTAATAAATAATTTTATATTCTCCTAGATATCCTTGTATTAGGGGGCATGCATAAACTATATAACGCTAATTTGCCACATTTTGGACCATCTCTGACCCCGAGTAACGCATACGTAACGCTGTCATCTAACCAGAGGTGTGGAAAATACATGAAATTTACTATTTAAATACAAAATAAAAATACTTTTCCAGAAAAGTTAAAATACAAGCTCAAAATACAAATACCATGTGTAACTTAGTTATGATAAAAAATAAAATACAAATATCCGAAGTCATTTGGGCAAGATACAAAATAAAATACTTTCCTTCCAGCAAAAAGGGAAAATATGATATGAGAATATCGTATTTGAAATACAAAATACACGTTGAAAATACTCTCAAATTTATCTCAAAGTACATATCTGAGATGTATCAAAAGTTTATTCTCTCAAAATATTTTGTATAATTTTTCCAAATAATACTATATTTAAAAATTAATCAGCAAACGTAAGGTAACAGGAACGTTACAGTATTAGACTTTGAGTTGTGCATTTGTGTGTATTAAAGTAAATTAACATGGTCCCAGGTACAGAATATTTTTCCTTAAAACAAATAATCTTATGACTCCTGGGTTATTTT
Source organism: Allacma fusca (assembly GCA_947179485.1). Lineage (NCBI taxonomy): Eukaryota > Metazoa > Arthropoda > Collembola > Symphypleona > Sminthuridae > Allacma > Allacma fusca. The sequence continues at coordinate 66,776,843 of OX359246.1, forward strand.
CGCGTCACTAATTTTGCCAACTATATAGATTTTAGACACATAAAATTTTATGTATTTATCCAGTAAGTTCGTTCTTCAAACCCACCAAAAACGTTTCAAAACCTGGTTTCAAAATGTTTACCTTTAAAATATTTATATGAACATGCGTTAGAGACGACCTTAACAATTGCCGGAGTCATATATTTTTAAATTATATTTTGTATTTGAAATACGGGGTGGGTAAATCTTACAAGATAAATAAATACAACATCCAATTACGTTCGTAATCTTCAAAATGCGAAATACAAAATAAAGTAGAGATGTTGGTGTTGGCAAAATACGAAATACAAAATACCTTAAACAATGTATCGCTAGGAAAATACCAAATACAAAATACTTAATGTATTTTAAATACTATTTCAAATGCAATATTTCAAAATATTCCACACCTCTGCATCTAACCCCCACTATCATACATAACGCAATGATAACTAATTTATGCATAACTTAAATAATTAGTGCTAAAATTATATCGGAATACTCCCATTAACCTTATTGTCTTAATCCAACTTTAATTCCAATATAGTTACATCGCATTCTGTGAAAGGGCATATGTTCTTAAAATTTAAACCTCGGCCCCAAATATTTTCACTAAATATTGCAAGAATGCCTACGCGTTAAAATCGGGTCTAATCAAATATTGCGTTACGTAAAAGAGTACACAGGTACTGGTACTACCTACTGTGCGTAACGTTAGCGTAACGTTAAGAAAAACCACCACCGACCGTCTAAGCGTTATATAATTTATGCATGCCTCCTTAGAATTTAACTATATTTTCTGTTCAGAGTTCTTACATTGTTTCCAGTAAAAGTCTTCTTGCCAAGAAGGAAGCGAGGAACGTCTCTATTGAATCTTGAAAGTTTACTGTGAGGAAGAGAAATCGGAGTTGACTGTGTGCAATCGTTTTCAGATAAAGCTACAATCGTTTACTCAAAGTTAAAATCGTCGGAAAAACGTTTGGAAAAATCTTAAGGATACTATAAGCAAGCTTTGAAAGGAACAAAATTAAAGTAATAGTAGGCTTATCCGCATTTGACCCTTGGAACTGTTTGTGGTTTATTTGAGCCCTAACTGGAAAGATAAATAATGATAATCTCGATGACACAAAAAACACTTTTGTAAAAACATACATATATTTAATACTCGGGTAAACTTAAGTACTTGTGTATCCGTTGGAATATTAAATACCATTGTTCATTGTGAGTTGCAGCATTTCGAGATGAAACGTTGTGATATTATGCACATAGTTGCTACTACTGATAGAGCACTTATATTAACTGTATTTAATGTTTCGTCAAATGACGAGTGATCAGAACCAGAATTATAAAGGAATGTCTCAAAAGTGCTTGTTTAGTTTCACGGCTGGCTGTTCGCACCAGGGTGCTCAGAAGTTCTGATATGGTCAGGACTGTCCTGATTTGACCTGGGGTCACCTGATGAGCTTGATTTTAGTCGTGATTTCAAACTAGCTGACAAACAAATCACTTTGAGGCATTTCGGGGTAAAGTGACTAAAATTTGTCATTACTTTTCAAACAAGTCCATTCTAATACCAACAATATATAAACGTAAAACAATAATACATATATGGTTTTTAGGACGGCTTCATACCCCTTATTTATACGATAGTATTGTCCTGATCTCTATACCCCGTAGTTTTCCTACGAAACTACTGTAACGATTTCGTTATAAAAATTTGTTAACATTTTATAGATCGAAAACTCGTTTGAGTTCGTTATTGATTGAAATCGGTTGACGTGTTCGTGCGTAAAAAATTAATTCTGTACTTCCCACACTTTTCCTCCGAAAATGCTCGATCGATTTTTTTCACAATTTTTGTGAACATTCTTTAGGCCACTTCATCGAATGAGATCGTTATTGATTAAAATCGATCCTCGTGTTCGTACACAAGCAATAAAAAGGGAATCAAATCATTGTTTTCTCCAGAACTGTTCCACCGATTTCAATAAAATTTTTATCCGAATAATAGTCCGTACTAGTAACACTAACTGTGTTAAAAATTATCAAACAAAGTTTTAAAAATGTTTCAGTTTTTTAAGTTTGTAACGAGAATTTGTGAAATGGGTTCAACATAATACAATAAACGGAGTAAAGCCGTAATAACAATAAAGGGGATGGCCGTAGCTGACGCCACCCTACACGACAGCCTTAAATGATCGCGGAGCGATGGTTTTTATAGTTTAATTTATAAATGACCGATACTACAGTTGTACGAAACAGTTCTGTAGTGTTGACTCACAGTTATTAAAACCAGTTAATGATATTTAACAGGTGCATGCGCCCATATTAAAAGTTTAATTAGAATATTTCGTTTCTGGTTGCTAAGATCGGTAAAAACTGTCTATTAGATTTTCGGAATACCTAAGAATAGATAGTTGTATTTACAATGTACAGTGAGAAAATGAATACTGTTGTATTAAGTGTAGCAGCAAAGGAGACGAGTATTTTTTGAGCAACATCTGTAGAATTGATGCTAGTTGTGCTAATGGTGGGATCACGGATTTTAGAAAGCATATTTTCACAGAAAATCATTAAAAACCGTTAATTGCCTGAATCAAGAAAATTGCTGTGTATAAAACATTTAAAAACTGATGGTAAAACTACAGCAGCCGAATTAGCCCTGAAGTTTCATGGAGTAAAGCATCACCAGTGGTGATTCACCACCGAAGAACCAAAGATGCAGCTTTTGTTCAAAATGTTCTAGCTCCATTTTTACTCGAAGCTTTGATCAATGAAATAATATTTCAAGAATTTTCTATAGAATCAGATGCAAGAAACAAAAACTTGATTGCTGTAAGATACTTTGTTATTATTTTTTGAAGATCCTAAAGAATAAGGGCAGCTGTATTTTTTGTCACGGAGAAGCTCATTTAATATTTTAAAGCTAGAATCAACAAGTTTTCTTCGGCCAAAATTATAAAGTTAAATTCCATTGAAATGTTGCTGACTTTTGATTTTCTTAAAAACCTCACTTAGAAGTCGTGATTTGAGAATCGAATAATCTGTGCACCCTGGTCCGCACACTTATTGTTAGTCTTCGACTCGACTTGATGGGTTTAGAACAGGGTTGAGAATGGATTATTTATCCGGGATTTCACAACTTTTTGTAAATCATGAATCCTAATTCAAGACTCGAGGAAATTTAAATTTAATCCTCAATCCTGAATCCCAGCTCCATGAATTCATTTTAAGTAATACAATCCTAATCCAATAATCGATGATCAATGTGGTCAATCCTAACTCCATATGGAATGGGGAATATGGATTGGGATTCTGGAATTGTTATTGTGTTGTCAGTATGTTTATATAAATTAATATAACTATTAATTGCAATATACTATAATTATTATACAGATTATAGCATTATTCCACACCTAAACGATTCCTCTGTTGTACTTGATTACACTTCTTCCATCCAACAGTATATCCTTGTAACTCAATTATTTGCAAACTTTTCGGTCAGTCCGTTAGCCCAAACCGAATTGTCGAATTTTGGGGTCAATATGTCAATGTAATACTGTACATACAATCTTAATTTACCTTGACCAATCCGTTAATCCAAAACAAATTTCTAAATTATATTCCGTCAAAACTCTCATCAATTGGAGTATCAACCCCTAATGAACATCAAGAGTTTGGACTTTTATTGGTGAACTCATTAATCCAATTCAAATAATCTGAATTTTTCTTAATTATCCCCTAATCCAATCCAATAGATAACCTGAAAACACAATCTTACGAGGGTATCAACAGAGAAATAAACTTTATTTTAGAAGGTAGCCATTAATGTAATCCGGATTGATTTCAAGTGTTGGGGTCTCAAAATTAATTGTTTCAATCATACTTGCAGTTTTGGTCCAAAGTTCAAATTCAGTTCCATTCACATCCCCAAAATTTTTTTGCCGTTCAGTTAAGTTCAGTTCTCCTTGTCCAAAGCACGTCGTAGTTCAGTTCAACTCACTGAATACTTTCCAGTCGTTACGTTCAGTTCAGTTCACCGTTGCATTATTTTTTCAAAGTTCAATTCAATTCATTATATACTTTTCGGTCGTTTATTTCAGTTAGCTTTACCTGTCATTAGCGAGCCAATTAGTTCAAATCATTTATGGTATATTTAAGTGGCATTTAGTTATATTTTTATAGCTGACTTTGAAATTTGACTAAAGCACGATTTTTTGCTAAATGACTGATTAGATAACTGCTTTCAAATCTCCGGTGTTTTGAAAGCCGTATTGACTTTGAGCTTTCTGTAAACGATCAATCTAAGAAAACCAAGGTATTTCAAGTTATTAAATCATATAAATATGCTTACAATTATTGCGCGCTTTATTTCATACGATTTCGTCAACAATGTGCCAAATATACGTTATTAAATGTATGATACCGCCTTGGTTTTAAATAACTTTCTTTGATTTGTAATTTAATGTCATTCAAATGAATAGTCAAAACCCAGCGTGCAAGTTTTTGAGATTACAACTATACAATTTATGGTCATGCAATTTAGAGATAGAGCATATTCGTGTTGTGTTTACGAATATAAAAGTTTATATTCAAACCTGGACTCTTAAGATCAATTCAGTTCAGTTTGTGTTACTTGAACGCACGATGAACGTTCGTTCACATTCACAATACGTTCTGCTGAGTTCAATTCAAATTCATTCAATCAAAATTTTGCATCTAGCTAGTTCGTTCAAGTTCAATCAAAAACAATGAAAATATGGGCTAGTTCAGTTCAGTTCACCACTTTATGAACTGAACGACTGCAAGTATGGTTTCAATTTTTAATATTGCATGGATCAACTGGTAATGACTTTGTAAGGATTAGGAAAATCAGTAAGTGCAGTACAATCACAATTAGAGCTAGTGCTTCTACTGGGGACAGGAGACTAGGACGAGACGGTCCTAAATTGTAAACAGAGCTGCGTTCAAGTCAACTTATTTTAGATGACTTGACTTGAACTTGACTTGAACTTGACTTGAACTTGACTTGAACTTGACTTGAACTTGACTTGAACTTGACTTGAACTTGACTTGAACTTGACTTGAACTTGACTTGAACTTGACTTGAACTTGACTTGAACTTGAACTTGACTTGAACTTGACTTGAACTTGACTTGAACTTGACTTGAACTTGACTTGAACTTGACTTGAACTTGACTTGAACTTGACTTGAACTTGACTTGAACTTGACTTGAACTTGACTTGAACTTGACTTGAACTTGACTTGAACTTGACTTGAACTTGACTTGAACTTGACTTGAACTTGACTTGAACTTGACTTGAACTTGACTTGAACTTGACTTGAACTTGACTTGAACTTGACTTGAACTTGACTTGAACTTGACTTGAACTTGATTAGAACTTGACGTTGAAGTTGGACACATAACTTGACTTGAACGTGAACTTGTACTTGAACTTGATTATTCAAATATTTTTTTCGTAAATGAATAAAAACATTAGAAATGTCGTCCACAATTATTATAGCTGATCGATAATGGTTAGGCCGTAATTAGGATAATCTAAACGGCATGCGGACGAAATTCTTTACTTTAAAATTGGCAAAAAGTTTAAAATACATGATCAAATAACTGTAAGCATTGTAGTCTAATTTACTAATTTCTATAATTAACAGGTTAGCAATCATGTTATCGGCCTGATCACATTATGTTGCACTCGTTTGGTGAGTGTAAACAGGAGTTATAATCATGAATATTTTTTGTCGTTAATTTTGCTTAACTAATATTTATTTATAAGATTGTTAGTTGTTCATCTGCTCCATTATCTTTAATATCAGCAAAAATCATTCTTACAGGAAATAATAAAATTACTCTTTAACTTCTCCTTAGCTTCAGAACAGTTGAACTAAACAATCACTTCATTTTTATAATGGAACAAGAACCCTGAGTATTAAGAACATCCTTATAAAACAATAAATCGGGACTTTTAATTATTCAAAGTATGGAAACAGGACAAGAATTGTTATTCTCGATCTCGACCACTGGACTTCGTGGAGGCGACTTTAATGCCGATGGATTAAAAACAAACACAAAGATGTTATTGTTATGATGATTCGTATTCAATATTATTTTTAGTGGGATACAAAGATGCCACTAATTCCTCAGTTCTTACATTGCTTTTCAGTGACAAAAACCCAAGTTATACTCAAGTTTTATTCAAGTAATTACTTCCATTCAGTGTACTTGAACTTGACTTGATTTTGCTATCAAGTAATAAATTATTAACTTGGACTTGATCCAACTTGAACTTGAAAATTCAAGTTAAAATTATAATTTCACTTGAACTTGATGTTCAAGTTTCAAGTTACAAAATTGTCTGCACTTGACTTGACCATGACTTGACCGTGACTTGACCATGACTTGACCGTGACTTGGCCATGACTTGAACCGAAAGTATATACATATATAGGTGAATTCATGCATATATGCTTAAACTAATTCAACATCTTTTGTTTTTATGTGTTCCGAAAATTGCAATAGTATTTAATATAATTATTAACAAACTAAAAATGCAACCAAATTTTATCTCAAAATGATTTATCAAAGAATCTCGTTGAAGCAAATTAGCAAATACTATTAATGCAACAGGCAGTTACAGCAGGCAACAATTTTAATTTGCATGCTGAGCATGAGTTGAAACTTTTCGAAAAATACAACAATAAGAAGTAGCGAAATGCAATTTTGAAAGATTTTGCGCCGTGTCTTTGACATACGCAACTTTATTTTACTTGAATCTGTACATGAAGTACTCATGGTTTATGGTCAAGTTTTTACGTTATCAGACTTGACCATGAATATGACTTGGCACTCAAGTAATATTCTCCGGCCTGACCATGACGCTTACTTGACTTCAAGTATCATGGTCAAGTTTATACATTTCTTGACCATGACTTGAATGCTCAAGTTATAATTAATTTTTACTTTACCATGACACGAACTTGACCATGACTTGAAATACTCATGGTCTACTTGAACTTGTGCTCAGCACTGCAAGTTACTTTCAATTTAAGAATGTATCTTGAAATATACTATTTTAGCTGGTATCCGCCGATGCCGCCTGTTTTTCATGAACAATACAATTTACATGGATTTGTGTACTTTACAGGACTTGCAAAATGCAGTTCTAAAATTTAACGGCGTCCCAACTTTCGAGATACAAGAAAGGGGGTTGTTTTTAAGTATATATAAGCATGAGACGGGACAGACATTCTGTACCCGAGTTTTAAATTTTGGGACGGAAAAGAAAAACTGCTATCCATAGATAATTGGGGGAAAATTAGAGCCGTTCCAGAGATAAAAACTTGACTCTTACAATGGAATCAATGCTCTTTCATGATAAAATAAAATGCTGATATAACTTGTTTATTATTTAATTATCCTGTTATAGAAACAACCCCTGTGTGTGTGGTAAAACTTGTGCGGGAAGTGTCATAACCTTTTCCTCCCCCCGAAGCTCAATTTGTTTATTCGAATTTAAATTTTGTTTCCAAATATTGTTTGACGCTTATTTGGAGGACATATTATTAGCTTTCAGAAGAGCTATATATACTTATATCCGTCACTACATTTTAAAATGGGATAACGCATAACCTGTAAAAATAGCGGAGAAGGCTGGAGAATGTCAACATCAGGAGGGAAGATTTGGAATGAGTTTCTGAACTTGCCATTCTTTCATCCAATCTATTGTTCAGAAAAATATTCCAAAGGACTGTGTTCGCAGCAAATTTAATTGGTTTCAATTGAGCTTAATACAATATTTCCAAGCCACAAATTACGGTCTGGGGAGCTAATAAAGTGAAATAGGATTGAAGCAAAGAAAAAAACATTTATATTTAAGGCACTTCATTGAATATGAAATTCCTGAGACCGCTTAACTTGGAAAGATGATTTTAGGCTCAAATGAATCCTTGGAAGTTTCTACAAATGCAATGTATTGAAATATTTTTAGGAACTACAGAGCGTCCATGAAAAAATTACAAGTTCAGAAACTTTCATTTGTGCATCTGTAATTCTGATGATAAATTTTTCCATTCCTGCTCTCGTTCGTACCCACAGTTCTCAAAGTTGAGGCATGTTTGACAGTGCTTCTGAAGGCCAATGACATTTTCGACAAAAGAGTGTCAAATTAAATTTGAGAAAAATTTTGGTTGTAAACTTTGTTGAAATTTCTTAAATCGTAAAGAAACTTGATGCATGTTTTTGACGACTGTGGACGCAATTCTTGACATAGAGCAATGAGACAAATTGTGAAAACTCTAGAAAAAAAGGGGCTTGCACAATGGCATGATAAACCCCGTACATACATAAGTCGACAATTTATTTTTCATTTGGAAAACAATGTTTGAAACTGTACAGAGCATATATTGTGAAATTTCATGGGCGATTGTGGACAGAAGGAAGTTATGAAAGATCTAATAGATAGCAAGTAGTAATTTTTAATTTTTTGTAAAAACTCAAGAACCTGGATAAAAAAGTTGAACGTAACCCGGATTAACTTGTTTCAACCCTTAGCATCCCTTTATGTTGTGTCTTGTAAAACAGTACCACTACCGTGGGAGTAAAGTTGGGAAAAATCTAATTCCCTTGAATAATTTATAGACACTATATCTAGAAACCTTTTTAAAGCGATTTTGCCAAAGAGTATTTAAATGCACATAACTACTGTGCGCATGAGCTTAAACATTGACGATACAGATTCCTACGCGTGTATTTTATATAAATGTATCTACTTATATTAAATATTAGGTGTGAAACAAAGTACTGTTGCATTCAGTAATGGAAAGCTCAGCGCAAATACACTATCAGGAAGTAAATAATGATTCTCTTTTATTGAAATTTATTTTTAACCTTCAAAAGATGACATTTCGATTTCCATAACAAGCACCTACACACGGACCAAAGGAGGACTGTGTAAACTATTTAACTATATACATTGCACCCATCAAGTGTTTCTTGCGTTCGAGCGGATTCTTCACCTTCGTCCGAGGTGTCGACATCATAAACGACAGGAAATGATAAAACCGGAACGCTCCCCAAACTTCTCCCTTCTAAAATTTCCAATCCGCAGGTGTAATTCGCATTAACGATATAACCGGTAGTGCAGGAGCAGCGCCCTTTCGTATGTTCCTCACGAACCTTCAAACAGTTTGAATTCTGAACGCACTGCTGACTCTTCGCATTAGGATCACATTCCGAACCTGCTAATCCAAGGCAACTCTTTGATGAGGGACTAAATTGCTGGAAACCATTGCATTGACAAATGTCATCGATGCAGTGCAGTCCCGCCAAAGTGGCACATACCGTTCCATGAGTACATGGCATTCCGTGGGAGTCTTCGCATGTCCCGAATGTACCCTCCACGTAACCATTCTTGCACTGACATGAACCCTCAGTACTGTCTCTGAGTTTAACACATTCTGCCCCATTGCCACAGCTTGTGTACAAATTGCAGGGCCCCCCAACAGGACTAATGCATTTTCTTTGCCTGTCGTCGTAGTCTTGGTTCGTGTAACGGCACCGGCATGTATTGCTACCTCGATCGCATACTAATCCGTCCATACAGGTACCAGCGGAATCACAATATTCATCGTGTTTTGTTCCACATGTTCCAAAACCCGATTGCGAGTATTCAGGCCGGCAAGCACAAGTACGAGGACCAATATTGCATGCGCTATTATATTGGCAAAATGCACCAGGAACACATAAATCTTCTATACAAGGATTTCCTGCTTTTCCTAGACACTGTGTGTAGGATTCTGGGTAAAATCCATTATATGAATTTTCGCAATCCCAATCATTGCTTCTATGTTTACTGCCAGTGCCAAAGAGAGAAATGTCTGGATCGCACTTGCAAGTCCCATCTACACACTTCAAGGTAAAACCCCCTTCATGCTTGCATTCATCATCAGTGGTACAGTTATTAAACATATCGAGTCTTCGGGAGCATTCATTTTCCGAGTTTTGGTAGAAGCCATCGTTGCATACACATTTGTTGGAGGAGCAGTTAGCATTTGGGGTACATTTCGATAAAATACAAATGTGACCCACCAATCCTACACATTGATTCGCTTCAGGCGAATAGGAATATGTTCTCTCCGAGCATTGACAAGCCTCTTCAATACAAACCAGTCCAGATAGAGATGAACATTTTGCTGTGCTGTCGCAAGATTCGGAGTATTTTCTGGTAGGGCTGCAAGTCGCATTGGCATTCTCATAATAATCTTCACTGCAAGTACAGAAACCATCACCCCCACAAAGGGAATTCTCGACGCAACTGGTGTACTCAAAAGACTTTCTGCCATCCGAGTGTTCCAGAGCATACTTGCACCTTTCTCCAGCTTTAGAAGCACATTTGCCAGTGCTAAGTTCAAATACCATCTCGTCTGGCTTCACACACTCGCACTTTCCAGCGATGCACCCAAGCCAGGATCTCCGATCGCATCTTTGAGTTTTGCTACAAACTTCTCCGTAGGAGCTCCTTTGGGAGGCGGATAAGACAATGAAGGTAGTGAGCACCAAAACCTCAACTAGTATTGACCGATGCGACAACCTGTAATAAAATAAAAAATATTTGAATTTAAGTTTGCAGCCAAGAGAATGGGTCCGCAGTTCTGTACACGTCATAATGAAGCTTCCAGATCTGGAAGATCAAAATTCTTCCGGTGTTAATACAGGAAATACAATGGTCAAAAGTGGAATGTGGAACGAAGGGGTCACCAGTTCACAATCATGTTATTTCCTGTCCAAAGCAGCCACTGTTAAGTGGTTCTTTAATTTTGAAGTCATATTGGAGGAGACATACAACATAAAGTAGTGGGAGATCTTATCATTTAAGTTCATGGTTTTTTATGTATGCTTAAAAAGATTTTTGTAAGGAAAGGCGACAGAATCTGGGAACTTGCTAAAGCACTTTATCATCTCATTTAAAACGAAATACAAATACCAGAAGTAACTTAGTTAAGATACAAAATGAAATACTTTGCTTCCAGCAAACGCCGAAAATACGAATATACTGTTTACTGTACCTTATTTCAAATACAAAATACAAATTGAAAATGCTCTCAAAATTATCTCAAAGTATGTATACATATATATACATATCTGGGATGTATCTGTATCTCAAGTTTACTCTCTCAAAGTATCTTGAATAATTTGACCAAATACAAAAATAATTTGATATCGAAAAATTGTTCAGCAAACGTGAGATAACAGGCACGTGATTAGAGTTTATATAGTTGTGCATTTGTGTAAAAGCAAAGCAGATTAACAAGACCCTAGATACAGAATAATTTTCCTTAAAACGAATAAAACCTTAAAACTCTTGGGTAATTTATTTACGAATTTTATATTCGCGTCACTAATTTACATACTAATAACTTTATACCCCTCACATACATTAAATCTTATGTATTTATACAATAAGCACTCCATCCCAGTCAAACAAAGGTTTGAATTCAAAATGCTTCAAATTAGTGAATTTACCCTTAAAATATTTATTAAGACATGACCCAAGCAGCACAGTGGATGTTTTTTACGTTTAATTATGGTTAATAAACAGCAACAAAACTTGCGTTCACAAAAACCCGAAACTTTAGCGCAAAAATTGCGTGCATTTCCACAGAAAATTTAACGTAGATCTGGTCACGTTAATATAACACAAATTGATTCACCATATTTGCACATATCAGAAAGTTGATGTTTCGCGCATGGACAAAAATAAATCGCGCAATTGTTCCAAAACTTATAGTCAAAACAATCTGGCGGAACAATGCCAAAGCATTGCCTCGTGGCCTTTATTTACTCTGGAGTTCAAATATTTTGTAGTAATTAAACAGCTTCATATTCAACAGTTTGAAAACTTTAACCATCCCACTTTTAGTTGAAGAAATCTGGTGTTGTCATAGGTAAGCTTTACTAAAGTTTTTTACTCAAAGGTATAATAATAACATGGGGAAATACAGTAAACGGCATTACTGGTGCATTAAATCAACGACCAAGAAAGATTGGATAAGGCTAGCCGAACATAAAAGTAAAAGTGCAATTAGTTTACAAGCTGGAAATGTAAGTGACTTCAGTGAGTGCAATGATTTAACTGATACAATTAATTGCCCAGCAAAGTGCTTTCCGAAAAGTGAAAATAAACATAAAAATCGCGTAGAAAATTTTCAGAAATTGTTGCGTCGGTGGGCTGTTGATCAAAATATAACACATTGCGCTCTACGGAAATTGCTGTTTATTTTTCGGAATTTTTACCAGGAAGAAGATTTAACCATTGACCCTCGGACACTGTTACAGACACCCCGATTTTTAGAAGTAATTTAAGTGACCCCAGGAGATTATATTCACTTGGGTGTAAAAAACCAACTAGAAAATTATTTTCAGTCAGGACTTCCAGCTGGATTGAAAGAAATTATAATAGACATTAGCATAGACGGATTGTCATTAACAAAGTCATCCAATAGTCAAGTGTGGCCACTGCAGATTCTAATAAGAAATCTCCCCAAACAATCTCCGATTGTAGTTGGAATGTATCACGGATTTTCAAAACCATCAGACGACAAGTTGTAATGATTTCTTCCTTTTATATTGATAAAGGAACTAAATATATAAATGGCAAAGAATTCACAAACTTAGTACCATTTTTCAATCGTCCATGTCATTCCACGTTACTTGGTATTTATAAAATATGTACAAATGGGTTTCGTGAGGTTATTTTACCATGTGATGAAGTGATGTCAAAATTAATGTTGCTTTCTTACAGACAAAATTTTTCAGTTGTGGTCCCAGTTTTGCACACAAGTACGTGTTAGCATCACAATGAAATATTACGTGGTACATTTTGAAAATAACGACATGGAAGCTGTTCCAGAAATATGGGTTAATTCCGAGAAAAATTCTTGTCAGTGGCCAGGAGGAAACGGGAAATCTTTTTTGACGTCCGCAATTAATAAATGTAAAGATCCTGAAGAAGGTTGGGATGAACTGCCAGGGATGTCAACGATTAATAATCACGATTAATGATTAACGATTAATGATTACTAATTATTAATCATCAATCGTTAATTTAGTAAGCTTGGATTGTTTGAAATAATCATCAATTGTAATCATCAATTAACCTTTTTGCAAAAATCAATCATCAATTGTAATCATCAATTAACCTTTTTCAAAAATCAATCATCAAATGTAATCATCAATTAACCTTTTTCAAAAATCATTTGTCAATTGTAATCATCAATTTACCGTTTTCAAAAATCAATTATCAATTGTAATCATCAATTAGCCGTTTTCAAAAATCAATTATCAATTGTAATCATCAATTAGCCGTTTTCAAAAATCAATTATCAATTGTAATCATCAATTAGCCGTTTTCAAAAATCAATTATCAATTGTAATCATCAATTAGCCGTTTTTAAAAATCAATTATCAATTGTAATCATCAATTAGCCGTTTTCAAAAATCAATTATCAATTGTAATCATCAATTATCGGGCTGGCGACGTCTCCAAACTTCTAAGCAGTCTAGGGTTCGAAGAAGTTTTTACTAAGCAGTGTCCGGTGTATCTGGCTGATAATATAAAGGATATAATACAATCTGTTTACGATCAGAGCAGTTTACACGACATGAACAGAATCCTGAACTCCTCGTCTCACCCTTTGTACAAGTTAGCTTATTAAAATGATAAATGCAAGCAGTATCTAAATACCCACATTACATTGTTAATTGCAATCCTCAATTAATTAATTTTCAAAATAATCGTTAATCGTTAATTGCAATCATCAATGAAAATTATTTTTAAAGTAATCGTTAATTGTAATCATCAATGAAAATTATTTTCGAAGTAATCGTTAATTGTAATCATCAGTGAAAATTATTTCTAAAGTAATCGTTAATTGTAATCATCAGTGAAAATTATTTCTAAAGTAATCGTTAATTGTAATCATCAGTGAATAATATTTTTAAAGTAATCGTTAATCGTAATTATTAATTACTAGTTATAAGCCCATTAATCATTAATTGTAATTATAAATTCAGTTTGTTTTCGAAGTAATCGTTAATCGTTAATTGTAATCACAAAATTGGAAATTGACATCCCTGTGAACTGCCCATAGAATTGCTTCGGTCCTTGGGGTAATGAAATATTTTTAATTTGAATAATAAAAAATGATTTGTAAAAATAATCCCAGAATTATAAATGGTGGTCCTATAACATTGATTCAATAATATTCAGTACACTTTTGTTTCCAGTTTCGTGCAGTACTTAAAAGTGAAAAATTTATTAAAATATTTTAATCAATTTTTATTTACTTTTAAGCACCGGAAGAACAACATTTTTATTATTTTATAAATTAAATATAATTTATGTTATTATTGTTTTAAACATCAATTAGTAACATATTTTAGGATTCTAGTGTTGCTTATTATTATTTTTTAGCAACCCTTTTGGTGGCTCGCGGTAGGTTGCAGAAAAAGATCTTGAGCTGGTATAATATGGTATATAATGAGCTGGTGATCTTTATACTAGAAATGTATTTCCTTGTTTTAGCAATACTTTTTAAATCAATTTTAACCTTTTGAACATGTACAGGCAAATAAATTAGACTGGGTTGGAGGAAAATCAGTTCGAGAATGCACATTTAAAACCATGCGTAAACTAATGTCGGATGAAGTTGCTGCAACGCTGAATTGGAAAGGAGCGAATTCCAAGGCTGCATTTGGCACCATGGAAACTTGTAATATAGTTACAAGTAATTACTCTTTGTAATTGTTATTATTGTACTTGATAATAAAATTGTTTTATGTGTATTTATTAAATCTAGATTACGTGCATTACGTTTTTGGGAAGAAAAACGGAACTGTGGATCAAGTGCATTCTGCAATTAAAGACTGGCTCAAGGCTGCCCCAAATCGATTGAAAAGGTAAGAGCATTATTTTGCAAACTGGTAAATGATACAATTATAATTTCTAGAAAAATGTTGTCTTGTTGTTTGCTTGTTATCTTGTTGTTGAATTTGTTTATTTACTCAGTAAGTATTTCTATTATAACCACTGTTGCATAATCTATGCTACTTAACAGATCTACTGCTGGAGTTAATGTTGCGATCTCTGGGAATGAAGGTGGGAGACGTGATGAGTCCGAGGATGAGAATATGCATAGCAGCGGTGGCTCCACCTTGTCGGATTGATTGGAATATTTTGTGTATAAAAACTGTTGTCTAGATTATCAACATTACTTATAATATTTTTGTCATTATAAATTCTGCTTGTCACAACAGGTTTAGTGTTGTGTAGCACGTATGTGCATGTGTGTGTACATAGTCTTTAATTTCCAATTAGCAATAGTTCTATAGAACTGTTTCCCTGTTAAATTTGTGACGGTTGTTATTAATTTGACATAATAAAACACGTTTTACTTTTTTTTTTAAATTATTGGATTTTAAAATTGAGGTTATTTTCAACTGATTTATAATGAAACTATTAAATTATATATGCTTTTAAAATTCATATTTAACTTTTCCGCACGCTAATATTACGTTCCGTCATTTACGTTAAATTCACGGTCCCTCATTCACGTTTCATTACCCGGACATGCTCACCAAATATTTCATACGATTTTTACTTAAATAAAACGTAACGTTTGGGTAACATTCACGAATTTCCGCTACCACAGATGCGTGAAATTGACGAAAATTTGACGTTTGTGTGCTGCTTGGGGAGTTACAGACAAACTTGACATTTTGCAAGTTCTGTATTTTGAAATTATATTTTGTATTTGATACAAGGGTTGGGCAAACGTTACAAGATAAATAAATACAAATAAACACCATCACGTTGGAAGATCTTCAAAATACTTACGAAGTAAAATAAAATAGGAATTTTAATACGAAAAACAAAACACCTTAAAAAATTTACGGTGAGAAAAATATCAAATACAATGTATTTCAAATACGATTTAAATACAATATTTCAAAATATTCCACACCTCTGGCTAGTCTACTAAAATAGTAAGAATCGTGTAGCTTTAGGCAAAACCTGTCAGCTCTTAATGGACAAGGAGCTGTTCAATCAGTCACCAAAATACCTCTACTTCGAAAGATAATACATGCTAATGATATCCCATCAAAAGCAATCAATTTATTACATCTATTGTTGTCGGTGTAACAAAGCCTAACAGTCGTGTATAACGCGAATATTTTTCTGGTGAAAACAAATCCACTGTCCAAAATATGTAATAATTGTTAACGAGAATTACAGTGTACCCGTGCGATGCTTTAAAATGCTAGATTTAGTAAGATTATTCTATCCTTGCCCTTATAACGAGTTCCATGGATGGTTTGAAATTGTCTGCGTTTTACGTTTTTTCTGTAATACTTTTTATACCATCCCATAAAAAAAATTTAGGAAATAAAATACTAGTGAGACACTCTTTACATGTCACAGACTCTTAGACATATTTAATCCTAAAATCCTCTACAAAGGTTTTCCAATAAATAATTTAAATAATTTAATTTCTTACATTATTCCAAGATAGAGGATTTTTGTTCCGGAAAGGAAAGGACGACCATCTACGTCGATTCACGAGGGTTGACTGCAACGAGAACAATTCAGGGATGACTTAATGCATGGATTGATGAGGCACAAACAGTCAAAATAGCCCGGAAAACGTTCGAAGGAATATTACAGATTCTTCACTAAATAACAAGATAATTGTGTGAAAATATCAATATACTGATCTGACTTGATGCATTTATTTTTACATTCGGCCTGTGACCCTTGTGCATATGGAATCTCTCTAAAGTGTCTAAAGTATTTAAAACATTTAAAAATATACATACATACATATATAATGTGTTCTCTCGCTGCTAGAAACTCATTTTAAACGTTTATTGAAAACAAGGATGCGGACCCGTACGAACTTGTGAGCATGAGCTCAATCTTAAAACCTATCGTTGTTTGTCTTTAGTACCTAGGAGATCCTTGTTACGAGTTAGAGGAAAATCGTACTTGGGGGTGGTCTAATATAGATGCAGTTAACTGCCTTCGCTGTTTATTCAATGTATTTAACTCATTATAAATGATACATGGTAATAGTTGCAGGGTGACAGTAACCATTTGTTCATCCTGTACCCCAAATAAGAGAGTATTTCGTAAAATATTTGATTCCGGCATTTTGTAGATTTTGTCCCAATTTCTAAAATTAATTTCATTGACCTGGGTTAATATTAGAGATCACAGGGTGGAGAAACTTCAAGCAATGCTTGTTTTTTTAGAATGCAAATGTTTTCATTTTTGGATTCTCACAAAAAAAGTTTTCAGAGGACTTTAATTGGTACAAACTTTTATGTGGGTGTGGAAAAAGTTCCCGATCCTGCGATCCGGGATTGTTCACAAAATGGGCCCAGGTAGTTGGCCAACAATTTTTGGTAGTTGGGCAAATTTTTTTTCGATACCCAGGTAGTTGGCAAAAAACTTTTGGCGGGTTGTTGGCCATCTTACCCCAGCGGGTTAGTTGACCATTTACTGTTGTCAGGATCGTTGATCATTTGGAACTTTTTCCACACCCGCTTTTATGGGTTTTCCAGTGAGCTACAACGCAGGTCTTTATGTTGAAAAATGTGAACACGGTCGGATGAGACTCGAACAAGGTTGAAGAAATTAGGCTTGAGGAGCAAAAGGGATATAGTTTCAGAAAAAACGTTTTCTGATTTTGTCATTTCATTATGGACGATGAGGCGCTCGTAAACATTTTTCAAAAGGCTGGGTTTGTAGCAAATTTAATGCGGATTCATTTAAGTTGGCTACGAACTTCCCAGGCGAATAATTGCGGTCATGCGTGTCATCGCTAAAGAAGGGCAAAAAGGATTTGAACATTTCTACAGTAGTTTGCCCTAACATATATAAATGCAATAGCATTTTATAATATTTACCAGTCAGTCAAAAGCACTGATGTCAGTGCATATGTTCCTACTTCGGTCTGACATGTTCATTTACTATGACATCTTAGTCAAATTATTTATATTGTAAGTAATTGTAATAATTGTATTTCTTTTTTCAATAGCCACATTTCAGTACATATTATAGTAATGTAAAAATAGTGTAACGCAACGGTACTCTTAACGTAAGGACTCCCGAAACAAATAAAGCTTGCAAAAGGTTCCTGAACCGGTCCTCGGGTACCCCGGTTTGATAAACTATTTGCCACAAAACCTGACTTATACCAAGACGTGGAACCTTGTTACAATCAACATTTGTTTATCAAAATCAATAGTTTTACAGGTAACCCCCTACCAAACTTAAATTGTGTAATGTTAAATCCCACGTAATATTTGAGATATGTTCAGAGGAAAATTTTGAACTTTGACCCCGAAATTGTTAGGCTCAATCTGAGTTTGCAGGCATGAAGAGAATCGGGTGCGTCACAATTTTTGGGGTTCTCTATGCAAAAGTTCTGAAAGCTTGTCAGTGCATGAATATGTTTTTGAAAGAACTAAGAATTATTTTTATGAATGTTGCTTCGTTCTTATTTGTAATTAATTTTTAATTAAAAAACATTTTGACGCTAATTTGTAATCCATATTATACGCACCCCAAGGAGCTGTTAAACAGGTCCCAAAGTTGAGAGAGTTGTGGGACTCAAATCAGATGCAGAAAAATAATCGACGGGGGTTATAGGGATGGAACAAACTATGATTTGCCATATTTACAAAAACATGGGATTTTTGCACGCATTTTACCATTCCTCATGATTTGGGCTACAGGTCGGACTACAGACACTCATATATAAAGTATTTCCTGGCACCCTGTACTTAAACTCCGAGCAATACCAGGTTAGAGGAAACACGTACGTAGTATTATCTCAGTGTGATAGTTTTATCTTATTGTTATGTAGAATCTGTAATAATTTAGAAACTCCCTTCATATACATATAAATGTATGCTTTTACAATATTTTACTTCTGTAACACACAATCAGAACCTTATTCATAAGGCGTAATAATTCAAATAATAAAATCTAGAATCAAATTTAGTGTTTCGTCCTTATATCGTTTAACAACATCGTAATCAATAACGCAGGATTTCCTGTATTTACAAATGTAGCAATCACAAGCCTAGCCATGCTATCAAATATTTCTAATTGCACAACCACAATGCTCAATCGGATTCTTCTCCTTCGGAAGTGTCGACATCATAAACGACAGGAAATGACAAAACCGGAACATTTTCAGACCCCTTACCCTCCGGTATTTCCGATTCACAAGTATAATTGACAGACATCATGTGACCAGTGATGCAGGTGCAGTGTCCTGTGCTAAGGCCTGCACGAGTCTTCAAACAGTTTGAATTCTGGACGCACTGCTGATTTGTGGCGTTAAGATCGCATCGGGAACCTGCTAATCCCAGACATGTCTTCGTTGTTAGACTGAATTCCTTGAAATCCTCACATTGGCAAATGTCATCGATGCAGTGTAGTTCCGAGAGGTAATCACAATCCCCTGCAGAGTTGCAGGGCATTCCAATGGTAGCTTCACATGTGCCAGATGTGCTCTCCCCATAGCCCTCCATGCATTGACAGGAACCCCGGGAGCTGTTTCTGACCTTCACACATTCAGCACCCTGGACACAACCAGAGTACGAATCGCAGGGACCACCAACTCGACTATTGCATTTTGTGTCGAAGTGTTGACTGGCATAGCGGCAACTGCATTGGTTGATATGCCGATCACACACTAACCCATCCAGGCAAGTACCTGCTGAACTGCAACTCTCATCGTGTCCTCTTCCGCAAGTTCCGAAGCTCGTCTGTGAATATCCAGGTCTGCATTCACACGTTCCAGGACCAGTAGATAAGCACTCTTTGATGTACTGACAATATGCACCAGGAGCACATAAATCGTCTATACAAGGATTTTTTACTTTTCCTAGGCACTGTGTGTAGGAACCTGGAAAAAATTCTTGAAATGAATCTCCGCAGTAATTGCGGCGATGCTTTCTGGCAGTACCAAATACAGATGTGTCTGGATCACAATTGCATGCTCCATCCACACATTTCAATAATAGACCCTCTTCGTACTTGCATTGGTCATCAGTGGTGCAATTCTCCAACACATCCAGTCTTCGAGAGCATCCATCGTCCGAGTTTTGGTAATACCCATCTTTGCATACACACTTGTTGGAGAAGCATTTAGCATTTTTGGTACATCTGGATAATACACAGTCATGACCAACCAATCCAACGCATTGATTCTCATTCAGGGAATAAGAAGCTCTGTCATCAGAGCATTGGCAAACACCTTCAACACAAGCCAGTCCCGCAAGAGATGAACATTTTTCTTTACTGTCGCAAGCCTCAGAATATTTTCTGGTAGGGCTGCAAGTACTGTTGTCATTTTCATAGTAGTCTGCGCCACAGCTGCAGAAACCATCGCTGCCACAAATGGAGTTCTCAACACAGCTGGTGTACTCAAAGGACTTGCTGCCATCCGAGTGTTCCAGAGCATATTTGCATCTTTCTCCAGCCTTTGAAGCACATTTTCCAGTACTGAGTTCAAATATCATCTCGTCCGGCTTCACACAATCGCACTTCCCGGAGATGCAGCCAAGCCAGGATCTACGATCGCATCTTTGGGTTTTGCTACAAATTTCTCCATAAGAACTCCTTTGGCATGTGGACAAGACAACAAAAACAGTGAGCACGACAGTCCCAACTATTATCAATCGATTTGACAACCTGCAATAGAATTATAATTATTTAATTTGAAATTCGTATCATCAGTACTTAAATGTTACATCATTTCCAGTGTTGCACCATGAGCCCGACAAGCATGAAATTTCTTATTGAATTCCTTATTGTTTATACATTGTATAACATACATAGCTGTTATAGCGGGTGTGGAAAAAGTTACAAATGGTCAACGATCCTGACAACAGTACGTGGTCAACTAACCTGCCGGGGTAAGATGGCCGAACATTTTTGGCCAACTTCCTGGGTAGCGAAAACATATTTTGCCCAACCATCAAATATTTTTGGCCAACTTCCTGGGTAGCGAAAACATATTTTGCCGAACTACCAAAAATGTTTGGCCACCATACTGGGAAGCAAAAATTTTTTGTTGCCCAACTATTAAAAATTTTTGGCCAACTACCTGGGTAACCAAAATGTTTTGGCCAACTACCTGGGTAACCAAAATGTTTTGGCCAACTACCTGGGTAACCAAAATGTTTTGGCCAACTACCTGGGTAACCAAAATGTTTTGGCCAACTACCTGGGTAACCAAAAAATTTTGGCCAACTACCTGGGTAACCAAAATGTTTTGGCCAACTATCTGGGTAACCAAAACTTTTTGGCCAACTACTTGGGTAACCAAAAATTTTTGGCCAACTACCTGGGTAACCAAAATGTTTTGGCCAACTACCTGGGTAACCAAAAATTTTTGGCCAACTACCTGGGTAACCAAAAAATTTTGGCCAACTACCTGGGAAGCGAATTTTTTCCCCCAACTACCAACAATTTTTGGCCAACTACCTGGGTAGCGAAAAATTTTTTTGTCCAACTACCTGGGTAGCGAAAATTTATTTTGTCCAACTACCAAAGATCGAAAAATTTTGGCTAACTACCTGGGAAGCGAAATTTTTTTTTGCCCAACTACCAAACATTTTTGGCCAACCACCTGGGTAGCGAAAATTCTTTTTGTCCAACTACCTGGGTAGCGAAAATTTATTTTGTCCAACTACCAAAAATTGTTGGTCGACTACCTGGGTAGCGTGAAATCTTTTGCCCAACTACCAAAATGTTTTGGGCAACAACCTGGGAAGCGAATTTTTTTGCCCAACTACCAAACATTTTTGGCCAACTACCTGGGTTGCGTGAAAGTTTTTGCCCAACTACCAAAACTTTTGGTCAACTGCCTGGGTAGCGAAAAAACGTTTTGGTCAAATAACCCGCCATTGTTTTTCAAAATGGCCAACTATCCCGCCGTTCAATGTTGCCCAACTGTTTTGGCCCATTTTGTCAACGATCCCGGATCGCACCATCGGGAACTTTTTCCACACCCTGCTGTTAGAAGCAAACCTGACGAAACCTCGGATTGAAAAAATATGTAAATTTTCCTCACGCACTACGTTTCTAGTTTTCCTCTACGTTATAACACGTAATTGTAAGTCAAATTTTGCTCTTTTAGGATTTTTTTATTTCAATTTCGAAGTTCTAATTTTTTTCCCCGAAACATCGAACCGAGAATTGTGCTACCAGGTAAATATTTTGCTGGAACTATGAAACAAATCTTGAAAACTTGAAAAACAATTATTACTTAAGACATTCAGGATGTGAATAATTTTTACCATTCCTCCTTACAGGAATTAGGGGGAAAGGCCTCTTGGTAAACGGTACTTGGGTGTCATTTTATGTCCTAATAGAAGTCCTTGTTAGACAATTAATAAAATATTTTCAGTTCAGAGTTCTTACATTGTTTCCAGTAAAAGTCTTTTTGCCAAGAACGAAGGGAGGAACGTCTCTACTGAATCTCGAAAGTTTACTAATGACGAGGAGAGATCCGGGTTGATTGTATATAATCGTTTTCAGATAAAAGCACAACCTTTTACTAAAGTCAAAATCGTCGGGAAAACGTTCGGAAAATTTTTAAGGAAACTATAAGTAAGCGGAGAAATGAAAAAAAATGAATCCAATAGTGCGCTTATCCACATTTAACCCCTGACCTGTTTGTGGCTTATTTGAGCACTAACTTGAAAGATAAGCAATGATCATCTCCTTACAAAAGCAATTATTTAATACTTGGGTATACTTAAGTATACTTGTGTATCCGTTGGAATAGTAAATGCCATTTTTCATTAGGAGGCACACCATTTCAGGATGAAATGTTGGGTAATATGCACAAGGATGCTACCATTGGTAGATAAAAAGCATGTATCTTGATTAACTGTATTTATTACAAATGTTTCATCAACGACGCGTGATCAGAACCAGAATTGGTATTGAATCTCTCAAAAGTTTTTGTATAGTCTCACGACTGGCTGTTCGCACAATTATAACCTTCGACTCGATTTCTTGGGTTAAGAACAGGGTTGGGGATGAATTATTAATCCGGGATTCAATTAAGCCCAAATTTGCAAAATTTTTAAATAAATTATGAATCCTAACCCAAAACTTGAGCTTTAAATTTAATCCTTACTCAAGAATCCCAGCTCCATGAATTCATTTTAATCCATAATCCTCATCCAATTCAGTTGCATTCTATGGATCAATCCTCAATCCTAATCCAATTGACGATCAATGTGGTCAATCCTAACTCCAAAATCCACTTCAGTTAGCAGTGAGGAATATGGCTTGGGATTGTTGTGCTGTCAGTATGTTTATACATATATAACATAACTCTACTAATTGCAACCCATTATTATCACATTGCATTATGTATTCTACACCTAAACGATTCCTCTGTTGTATGAACTGATTACACTTCTTCGACCCAACAGTCCAATAATCTACTTTAAGCTTGTAACCCAATTATTTGAAGAAATTCTGTCAGTCAGTTAGACCAAACCAAATTATCGAATTTTTGGGACCAATCTGTCAATGTAATATATACATACATTCTTAATTTACCGTGACCAATCCGTTGAGCCAAAAATAAAATCTAAACTCTATTCCACCAAATCATTCATCAATTGAAGGTTACCAATACTTGTTCTTAAAACGTTAATGTATTCCAATTTTTTGGATTTTATTGACAAACCATTAATCCGAATTCAAATTGTTAGATTTTTACTACCAATCCCTTAATGGAAATCCAGAGTTTGGACTTTTTATTGGTGAATCCCTTTATCGAATCCAAATAATGTGAATTTTTCTTAATAATCCCTTAATCTAATCCAACAAGTAACCTGAATAAGTTTCCCATCCCTGGTTCAAAAATACTGCTTATGTAAATCAGGCTTTCCTGCAAACAGTAACTGCAAGGAAGTCATAAGCACAATCTTATACGAGGGTAGCAACACAGACATTTTATTTTAGAAGGTCGTCATTCATGCAATCGAGATTCATTTCAAGCTTTAGGCCTTCAAAATTAATTACTTCAATTTTTAGCATGGCACGGATCAACCGAGTGACTTTGTAAAGATTAAATTAACGGATAGGAAAATATGTAAGCGCAGTACAATCACAATCATAGCTAGAGATTCTATCGGGGACAGGGGACTTGGACGAGACGGTCCCGGGAACAAATACATACATAGTCCCTACGTAAAATCGGGGACAACAAAAAAAATTATCCCTATGGATAATGGGGACTGGTGCATAAAATTTTCCTTTGGAAATTACATACATACAATCGGTCATAAATCAAAATCATGGATATAAATTTTCGCATAAATTTCATGCAAGTCTTTCATTTTGCTATAAAACAAATTCCATGTATGTATATCAAGTTACTTTCAGTTGGAAAAAGTATCTAGAACTAGATCATTTTGCCTCCTAGCCGCCGATAACATTTGTTTCTCATGAACTATTTGACACGAAATTCTTGGAAAATGCAGTTCTAAAATTAATGACGCTTCTAATTGTTTTGAGACAGTAATACGGATTGGACAATAAAACGGCGTCCCGACTTTTAAGACACAAGAGGGGGCGCGATTGGTTTTATGTATAAGCCCATGACTGGATATAAATTTTGCCCCCGAGTATTAAATTTTAGGACAGAGCAGAAAAATTGCCCCCATAGATAATCGGGGAAAAAATAGAACCACCCCATAGATCAAAACTGACTTTCCCAATGCAATCGGTACTCTTTCATGAAAAGATAAAATAATGGTATAATTTGTATTCATTTAATTACTTACCCTGTTATGGAAATTTAAATCCTCTGTCTGTACTCTGTAGTAAAACTTGTAAGGGAAGTATTATATCCTTTTCCTCCCACGGAGCTCAATTTGTTTATTCGAATTTCAATTCTGTTTCTAAATAATTTGTGAATCTCCTTCGGAGGACATTTCATTGGCTTTCCGAAGAGCTGTATATGTATGTATAAACCGAAACAGCGAAAAGCCGAACTTGACATTTTCATCTACAGTCTATCATTCATAAAAATATTCCGAAGGGCTGCGTTTGTATCAAATTTAATGGGGATTAATTTGAGCTTAATATAATATTTCCAAATCACAAATTACGGTCTGAGGAGCTAAAAAAAGTGAGGTAGGATTGAAGCAAACAAAACATGTTTGCAGGGTATTTCACTGAATATTGAATATGAAATCCATGAGACAGCTAAAGCTTTGGGAAAATGATTTTAGGCTCAAATGAATCCCCTTGAATCTTTTTACAAATGCAGTTTATGGAAATATTTTTAGGAACGACGGATCGTCCAATGAAAAAATGACAAGTTCAGAAACTTCCATTTCTGTACCTTTGTTTGTGATGATACATTTCCCCAACTCTGATCTCGTTCTTGGGGGCCATACCCACAATTCTCAACGTTGAGGCATGTTTCACAATCTTCTCAAGTCCAGTAATATTTTCTACAAAAGAGCGTCAAATGGAATTTCAGAGAAACTTTTGGTAGTAAACAAAAAAAATTTAAAATCCTAAAGAAACTCGATGCATAGGTTTGACGGGTGTGACTGCAATTCTTGATATAGTGCAATGAAACAAATTTTGAAAACTCTAGAAACAAATTGGCTTGCACATGGAAGAATCAATTATTTTTCACCGTTGTCCCTTATATGGGCTAGGGGAGATAAAAAAGCACATACATAAGTGAGCAATATAGCGATTTAAAGCTTCATAGAACTTAAATGCACGTAAGTACTGTACTGTACGTGTGTACTGTGTACTGAGCTTAAACATTGACGATACAGATTCCGACTGGTGTATTTTTAATGAATGTATCTATACATTTTCATATGATATATTTGGTATGAAACGAAGTGCTGTTGCATTCAATAATGGAAAGAGCAATAATGATTCTCTTTTATTGCCATTTATTTTTAATCTTCAAAAGATGACATTTCGGTTTCCAACACAAGCACCTGTACACGGAGCGACGGAGGACTGTCTAAATTATTTAACGATGTACATTGCACCCATAGAGTATGTTCTTGTGTTCAACCGGATTCTTCACCTTCGTCCAAGGTGTCGACATCATAAACGACAGGAAATGATAAAACCGGGACGCTCCCCAAACTTTTCCCTTCTAAACTTTCCAGTCCGCAGGTGTAATTCGCATTAACGATATAACCGGTAGTGCAGGAGCAGCGCCCTTTCGTATGTTCCTCACGAGCCTTCAAACAGTTTGAATTCTGAACGCACTGCTGACTCTTCGCATTAGGATCACATTCCGAACCTGCTAATCCAAGGCATCTCTTTGACGAGGGACTAAATTCCTTGAAACCAATGCACTGACAAGTGTCATCGATGCAGTACAGTCCCGCCAAAGTATCACATACCGTTCCATAAGTACATGGCATTCCGTGGGCGACTTCACATTTCCCGAATGTACCCTCAACGTAACCCTTTTTGCATTGGCATGAACCCCAAGTATTGTCTCTGAGTTTGAGACATTCGGCCCCGTTGCCACAGCCTGAGCTCAAATCGCAGGGCCCTCCAACAGGACTAATGCATTTTCTTTGGCTGTTGTCGTAGTCTTGGTTCGTGTAACGGCACCGGCATGTATTTGTACCTCGATTACATGCTAATCCGTCCATACAGGTACCAGCGGAATCACAATATTCATTGTATCGTGTTCCACATGTTCCAAAACCCGATTGGGAGTAACCAGGCCTGCAAGCACAAGTACGAGGACCATTATCGCATCTGCTGTTGTATTGACAGTATGAACCCGCAGCACATATGCCATCAATACAAGGATTTCCTGCTTTTCCCAGACACTGTGTGTAGGATTCTGGGGAAAATTCCTGAAATGAATAGTCGCAATTCCAATCCCTGCTGCTATGGTTTCTGCCTGTGCCAAAGACAGAAATGTCTGGATCGCACTTGCAAGTCCCATCTACACACTTTAATGTAAAACCCCCTTCATGCTTGCATTCATCATCATTGGTGCAGTTATCAAATATATCGAGTCTTCGGGAGCATTCATCTTCCGAATTTTGGTAGAAGCCATCGTTGCACACACACTTGTTGGAGGAGCAGTTAGCATTTGGGGTACATTTCGATAAAATACAAATGTGACCCACCAATCCAACACATTGATTCGCTTCGGTCGAATAGGAAGATGTTCTCTCCGAGCATTGACAAGCCTCTTCAATACAAACCAGTCCAGATAGAGATGAACATTTTGCTTTACTGTCACAAGACTCGGAGTATTTTCTGGCAGGGCTGCAAGTCGCGTTGGCATTCTCATAATAATCTTCACTGCAAGTACAGAAACCATCACCGCCACAAAGGGAATTCTCGACACAGCTGGTGTACTCAAAAGACTTGCTGCCATCCGAGTGTTCCAGAGCATACTTGCACCTTTCTCCAGCTTTAGAAGCACATTTGCTAGTGCTAAGTTCAAATACCATCTCGTCTGGCTTCACACACTCGCACGTTCCAGCGATGCACCCAAGCCAGGATCTCCGATCGCATCTTTGAGTTTTGCTACAAACTTCTCCGTAGGAACTCCTTTGGGAGGCGGATAAGATAACGAAAGTAGTGAGCACCAAAATCCCAACTAGTATTGACCGATGCGACAACCTGCAATCGAAAACAAATTATTTGAATTAAAATTGCAGCCAAGGAAATGGATCCGCATTTCTGGACACGTCTGGCATAAACTGTCAGCTCTTAGCGGATGTACGGAATAGTTCAATCAGTCGCACCAAAAGACTACTTCGACAGATACACACTCGTGAAAAGCGATGGATTTATTACAGCTGTTGTAGTCGGTGTAACAGACTGCCTTATCTCACCCTGTATCTTACAGAAAGATTAACGGCCGTGCAAAACGCAATTACATTACATTACATTTGCATCATCCCATAATAAATTTTAAGAAATAAAATATTAGTGAGAAATTCTTTACATGTCACAGACTCTTTGATATTTTTAATCCTAAAATCCTCCACAAAGGCTTTCCAATAAATAATTTGAATAATTTAATTTCTTACATTATTCCAAGATAGAGGATTCTTGTTCCGGAAAGAAAATAAAGACCTTCTACGTCGATCCACGAGGGTTGACTACAACGAGAAGAATTCAGGGATGACTTTAATGCATTTATTGATAAGGCGCGCAGAGTCAAAATCGTCCGGAAACCGATCGAAGAAATCTTGCAGAAGTTTCACAAAAAAACAAGATAATTTATCAGATAAATGTGAAAATATCAATGCACTGATCCATTGATTCATTTATTTTTACATCCGGCCCGTGACCCTTGTGCATGGAATCTCTCTAAAGTGTCAAGAGTATTAAAAACATTTAAAAATATACATACACAACGCGTTCTCTCGCTGCTAGAAACTCATTGTAAAAGGTTATTGAATACAAGGATACGGGACCCGTATGAACTTGTGAGCATGAGCACAATCTTAAAACCAAAAGTTGTTTATGTATTTAGTACATAGCAGATCCTTGTTAGGGGTAAATCATACTTGGGGTGCTCTAATATAGACGCAGTTCACTGCATTCGTTGTTTATTAAATGTATTTCAATCATGACACGGGGGAATAGGTGCATATGGTGACCATAACCAACTGTTCCCCCCATATTTATATAAAAAAAAATCTACAAACTGCAGGAATATTTTACGAATGACAAAAGATTTTTGAACAAAAGATTGTAGATTTTTTTTTTCATTTTATAAAATTTATTGCGTTGCCCTGGGTTAATATTTGAGATCACAGGGAGGAGAAACGTCAAGCAATTTTTGTT
This sequence comes from Allacma fusca, assembly GCA_947179485.1. Lineage (NCBI taxonomy): Eukaryota > Metazoa > Arthropoda > Collembola > Symphypleona > Sminthuridae > Allacma > Allacma fusca. Next base: position 66,805,793 of record OX359246.1, read on the forward strand.
TGTTTAGAATGTCAGTGTTTTCATTTTTGGATTCTGACGAAAGCTTTTTCAGATGATGCTTTGAGGCTAGTTGGTACACAATTTTATGAGCTTTCCAGTGAGCTACAACGCAGGTCTCTACATTGAGAAATGTGGACACGACCGGAGGTGACTCGGAACAAGGTTGAAGAAATTCAGCTTGAGGAGCAAAAGTGACATATGTATGTAGATGCGGAAAAAACTATCTTCTCATTATAATGTTAAATCCCACGTAAAACTTGTGACTTGGGGTTCGAAGGAAAATTTTTAACTTTGACCCCGAAAATGTAAATTGTTTGAGTCAATCTGAGTTTGCAGGCATGAAGAGAATCGGGTACGTCACAATTTTTGGGATTCTCCATGCAAAAGTTCTGAAAGCTAGCTGGTCAGTGCATGAATATGTTTTTGAAATAACTGAGAATTTTCTTTATGTATTACTTCTTTTTAATTACAAAAACATGTTGTTTTTAAAACAAACAACTTGTTTGTTAACAAAAACAAAAATGTTTGATTCTGTTTTGTAATCCATATTATGCGCTCCACGCCAATCTGTTAAAAATGTCCCAAAGTTGAGAATAGTGCACCTCATAGGTACTAAAACGTGGTACCTGTACCTGTACCCAAATATGGGTACTTCAGAATGTTGTACCTTTACCTGTACCTTCTTAGAAGTACCTAATACTTGAATGAAGGTACCTGTACCCAAACCTTGTTTTTAAACTTTTACCTGTTCCTGAAAATTACCTGTACCCAAAAAGTACCCGAATTTTTACCTTTACCCAGGTACTTTGTTTTATCTACCCGGGTACTTTTTATGATGATGCGAATTCAGTTAAAAAATTATTTTAATAATGTGCTCCAATGTATTCCCCTATAATCTATTTCGTCATGTTTTTCAAAAAATTGAATACGGCTAAAATTAATAACTTGAGCTTCCAACCATCAATCTTGCAATCGCGGTCATTTTAGTACTTCCGAACTCTGCACATTTGATCTTCATCCATGCTTTTAGACAGAAGCATTTTCTAATGGTATCTCCTATGGAAGTGTCAGTCGGTGGAATGCTAGAACACGTTTATAAGGAATCTCATTTCATGACATGGAAACGAGGAAGCAGTGAAAGACTGTTGAATGGAGTGGCACGAGAATGTCATGGAAAGAACCACTTTAATTCAGTTTTATGCAATAGAGGACACAAGCAGATAATAAAAAAGTACCTTGTATGAATCAGGTATTTTCTGAACGGGTACAGGTACTTTTGGAGCTGAACCTGTTCCTGTCAGGTAAAAACCATTTCATGTTTTCTTTGTACCTGCACCTTTACCCGTAAATGTGCCCAATATTTAGGTGAAATTGGCTTGTACCCAGAATTTACCCATTCTGTTTGGGTACAAAAAATATTACCCAGTATTTACCTTTACCTGTATCTGTACCCAAATACCCGGGTAGTACCTGTACCCATGAGGGGCACTAGTTGAGAATATTGGGTTTGACTCTGACTATTCAGATGGAGAGAAATACTGGACCTGGGCTAGAGAGATCGATCAAACTATGATTTGCCATATTTGCTAAAACATGGGGTTTTTGCTGCATTTTACTTCATATTTACTTATGATTTGGGCAAGAGGTCGGACTACAGGCATATGCAGTGCTCGGCACGGGTATGGGTGTTACTCGGGTTAATGGGTGTGGGTACGGGTATGGGTACTACCCGAATACCGATTTTGTGTACCCGAACAATTCCGGGTACTACCCGGGTACTTTTTGGTCGGCTCAAAATTTCGGGTACAGATACGGGTATGAGTACGGGTACAAGGATTTGAAAATGGGTATATACCCACCGAGTACGGGTATAATGGGGTGATTTACTCGTACCCGCCCCCATTGTTCCCGAGTATTTGGGTACGTTGAGAATTTATAACAAGATATTAATGGGTTAGATACACACAGAGCTATTGAGATGATAAAATGAGTGGAGAAGACCGAATAAATTAAGAAGTGAAAAGCAGAGTCGCCAAGTTCCAAGCAAAAACGGCAAAGCAGTTAACTCCAGAGATGCGCAGCCTTCGAAGGCTAGCCTTCCAAGAAGGCTTCATTGAAGGCGGAAAGGTAACTTTCTTAACGTTTCAGAAGGAATGGAAGGATGGGGATACTTTTCGCTGAAGGCTGAAGGAAGCCTTCACAAAAACTAACAATGAAGGATTGTGAAGGAAGGCTTCCTAAATATTAGCCCTCTAAGGTCGTGAAGGCTTCCATGTATACGAAATATCTATAACGTGAAAGAATAGCATATGTAAAGACGTTTTGCTGCTAGCGCAACGATACAGCCAATTCGTGAACTCACAACGGACAATGTGTGCCCGCTCTCTTCACTGCACTGAATCCTGCTGGTGCAAAACGTTTTTAAGCGGGTCGTAGTTATAAAATTGAAGGAAGGCTATTTTTAGAAGAAGGCTGAAGGCAAAAATGAGTGTATGTATTTTGGAAGGAAGGGTGAAGGAAGGCAGATTTTTTAGAGGGCTTCATTCTAGGACATGTTGAAGGGGACATTTTTACTAAATTTTTGCCTTCGAAGGCTTGAAGGAAGGCTACTTCTTTTGCGCATCTCTGGTTAACTCTATGTACAAAAATGTATGTATAACTACAAATAGGCAGGGTGCGATAAACGCTTCGCCCATCAGCCTATAAACAATCATAGGGGGAAAATATTTGACTTCCCTACTTAGTAGTTTCTTCCAGATTTTTCAAAATTAGTTCTATACTTGTAGCTCAAAATCTTACAACAGTCCGGAAAGTAAAGTATTTTACCTTTGAAAATTCAATAAAGAAAAAAACCTTCAGAAGCAATCTTTTAGTCAAAATACCTGGACACATTTTTAGAACCAAGTGGAGAATATTTAAAAATGCGATATTTATTTTACCTATACTTCCCAGTGTTCTAACGTTGTTTCCAGTAAAAAGCTTCTTACAAGAAGGAAGGGAGGAACGTCTCTACTGAATGTCAAAAGCGTACTAATGACAAGGAGAATTCAGGGTTGACTGTAATATTTAATGGTTTTTTGATGCTCATTTTACTCAAAGTTGAAATCATCGGGAAAACCTTTGAAAAAATCTTATGGATTGCTCACATGTAGTTATTCTGAAAAAAATGAATCAAGGGATACAGTCATCCACATTGGACCCTTGACCTGCACGCGGTTTATTCAGTTAGGAGTTTTACGACAGATCCAGCGTACTCTACGCAATCTGAGATGTACGCAATAATCGGCGTACGTGCGGTACTTTCAGCGTATCGTACGCAGACTTCCGAGTATTAGCGTTGGTTACTTTTGTACACAGAATCCTCCGTAATGCAATTGAAAGTCGCAAATACCCGTGTATAATATGTATTAGCATGCAAAAAAGTTTTAACTTAAAACACGTTATACGCCTTAAATACTTACAAGTACACTAATCTTGCCCCTACATCAGAAAAACCGTAAAAACTACTACATAATCACCGGCAAGTTTTTAGTTTCACCGTGCACTTTTAGATAAATTGCCACTGGTGGATTTCAGGTGCTGGTAGGGATGGAGTGCAATAAAAATATCCACGTCTTTGGAGACGAGAATATTTATCAACCATTTATTCAACTAATTTGCACATATTATTATGCACGTATTATGAATGAAGTTCAATGCTTGCCATTGCAACTAAAATTATATTATATCAGCAAACTTGAGTCTGACGATTAGTGGATATTTTTGTTCAGGTTGAAGACGTTTTGGATGTTTACTTTTGAGGATTATGTTACCCAGAGCTACCGTACTATGTATACGTTATTAATTGTATTTTGAACTAACTTCTTGAAAAATTAAATATTGTCCTCACACATCATATTTTTGACGATGACTTCAGTTGATGGTTATACAACATCAATAAATTAATTAATTAACAGAATTTTATTACAGGTATTTGAAAGATACTTGCATTAATTAAACTATAATATTTTTGTCGAACTATTTGACTAGTCATGACGGCAAATAATTTTTGTGCATGACAAAGTTTTAAATCTAACCCTACAGGCACGCAAGATTTTGCGTACGTACACTACATTCGTATCAACAAGGAGCCATTCTTGAATACGACCAAATTTGCGTAAAGTACGCTGGATCCTACGTATGTACTGTAGCAAGAATAGTTATATGGCTCAATACTACTCCGACACTACTTTCCATGTACTTTTAAAACTCTTTATTGACAATTGAAATACTATTACATCAAATATAATTTAGACTCGACAGGGAATCCCCATCTTGAGCCAGCTCTCAATCAAGTCAGAGACGACCCCAACTCTCAGGAGAGACTGAGCCTTAAAACCATAAAACTCTCCCTTTTATACTTTTGGAAATACAAACTGATTGGTGGATTAAATTAATTTAATGATAATCACAATTTAGGAAAGTGATTTAACAATTATTTAAGTTATTTACATCAATCATCTTAATCTAATAGTAGCCAGGGAAAAGTAACTACGTTACATATCTATCCCCCTTAATCCAGCTCCCTCTTATACAATATTAACGTTTTGTTAGTATTCCATATAAATTCAGTCATTATTCCTGAAGATACCAATGGTTCTCTATTATGGAACATTAGTCCAGATTTTCCCATAGCTTCACATCAATTTTCATTACTTGATTACATTCATGAAATGAGAAAAATAATTTTTTATAGATCGCTGTTTCTACAATTTTAAACTTAATCTTTGGATAATCTCTCATTATATTAGACAATTGTAAAGCATTAATTTTAATAGTAGCCGGAACTTCAATTGGCCGATCATTTGAATTATTTGCTTTACATCTGTCCTTTCCTGTCACCATAGATACGGTTGCTGTTTTTGATACCTTGTTTGGAATTATTGGAAGATATTGAGATTTATTCATTTTAGGCTGCACAATCCGTTTCTTAGTGATAGCATACTTCACCTCCTCCACCTTTTCTTCCAACTCGATCTTAGCAAATGATCCATATCGCTTTTCAGCCCTCTCCTTATTATCGGCCTTCACCTGATCCCACTGCTTTTTACTCTCCAAACAATGCATCTGCCAAGCTTCTCTTCGCATATTCTCTCTGAATGCTATTGATTTCGCCAACTCCTTCTTTAATTTAGATGGCGTCTTATGCTTCTTCACTATTTTCACTTCTGCTAACGCTGCTACACAAGCACTTGAGCGAAGTTCTTTAGCCCGATCTTTAATTCTTTGCTTAGCTGTAGATAATTAAACTTTTAATCAAATAATGTTTCTCAATTATTATTTTACTATTTACTACAAGAAATACATTTTTATAAAACACTAGTTTACCAGCTTGATCTCTTGGTGGCAGATCGTAGTTACAAATTGCAAAGGGTAACATGATGAAAATTGTTAAAAGATTTTCACAATCTCAATAGAATTAATTATTTTACTGCCCTCCTTAACTCTCAGATCACGACTGAATTGTCAGCATAATTATGGATTTAATATTATATTTACTCTGGAATAATTTTTCAAGTATTCGTTAGTAACTATATCAATAATTTTGTGTCAAGCCATCCGCCATCCCGGATGTTATTAAAAAATAATATTCTATTATATTTAGCTCTTTTGTCACAAATATAATCAAAAACAAATTTTACATTTGTGTTACTACCCTTCAATATTGAAATGCAATAAGTATCACTCGTCTGATAAATACTATGGTTCATATTATATGAATTCTCACAACAATAATTAGTGAACAGCCATGCCAATAATTATATATTTTATTTACATGAAATTATAATCTCTGATTTTTTTAATACATTAGATGGAATTTTCAGCTTCCAATCAAGCAACACATTCATGCAACACAATTTCGCTCATATACTCTCTCTGCTCCTTTCACTCTTACATTTTTTACTCATTTGCCGCTTACTCCTTCATTCATCTTTCTTGTACAATTTCGAAGCGTTCAGATCATCACAATTTGCATGTTTCAAACGAGACACATGAACACGTCCAATTATTTTAGAAGAATTTTGGCATTTTAGTTCACATATACTATTTGAACACATTTTATTTATTAAAAATGGGCCACAGTATTTTTTACATAAAGAACTTGTGATACCTTTTGCAGCATTAGATATATTTAATGCTATAGCATATACCAAATCATCTACTTTATAATCTGGGTTTGATTTGTCTTTGTTATAAATAGCTAAATATTTTTGCTGATTATTTTGCGTATTAGATTTTGCAATATTCAAAATAAGTTGAATACGTTCATTGACATCATCATTCCTATCTATACTTGATAAATTGATGTCCAATTTTGAATCAAATGGTGTTCGTAATTCCCTCCCAAAATTTAAATAAGCCGGTGAAAAATTTGTGGAATCATTTATAGATGAATTTATAGCAAATGCAACTTCTTCCAATTTACAATCCCATTCATTGCATGATTCTATCTGCGTAATAATTCTATCTTTGATTGTTCGATTATACCTTTCACAAGGATTACTTTGGGGATGATACGATGCAATCCTCCATGATTTAACACCAAGAGATATACACCATTGCTGAAACTTTTTACAAGAAAATTGTTTAGCATTATCAGTTAATAATGTAAATGGAAAACCCCATTTCAAAAATACAACCCATAGTCTTCTTATTATAGTTGCTGCAGTGGCTGCTCGTAATCCAAATAATTCAACGTATTTTGTTGTATTACACATCACCACCAGTAAATACCGATTTCCTTTGCATCCTCTGATATATGGACCACATATATCACATACTACATTACCCCATGGTTCTCCAACATTATGCGATGTTCCGATTCCAACATTATATGTCCTAGCAGCTTTAGACTTCTGACAAATTTCACACCTATTGACAAATTTTACTATATCTTTATGCATTCCTTTCCAATAGAATCGTTCTTCAATTCTTTTAAATGTCTTATTAATTCCCATGTGTCCTGAAATATCATTATTATGAAAATATTGAACAACATTATTAATCATCTGCGATGGCAACCAAATTTTATAAAATTTGCATTCATTTTCCCAAGGTTTATTAATTGTGCCTACATATTTGTATAAGCATCCATCATTTGCTACAATAGCATCCCTAGACAATTTAATTATAAAATCATTATAATTCAAGTCTGGATTATTACAATATTTAATAACTTGAGCCAAAATATGATCTTCCATCTGACATTGGATTAACTGATTTCTATCAGGACATTCTACATTATGAATAAGATTTATTTCATACATTCGAGATAATGCATCTGCAGCTTCATTGTTAATACCCTTTCTGTAAATCACATCAAATTCGTATCCCTGTAATTCTAACATCCATCTTGCTATACGACCTGTTGGATCCTTAATAGTTTTGAGGAATGTTAAAGGTTTATGATCAGTTTCTATCGTGAATTTCGTCAATTCTATAAAACCTCTAAATTTCCTAATTCCAAAAATTATTGCAAGTGCTTCCTTCTCTGTAGTAGAATAATTTCTCTCTGATGTTCTCAAACTTCTACTTGCAAACCATACAGGATATCGTATTCCTTCTCTTTCTTGCATTAGAATTCCAGCAATTCCACTATCACATGCATCAGTAACTATTATAAATGGTTCATTTAAATTGGGCATAAATAAACATGTAGTTTCATTTAATTCCTTTTTAAAATGATCTATTGCTTCTTGACAATCCGTTGTCCAAATGAATTTGGTATTCTTCATAAGCAATCTATACAATGGTCTAGCTCGATAATCAAATTTCTCAAAGAAATGCCTGTAAAAACCTACAAATCCCAGAAATTTTTGAACTCCTTTAACATTTGTTGGAATAGGATATTCTTCTAAAGCTTGACATTTTTCTTTCAAAGGTCTATATTTTCCTTCACCGATAAGATATCCTAAAAATACTACTGATTTCTTAGCGATTTGAGCCTTTTTGGGACTAACATGAAATCCATTTCTACTTAATGCTGTTAGAACTAACTCTAAATGGAGCAAATGGTCCTCTAACGAATTACTCCAACAAATAGCGTCATCCACATATACAATTACATAGGACCACAAACCATCACCCATTGCCATTTCCACTGCATCTTGAAAAGTAGCTCCAGAATTCTTTAAACCAAATGGTACTACTTTGAATCTAAATAATCCTCTAGGTCCTCTAAACGCAGTTTTATTACGATCTGCCTCGTCCACTTCAATATGATAATAACCCATAGGTTGATCCAACACAGTAAACCATGATCCATTAGATAAAGCTACTATAACATCTTGCAATCTGGGTGCACAGTTTTTATTAGCAACAGTTACATCATTCAATTTTCTATAATCGAAAGTTACCCTGTACCCACATGTCCCATCACTATTTTTTTGGGTACTATCACTGCTTCAGATGACCATGGGCTTTCACACCGTTCAATAAGATCTAATTCTAATAATTCATCAATAGCATTTTGGAAAACTTGTCTTTTAGCTGGTGTCATTGGTCTTGCCTTGCTGGATATTGGTTTAGCATTACCAGTTTCAATTCTGTGTGTCACTAAATTGCAACGTCCTGGTTTCTTAGAAAACATATGTCTAAATTCATAAAATAGACTTTTCATTTTAATTTTATCGTCAAATGTTAAATCAGTATTATTGTCAATCATATCATTTATTATCGTCATATTCTCTTTGTTATCGTCCTTCTGATTCATGAAAACTTCATGCCTAACATCATCTATCATATCAGTTATAGATGTAAAATTAGAATCGTCATCATTTGTCAATACATTATTACATTCTACATTTCTCACTGTTTGATCCTGTATTGTCCATGTTCCCAAATTTACATGAACTGAAATTTTATTGTCACCTAGAAAGTCTCTTCCCAAAATCACATCACGTTTACATGTTGATATTAAATCAAATCTTTGATTAATATTACCTAACGGACATGTCATAATTGTATTTATGAATCCTTCAGTTGTTCCAATACCACTTACAGTTCTTAGTTCAGCTACTTCATTAATAATATTTTCACCTTTTGCTTTAATAAGCAGGATAAATTCTTTCCCTAAAACAGAAATATTCGATCCTGGATCTAATAATGCAAACGTCTTTACTCCGAAAATTTCAACAGTCATATATACTGGTGGATATAAATTGAAATTAGAATTGCTGTGAGGTTGAATATTATCCATCTGAACTTCCCTCACTATTTGTTCAGATGACTCGCATTTCCCTGATTGTTAACATTATTTCTGCTTGATGATGAATCACGACTATTTGATTTGGAATTTGGATTTGAATTCTGCATATTACCACTGGTATGATTGAATCTAGTTTGACTTCTCCCTCTTTGATCCTCATAATTTGGATTACTATCATGTTCTTGATTAGCTTCAATTTCTGCCCGTGTATATGGACTATTACTCCTTTGACCACCATTATTAAAACGGTGTTGGTAATTGCCATTACTTCTGTAATTATTGTTAAAGGAATAATTACCTTTAAATTGATTACCATTATGAAAATGCTGCTTAGGATTTGATTGATTACCATTTGTATTAGTATTAGATCTCCAATTAGCATTATCAGCTTCGTTTGAAACAAATCTACTCTTAAAAATTGGTTTGGGATGAAAAGCATTGAATTGATCAAATGAACTTCGTTGAATCTCTGGTACTTGCTTTTTGTATTGATCATTTTCAGTTGACTTTTCTTTATAAGATAAAGATGGTTCAAGTCCCCTATTCGGGATAGGAACTTTATATTCTCTATCTAGAGCAACACTGTTTTGAGCCTCATATGAAACCTCCATTAATTCTCTGATGCTATGATACTCCCTCCTGAATGAAAGAATTTTAGCTCTATACTGTGGGTGCATCATCTCAATAATTTTATCTATCCTCACTGACTCAGGAATTGACGCATCTATTCTTTCATAATAGTCATCAATCACACAAATAAACTTCGACAACGGTTCCTCAATTCCCTGATACCTGTAATCCAAATCTCTCAACATTTGCTTGCTATAATTGCCTGTCTGGAACTCTTTTCGAAAACATATCTTGAACTCATCAAAAGACGCTAAAGCAAACATTTTTCGCACACGACGATACCATAAAAATGCATCCTCCACTAATGCATAAGGAATAACTAAAGTTATCATATCCTCATCACTCTGTCCGGTAGCTACTTGATATTTTTCCAATTCCAACAAAAAATCATACGGAGTTTTTTGTTCGTGTGATCCAGCATATTTAGGAATAATTACATCCTTAGCCTTTAATGATTTAGGTGCCGCTGTTGGAAATAAATTTCGTCCACTTCTATTATCACCATTCCTATTATCCATCATTCTACCAAACTGTCTTTCTGGTCTATGCAAATTATCATTATTAAAACCATTGTCCATTCTATTAAAACCCATATTTTGATTCCAATTCCCATTAAGCATATTATCTCCTTGAATACCTGGTGAAATTCTAATATCATCCTCCTGAACCGGCGCTATTCTTGCCAACCTATTCTCAAATTGCACTAAACGCTGGTCAATTGTAGCTAATTTTGCATTTAATAATGAAGTAATTTGTTCTATTAATCCAGCTTGATCATTGCGAACTAAAGGACTATTCAATTCAGTACCCATTGGACTAGTTTCAATATCAATCCGATCATTAGCCATTGCTGCCGCACTACCACGTCTAGTTATCATTGGCATTATTAAATTTTTATTATTCACGTTCTCCAAAAATTATTAGTCACTTGAAAAAAAAATGAAATTTGAATTAATCTTTCAAAAAAAAATTGGCATAGATTTGTTCAGTTCGTTGTTAAAATACACTTGATTGGAAAATAATTAATTGAGTTCAATATTAATTGCAATTTTTTAGCAAGTTAAATTGTTCAAAAAAAATTTGAGCAGGGGTTTGTTCACATTTCGAAATAATTGATATTGAAAAATATAGCATCAAATAATTATTCTTTTTCAAAAAAAAATTGACAGGGGTCTGTTCTAATTTTAACACTTTTGAAAAATAAAATCAAATTTCTATTTTGAAAATTCGAAAATAAATCTCAAAAAATAAAATTCTTGATCCCGGTTGAGCTTTGTAGCAAGAATAGTTATATGGCTCAATACTACTCCAACACTACTTTCCATGTACTTTTAAAACTCTTTATTGACAATTGAAATACTATTACATCAAATATAATTTAGACTCGACAGGGAATCCCCATCTTGAGCCAGCTCTCAATCAAGTCAGAGACGACCCCAACTCTCAGGAGAGACTGAGCCTTAAAACCATAGAACTCTCCCTTTTATACTTTTGGAAATACAAACTGATTGGTGGATTAAATTAATTTAATGATAATCACAATTTAGGAAAGTGATTTAACAATTATTTAAGTTATTTACATCAATCATCTTAATCTAATAGTAGCCAGGGAAAAGTAACTACGTTACAGTACATTCCGGATTGCGTAGGGTACGCTGGTTGTGTCGTAAAACTCCTAACTGTCATTTAAGTCCAGCAGTAAAAATAAGTGAAAAAAGTAAGAGTGATAATCTCATTGCAGCAAGCATCTTTGCCAAAGGAAATATTTGATACGTGTACTTATTTATCCGTCGGAACATTAACCAATGTATTTTTCCTTTCATTAATGCTTCGTGATCTCGCTATCAGAATTGCTAAGGAATGTAAAACAGAGTTGTATGTTTTGAGCATACGGTTGATCGTTAGTGTAGTTACTACGGTTATTAAATTAGAAGTCAAATATGCAGCGTTAGGCCGACAGCACCAGAGAAATACATTTCATTTTAGAGGGTCTTTTAATAATTAATGCTATGAGATTTGATGTCAAGAGTTAGGGCTTTAGAATTAATTGCGAAATGGAATTAATCGTGGTTCAACCGAAATGATTTCATAAAGATGGAATTAATGGGGAGTAATGTGCTCAGTGCAGTCTCAATTAGAACCGCTTTCAAGAGCAAAATTTGACTCCAATGCAAGGAAATCAGGGCTCACTCATGAAAAATTAATGCTAACATAATTTGTTTCGATTTATTATCCTGTAATAATCCTTTTGAATATTTTAAGGATTGTGAGGAACTTTTGATTGCAGTAAGTAAGCTGAGAAATGAAAAATCTGAATCCAATGGTATGCTTTTATCCTGATTGAAGGGTGACCCTTGATCTGTGTGTGGTTTATTTGAGCCCTAACTGTCAAAATAAGCTATGATAAAATCTCGTTACAAACACGTTTGTAAAATCAAATGATTTCAGCATGATGACATGTTGTGGTAATATGGAAATGTGCTACTATTGACAATGTATACATACATATATGTGTATACAGGGCACGTATCTTGACTGTCATTTATTACAATTAATGTTTCATCAATGATGCGTGATCAGAACCAGAATTGATAAGGAATGTCCCAAAAGGTTTAGTTTAGTTTTACGGTTGGCCGTTCACACAGTTAAGCCTTGTTCGACTCTATTTCTTAAGGTTAAGAAAATCTGCGGATGTAAATGAGGTTTTGCTGGAAACAGTAAACTTATTGTGACTAACTAAACTAACTAAACTATTTAACTGCAGGGAAGTCAAAGACGCGATCTTACGAGGGTAGCAGCAGAGAAATAAGCTTTATTTTTGAAGGTCGCTATTAATGCAATCGGAAGATTTCAACCGTTGGGGCTTCAGAATTATTTGCTTCAATTTTTAACATGTCTTGGATCAACCAAAAATGACTTTCTAAAGATACAGTTAGAAGAAAGGTAAATATGGAAGTACTATTTCAATTAGAGTTAGAGCTTCTACTAGGGATAGGGATTTAGAGCTGGGACCAAAGGTGTCCAAAAGGTTTAGCCTACCTAAAATACTACATATTTTTTACAGCTTTGCCTTCCCTACATATTAACCTATATTATTTATCAAAAATAAAATGCCTACCTATTTGCCTACATATATGCTCCTTTAATGTTTCTGCCTATATTTTAGCCAATAAAGACCTATTTTTTAGCCTATAAAGACCTATTTTGTAGCCTATAAAGACCTATTTTGTAGCCTATAAAGACATATTTTTAGCCTATTAAGGTTTATTTTTCAACTAAAAATCATCTATGTATGTACGTGTAATCGTAACACATGAAAAAAATCGAACTACTAAAATGTCACGTATTTGAAGAATATTTTTGAGATTTATTTTAAGGTTAAATCAAATAATTGCTTGACAAGTTTGTCAATAGATTATTAAATATGCCTATTTTTACCTTCGCAAACTGCCTACCTTGTTCCTAAATAAAAAGTGAACTCTTGCAGCTCCTACATATAATATAGGATTAATTTTAGCGGTAATTACTGCACCCTATTTTACTACCTATAATTACTTGGATTTTGCATCCTGCCTATTTTTATCCTATATATAGGCCTATAAATAGGATAGGTGGACACCTTTGGCTGGGACCAATGGACACAATAACAAGTCGGGCATCTGCCCAGGTCGACACGTACGGGCAGTGGACGGGCTGAGAAAATGTCACGGGCGAGTACGGGTTAATTCTTATTTTATTCATTGGACATGGATAGTCATGGGATACATTTTTCGAACACATACATACATACATACAAGCAGGGGTCGGGCTTGGCATATATGTACGTATATAATTACTCCCGTATGGGTGACTATAGTTTCCTATAAGCAAAAGTTGGTAATTTAATTGTATATGTACCAATAAAAAAAATTACCACATTTTCGAAACCCGACTTTCCTTTGCAAGTTGAAGCTCGATGTTCTGAAATGTTGACCCAAGTAAATATTATAAGAGCTGGCACTAAATTTGCTCAAAACTGCAGTACCTTATTTAACAAATTCTCTGTAACGTTGCGCTATGTAATGCTCACCTTATTCATAGTTAATATTGTGTGTAATAATTACACGCATAAAAAGCTTAAATTTCTTAAGAATTCCACACAACAACCTCGCTGAAAATACATATTTTGTGAAACGATTTGGAGATGATGATTTTTTCCATTGTCACTCAAAGTGTACAACCAGCTCAACAAAGATGATGATTGTAGTTCATGCTTCTAACCTAACACTAACACCTAATGAGACGATTTTTTCTATCCACATAAAATTACAGAAGAATTGATCTCTCTAGCGGATCACTTTGCGCTTTAACTTTTCTCCATAAAATAAAGAAGTTGTTTAAATCAGTTCATTAATGCAGACAACTTGACATGCTTGAATTGTTTGTTTTTTAATTCTAACTTGTTAGTCCGATTTTAGTAATTGAAAACGTGAAAGTATAATTTGGTTATTTTTGCCAGAGGGTATCCGCAAATGTCCACTGGCGGACATATGTACTAGGTAGGTTTCGTTAGTTTATACCTATGAAGGGGCGTGCGCGGGCAATATTATTTATCACGTTGAAATCAACGGGCGGAGCGGGTAAAAATACAGGTACTTCTGCGGGGCTGGGTAAATTTTAACAGATCTCCAACGGACAGCGGGGGAAAAAGTGGCTTGCAAATGGGGGATTCAAATCCTTGTCCCTTATATGAGCTAGGGGGAGATAAAGGGCATGAATATATATGATATCTAAAAATATTAATTAATTAATTACTCAGAGAGCATTTAAAGGCACGTACTGTACGCATAGTCTTATAAGCACAATGACCCAACAGATTAATTGGGCTATATTTAATAATAATGCATACATATATGTACATTTGTCATAGGAAACGAAGTGCTGCTTTCAGTAATGCAAAGATAGGCATAAATACATGATCAGGAGCTCAATGGTTATTCCCACATATATTGTTCCAATTTATTTTTAGCCATTTAAAGACGACATTTGGGTTTCCAAAACAATCAACTGTACACGAAATATTATACAACTATTAAATTAAGTACTCTGCTCTCAAAAATTTTTTTTCAAACAGATCCATCCCCGTCGTCCGTGGTATCGTCCTCATAAACGGCAGAAAATGATAAAACCGGAACGCTCTTTATAATTTTCCCTTTTAAAATTTCCAATTCACAGGTGTAATTCTCATTAACGATATAACCTGCAGTGCATGAGCAGCGCCCTTCCGTATGTTCCTCACGAGCCTTCAAGCAGTTTGAATTCTGAAAGCACTGCAGACTCTTCGCATTAGGATCACATTCCGAACCTGCTAATCCAAGGCATCTCTTTGAAGACGGGCTGAATTCCTTGAAACCATTGCATTGACAAATGTCATCGATGCAGCGTAGACCTGCCAGGGTGTCACATACCGTCTCATGAGTACATGGCATTTCGTAGGCGACTTGGCATGTTCCGAATATACCCTCCACGTAACCCTTCTTGCATTGGCATGAACCTCTGGAACTATTTCTGAACTTGATACAGTCTGCACCGTCATAACATCCAGACAACGTATGGCAGGGACCTCCAACTGGAGAAATGCATTTTCTTTTCCTGTTGTCATAGTCTTGAATCGAATAACGGCATTTGCATTTACTGGTATCCCGATTACATACTAATCCGTCCATGCAGGTGCCAGCGGAATCGCAGTATGCATTGTATTGTGTTCCACAAGTTCCAATACTCGACTCTGAGTATCCAGGTTTGCATTCACACATACCAGAACTAATAGATTCACACCCTTCGTGGTGCCGACAAAATGACCCAGGAGCACATATGCCTTCTATACAAGCATTTCCTGCTTTTCCTAGACACTGTGTGTAGGATTCTGGGTAAAAATCATTAAATGAACTGTGGCAATCCCAATCATTGCTTCTATGTTTTCTGCCAGTGCCAAAGATAGAAGTGTCTGGATCACACTTGCAAGTCCCGTCTACACACTTCAATACAAAAACCCCTTCATGCTTGCATTCATCATCATTGGTACAGTTATCAAACATATCGAGTCTTCGGGAGCATTCATCTTCCGAATTTTGGTAGAAGCCATCGTTGCATACACATTTGTTGGAGGAGCAGTTAGCATTTGGCGTACATTTCGATAAAATACAAATGTGACCCACCAATCCAACGCATTGATTCGCTTCGGTCGAATAGGAAGATGTTCTCTCCGAGCATTGACAAGCCTCTTCAATACAAACCAGTCCAGATAGAGATGAACATTTTGCTTTACTGTCGCAAGACTCGGAGTATTTTCTGGTAGGGCTGCAACTCCCATTGCCATTCTCATAATAGTCTTCACTGCAAGTACAGAAACCATCACTGCCGCAAAGGGAATTCTCGACACAACTGGTGTACTCAAAAGAATTTCTGCCATCCGAGTGTTCCAGAGCATACTTGCATCTTTCTCCAGCTTTAGAAGCACATTTTCCAGTGATAGGTTCAAATACCATCTCTTCTGGCTTCACACACTCGCACTTTCCGGAGATGCACCCAAGCCAGGATCTTCGATCGCATTTTTGAGTTTTGCTACAAACTTCTCCGTAGGAGCTCCTTTGGGAGACGGATAAGCCAATGAAAGTAGTGAGCACAAAGATCGCGACTATTATTGACCGAGCCAACAGCCTGAAATAAGATAATTTATTAGAAATTATTTGAATGTAATTTTGCGCTAATACACTTTCCTCAAAATATGTACATATCTGCTATTGACGAGGATTAGTGTTCCCCGTGCGATGCTTTACAAGACTAGATTTAGTAAGATTTTCTACCCTTATAACGACAATTCTATTATAACATCCAAACATGCAGGCTGATAGGGTATCGTTATAAGGGTGGTCTACTGTGGGTATTTTAAAACTCCTTTCTAGATAATGGGGGTAGTTTGAAATTCGCACCGTTATGCTTTTTTTTTTGCATAACTTTTTAAATCATGCCGTAACAAAATTTCCAGATATCAAATACTAATAACAAACTGATCACATGTTACCGATACTTTTTACTTCACTTTCTTAATCCTAGAATACTCCAAAAAATTTTACCTGCAAAATTGTTTGAATAATCTAATTTCTTACATTGCTGGAAATTATGAGTGACAAACTCTTTTTCCAGGAAGAAAAGGAAGAACGTCTGGATTGATTTTTAAGCGTTGACTGCCACGAGGAGATATCAGGGTTAACTTAATGGGAGCGTTCAAGTATTGCATCATCACTGACGACCCCTTTTTTCATCCAAGGAATTGTCATCAAATGAAGTATGTACGTATCATCAAATGATATAACAGTAACACTCATTAGGTTGATAATGTAAGTTTAGTATACCACACCATCTCGTGAGCACGTGGTGCAAATACAATGTTCGATTTTCCGCGTTCAGGAAAAGTTATTAGTTAGAACGAATTTAGCTTTTGTACATTTGGAGCAAGCAATAAAACAATCTTGTGAGTTAACTTCCACCGGCACACACGTGTTACCCCTAGAGTTCAATTGTTTTAATGTGGAGACTCGAACAAGTTGCAAATGCTAAATTTATCATCTTCTGCAAGGCACATTTAGGATAAATGTAACAAATGGCGTTTAATGTCTATGGTTTAGCCAGGGAGCACTACGGGGGAGGGATCCTTGAGTGATAAAATGTACAAATCGACCCGGAGGGTGACCTACCGTGGTCATGTCAAAGATTTTGACTCCATGAGACATTTAGAGCATGTCCCATCAATTATTTTTGACAAACTTCAGCATACGGGGTTTTCAACGGCAGTAATTTCAAAGAGTTATTCAATACAGTTTTAGAAAAGGGCGAAAAATTTGACAGTTGGTTGGCATCCCTCATAGTTTTTGAATACCATCTGTACACCTTATCATCACGCATCACCTTAAGCACTCTGTCACTCTACATGATGTAATACTTGAAGGCTTCCTTCATGCATTTAGAGATAGGGCTAACATTTTACGTAAAGTAAAAATCGACGGAAAATGTTTGAAAAAATCTTGTAGAATCATCACAAAATAACAAGATCATTTATCAAGTAAACTTCATGTGTGAAAATATCAATGGACTGATCCATTGATGTATTTATTTTTACACTCGGCCCTTGACCCTTTGTCATGGAATCACTCTAACTCTAATAAACTCTAAAGTGTCTAAAGTCTAAAAACAAAAGTACGGATAAAATATACATACACAGCGTTTCTGCTAGAAACTCATTTGTAAATGTTATTAAATGCATGTATGCGACCCATATGAACTTGTGTTCATGAAGATTATCACTAACCCTAAAGATGTTATCTTTTCGAGACAAATCATGCTCTGGGGGTGCTCTAATGTAGCTGAAGTTCACTGCCACTCAATATATATATGTTAACTCATTAAAAATCATAGCTCCGCGATGAATTAAGGCTGTCACCTACGGCCATTTCTTCTGACTCTTTCTCCCTTTCGTATTATGCTGAGCTCATTTCAAAAATGCCCGCCACAAGTTAAAAATTTTTGTTATAATTTAAAAAAAACAGTGTTACTAGTACGAACAGGTTTTGTGTATACAAATTTCATTGAAATCAATGAAACAGTTAGGGAGAAAACAAAGATTTTATTCCCTTTTTTTTTTACAGACTAACATGTTGACCGATTTCAACCAATAACAAGTTGACACGAGGAAGTGTCCTCAAAAATGCTTACTAAAATTTTGAACAAAATTGGTCGAGCAGCTTAGGAGGAAAAGTGCGGGACAGTCAGACCCACGGACAACACTACATATATCTAACTAGTAAAAGCCCCGTGCTTCGCACAGGAGCAATTACTTGTGTAAATAAATAGTGTAAATGGCAATAGATCTCGTATCAAGGCCTGTCGAGCAGGCTTAATATTAATATCCCGCTTCACCAGGCAAAGTAATTTCATATAAGACGTGAACTATTAACTGTAAGACTAACAATTCGTTTTTATATAGGTAGTTGGCAATTCATCATCAAAATATTATGGGACAACAGCTTCCGGCCACTAAAGTTTTCTCTCAAACTCAATATTTGGCTATACACGTGGAATTTAACTAATCCCTTGCTCAATTTAATACCAACATCGTTATTAAACCTTGCTGTTGCATCACTGTATGGTGCTTCAGCCCTTAGTGGATCAGCACAACGTGCTGATCAAATATGATTTTTATGTTGTTATAATTTGTATATAGATCCGTTGTACCGCAATATTGTAACTGAAGCCTCAGACACTGGACGCACTGATTATTTAAAATAGAAAAAATGAAAGGATTTCATATTAGCTTGCCATACTTACACATTTAACTTGGTATAGTTACTAAAGTCCATGGTTCCTACAAATCAATCCTTACTTCCTAATGATATTTTTAGGGATATAAAGATCAAAACTGTGGATGCTAAGGCTTGTAATTATTCTTCCTAATAAGAATCCCACACTAATGTGAACTAAGTTCAGTCATTAAAATTCTCTTTTCCTCAAATTCGTCAGTGTTGTAACCGAACGTAGTTTTTCTCACTACCAGACTTTATTTAATCCAAATTTGATGATTTATGTCTAATGTTTATAATAATTATGATTAGCGCTTTTAAAATCTAAACTAGCGTAATATTGCGAGCTTTCAGTAGGCTGCAAGCAGTTGGTATATGCCGAGAAGAACAGCGAGCTAAGCGAGCTGAAAAACCTCTCCTCTGCGACAGAGTTTCAGCTTTCAGCGCGCTGTGCTTCTCGGCTTGTTGTATATACCACCGACTTGCTTGGCTGTGTAGTGAATATGCCGGGAAGGTTTGAATTCGTGAAATAAGCCGCGAAGGTTTGAATTGTACTACAAATGCGCGAAGGTTTAAATCAACAGAAGTGCTCAATAATAATAAAGGAATAAAGGATAAGTGGGCTGACCCCATCTTAAATTGTTTCCAGTTAAATATTCTTTTCCCAGAAAGAAAAGGAGGACTACCTTAAGGATTCACTACAAACAGTCCGTAAATTATTTTTATATGGCTTGAATGTTTCAAGTTGCCCATAACCCAAAGTTTTTACATGATTTAAAATACATAGTCATGGTCTAATATGGAACCTACACACTCCTATAGCCTATTGTGAGATGACTTAACTCTCTGGATCTAAACAATTCATTTTTTGATGTAGTTATAAATCGTAGAATCACCATTTTACAGAAAGGCAGTGATTTTAGGGACGAATGAAAACCATCCTTTCTACTGTTATTGTCTTGCTGTTGGCTTGATAACTGCCGAACCGAAATCACCATTCATGGAATTCAAACTTTTTACAGTGACAAGTTATCTAATTAGTCAGAGAGAACCGAATATATTTTTGAAGAAAATCGGATTACGCGTTTGACATCCTAAAATGAAAACAGGTTAATACATACTAATGCGCTCGATTCCGACAGAGGCGCTGTTCCAGGTACGAAGGTGTAAAGGTCCACGCACAAAACCTTTAATAGACGTTGTTACAGCATCCGCCGATAGGCACCGCACAAATTTCAATTCGCCCCTTTATAACTTTGCGCTTTAGTGCCAGTCACGGATGCCTTTTGAACAAAGGAATCGAATTAATTTAATACCGTCATCAATGCATAAAAACCTATCAAACGAGGTTTTGCAGTGAGCATCCTCTTTAACATAGAAAACAACAAAAGCAGTAAAATTTCTCATACAGTGAAGTTGTTGGAAGCCCAAAAGCATCTGAAAAGAATTTTCCAATACGCTCTGTTTGTTACATTTGTAAACTTTTATAAAGACAGAATTTTATTAGCACCTCCTTTTGACAATGATTACAGCATATTAATAATTGGCAGTGCAATTCCTTGAGTTTTCCATCCATTCATTTCCCAAGATTTCTTAATATCTGAGATACTATACCTCCAAAGTCCGTACCTTCATTTACCTCTTGAGAGAAGTCCACTTTAAAAATAATTTGTTTTTTGTCAAAAACTGATGACATCTCCTATTTGAAATAAATTTGAGCTTGCAAGAAGTTCTAGGGTAGAATAATTCGTAATATTAAATCCGATGTGTGGTTTAAAAGAAATTAAGTAAATACATGCACACAAGTACGAAGTACAGCTAAACTTAATTATTATTGTTGTCCACGCAAGAACGCCAAGTTTATGGTAATATAGGACTGGATTATGTATTATGACAGCGAGTTATACAGTGAATGGGGAAATTGATTACAAAATTTTCAAATTACAACTTCCTCCGGAGAGGTAATTTCATTTTCCTTAAATAAAGCGTTCGGAATCTGAATATTATCTGTCGAAGGTTCACATGTATAATTTGAGGTTAAAGTAAATCCATCGTTACAATTGCAAACAGTCTGTAGTCCAGGATATTCGCTGGAGCAAATGGCATTCTCAATGCATTGAGGACCCTCATCCGATGTGGACTGAGTGCATGGTGTTCCAACAAATCCTAGACATCTTCTGTGTTCGGAGCTGTAAATCCCGAATTTGCGACACCCACAAACTTCGTCGATGCAGTCCAATTTAGCCAAAGAATCGCACCTATTGGTGGAACCATTGCACTTTTGTCCGTACTGGAGCTCACAGAATCGGGCCGGACTAGTAATATGTCCGCTTTCACAAGAGCATACGCCATGAGAGCTCTTCGGAAATCGGATACATTCCGCACCCGAGACGCAAGGCATGTCATCGGAACAAGGGCCTCCGACTTTGCTCAGGCAGAATCTCTTGACGCTGTCATAAACCTGGTCCCCGTACCGACAGGCGCACTTACTCTGGTTACAAACGAATTCTTGCAAGCAGTAGAGAGTAGGAGAGCAGTCGTAGCCATAGCCTTGCTTACAGACGATGGATTTCGAATCGCTCACAGTCCCAGGTTGACATCGACAAGTCCCGGAAAGGCTATACCGCGAATTGTAAGAGCAGTAGGCATTGGGTACGCACAGCCTTTCGATGCACGGAGAATTTACTTTCCCCAAGCACTGTGTCAGATTAGGACCAATGTACTCATTGAAATTTTCCGGGTAGCGCCCGACGTTGTTGGCTTGAGCTGTCCCATAAACAGAAATTAAAGGATCACATGAGCAAATTCCTTGGGCGCATGTCAAGCCCTTGTCACCATGACAGAGCTCGTCCTCCGAACATCCCTCCCCCAAGGCCACCATTGGAGAGCATATTCCATTAGATTTTGGAAAATGATCATGACTACAACTGCACAAACCAATCCTGTTACAAAAGGCATTGGCAGTGCATTTGGAGTTGATGCAATTTTGCTCAGCGAGTCCTACACATTGATTTGCATCGGAAGAAAAAATGGCGGTGGTAGTGTTACATCCACAAGTGTGCATTTCGCAGACAAGTCCCGCAGATTCTTGGCAATGGATCTTATCATCACATGGTTGGAGGTGAGTTGCCGGAGGGCTGCAAGTTCCGTTGTGATTCTCAAAAAAGTTTTCCCCACAAGAGCAAAAACCATTCTGACTGCATTTGGCATTTTCTACGCAGGTTGTGATGTCAAAGGTTTTGCCCCCTGCGGAATCTTCTAGGACGAATCGACATTGATCTCCGGCCTTAGTGACGCATTTCCCAGATGATTCTTCAAATATTACATCCGGTCGCGGGATGCAAATGCATTTACCCTCCTGGCAGGTCAAGCGTTGGCGGGAGTCACATGGCAAAGTATCATCGCAATTTTCCCCATGGTGACTTAAATGTATACTTTGGGCCTTTGGCAGTGCTAATACGAACACACAACAGGACAAGAGCAGAGTCGTCAACCTGAAACTCATTGAAAAATTTATGTCAGTCCTGAAAATAATTAAGTCAACCTCTTATTCAAGAAATTTGTGTGAAATTTTGGTCATCATCATGCAACATTTTTTACTAACATATGACAGTAATATGCAGTAAATTTTGCTATACTCACCTTAATTTGTTTGCTTTTAAACTCATGTTCCCAGCAAAATTCCTTATTTGATGCAACTTGTAAAAGAAAACTTGAATGATAATAATTATTATGTATATATTATATTATATTATAATTAATAATAATAATATAATAACAGTAATTATTACTGTTATGGATATGAGCCACTTCTGAAAAATCAAACGACTTTTTACACTGACAATATTAGTGTGCACTAAAATGTTTAAGGTTTTGTTATTCGGATGCTGATTATCCAATAAAGGAAGTAAGCAGTTAGAGCTAGATGTGCAAAATTCTTTTATCTGTGGACTATTTTTGTAAAACCACATGCTACTGTATTGATATATATATATATGTAAATATAAATGTATAATTCTGTGTATGTGTTTTATGTTCAACGATTTATAAGGCAATTGTATGGGTCTGTAGCAATTGTCATACAAGACCCAAGAAGTGGATCTGTTCCTCTTAACGTTATCAGTTCGTTTCAGTACACACGTACATATGTTTTGTTTCTTACAATCGGTCACATTGGTAGTATACTTACTATGAGATGTGTCCAGTTCTGATTCTTTTATATTTGAAGTGTTTCTTCCTTGTGTAGGATTCCAGGGCTTTCGAAGGATTTTTCGGTAACTGTACACACATACATATGTACATATATATATATGTATCAACGATGGCCAAGACTCTTCCAAAGGAAATTTGTTTGACAATAATAAAATTGCACATCAAGCACCAAGGACAGTCCTATTGATATGACGTAGACTCAAAGAGTACTGGAGTGCTTCAAAGAAGTTTATAAAATATATTATGTACGTAGTACGTAACAACTTGAAGGATACGCAAAATTGGTAAGAGTTTGAAGCACATGCTCTGTTAATGCTCTGCAAATGCAATGCTCAGTTAGGTTGATTTTTAATTAATTGCAAATTTTTTACGGATATTTGGGCTACCTAGAATAATTTAATACTATATCGCTACATTGCACTCCTTTTACATCACCCCCCCCCCCCCCCGAAAAAAACCTAAACAATTGATCCTTATTATAGTGCCATGTACAATATGTATGCTTCAATGTTGGAACTTTTAAAAATTACAGTGTATTCCCTTTTATAAGACCCCTCAAATGCTTCTTACATTGGGAAACTTTTATAAACATCACAATTAACATTTTGTTAAGTGGGAATATATTTACATAATTTTGCTCCCATCTTGCAGACGCAAACCCCGTGTAGACCATTTGCCCTGTTTTGACATTCAGATTTTGGAACACATGACATTTTACTATCGCAAGGACCCCCAATTTGACTGAAATTCTCTGGTTTGGGATGAAAATATGTTCTTCGTTGCGACAGTGCCATCTTCCGTTGAGGGAGGCTAAACAAAGATAATGGTTTTTGAATGCTACAAGAAAATTTATTGGTTGATTTGGGGAAGACTTTATATAAACGATTTATTCATTGCAGTATGTATATTGAGTATCCAACCTGCTTTTCATAATGTTATCAGTTTATATTCATTTAAGTTTGCATGTTGCCTCATTTTTAAGGCAGACTAGACCGCCTTCGTTCCAAGTCATCGAGTGGGAACAACATCGCTACCCAACGATTTATGATTCATCGCCTCAGTCGGGGCGTGTGTGTAAATTATGTAAAAGGCAACTTCGTTTTACTTCGCTCCGTAAAATGAAAATTCCCAATGTGACTAAATAATAATAAATGGAAATGAGCCAGGTCAGGAAGGAGATTCAGACGGCAATACGTATAAAGTACAGTAGCCTTGCTTATTACAAGCACTGTGTACTATTATTAGAACTGCTTTGGCTATCGGCGAGTAACGAGTGATCTCTTGGGCTTCCATTTTGCAAGCGCACTGTAAAATACGCACTACCCGGAAATACTGTAGGACAAGCTGCACCAAGTAATATTTTCGAGAAATAAAAATAAAGTTTTATTCCTTTCTGAGTTTCATTTTTGATCGGTAAGTATAGCGTAATTTGAAATAGTTTTTAGTACTTTTTTCAAACCGCCTTTAATCAAATGTAATTATTGGGAAGGTCGAATGTTATAGTTGTTCAGGGCGGATTTGGTCGGAAAACTGATTTTTTTACTGTAATGGGAAACTAACACAATTATTTTATTTGAACAGACCAAGAATGCCAAGGGAATCTACTCGTTCGCGTGAAAAACATTACAATTGTGGAACATGTTCCTACACCAGCGTTTGGAAAGTAAACGTGGACCGTCACGAACTTGTCCACTCAACATCCAAACCCTACAGTTGTCGGTATTGCAATTATGCCTGTAACCAGAAGCAAACTTTAAATGATCATGAGAGGATCCACACCGGCGAAAAGCCCTACGAATGTCATGGCTGCCGTGGACAATTCAGGACTAGTAAGCAACTTCGTTGGCATCAAAAAAATCAATGTGACAAGAACAATTCCGACCCTGTTCAAACATTCTGTTGCGTATTCTGCGAAGCTGAACTAATTACAGTTCAAGAATTGTTGAAACACATGGAAAATCATCATGCTGTTGGTTAGGGACGAAACTTATTGATTCTAAATGATGCGGGACCCACCCGTTTTACGAACGGACGTTTGTACTAGTAGGCTAAAATAATTTTAAAAAAAATTCAAAAGAAAATTTTCAAATATTTTCATTGACTTCGCTACAATGTTGACTGAATTTGCTAAAGCTGGGCGGTGCTCCTATGATTTTTGTATAAGTGAAGTCTTTCTGTACTAGACGATTCAAAGATTTGAAGGTCCCCTACCTATAGTTATTACAATCTCGTATATGTACATCTAAGTATTTAAATCATACAGGGTTTTAAGTATCAAATTGCTTCTCAACTTGGTATTCAATACTAATATTTTTATGTTGACGGGTTATAATCTCATGTGTAATAAAATATACTTAAAATTCTAACTGTATACCAACTTCAGTTTCAGAATTTGTATCAATTGAAGAGACACCTTGAACGCATTCCCATTTATCACATTCAAGTTTCTCACCATATAGGAGCATGCCATTGCATTATCCAGTTTTGGGAAGGCATTGGAGAATCCAGTATTGAAGCCAGCAGGAATCCTCATATTAAAAGACTACACTGTGTTTGGGCAAAGATCTGAAAATCCGGGAGAGTGTTAACAAAAATGTATTGCTGCACATATGTAGTTTGTAAGTGAAAAGGTACAGTTTCTTTTTGAGGTTTTGGTCCAGTCTGAGCAGATTTTCGTTTCTCTAGTTTGGGTATAGTATACTTTGTTAAGCTGAAGATTATTTGTTTGTTTCAGAAAGCAATGAGAGTTATTAGCAAATTAGGGATGAATGGATTCAGATGAAGGAAGTTTTTCCGAACATATTTACTATAGGGTCATTTCTGTGGTTACGTTTCGTTTTAAAAATTAATATTCAAATTATATGAGAAATATCTACAGTGAACATACGATTCTTGATCTTGCAAATGTTTTTGGATATCCTTTATATCTGTAATAATTATTATCGGGCTTTCGTGATCTTCTGAAACTGTCTTTAAGTAAAAATATGAAATTCGGGCTGAGTAACTAAAATTGTGGAAAACTTAATGATTCAATACGTTATAAAATGTTTCCAGTACGGACTGCCAGCACTAGAAACTTAACGTATGTATTTTCTTAAGATGGCTACTGCGTAAAAAATACAATTTAGGGTATCTTTGTCATTATTAATAATTTCTGTAACGTTAGGCATATGCGTGATGTGTCATAAAAATTCCTGAGACCCCATAGCAATGACAATTGTGTGTTGGGATATCCCTAGTTTCATTAAAATGCCAACTAAATTGCGGCTGCTACTTGTTAAAAATTATAAAGAGTGTTGACAGACACCCAAATAAATGCTACTAGATATTCAGCTAGTATACTCCAGTTTATTTCTTAAACAAAAATATTTTTGAATAATTACAGATCTGTTGGGGGTAATAATTACTTTACATTTGCGAATTGGATTTAGTTCATTGATGACAAAATCTTTTAGTTTTAGTTTGTAATTTTATACAACAGAGGGATGTTTTAATCAACGGTCAAATTGAGAAATAGTGTGCATTTAACTGGGTATTATCTTGAGCGGATTAATTCTGGTTAATTTAGCCCGTCATTGTAGTAGTAGTAGAAGCAGCCGTAGTAGTAGCTGCAGCAGTTGTAGACCCAGCGGCTGTTGTAGATCCAGCGGCAGTTGTAGCCCCAGCAGCAGTTGTAGCACCAGCAGCGGTTGTAGCACCAGCGGCAGTTGTAGCCCCAGCGGCAGTTGTAGCACCAGCGGCAGTTGTAGCACCAGCAGCGGTTGTAGCACCAGCGGCAGTTGTAGCACCAGCGGCAGTTGTAGCCCCAGCGGCAGTTGTAGCACCAGCGGCAGTTGTAGCCCCAGCGGCAGTTGTAGCCCCAGCGGCAGTTGTAGCCCCAGCGGCAGTTGTAGCACCAGCAGCGGTTGTATCCCCAGCAGCAGTTGTAGCCCCACCAGCAGCAGTTGTAGCCCCACCAGCAGCGGTTGTAGCCCCAGCAGCAGTTGTAGCCCCAGGGGCACGAGTTGACGTTAATGAGATCCTTTGACCTCTGCAGCCAGCTAAAAAAAACCAGAGGAGAATTAATCTTACGAACTGATTGTGAGTAATCTTATTCTTGCGTACAAGCGAAAATCCGTACCCAATTTAAATCGAACTTGTGTTCCCTTCTTTAACCAATCAGAATTTTACTTTGAGTATAATTAGACTTCTCCAAACCTGGCTTCCCTATGGATGTCTAATTGATTTCATACGTATATATATATCCGTTAATGAATTGAACTTTGAGCTTTGGACAGTTGTACAAAAGAACAAGTACCTCTGAAGTAGACAGTAACTTGACGAAATATTTTAACCCCTATAGAAGTGGGTCCTTACAGGGAAGGAGTATCATTTGTTTCTACTATTCCAAAAAATTTGTCTGTGACTAGTACAAAAGTGGAGCGTCACCAAAGGGTGATGAAATGTAATTTGTGCTCCTCCTATCGGGAGATATTGCAGCAACGTCCATAAAAACCTTTGTACCACGAACAGCGCCTCTGTCGGAGTAGAGTATATTTACGTGTATTTTAACGCGATCTATTTTAAATTTCTGAGTTTAACGGGATGAAAGAAGCATCTCCAAAATGAATAGGGTTTAATACACTAGGTGATGTCTGGCTGTAAAAAGTTTGAATTGTATGATGACATTATTGATTTTGCAGTTATCGGGATGACGGAGAAACAGATAATCGGACATCGAAACGAGAGCAATAGGAAACTTCGCTTCACTTTGCCCCTAAAGGTCGAGACTTGCGCAAACGCTTTCAATGTATAGCTTTTAATGACGTAATAATTGGATGACACAGCGTGGCTATATAGCTCACCTTTTCCTCTATAGTAGCCTGCTCCGGGTGCTGGTTTGCTTGGATTTCTTCGGTTTTTGGCGTTTTTACATTGGCAACACCAGATTGTTACCTTGCGAGTCCCTTTTTTCACGCGCCTCCATTGACGACCTTTATTGCACGTGGGGTTGGCAACGACTGGAAGTAGAGTGAAGATAAGTGAGTAATTTGAATGGAAGAACGTTTAAAAATTGTAATAATTATGCAAGTAATTAATTTTGCTTCAAGCGAGAATAAACCACTTACATCGTCCTTTTCGTCCCTTTTCCTGACAGTTAGGTCCAGCAGATGCGTAGTGGAGGGTGCAGATCACAATCGTTACAACGACGAGGGCGAGGGCAAGTTTTCCCATGTTGACAGTTTTTCCGATGTGAGAGAATTTCCTCAAAATTTCAAAGATAGATTTTGATCGTAGTTATATCTTCCACTGGTAGTCGTGGATTGATGGAGTTCTGGAGAGAATCCTCTCATTATATATGCCGGGATGGAACCATCCCCACAAATGGTTTCAAGCCTGAGGGAATCCCAGGACGAGTAACTACGTCATCCTGCAAATATTTTTTCGCAGAGTAGATCATGCATTTGATTTATCGAATTACGTGTGGTGCGGTAGACGTCCCGTAGATGTAATTGCAATACTGACCTGTATTTAATATAAGAGGGATCTGCATGGTGACCCTATGCTAATCATATGTGTTGGATTTAATAGTATTTCTAAAATACACGGGGAATTAGTAGCTAATTGTAAGATGTAATATGAAAGGCTTTTGAAAATATTATATGATAAAAATCCTGTATTCCATACTTACTGTTATGAATTATTTTCTTCGCTCTTATTTTTTTTTCATTCAAACTGAAAATAATCGGTTTGAAATAATAGAACACTTTATCAAGCATTGGGTAAGGAGTCTTTTGTTTTGAGGTCTGTGGGTTCCGAAAAATAGTTCATTAAATCATTATCGACAACTGCACATTGCAGAGCATATGAATAAATACCAATTTAGAATGTCAGTTTTTACAATCCAGGACAAAGTTTCCAGCTCTAATTTCTCTACATAATAAAATAAAATAAAGGAGGCTCTCTAAACGATGTTCTCCCCTCTGAGCGAATGAAGCCACGACGTTTTTTTGCGGATTCTTCCTGACGTTTTTTAAAATCTACGTAGGTTCAGTATTAGTGAGAGATATAATTTCTGGGATATTTCAAGAATTTTTGGTCACTATAAAATTATCTGCATCTTTCAATATTTTCGGCTACTTTGGTAAAATTTTGGGTTGGAACTATTATAAAAACTATTTTCTCGCAATTTCCAGAAAATCTCAAGTTTGATGCACTTTAATACTCGTTTTAATGCCACGTGTATTGTCTCTCAGCTAATATATGTTCGAAAATGCGATATTAATGTAATTATAAATTTTATAGTTTTCTTGTTACTACCTTCCCCTGGGGCTGGGTAAATGTTTTGTGGTATACTTTGCATGCCTATTGTAAACTTGCATGGAATGAGTTCTAATTTATTTACCTTATCACCAGACATTTAATTTCCCAAGGGTTACAAGGTTACTGGATTTGACACATGGGGTATTGTTCTACGGACTGTATGTACAGTGCATGTTGCAGGTCCTGCATTAAGTATTTATTACTCCGCTAAAATGCTGAAATGTGGAAGTTTGCTTCAAATAATGGTACATCCATCAATGAAATAAACATTTGGCTTATTTTGACGCAAGATTGAATTACAACACAATAACATATTAAATGACTTTAAGGTTTAATTTTTATGGTATTTTTTAGCAAAAATTTCGAAAATAAGGAAAATATGGTTTTAATTTGTGAAGGTTTCGTAATCAGATAGATTTCATATATATTATTTCAAGCATAATATATTTATTCTGGTAGGTACGGGTCAAGGTAATCTTCAAACGAACGGTAGGGTAATATACAGAGGCAAAATATTATTGAACAAGTGTGTAATCAATTCTGTTGATAAATTAGTAACGCTCAGATGTAAAATTAAAAACTTTTTTGTGGAGATATTTAGCGTTATTTAGCACTGAAAATATTCCAGTTAGTCGTAGTTATTGTAAAGCAAAGTGTACATACAATCTTCGGATGAAATTAAATAATAAAACGAATAATAAAAATAATACGCACTTTTACATAATTACTGATGTAACATAGACATATAGACTTTTCAGTTGATTTACAAGATCATAATAATTTACTTAATATATTACTGTCTCAACTAAGATTGGGATTTGAACGCCCCATAAATGTTGTCTTCCAAGTGAACCCTCAGCTGAATATTTGTAAAAAATGCCTGGCAGTCTAAAAAGTTGGGTCTCTTCTCCGGTGCATATTCCCAGCATCTCATCATCCAATCGAACCTACACAAAATTATTTCATCACATTTACAAACTAAACATCCTTGGATACTATAATGGATTTACATTGAAAAATCTTACACTTCTGGAAGTGCATGGTAAGGCTTCGAAAGTCGGAGTCCAGCCTCAATTTCATCCGCAAAATCCGAAGACCATGTCAAATCAGAAAAGGGTAATTGGGCAAAGGAGAAAATTTCCCAGAGTGTCACACCAAAGTTCCACACATCAGATTGGGAGGAAAATTCCAAGTAGCGCAAGGACTCGGGAGCCATCCAACGCCAGGGCATGGGGAACTGAACCACAAAAATTGACATTAATTAATCATGGTAAATAAATCGGATGGAATAATTTTTATTTGTTTTTACTGATTTCCAGCTATAATTACATGATTGTGCTGGACGTAGCTTCGACAGTCATAAAGTTTCCTGGACATCCCAAAGTCCGTGATTTTGATAACGTTATTGTGGAACACCAAAATGCTGCGGGCGGACAAATCCCTATAAACCACCTGGAAGTAACAAAAATCAAATGCAATTATACGGACATGATTTATGTAAATCTGCAATTATTCAAATTTTATTCTAGCTATAAAAGCTGGACTGACAATGAGTAATTTTCTTACCCTCTTTTGAGCAATGTAAGCCATGGCAGTTGCGATTTGCTTACAGAAACTGATCAAGACCGATTGCGTGAGACCCATCTTCGAGTCACTTCCGATACTAAAAATCCCGCGTTTTTCGTATAGATAGTTAGCATGAACTCAAGAGTAACAGATAAGTATATCGATTTTTCGATCATTTTTTTATTATTATTATTTCACTAAAGCATGCAAAAGGATGCATCACTTACCCATTTCCAATGGTTATCCCCTGTGATGAACCCACCTCTGAAATAGCACCGAGGTAATTTGAGGCGTTCTTCGTAAGATAATGATTGAGATTACCGATGGGACTGAGCTCAAACGCAGCATGACAAACCCCTATTTTACAGTAAAACACTGTATTACACATTTCTACAGAAATGCTTCCCAAAAATATACGTTCATTAAAAAAAATTTTTTTTTTTCAGTTTACCAAATATATTTGAACTTACGTTGTTGAATCGCTTCAAGCACTGCCCCGTGAAACGTGACGATGTTTGGATGGTCTCCGATGAAATGGGTAACTTTAATTTCGGTCATGAATGCTCTGAAATACTCCACATCTGCATTGGATTTGATTGTCTTGACAGCAACACTATTTCCGTCCAACGTACCTCGGTAAACCACGCCGAATTGCCCTTCCGCCAGTATGTCTTTGGCTGTGAATGAGAAAGCAGAATTATACGGAAATGAGTTCGAGCAGTAATTGAGCGATTACTTCAAATTTTCGCAATCACGTTACATGAAGAGGCTATTAAATACATTTGAGGGGAATAGATGCAAAACCAGTTATTTTTCAGTAATGTGAGAGAAAAGGAGGGCCTGTCAATTCCTTGCTCCCTGACTCTTATTACGGTCATGTGTGGACTTCTCCACGTAGAGAGCTATCAAATATAGCTCACCGGAAAGCGTATACAATTTCCTGCAAATGTGCATGAAAACATTTCGACAAATACATTTTGCCTGGGAATAAAAAATGCAATAAATGTGCATTCTAAAAAACACGGACTTTGCGTCACTTTTCAAATCCTCTGACCTCAAATCCTGACCCATGTCCAAGAAATAAATTTTAAGAAATTGAAAATTTAATTGGCTAGATACTGTGGAATAGTTTTTAAGCCACTGTCTTATATGTGGGCTGGAGGAGATGGGACAAGTGATTATGGCAACCTTGCATATAATTATTCAAGAGAAAATTTGGATGTAATACATAATAATAATTGGAGTAATAATTAATTAAATGTGTAGTTTTCACGATCGCTCATGAAACCATTACCACGTACATATTATTAATCTGTTGCTAGCGATCCTTTTCTCCTTTGGAAAATGTACAGTTGCTTCATCATTACCTCGACGTTGTTTGGAGAAATATTCATAGATTTCATTCTCGGTGAGATTTGGTGAAGTTTTGAATAACCCTCTGGAAGCAATATTACCAAAAATCATATTTAATTTCACGTTACATATACGTCATATTCCCGCGGCTGTGTTGTCCGAATAATCAGAAAACAGAATCGAATATAGGATAACATTAAATTTTTAAAATAAATATTATCCCAAAAGTCTGATTTTCGGATCCCTTTTTATGAGTGCGGGATGTCCGGATATTCCGACATGTAATTTCACGTTAATCGCGGTTTTTCCAGTAACAAATTTTTGTAAAGCACTATTGCGCTAATTAGCGCTCATTGTGCGTACAAATCACAAAAGAAAACTCGAAAAATGTATTTACAAAATACTGAATACGAAATTCACTTTATATGCCAACCCCAACTAGCAATCCGAGATGTTTTTCGGAGAGATGTCGCCCAGCTAGGAAGGCGTCGCGCTAAATTGTAAATTCAAACGCTTCAATATGGCCAAAAGATACGAAAAGTGAGCAGACGAAAGAAAAAGTATAAGTAGTTAATGTAAAACAATTACCTGTACAATACGAATTGGCGCCTAAGTAACGAAATAGATTTCCCCATTACTACATGAATCCCACGATTTTTGAGAGGCGCAGTTTTAACAAACCCGGGATAATTATTTTTCTGCAGAAAAACAAATCACTTAATCTGTCACTGTATATGTCTTTTCAATACAAAAATTGTGTGGGGTAATTTTACCTGTTTATAGTATATTCAATAACTTGCAGAAGGATCAGTCCATGTCGTTGGAGAAACTGTTACTTGTTCTACTTGCTCCGGCGATCCCATTTATGAAGTAGCACTTGAGAAATATAAGCCATATTTCTTGGAATTTGCATGCGTAATTCCATATCGGGTGAAATTAATTACATTGGAAAATTGGGTATTAATTAGAAATTAAAAAGATAACAACATAACTCAAGCACACCACATGGTGCCCTAAAATGAACTTGACTCAAAATCACAAGGGTGACTCATATAATTTTACCCTCCCATTGAGCCAACAAAGAAGTCACATAGTAACATCTGTAAAACCCCCCATTTTATAGCAATTTGTCGATATTTTCTAAAATTAACATCAAAAGCATTGACAGACTGTAGTTAAACCCTTGAAAAACTAAACTATGAATTTTATTAAACGTTTTCAAAAGAGAGTTAATAATAATTCACTTTATTTGTAACTTTTAAAGGATGGCTTTAATATTTACTGTGGTTTCCAGTAAATAACCTCGGAAATAAAGAGGGGAAAATTAATCACATGACCAGGTTATGTTTCAACATTACTCATTTCAAACGTAACTCTTAATGGTTGAAGCCGCTAAGGCTTTTGTTTCAACGGAATTATAAAATTGTATTTACTGTCGTACTGCGTGACGCCGAATACTGAGGGTGCAAACATTTTGGGCTACCAAAATCGTTTCATTCAACCACAAAATTGTCTATCTACATAGGCAATAGTTAATACAAGTAGTATTGTTACTACACGGAAAAGTCCTGTGATAAAATGCGGGTTAACGAGAATTTCCGTAGTCAAATTGGAAAACCCTCGACCGGAAAGGCTACTGGAAGCGTTTGTGGATTCAGCCAGAAATGTTGATAATATATTGAATGGAAATAAAATAGACGAATAGGAAGAGCTCAACTGAGTTTTGCGGCCTTTCAGTTTAAATTAATTAGCGATATGACGTTATGGGGTTATGGATTCGAAATTTTAAACTAAATGTGAAGAGTCTTTTTGTCTGTTGAAATACGAAATCTTGGAATGCTCACTGAAATCCCAAATGATTGAACACATTATTTTTCTCAAATGGGCAAAGTTTTTATTAAAGGGGAATTTCGCAATTAGAAATTGGTCAGCAGCTGTTTCAAGAAATAATTTCCGGCTGGCTACCCAACTGTTGTTTTTAATTGTCTTATTAAACAGATCATGTGAAACTCCTGAAAGCGTTTGCACTGCAGGAACATTTAGTACAGATATTGCTACTAATTGAATAGGATAATCGGGCTCCTTAAGTCAGGCAACCGATCTCAAGTGAGCCGCTTTCCCTGGTTGTTCCGGAATTTCTCCGTGATTTTATGGCACAACAACCAGTCTAAACTGCAAAAGATAGAAGTAGAAGTAAACTGGCAAAGCTAGAAGCATCTCGTCTCATCTGCTATTCCCTACCAATTGTAGCACATTACCTCTGTATTGTAGCATCTTGCATAAAAGTACATGTACCGTAAATACCCTAAAGATGGCCGGGCCTCCAAAGGTGGCCGGGACCCTATAGATGGCCTGGGTTTAACCCTACACATATAGAGATAGCCGGGCCTCCAAAGATGACCTGATTTTTTAAAGAATAGTTTTTTTCTATACATACAGTCTAAATAATTCCACATAGGTATGAATCTATTGTTAAAAACAAACCAACACGTGCAGTTTGCGAATAATAATTTTGATTGTTCAGCATGAAATTCATAGCCACGCTTTAGCATTTAATGTGTGTTAATTATTACATTAGGCTTAATTAAAGCAGGGACGGGATATCGGAAAAATACGGATTTAAATTCGGATTCGAATACTTTCTAGTTTCGATTTCAATTTTAATTATTTTTAATAATACTTAAAAATTTGAATTCCGATACGGATTCCAATATATTTGAATACTTGCTGAATTTGAATTCCGATTCAAATACTTTTCGGATATTCGTACAAAAAATGGGAATTTATTCAAAAGAACAATTTAATCGCAAAAAAATAAGCGATACATAACACATTAAGCGTTTTTGCATCTATACATTACCACGCAATCTTTTAATATAAATTTAAGCGCAGAAAACACGCTCAACTGAAATTTCAGTAACTAGAAAAGCAAGGATTGATCCAATAACATTTTTAAAAAATTCGGAGTAATCTGTTAACCTGTCTAACTACTTTTGCGGTTAGTTTTTTCTGACAGTATATATTTGCAAATCGATTTGTTTGATAACACATCGTAACTAAAATGCACTTCAATGGAATTAGTTTTACGCATCCCCATGATGAGAACAAGATTTAAGAAAGAAGAAACTTGATTCACTTAATCGTCCTGTAAGACCGACACCACGCGGCTATCTCATCCTATTTGTAGGAATGTTTACAAAACGGGCTATAAATCACTGCCCATTACCAATCATACACTTTTCGTTTACCAAACGTTCGTTACTCGCCCTTTGGGTTTTATAATTGCATGTGTGCGGCTTTCCAAAAATGCTTCCTATGAACATTTTCTCGCACGTGACAGTATAAAACCCAATGAAATCGGTACTTTATTGGAATCGGAATTTGTTAAAAAATATTCGAATACCGATTCGAATACCCTTGTTTTTATTCTAATCCAATTTCGGATACAAATACCGTGGTGAATTGTTTTCCGATTCTAATATCGATTCGGATACCCGAATTTTTTGAATATAATTCCGATTCTAATACCGATTCGAATTCGAATTCCCGTCCCTGAATTAAAGTAATCAAAATGTGAACGTTATTTGATTTGAAGTTCAAACTAGATGCAGTTAAAACTGCATTAAAAAAATCCAGCAAAGCAGCTGCTCGACATTTTAAAGTCGATCCTAAAATAATTCGTACTTGGAAAGAGCAAAAAGAAAAGCTCAGTAAGGTTTAACGTCGAAAATTTCGAAGCTGTTATTTACTCTACCGATAATCTGGACGATTCATCTGAATCAGAATTATGCTACATTTGTTATTCCGGAATAAAATTAAATACTAAAAAATATTTATGGCCATTTTTGTAATTTACACTTTTATGGTTAGTAGAGATGGCCTGCCCCTAAAGGTAGCCGGGCCTCTAAAGATAGCCTGGGTTTAGGGGACGCGTGTACCCTTAAAATAAAGGGGCAATTCTAAAAAAGAACATTCGTGTTTTTCTGAATTTTCGGATTTATTTTATTGGGTCATAAGGGGACTCATGTCAAATCAAGCCATCTGTAACAGTACAAGTGACATTTATTCCCTAGTAGTAATTCTGTGAAGTGTGAATGTTTTGTCATCAATTGTCTACTGTGTATAGGCTTCCATAGAATAAGTTTATGTATTTTTACAAGCAATGCGGTAGTAGGTACTACAATGGATTTATGTCGGTATGTGCAGTAAGTACATGTTGCAGGCACAGTTTTAGATTTTAATATTCAGAGAATAAAGTAATGTGCATGTTTTCTGTAATTAATACTAACTCCATTTATATATGTAGTAGAGATTTCACTCGTTTTGA
This sequence comes from Allacma fusca, assembly GCA_947179485.1. Lineage (NCBI taxonomy): Eukaryota > Metazoa > Arthropoda > Collembola > Symphypleona > Sminthuridae > Allacma > Allacma fusca. Next base: position 66,842,766 of record OX359246.1, read on the forward strand.
CGCTGGAGTTATGTACAACACAAGTTCCCTCACACTAAGATACTAAAATACTACAAGATTTAATTTTTTCTAATAAGCAAAAAATTAAAGCATCCGTTATAAGTTTTGAAATCAAACGTTTCTGATTTTACTTCAAATAAGATGCTTATCCTACTGCAAACATGTCAGGGTGATCTTGAAACGAACGATAGGGAATATACTAAATAATACAAAAAGCGTGTAATCAATTCAGTTGTTCAATAGCACTTATAAATTTCACATTCAAAGCTTTCCTTGGACATAATCTTGCGTTATTTAGCACACAAATTATTCCGTTATGTAAATTATTATTATTGTTAAGCAAAATGTAGATACATACAACCTTCAGATGAAAATAAAAACGACTGAATATATATATATATGCCCTACGGATATATGATAGATACTACCTATACTTATACACACAAGATCCTAAGGTTTTATATAATCATTTGCTGTCTGAACTAAAATTGTGAATTGAACGCCCCATAAATGTTGTCTTCCATGTGAACCCTCAACTGGATATTTGTAAAAAATCCCTGGCAATCTAAAAAGGTGGGTCTCCTCTCTGGTTCAAATTCCCAGCATTGCTTCATAAAATCGAACCTATGTAAGTACGCCATCACAATTACAATTAAAATATCCTTGGATGGAAATACTAATGGAGTGTAACACTATTGTAAAATCTTACACTTCTGGAAGTGCATGTTGAGGTTTTGAAAGTCGCAGTCCGGCCTGAATTTGATCCGCAAAATCCGAAGACCAAGTCAAGTTAGAAAAGGGCAGTTGGGCAAAAGTGAAAATTTCCCAGAGTGTCACACCGAAGCTCCAAACATCAGATTGGGTTGAAAATTGCATGTAGCGAAAAGACTCGGGAGACATCCAACGCCAGGGCATGGGAATCTGTCACAAAAATTGGTATTAAAGATAGTGGTATGAAATAATAAATAACCAACAATGCGGAAATATGTTGTACAATCATTTATAATTATATGTTGCTAGTGATTTACAGGTAACTGTTCGATTTGGACATAATTTGGAGAGTCATACAGTTTCCTGGACATGCCAAAGTCCGTGATTTTAACCACGTTGTTTTGGAACACCAAAATACTACGGGTTGACAAATCTCTATGGACTACCTTAAAATAACAAAACGCATATATAGGTATGTTTCGTTGACATTTGCAATTGCTCTGTTATTACTACCAAAATTTTTTAACGGCGTAATTTACTCACCTTCTTCTCTGCAATAAATGCCATGGCAGTTGCGATTTGCTTACAGAAACTGATTAAGACTGACTGCTTGAGGGCCATCTTGGGTATATTTTCCACACTAAAAATACCGCGTTTTCCACAGAAAACATTAACTTTAGTATTAAAGAAATTGGTAAGTATAATGATTTTTATATTTTGGATTTTGGATTATAGTTAACTGTTAATTTCTTTTCACAATTCAGGTTAAAACATGAAAAGGATGTAGGCATCATTACCTCGCTCTAGGAATTTTCTTCTTTGAATCACCTGAATTATCATCAACGTCGTGCTCTTTCAGGAAAAAATTGAGATTACCAAAGGAACTGAGTTCAAATGCAGCGAGACAGACGCCTGTTTTGCAGTAACAAAAAATTAAGCTTATTAAAAACGTGTTTGTCAAAAGTATCAAATTATTTCCCCAAAAAATATTTTTCAGAGTCTACCAAAAGTTTGGACTTACGGTGTCGAATCCCTTCAAGCACTACACCGTGAAATACGGTGATGTTTGGATGGTCTCCGATGAAATGCGTAACTTTAATTTCACTCAAAAATGCTTTAATGTACTCCACATCAGATTTGGATTGCTTGATCGCAACGTAATTTCCGTCGAACGTACCTCTGTAAATCACTCCATATTCTCCTCCCGCCAGTATGTCTTTGGCTGCGCACGAGAAAACATTATGATACTGAAATCTCAAATGCCTTCGAAGTTCTAAAGATTACTTAAAATTAGACACTCATAGTCAATTGAATACATTTAGAGGAGCACGGGATGGAAAACGACTGAAATCCATTTTTCCAAGTTTTATGAGAGACACAGAAAATACAATACTGAATGCCCGTAAATTCACGCAAAAATTTCGGCACACTGACTTGCTATTTTTCTAATGTAAACCTTAACCTACAACCTGTGGGGTCAATCCCATACAGTAAATACAAATGGTAAGTCCATCAGGCGGATTTAATTCGTTTTGTAAGGAGTTTCTGAACTGCGAAGAGCGAAGCGCGTTATGCGTTGTTTGTCAAATGTTGCCGTTGATGTGTTTTAATAAAGCCGTTAATTTCTACAAAGTGAATTACAGTACCATGAAAAATATCGTAAACACTATGTCCCCCCCAAGAGTATCCCGAAACTATACAAATATAAAATTAGTTTAAAATTTTAACACATTTGTTCCTGTCATTATTGTTAGAGTAAGCTCATTTAGAGCCCTTGATCATTTGACTTAATCATTTGTATGACACATATAATTGAGTAATAACTAATTAAATGTACTGTAAGACCAGGGATGGGAAATTTACAAAGACGACCTGCAGGATTGGATTAACGGATTAAAGGAAAAACTTTCGATCAATTGGATTGGATTAATGAATTAAAGCAAAAAATCCGATCACTTGGATTGGATTAACGGATTAAGGATAAAAATTCCGATCACCTGGATTGGATTAACGGATTAAAGAAAAATTTCCCATCAACTGGATTGGATTAAGGGATTGAGGGAAAAAATCCCGATCATTTGGATTGGATTAAGGGATTGACGGGGAAACTCCAAACATTATGATTCGATTAAAGATTTGATGAATAAAACTTCGCAGATTTACATGGGATTTCCAATAAAGTTGCAGATATTAAGGATTGATGAACAATATCAAAAAGTTTCTAATGGATGAGCACATAGACCAATTTAAAGCTTATATAAATGAGGTTTACGGGTCAACATTTCTTAATACATAGATCGTTTGCGCTAATGGCCATCATAAATTCGGCAATTCATATTGGGATAATATCATAATAGTTGGTTCAAATTACAAGGTTGGTCCCATTTATTCAAAGACATTAGTCGCAATTCCAACCTGCATATTTATGATACACATTTAAATTATAGTATTCAACAGCTGAAATACTGGTAATCAAAATATGCACATATTTGAGGCCAACTTAAAGAAAATTTGTTACTCCGTAATTAATACAAAAAAGCTTAAAGCTTTTACTATGCTCCCACGTTCTTTTCTCAGATTTATATTTTTACAAACTGTAACGGCATGATTCCTGTTTGAAAACGCTAGCCTTCCAATTGTGGCATGTCAACAAACACAAGCTACAGGTTCATTATGAAACCGCTAGATGTAAAAAAAAACGTGAAAAAAATGTAGCAATGACATAGCAGGAGACATAATCCAATCCACAGTACTGACAGCAGTGGATTTTGGGATTAGGATTGACCATATAATTCACCAAGTTTTGGATTCGGATTGGGGATTAATTCGTTTCCATGTAAATAATTGGATTAAACTAATAGATTAAAATGAAAGCATTGAGCCGGGATTGAGGATTAAGGATTAGATGCAAGTTTCCACAAAACTTGGATTGGGATTGGGATTAAATAATTTTTATAAATTTTGTAATCCGGGATTAATTTAATCCCGGATTAATAATCCATTCCCATCCCTGTGTAAGACGATAATTTAAGTAGATTTTTTCACGTACATATTACAATTCTGCTGTTGGCGACCACTTTTTGCTTAGGAAGTGCTGCTACTAGGTCTTCTGTTAAAGCTGCAAGTGCTTCATCAGTGTCACCCTGAAAAATATCAAGGACTCATTTTGACATTTTTGATTTTATTAATACAATAATAGTTATTTTATTCAAAACATTGGGGATATAGTGCTATCAATTCTACCAGAATGAGAAAGCTTGGTTTGTACTGAATTTGAGATCCAATTTCACTGTATCTGTTAATACTAAATAGCAATCGGGCATATTTCGTGGAGAGATGTCGCTCCGTTTAACCCCCCCCCCCCAGATGTATTACTGGGAGTCCATTATAACTGCAAGTGCTTCATCAGCACCTTTACCTTGACGTGTCACGGCGGTAAAATTCATTTACCTACATTATAACTTCTTGAAGATATGCAAAACTTGATGCCTAAGCATCTTCTACTAGCTTAGTACCAACATCAAGACACCAAGTGCAGTACAGTATCCTTATAAATTAATGACCTAGGCTTGGAGTTTGTGGCTATTAAAATTTCGTGCTCTACTCTTAAGATCAGCGCTTACGATTTAGGCATACAGTAAGTCTCCCCGACTGGGCTTGGTTCATTTCACTATATAGCACGCCACTGTGTAGTATACTCTTTTACTATATAGCCAAGCAAGCCGGTGGTATATACAGCAAGCAAGCCGGGAAGCAGAGCGAGCTCCTCTGAGTGTTCCACAGCGCTACTGGGACTGATTGAGAGTGGGAGTGACAAACTGGGGGTTTACTAACATTACTTCTAGGCTTGCTTGCTGTATATACCACCGGCTTGCTTCGATATATAGTGAAGTAGTATACTACATAGAGGGGCTTGCTATATAGTGGAATGAGCGCTCCAATCTTTAAATTAACACTCCTACATCATGCATCGCACTTCGCAACTTCGCATTCGCACTATCGCACTCAAATATATAGCTTCGGCTTGCTGTACTTATATACCACCGGCTTATCCTCTCTACTAATTTGAAAGAATGGGTCATCTTTATCTTGGTGTAATACAGATTTTAGATTCAAATTTAAGCACGCAAAATAAATTATTTAAATTATTTATAAATTATTAAAGCATTATACAGTAGCAAGGGCAGGGAAATTGTCACGGGCAGCCATCCATCAACACGACGGCAAACTCTTTCAAATTAGAAACGAAAATTATTGATTATAATATATAAACAATTATTACAGTATTATACAGTAGCAACACGCAAGTGTAGATGCAGTTGATAGTGCAAATGAAAGTGGCATGCATAATTATCCTGTTGAGTACTTAAACTCCATTAATCCTAATAAAAACGCGGCTTATTTTTTAAAAATTTAAATGGACCGATTATTACCCTACTCCGAAATTTAAATACTAAATGAGGACTACGGAATTGTACACGGCTGATTATTACAGAATTCAAGCCGAAAATTATATTAGCAAAGGTTTTGACAGATAGGGCAAAAGGGGAAGTAATATTTCTTCCCCGAGTGACTTACACTAACTTGAAATGAAGGAGAATATCCATTTTTCTAACGAAGAAGACAATTTCCTGTTAATTTAAACTTCTCCATGACCATAAACAAGTCTCAGGGTCAAAGTTTTAGTAAACCAGGCATTTGGTTATCGAAGCCTGTTTTTACTCATGGTCAGGCTGTTATTACGCTTTCGAGAAATTTGAACACAAGGACATGAGTATGCAATGGTACAATGCAAATAGTTAAGCACTTACAATTAGCTAATAATAGCATGCATGCTGAAACATTGAAAGGAAGCGCTCAAGGTGTTACATATAGTGTTTATGCCTTAAATTGATTTGATTCCGTCTGATCCTGACATTCCATTTACGCTCAAAAGAAGCCAGTTTCCGATCAGAGTGAGTTTTGTAATGATTTACTGAAAGTCAAGATCAAACCTTTGATCATTTGGGAATATATTTACCTTCTCCAGTTTTCACACATGGACAATTACATGTTGTATTTTCAAGAGCTACATCAGGAAAGTAAGTTAAAGTCAAAGTTATCGATACTGAACATCAAGGGAAAATACTTGATTGCAGAAATTAAATATGTACAACAAATGTATTTTAAGGAAATTTTCAAAGGATAAATTAACATTTGTATGTTAAAGCGGGACTAACTCCCAGTCGCGATCTACGTGTCAGGGCCTTGGTCGGAAATACCCAAGTGCACTCAATCATGATATTTTGTTTGAATTATTCTAATATTTCAAGTCTTAAATCACATTATAGTAATGCATATTCTAACGTCTATGTAAAAGTATCCCAAACCTATAAGTAATTATCCCTCCTGAGCAGGGCTTTCTACTAGTCTGGTATGAACTGTCGCATAGATGGGCGTTTTTTAATCCCTCGCCCTCACCTCACGAGGTATGTAAAAAAATCTTGTCGCACTCGCTCTCACCCATAACTCTCACGATACTTCGCGCTGGAACTCGCACTCAGACTCATGAGGGTCTAATCTAAATCATAAGGACTCTCCCTCGGCCTCATGAGTCCATAAGTACGGCCTATCTGCCAAGTGCATTGCAATCTAGCTATCGCGGACCCGTGACGGTCTACTCTTAACAACAAGCACTCACTCTCGCCCCTCGAGTCTGAGGGCGAGTAGAAACTTCGCTTATCTTGAAGGTTTAGGCCCATCACGTGAAACCTTGTCCTGATCCGTGGAAAAGTTGTGCAGTGAATTATTTGTCCCGCGTCGTCAAACCATTGTCAAATAGTTGTCCCGTCTCGTCAAAAAGTTGCCCAGTCAATTATTTGTCCCTTGAAAAATGTATTCCATTTGGTTTCGTAGCCTCAAATAGTTATCCCATCCAGTCCAGTCCTTAGTTCAGTATCACCCAGTTAAGACCTTCAAACATTCACTTAATTCTTGAGACCTTTAGCTAATTCTTCTGAACTTTAGCTAATTTTTAAGATCTTGAACTAATTCTGCAGACTCGTTTATGGAAAAAGGTACAGCAAAGAGGAAATGTGTGAGAATTATCTCGCGGGATTTAATACTGATGTTAGAACTTCGTGAGGGCTAGCTTGTAGTACTCACCCTCGCCCTCGTTTTAGTACTTACATTTTGCTATGCCTAGCCCTCATTTGCTGAGTGCCTTCTTTTATGATGGGAACTCGCCCTCATCCCTCAAAAATTGAGGGCGAGGGTGAGGGATGAGGGCGAGGGAAGAACTCATACCTCGCGAGGGTGCCCATCAATGAACTGTCGTAGTAAACCAGAATCAAATTCAAATTTTAGTTGACGGGTTTCCAAAATTTTGATCAGTATTTTTTCAAAAGGAAATTCTTGTGACATAATATTTCTTTCGCCTAGATGTAATCACCTAATACCTTGTCACCTCAGGACCAATCGTTTCACAATGGAAATTTTAAACATTTTAAAACTTAATTTTGACTGGTGCTGAAAATTCTGAAATCATTGTTGAAGGAACTATCTGAGATCTAAGTCGGTCCCCTGACGACAATTTACCCTGTCATGAAGGTATGAATTGAGAACAATGAAATACAAATCTCACTGCATCGAGGGAGTTCGAGACTTGGCACGTTGTAAAAGCATGCCAACTTCATTAAAACTTATAGAAAGCATTCCATGATATGTACACGCATACATTGAGTCACAGTTAGTTCACACACTCCATTCAGAATCATTGGGACCGCACTTGAAAAGTAAACAAACAGTTCATATAGATCTACACACACGGTATTAATGTACATAGTATATTGTACTACATGCGTGCGCAGTCTGACTGGCTTGAATATTATAATCGGATAACCAGATTGTATATCACGTGATGACAAGTGCGGCCCAATGGACGCGGAGGAGCGAAGATTTAAAAATGTCTTCTCCCCATCGTCAAATTATGGTGTAAGGTTCCATTCAATCAAACTAGTAAAAGCCCCGTGCTTCGCACAGGAGCAATTACTTGTGTAAATAAATAGTGTACATAATAAAAGTGTAAATGGCAATAGATCTCGTATCAAGGCCTGTCGAGAAGGCTTCATATTAATATCCCGCTTCGCCAGGCAAAGTAATCTCATATAAGACGTGAAGTATTAACTGTAAGACTAACAATTCGTTTCATATAGGTAGTTGGCCATTCATCATCAAAATATTATGGGACAACAGCTTTCGGCCACTAAAGTTTTCTCCCAAACTCAATATTTGGCTATACACGTGGAATTTAACTAACCGCTTGATCAATTTAATACCAACGTCGTTATTAAATCTTGCTGTTGCATCACTGTATGGTGCTTCACTCCTTATTGTTAGTGGATCAGCACAACGTGCTGATCAAATATGATTTTTTATGTTATTATAATTTGTATATAAATCCGTTGTACCGCAATATTGTAACTGAAGCCTCAGACACTGGACGCACTGATTATTTAATTTTTCCTAGTAAGAATCCCACACTAATGTGAACAAAGTTCAGTCATTAAAATTCTCCTCTTATCATATTATTCTGTACTGTAACCGAACGTAGTTTTTCTCACTACCAGTCTTAATTTAATCCAAATGATTGATGATTTATGTTTAATGTTTATATAATAATTATGATTAGCGCTTTTAAGTGATAATCTAAAATGGCGTAATATTGAGAGCTTCCCTTCCAGTAGGCTGCAAGCAGTTGGTTTATAGCCGAGAAGAAAAGCGAGCTGAGCGAGCTGAAAAAGCTCTCCTCCTCCTCTGCGACAGAGTCTCAGCTTTCAGCCCGCTGTGCTTCTCGGCTTGTTGTATATACCACCGACTTGCTTGGCTTAAGCCGGGAGGGTTTGAATTCGTGAAATAAGCCGCGAAGGTTTAAATCAAAGGACAGGTCGAGAGCAATAAGAAGAAGGATGAGTTCAAACGCTTCATGATTGACAAAATTCGAACGGCAATATCAACGAAAACTCTGCGCTGGCTAACACCTAACAAGAATAACCCCAGAAATCATGCACAATAATACTCGCTCCCAATGACAAACAACAAAAGTGTCACCATGAACATGCAGTGGAAACAAAAGGGAATGAACCCTAAAGTACAGTATTTTTTTCATAGTTACTTGCGCATTACTGGCAGGTTGGTATATATTTTGTCTATAGTAACACAACTGAATACAGGTAAAATTTTGAAGACGAAAACAAATATATTGGTTAACATAAATATAGTTACCTGTAAACACACGTACTTTCGCTTAAGTAATGAAATCGAATGACCCATTGCAATAAGTACACCGATTTTCAGAGCCACAGTTTTAAAAGGAACACAATTGTATCCACATAAAATCCAGCCACTTTTGCTGTAAATATTTGCGTATTTCTTGAATTGAAAATATTAACGGCATAATTTTCCGTTCTTAAAATATACCCCCATTCGTCACAGTCATTCAGATAACTAAAGTATTACAGTATTGGCACGCGTAATTCAATGTGTGACTAAATGTAATAAGTTCTCACAAGGAAAGCTGAATATTAATTATGAGCCCAAAAAGGATGCTTACGTAACCCACGTATACCGTGTGGTCCACGGAAATGAACTTTACTCAGAAGCAATGGTTGACTCATATATTTTTACCCTCCCATTGAGCCATAACACAGAAGTCACGTATCAATTACCCAAGGATCCCATTTTGGAACTTTTTCCTTTCGATTTAAAAAAATAATTGTCAATGACCATGACCATTATTTTTTATCACACTTATTAAATGTAAAGTTTGGATTCTAAAGATTTTTAGATACTAGTTCTTAAATATCTGCTGTTCTACATTTGTTTTTGAAACACGTTTTAATGCATATTGTAGTTTGCAGTAAGGAATTTTGGAATGAACTAATGAAAACCTTTAAATTGTTGACTAATCTGTTATTAAATATTTGCCCTGCACAATGCAATTAATTTTAGTACACCAGGAAAACAATTTGTTTAAACAATTTATTTTTTTAAAACAATTTTGGTTTTGAATATTTTTTGGGGTAAAACGATGTCTTGTGAGCTGGAGGGATTTTCCCTATAAGGGTAATTCCTTTTTTTATTCAGAAGACTCATTCATAAGAAGGAAAGTGTACTGTGTCCTAATAGTAATAATTGTTGTCATACGGCCGTTCATGATTGCTAGAGGTAAAATATACGCAATCGGGTTTGTTCTGGATTTACCAATTGAACGACTATTAATGGGTCTGCAAATGATGTTTTGGGTTACCCTTCATACAATTACAAACGGTCCATTGATTATAGGGAATGGTAGATATGACACAGAAGTTCTTAGAAACGGGTAGCTTTTTATAGGGATAAGTGGCATACACGTACTGTGATAAAATCCAAGTTTTGAGTAAGCACCAAAGGCAACTTTGTCAATACAATAGGAAACCACTTGACGGGAAAAGAAACTGGAAGCTCGATGTCGAATCAGTCAGTGACGTTGATAAGTGCTTCAACTTTGAGAATCGAGACCGCAACTTATCTATACTTACGTACAAGTGACCTTTATGTTCCAGTAGAACTTGTTCATTTGGGATGACAGTAAAATACTAGAGTTGTGTTAACTGTAGCAGTTCTTTCAATTTTGTCTCAAAGTATTATAGCATATCGTTTTTATAACGAGAAAATAATTTAATAATTTATAAACGAGCTGCCTTCGAAGTGTCTTTCGACGAAACATCCTTCAAGTGATTATTAAAACTACGAATGTGTTGTTTCCTGGGTCACTAGCAACAACTGTATGTACAGTTAAGTTTAAGCCAATTCTGCCAGTAGCCTTTTGATTTTGGAGGAGGCCGGGTCACTCCGTTGATATACATTTACTAAATTAATAAAGTCACAGTAATAATGCTAATGCACATAATTTACACATCAGTTGTCGTACTATACAAAACGTTTATGGACGTTGTCATGTATGGTATCAACCGACAGATGTAGCTAAGGTATTTAATTGACGGGGAAATTAAATGAATGCATTGCCATACAAGCTGCTTTTACATAATTTGGAAATTTGTATGGTGCACTGTAGTTTTATTTGAGTTATCAATATTAAGAGTATTAAGCTAACCAATATACAAACGCAAGACAACAGGAGACTGTTACAAATTATGATCTTTCAGACTTGCAAGACGCAGGATTGCCATCAGTAGATATTCCAAACTGTGTAATGGCTATTAAGAACGTCAACGTGTGAACTCCGATCTGGAATCAAATACAATTAAGTTTAACGTATTTCCTATTAAAAGCATTGAGAAGATTTCCTGCACAACTTTACCGTAATAATCAATTTCTTATCCAAGTCAAAATAGTTCCCAATTTTAATAACTGTCGGCTCCGTTTTCATCATGATGTAAAAGAACTTGAGCTAATTGCATTAAAAACACTATGCATAGAGATTAGTTCCATACAAACACAACCTACATTACATAAATATGACACGAAATTGTTTCCGACTTGCGGTTCCAAGGAACATACAGGCGTCATTTAGCTTTACTATCTTCATACTAGATGCTTTAAATACGTTGCCCAATTATATAGTATCCAAACACACCTGGCTTAACAAAAACTTAGTTCTGAAAATGGAGGACTGTCTATAATTTAAATTGGTAGTGCCACTACGTTTCAAATATTTTACCTCTGATTTTACTAGTTCATTCGAAGTACCATCGTAAATCTCCAACAGGTCCTCACCTAAGAATGTTTCCTAAAAAATGAAAACCTTATTTAATTTTATCAACTTTTCCAATAAAAATGATTTAAATATAATCAATTCTGAAGGTTAAACTTTAACTCACTTCTGTGTAAATATTTTCCGCTTGCAGGACTGAAATGTATATCATCAACCAGGTAAATGCACAGAAACAAAACGTCATGGAGCAAAAAATATAATCAGGGGCATTTAGTTCCCTAACTAAACTGAGTGTGAGGATGTCCGAAATGAAAAAAATCCCTATGGATGTTATGAAAATAGTCTGATTGATATTCAGAAGTTGGCGCCCTTTTATGTAAGTGCTACAAAGTTCAACTTGACCCCGGATCTGGCAAATAAGGTTTCTCCAAGCCTGGACGTCGTTGGATTTGATTGGACTAGATTCAAATCTCTCTTTGATGGATTCCCGGACCTGAGTAGACGATTCGAATAAATCTGTAAATTGTTTTCCAAAGATTTCTAAACACCTGGAAAGAATTGAATTTTACCTGCTGTAATGTTATGCACAAAGTTTTCAACATCAGGAACGTCTTCATATCTTCAAATGGTGCATAGACATAAAATAAAATGCCGTTGACGGATGTGCAAACCACACTTAAGACATACAAATTTGGATTTTTGTCATAATTCCCGAGAAAGATTTTAAACCCCACCATCGACCATAGGATGTAAAAAAATATAGCAATTGTTAAAAGGAGTGTACGTTTTGAATTTACTAAACGAAAACTAAAGGGATTGTCGGAACTGAAACAAGTTGAGAACTGATATTCAAAATTTCTCCAATTGTTTAGCCATTTGACCAAGAGGTTGGCATTCATAAATAAATTCAATTGTCCAATGATCATGAGGAATCCTCTGGCAGCAATTGTGTAGTTATTTATACTGGAGTAGAAAACATTGTTTTTCACGTTACGGAGACTTGTTTGTCTTGCCCTACACAGTAATTATTAATTAATACAAGACTTGAGCCATCAAGAATCATCTGACCTATGAAATTAAAGCAGTTCAAAGTAAACGCTCACAGATCAAGCGGAAAAGGGATTTTCAAACCCACGTTGCATGCAAAGTTGAGAAGGCAAAGTACTTGGAATGTGGTCATGAAGTAAGAATACCAAGTAATTTTCCTATTCCATGAGCGATATCCGGACTCATACAATTTCCCCGTGAGGACTCCCTTGCAGGGTAGTTTTGAAAAAGAAAACAATGCTGGTAGCTGTTTAAGCTCCAACTTCGAGTTTTCATGTAAAATAATTGGGTATGCCCCAAATATTCTTAAGACTTTAATCATGGGAATGAAACTACTACAGATTTTGCTGTAATCGTGAATTTTATTCATGTCAGCTTTCAAAATGTTATAACTTGGAGTATTATAAAATATTTTCCACAATGGTACCGTAAAGTGTGCGCTTTACAATTATTATTGTTGATGTCTATAACACAGTATAGCTGCTCAAAGTGCAACCTAAATTTCTACACTACCCTTTATTCCTGATTAAATGTCGATTTGGGGCTGTGGCAGCAATTTTGAGAAGTAATAAAGCAAACATGTTGTATTCGAAATTTATTTATTCTGCGACATGAGTATTGATATCTCAACTTATTATCATAAGTGACATGAATTGCATAAATACGTAATTAAAAATTAATATGTAGCCTTTCCCACACTTTAGATATTAATGTTTATTCAGGCATCGTGGAATTGGTTTGCAACATGGCTATAAGTAAAGTCAGAGTTTGGAGTGCCACCTAAAAACAGAACAAAGTCAATCGATTGTCCTCATCTTTTATCAGCCAGACTCACATAAGATCTTATTGGGAATTTCAAGTGCAGGAAATATGTAAATAGGCAAAGTTAGGGCACTTCCTTTAATTCTTGGCATGGCTCAATAACTTACATTTACAAGCAATTTCTTGTCCAGGTCGACGTACTTCCCAAAAGTAATGATGCTTGGCGCCAATTTAATAATGTTGTAGAGAAACTCAGCCTATTAAAATTTAATATTTGTCAAAAGTGTGTTCCCCAAATATTGGAATTAAATTTGTATTTTGAGCACTCACCTCCCGTTTTGTACCTTTGTCGACATTTTCATCCCGAACCATTAGGATATCTTGTGCCAGCATTTTCTCCTACAAAAAAATCCACTGAGTTTTATACCACGGATATTTTTTAAATCGTGTTCAGCATACTGCTTTTCCCCATAACTGCAACCGGGAAACTGTCAAACGTAAAATTACAAACCTCCGTATAAATCCCTTCAGCCAGTGCGACTGATATGTACAGCCGAAGTAGGCTACAGACACAGTAAACGCAAGTAATGATGAAGTAATAATTTTGATCAAAAATTGATTTTTCCTTTGCAATTATATCCACTGCAAGTGACAGTGCTGCAGAAACCACAAAAACCACTTCGGCTAAAAGCATCAGCTGTCTTCCTTTAATGCACTTACTGCAAAGTTGGATTTGTTTCCGGATTTGTAAAAGCAACTTCCTCCAACTCACAACATCAAGACTACTTGCCCCATAAAGTTGAGTGTTTATTTTGATGGCTTCGCGAAGCTGGAGCGCAGGAATAAAAATTATGACATATTAAAATACCTTTGCAGAGCATACTTGATTGGTGTTGTTAAGGAGTTAATTCAATAAGGGAAAAAGTAGTGCCCAAAAGAGCCTGTAACTTTAATATTTTGCATTTGGATGTGGATAATTACATATTTTGAATTTAGTAAGTTCGTCTCTAAAATGCTTCTAGAGGGATTATAAACTCACCTCAACGATGCTAACCTCTAAGGTTTTCAGCATAAGAAATGTTTTGGAATCTTCCAAGTAAGGATATACGAAACCCATGGTAAGGGTCCAGTACACAATTAGATTGGCGAGAGCAACATAGTTCGGATTATAATCAAAATTATAATGAAACAATCCATGTTCCTGTACTGACCACAATAAAGTTAACGGAAGCGTGTAGCACACGAGTACACGTTTCTTGAACTTCCCAAGATTGAATTTAAAACTGACGCCATTAGAAATAAAATGGCGTTCAAAATCTGTTAGGAAGTAATCCCAATTATTTAACCATGTTACTAGTAGCGCTGAACTAGCAAATAAATTTAAGTGGAACAGTATGTAGCCAGTCGTAAGAGCAGCCAAGATGTAATGATTTCTGGTTGTCGTTATCCCGTAGCTGTCATTCTTCCCCGACGTTTTCAAATGTATCCTGAATAAAATCACAGATGAAGCATTACGTCCATATGCTAATTTTTTATAGCCTTACCCATATGAGAAATTTGCTACTGTGATAACTTACGCATCTATAGGGTATGGTATTCCGAATGCAATATTGTTCAAGTGAGTAATGTGGCAAAAAATACTCACAAGTAAAAGCACGTAGGAATACCAGGTTATCGTTTTGTTCCAAGTGAAATATCCGACTTGAAAGGAACCCTCATCTTGTGATGTATTTTCCGATAGCCCCACTTTGGAAGGGAACCAACGCTGAGTTTGAAAATATTTGAGTATACGCCATTGTGACTTTACATTTGACACTATGTGGTAGGTTCCAAAAATTCGCAATAACATCAAGGTGTTGGAGAAAACTTTCGTAATTTGCTTAGTGCTTTGAGAATCATCCATGATGTTTCTATTTATTCAGTCTTTATTTCAGTAAAGAAACATTTCCTGCAAAAAAAACACCCAAAACAATCCTAGCGGCTTTTTCTTATTGAACGCACAAATTAACTTACAAAACATTTTTATTTCAAAACACCTTGTAATTGTAAAACGTAACACCCTGAAAATATTGTACCTCTCATTTCCATGCTCATTATATCCGACACATATTAGAATAATACTTGTCGATGCTCGTTAGTGAGAAAACGATTTTTTTATCAACCTTATATCAACGAAAGATATTTTGGAATGTCCGATAATTTATGGATTCCGATCTTGACAGGGCGCGGACTTGGGACATGGGATACTAGATAATTGTAAGTATTTGGAGCAAACAAACAACTGAGATTTTAATTCATTAGTAGAAACTTGAATATTTGCTTTGTGTGTGTATAAAGAAGGTTCCGTGTTTTGTTCTGTCCTCTGAGCACACAATTGGTGTAAGGGAACACTGAGAGCCCGATTGCACCAAGGCTGACATCTATAATTATTATTTGTTATGTCATGACGTTTACTAAGCAAAAGAAAGCATCAATTGATCAAATTTATTTATGATATACATATATTAATTCATATTAATATTTTATCTTGTGCGCCAACTATATATAATTATTGTAATGTTCCCACCGCTCTTGATCATTTGCTCACACGTCATCCTTCAACTCAATATCCGGGAAATATATAACAGTCTAAAAGCGTTTTGAAAAACGTTTGCTCAACATAGTGTTAACTTTGAGACCAATTCAAGACTGTAATTCAGAGGTGAACGCGCAAGCAAAAATTAGCCAATAAAGAATTACTCCCATTCGTGCTGGGTATGAGAAGATAGGAATTGCAACGTTTTGGCTCTTTATGAAATGTGAGAGAAGAAGCCTTTCATTCAAGGTCGGATCCGTAATGACCCCTTATTGACTTTTAACAAGATCAGGAGCTGATCCAACACCTAAAATTAGAACTAGGGAACAACAACAACTACGGAGCACTGACCCGACTTACATTAATTTTTTCATAATTTGATTTTCATTTGATTAAGCTGATTTACTATTTGTGGCTAACAATAAGTCTGGCACCACTCTTTTCCGATCTGTATTCAAAATATTCAACACAGATACCATGCTTTGCTTGCTTGAATTTTGCTGCAGGGAATTTTTTCCTAACATTTTGAAACTATAATAA
The DNA here is from genome assembly GCA_947179485.1 of Allacma fusca. Taxonomy (NCBI): domain Eukaryota; kingdom Metazoa; phylum Arthropoda; class Collembola; order Symphypleona; family Sminthuridae; genus Allacma; species Allacma fusca. The sequence continues at coordinate 66,859,094 of OX359246.1, forward strand.
TTCAAAAATTCAAAAACTTTCGGAATGAATTTGCACAAGGAATCCCGAATGTAAATTACGAGTAGAGATCGAATGGTTATCAAACCTTCGCAAAACCACAAGGCTCTCGGAAGGGTACTTGGTTTATTCAATACCATCAATGGCTGACTCATACAAATTTATCCTGTCATTGAGTCAGCGTAGAAGTGAAGTAATAAAAAGAAATCTTAAAATTAAACTTTTAATTTGGCTAATGTACCTTTTAGATATCATCTAACTGTTATAAGTAATTGTAAGTCAACACTTCAAAACCCTTCCGTACTATTGTTGTTTTGATTACTACGAAATAAATACGTTTAAAATTAAACTTTTAAAACCATTTTACATATGGAGCAGCATTTTTGTTCATGTGCATAGCTTCTGTTGGTTTTATGATAATATTATTGGGGCAACGTGACTTTATGATAAGTAATGACAAATATTAGTCACGGTGCCCCAAAATGCAATAATGTTATATTTTTGTCAGCTACTGTGAAATCAGGACTAAATTCAAGCTCATCAGGTTATCAGGTGACCCTGAGTCACATCAGGACTTGTGGGCACACTGGTAAGGTGCATTCTGTATTAGGAGAATAGCAAAGTCGAGCATGGTGTGCAGTGAGGCCAATATAGCTTGTTGCAAAGGAAAACAACATCTGTAAAAAAATCTCCCGCATAGTATTTATCTCTTCAAAGCCTTCCAACACTCGAAATGCCAGAGTAGCAACATCTTCCTGCGACACGAATTTCGACCCCTTACTTTTACCCCTTACTCGAATTCGAACCGGATCCGGGGGCAACGCAGCTCCTGTGAAGCATGCTAAGGTATTCCTCTTGAAGCAAGTCAACGGATTGTGAGCGAGGGTCCTTGAAACTCAAAATTACTTGAACAAATAAAAAATATTACCACACTTTTGAAAGCAGAAATTATTGTTTTTAAGTAAGACCAGGAACTCGGTTTTGAATTATATGAAATCACAATATCGTAAAATTATCTGATTCTGTTATACATAATTATATTTCAATTCCACATCCTCACTTTTATTAATTTAAAATTTAGCATACAACATAAGTTCTGCTTTAAGACTAATTTTCACTGTTTTACTTACCGATTTAAAAATGCAATTATTGCAGCTAGAGCTTCCAATGTGTTCAACATTTTTGTTCCGTAGGAAATTCCGTTCCGTTCCGAAACCTACAAATAATATTGGTCCCGGTTCCGTTCCGGCCGTCGGGACATCGGAACATTTGAACTGACACCGTTCGGAACGAATCAGTAAAGTATTTTTTCCGTTACAGGTTGTGTTCCGTTCCGTATTATGCTAGTTTTTCCGTTCCGAACCCGTTCCGTTCCGAAATATCCCGGAATTGTTCACAACATATACGTGAAATGCGTGTACAAATTACTGGCAACTTAATATACATGATATACTTTTAATAGATTGGATGCTAGGGAATGCTATTATTTAATTATATAAAATAGTATTTAATAATAATTAGGCCATATAAAAAGAACTACTGTGCAGTATTACATAATTATTATTAATTATTTTTTAATAATCAATATTTGTAGCTTGTGGATTTCAATGGCCTAACAGTGTTAATTTAATGCCAGCTTGCTTCATTGCTGCTAATAATTTCGATTTCAGAATTTTCATTTCGAGAAAAATCGCCCATGCCCATGTTTATTAAACAAAAGTAGTTATTCTGTTGATTTTCATGGAAAACGATACTCGCATTACATATAAGCATTTGCGTAAATTAAATCTGTGTTCATCCAATTTCGTTATTTTGGCAAAACAACTGCTTACAAGCCAGAGCGATAAGAAATGTGTTTCCATTCTAGTTGAACGATGGAGCGACACTTCAGAAATTGTACCGTGATCGGTTCGGAACGGAACAGAACAATTCCGCTTTCCGATGACATAAATTATATGGGACATTTTTCGTACCGATGCTCTGAACCGTCCCGGTCCCAATATTATCGGTACAAGTGCTCATGTTCCGGTTTTGTCCCGATTCAATGACGGAACCAAAAAGAATGTTCCGAAATTGTTCCGTTCCGTTTCCGAACACGGAACTTCGGGATTTCGGAAACCCGAAGGAAGCTCTAATTGCAGCTCTTAAGTATCTACTTGCTTAGTATTTCGTTCCGAGCTAATTATAGTTTATGAAAATATTTAACTTGCTTTTACCAGCAAGAATATGAGCAGGTGCAGGTGTGTAGGATACAATATACTGCTAGCCTAAACGCCTGTGGGGTACCTATAGCTCAAAGCGCTAAATATTTATTCTAAACGATTACCGAAGAGTTATTCTTATGTTCTTATCTTTTGTTATGACTCTTTCAAGGAAATATTTACTACTCTCAGAAACTCAGCAGATACATTGTCCATGTTTCAAGAATATCTTGTTCTATACATTTAAGACTATAGGTGGCTGGTAAAATCATTGGCTGGCGGACCTGGAAGACGCAGGATTGTAATCAGTAGATATTCCAAACTGTGTAATGGCTATTAAGAACGTCAACGTGTGAACTCCAATCTGGAATCAAATACAATTAAGTTTAATGCATTTCCTATGAAAAGCATTGCGAGCATTTCCTAAAAAAAACCTTACCGTAATAATCAATTTCTTATCCAAGTCAAAATAGTTCCCAATTTTAATAACTGTCGGCTCCGTTTTCATCATGATGTAAAAGAACTTGAGCTAATGCATTAAAGATATTATGAGAGAAAATTATATAGAGATTAGTTCCATACAAATACAGTACAACATATGTACATACATGAATATGGCACGAAATTGCCGTGCGACTTCATACTATAAAGTATAAACACTACATACGTTGCCCAATTATATGACATCCAAACAACATTGACCTAATAAAAACGTAGTTCTGAAAATGGTGGACTACCTGAAAATAAATTTGGTGGTGTCATTACGTATAAAATATTTTACCTCTGATTTTACTAATTCATCCGAAGTATCATCGTAAATATCCATCAGGTCATTACCTAGGAATTGTTCCTAAGAAATGAAAGCCTTATTTAGTTATTAACGTTTCCTTTTAGGCAGAGCTGCGCACAAGTACAAGTAGTACACGAGTATTTCAAGTCAAGTTCGCGTTCGGGTCGTGGTCAAGTAAATAAATTTAAAACCATGAACGGTTCGGGTCGTTTTCAGGTATTTCATCGACTTGACCATGATTTCTTACCTCAAGTCAAGTTCGTGGTCAAGTATAATTATTTTACTTGAACCATAGTACCTGGTCATGTTCAAGTAAATATTAAAAAGTACTTGACCACGAACTTGAGTTTTTCGTGTACAAGTTCAAGTAATTTTGTTTGTGCAATTCTTCATGGCTGAGGGAGTTTTCAATTCACTTACGATTCACTGTACTAAATGAAACTTAAAACGGCATTTAATACATCACTTTAAGCGGCATTTGTTAATTTGTTCGTGTACACAAATACAAAAGAAAGCTCAACATTCATATGGCTCCGTGGAAATTGATTTAAAAATGTTAGCACCCATGTTTATAATAGTATAGTATGTATATAGTATGTGACAACAAAACCTAAAAGGAGTTCTGTGTCCCCGAAAATGTCAACTGAGTCACCAGACCCACCCGGTACACGAAATCAGAGTAGATCTGCAGTGTACAATCGTTCTACATTCATTGAAAGGAACCAAAAATACAACTATTATTTTTAGAGGCGGTTGCTAGCAAAATGCTGGGTGAAACCTAGTGTGTTAGAAACCCAGGTTCGCTTTCATTAGAAATATAAATTCAATAAAACTTAAGTATTTTGATGTCCAATGGATTACTTGAAAGTACTTGAAAGTTCAAGTTCATGGTCAAGTTCGGGTCATGGTCAAGTCAAGTTGAAGTTGGACCCGAAACGCGCGTATAAAATCATATGAGAATTACTTGAAAACCCGAACTTGTTTCATTCAAGTATTACTTGAACTGAAAATGTCAAGTTCGGGTAATCTTGAAATACGTACTTGAGAAGTCGGGGTCAAGTCAAGTTCGTGGTCGGATCTTTATAAATACTTGACCCGAGCGCAGCACTACTTTTAGGTCCGTATAAATAAAATCGAATACGACTTTTACCTATGTAGGATATATGGTAAAAAACGTTACTGTACTTGGAGACACCACTGTGAAGGCGTCCAAGAAAAAATACTTAAAAAATTCCTACATCAGTACCCCGCCTGGCCATGGGGACCTTTAATGCTGATGGTGTACGATTTGTATGATAATCGATATGTAGAGTCAAAACAACATTTCATTAAGGTACATTCTTCCCAAAGTGACGAAATAAAAAAAAACGTGTTTTGGATTTCCCGAATTTTGTTTTTTGCATAATGGACCTCATCAAAATGACGAGGTCCCAGATATAGCTGTGGCCACCATCCAGCATTAAGGGTCCCTATGGCCAGGCGGGGTACTGATGTAGGAATTTTTAAGTATTTTTTCTTGGACCCCTTAAGTGGTGCCTCCAAGGACCATGAAGTTTTTTTACCATGTATTGGATTCAATTTGTACAGACCAATTTAAGGTTAAACTACAAAACGTTGCGAACTCACTTCCTCGTAAATATTTTCTGCCTGCAGTACTGAAATGTATATCCTGAACCAGGTAAATGCACAGAACAAGAGAGTCATGGAGCAAAAAATATAATCAGAGGCATTTAATTCCCTAACTAAGCTGAGGGTATCAGAAATGAAAAAACTCCCAACGGATGTAAAGAAAATTGTCTCGTTAATATTCACAAGTTGGCGAACTTTTATGTAATTGCTGCAAAGTTCAACTTGGTCCCGGATCTGGCAAACAAGATTTCTCCAAGCCTGGACGTCGTTGGATTTGATTGGACTAGATGATTCAAATCTCTGTTTGATGGATTCCCGGACCTGAGTAGACGATTCGGATAAATCTGTAAATTGCTTTCCAAACATTTCCAAACACCCCCTTGGAAGGATTTGAATTTTACCTGCTTTAATGTTACGCATACAGTTTTCAACATCAGGAACGTCTTGATATCCTCAAATGGTGCATAGACATAAAACAAAACGCAAGTGGTGGATGTACAAATCACACTTAAGACATACAAATTTGGATTTTTGTCATAATTCCCGAGAAAGGTTTTAAATCCCGCCAACGACCATAGGAAGTATGAAATTATAACAAATGCAAAAAGAAGTTTACTTTTTAAATTTACTAAACGAAAACTAAAGGGATTATCTGAGCCGAAACAAACTGAAAATTGATATTCAAAACTCCTCCAATTGTTTAGCCATTTGACGAAGAGGTTCGCATTAATAAATAGATTCAGGTGTCCAATGATGAGGAGGAATCCTCTTGCAACAATTGTGTAGTTATTTATACTGGAGTAAAAACCGTTGGTTTTCACGATAAACGCATTGGAATGTCTTGCCCTACACAGTATTTAACATTTAAAACGAGATTAGGCCATTAAGAATCATTTAGCCTATGAAATTAAAGCAATTCAAAATAAACGCTCACAGATCAAGCGGAAATGGGATTTTCAAACCGATATTGCATGCAAAGTTGAGAGCAGAAAGTATTTGGAACGTGGTCATGAAGTAAGAATACCAAGTAATTTTCCTATTCCATGAGCGAAGTCCCGATTTATACAACTTGTCCGTGGGAATTCCCCTGCAGGGTAGTGTTGGCAAGGAAAACAATGCTGGCAGCTGTTTAAGCTCCAGCTTTGAGTTTTCTTGTAAAATAATCGGGTATGCCCCAAATATTCTTAAGACTTTAATCATGGGAATGAAACTACTACAGATTTTGCTATAATTGTGAATTTTGTTCATGTCAGCTTTCAACATGTTATAACTTGGTGTAACTTTACAATTAATGTTGATGTCTATAACACCGTGTAGCAGCTCAAAGTGCAGAATAAATTTTTACACTACCCTTTATTCCTGATTAAATGTCAATTTGGGGCTGAGGGAGCAATTTTAGGAAGTAATAAGGCAAACATGTGGCATTCAAAATTTGTTTATCCTTTCACATGAGTATTGATATCTAAACTAATTAGCAAAAGTGACTTGAGTTACTACATACTGAATTAAAAATTAAATCAATATATATATATATAGTTTTCCCACAATTGCGATATTAATTTTTATTCAGTCATCGTGTAAGTGGTTTGCAACATGGCTATGAGTAAAGTCAGGGTTTGCAGCGCCACCTAAAACCAAATCAAAATCAGTAGATTTTTTAAATCTTTAATCTGCCTGACTCACATAAGATCTTATGGGACGCAATTTCCAAGTGTAGGAAATGCATAATTATCCATTTAAATCATAATTGAAGTTAATCCACTGCTTTTAATTCTTGACATTGCACAATAACTTACATTTACAATCAATTTCCTATCGAGGTGGACGTACTTCCCAAAAGTAATGATGCTTGGCGCTAATTTAATAATATTGTAGGAAACGCAGCCAATTAAAATGTTATATTTGTAAAAAGTGTGTTCCCGAAATATTGGAATTAAAGCATTTTGAGCACTCACCTCCGGTTTTGAAGCTTGGTCGACATTTTAATCACGAATCAATAGGATATCTTGTGCCAGCATTTTCTGTTACAAAATAAATCACTGAGTTTTATACTACGGGTATTTTGAAAATCGTGTCCAGCTTACTGCTTTCAAAAGAAGAATCATAGAATTGAATATAAATAGATTTTAGAAAATAACAAACCTCCACATAAATCCCTTCAGCCAGGGTGACTGATATGTACAGCCGAAGTAAGCTATAGACACAGTAAACGGAAGTACAGATACGTAATATAATATAGACTGTAATGATGAAGTAATAATTTTGATCAAAAATTGCTTTTTCCTTTGAAATTAAATCCACTACGAGTGAAATTTCTGCAGACTACAAAAACCACTTCGGCCAATAGTATAAATTGTCTTCCTTTAATGTACTTACTGCAAAGTTGGATTTGTTTCCGGATTTTTAAAAGCAATTTCCTCCAAATTATAACATCAAGACTACTTGCCCCATAAAGTTGAGTGCTTATTTTGATGGCTTCGCGAAGCTGGATAGCAGTAATCAAAATTATGACAATAAATATGTTAAAACACACGTGTCGAGCATACGTAATTATTAGCGTTAAGGTAATAATTCACTACTGGAAAAAAGCTTAATCGGCCAAGCCTTTAAAAGGGCCGAACATTGGGAAGACCAGACTGCACTGACTTATCGGTCCAAGGCACTTGGACCTAGTGTCAAGAAAGCGGCTGGGTGCTCGGCTAAGCTTATATAGGCATTCATATGTATATATTCGAGTCGATTCAAAATAATATAGACATTTTCTCAGTTATGTGAAGACTGTGTTGAGCCATATTACTAGTCTTTACATTTGCTCAACCGGGAGAACGTATTTGACGACAATTTTAGCTTGTACTAAAAGATTTTGACCAAGGTGCTTAGCCATTATTAGTAGGATTGACTTTGACTTTCATTAGGAAATACGAATTAGGAATGTAAAAAATCATACAGGGTGATTATAAAAGTTGACAAAATTGAATGGGGTACTATTATTACTAAATTATTAAACAGGGTGGCTTCTAAGAATTGATAGTTATTTTATGTATTTGTGACGACAGAAATTTTATTTGCAGTTGATTTTGGGCTTGTAATTGAATAATTTATTTATTGGTATAATTATACAGCGTGCAAAATGCCAAAACGTAATTATAGAAATAATAGGAATGCTCGAGGCAGTGATCGGTTTTCAAGCACGATGAATGAAAGTAAGTTAAATTATACTAGGAGTAATGAACAAAATGCTCCACTGAAAATTCCAGCAGTTACTAACAATGATCAACTTTGTGAGAATTTAATGCAAAAATTAACTGTTGTAATGACAACACATTTAACTACTATTGATGAACGTATGTTAAACATTTAGAAGCGCATTTGTTTACAGGAAGCACGTTGGAATATTATGGATAAAAATCCGTTTGGTAGATATGATATTCATTACGATGGCCGATTTAATTATAATTGTAATGAACAATTCCCTCAGATGGACAATGATGATGTTACTTATGGTGTAGCTGGACAATTCCATGATCGAATACCAAAAGAATACCGAAATGAAGAAAACAGGGGATGGATTAAACAAGATAGAAAACGTATCAGGAGCAGAAGGAATGGAAATGATGAGCCAATTAGGCAGAAGAGATTGAAATCGAAGGATGGAGTTTTGGAGATTTTAGAAAGTACTTCAGGCGGGAATTTCAAACTAGAAATTATGGTAGGAATATGATGAGGGATTTAAATAATATATAGCAAGGTGTGAAAGAACCATTGTCAAAAATTATTTGTATTATTGACGACTTCTACGAACGTAATGATTCAACTGTTAGTGAGAAGATACCATGCGACAAGGAATTAGAATTATAGGGCAAACGTATTGTCCTTTAGGAGAGATTTTAGCAGTTTGAAGGATATGATGGATGTAGCTTATGATGCTCAGTTGAGTGTAGCTTTAGATATAGGGAACACAAATCTCCAGTTCCATATCAGGGCTTAGAGCCATTATTAGCTTATTGAACATCTGTACAGCGCACGAAGTTAACAAATACAACTAATAATGTCTTTAATTAAGATGAACAATCCATGGTAAAACCTCAGGAGGTCATTATTAAGTAAAGGTCGTTGATTATTCCAGAATTGCAACGAAGTTCATTTGATCAGTATGGTGCGTTCCATAACAAGCAATCTACCATCGCAAATTCTGATGTCAATTCTAATAATTGCAGAAAAGGACCATGATTACAGTTCCAACGGAGTGATAGCCCTTACCCTAGAAGGGATGATAATTAGAATAAATTTCGAAATAACTACCATGAATATCGAAATGATCGTAATAATGATCGAGGTATACATATTCAAGGTAATCAACATGGTCAAGGACCAAGTAACACTTCTAACAATGACAGGGGACGTCCTGCTGAGGTGAATACAAATGGCAACAAGAGTAGAGAGCCATCCGAACAGAGGCGAAATGTACCTGGGCAGGAAAACACCCGCCCACCGAGCCGTCAGTGAGGCATGCTCAGGTGGTATTATCGTTGGAACCTCACTCAGAAGTAGATGAAAATGTTTACCGCGTTAAGTTACAGTATCCTCCAGTATTCATGCAAATTAATATTTTAGGGGAAGATGTCCATGTTCTGTTAGATCCTGGTGCGACTATGTCCAACTTATGCCCTTGATTTAGTTGTATAATTGGTAATAATGGTATTCAGGTTAGTTTCGACATTAGAGATGTTTGGACAGTAAAAGGTGTAGGTAAAACGAATGGGTACGTAGACCTAATCATGGATTGCCCTCTTGTTAAAGTTAACCAAAGATTTTTAATAATTACATCCTCTAACAAAGATTGCATTTTGGGTAGAAATTTCTTAGGGATAAATCAGGTATCTGTTCATGTGAATAGTGGATCATGGTCGTCGGATTTGTTAAATGGTTTAGAAATAGAGTGTGATAATTTCTTAGATATTGGTAATATGTTATGGTTTAGGGAGTGTTTGAATATGGAAATCGGTGCAAGTATGTGCATAATTAATGACAAGATAGATAGTAACCCAAATTTGGATTTAGGTTATAAAGTACAGTTTAAGGAGTTGTTTAATAGGTTTGAAGGGATGTTCTCCAAGTATCCGGGTAGATCTCATCTTGTAAAACATAGGATAGATACAGGAACTTCGAAGTCAGTAGCGTCAAAACTTAGGTCAATGACACCAGCTAAGGGAGCAGTTTATCAGAATGCAATAGATGAATTGTTAGATTTGGATTTAATCGAAAGGGGTGAAAGTCCCTGGTGTTCCGAACCTGTAAGAGTTCCTAAGAAGAATGGTGATGGTACTACTGAATATCGTGTTACCTTAGATTATCGGAAGTTGAATGAAGTAACAGTTCCTAACAAAATTTGTGCAAGATTGCAGGATGTGAGAGTGGCGATATCTACTGGAGCTTATTTTAGTCCTCGATGCACCTTTCAGCTACTTTCATATAGAAGTTGTGGAAGTGTATCGTAATAAAACAGCGTTTAGAGGCCCTAAGGGATTGTTTTGGTTTAAATTACTGCCATTCGGATCGAAAAACTCGGGAGCAACCTTCAAAGATGCTGTTGAAATTGAACTTGACGATGGGTTGTGGATTTACGTAATTGTATATGTTGATGATGAAATTTGCTGGAGCAGCAATATTGATGACCATTTATTACATCTAGAATTAATCTGGGAAGCTTTATATAAGCATGGCGTTTAAACAAATTCAAAGAAAGTCCAAATATCACATAAGTCTATGGCCTTCTTAGGATATTTAATTGGTAAATATCGACCATTAGCAGAGAAGTTAAAGGCATTAGAAGAATATCCCGTTCCATTAAATGTTAAAGATGTTAAACGTTTTCTTGGCTTTGTTGGATTCTATAGACACTTCCTTGAAAACTTTGAAAACATAGCTAGACCCCTGGACCTAGATTGTTGAGGAAAGATGCTAAATTCGTCTGGAATAAGGATTGTTAGCAAGCTTTTGATGATTTCAGAAAGGGTTTGAATGATGCATCGTGTTTGTATATGTCTGATTTAAGCCAACGCTTCATAATTAATACAAACGCTAGTGGTACTGGAATTTCAGGAATTCTGGGGCAGGAAAGGGAAGGTAATTGGTATCCTATTTGGTTTTCCAGTAGGGGTTTAACAATGCCTGAGTTAAATTATTCTACTACGGAGAAAGATGCCTTATCAATAATATATTCTATTCGTAAATTTCGTGGATTTCTTGATTTAGCAAAGTTTGTTGTAGAGAATGATCATAAGGCGCTCATAAACTCGAAGACTCTTAAGGACCTTACAGGTTGGATTGCACGATGGATGTCGGAATTGCAAGGATATGAGATGGAGGTCAGGTACCGAAAGGGCATTCATAATGAGGCTGCAGATGTATTGTCGAGAGTTTATGAGATCAACTCAACTGATCACGACGGACCATTTAACCGTAAGTCGTTTATAGCAAGTCAAATGGAGGATCCGCTTCTTACACAGGTAACGAGTTACAGTAAGAATCCATGACTAGAGTATTCTGAACAAGCAATTAAATTAGCTCGTGATTCTGATATTTCAAATGACGGATGACATTAGAAGTATGTTGGTTTACTATCTAAGATATGGGAAAATGATTCGAAATGTTGGAAAATATGGGTCCCGGTAGATAAGGTAGGTTATATTATAAAATATTTACACAAATGACTTGGCATGAAATCTATGTGAAATTATAAAACATTAAAGCGAATAGAAGGAAGGTTTTGTTTGTTGGAAGAAAATGCGTAGTGATGTATTGAATTACGTTAAAAATTGTTCCATAAGCCAGAGATCTAAATCTGCTCGTTCGCACATGGTCGGAACAGGTTCGTCACCAAATATTGGCGACCCATTAAATAATGTCTGTATAGATTTATGTAGCCCATATATTAAAAGTCGAAAAGGAAACCACAATTTGTTATTTATTTTGCGTATTGCTGCAAAGTATGTTGAGCTTTTTGCATTACGGGCTGCTACTGCTTCGAGTATTATAAAACGGTTTTGGATAGTATTCTTGAAGTGGGGATTCCCATTGACCATTACGAGTGATAATGGAAGCCAGTTCAATATAAGCCATTTATTCAGCGGTGCGGTTCCTTGAATATTAAACCATGGAAGATTGCTTTATATCACCCTCAAAGTAAACTATGCGAACGGTATAATAGAACAGTTAAAGATCGAATTATAACGCAGATCGAGGAATGTATTAGATGGGATTGAAAACTGGGTAAAATCTGTTTTGCAATTAACGCTGCCGTAAATGACACGACCGGGTTTTCTCCAGTTTACTTAAATTTTGGAAGAGAAATGAAGACGCCATTAGATAATGCGCTACAATTGTATTTATAAGATTGATAAAGACGATTCAATCAACGAACGTATGCAACTTGTATTGGATTTGGCTAAAAGTAACACGTCTGACAACCACAGAAAATATATGGATATATATAATAAAGGCAAGAACCTGGCTAAATATAAGGTTTGTGATCAAGTTTATTTTGTTGCTCTAAATATATCAAATACTGCGAAGTATATAACTAGCTCTCTATGCAAAAACTTTTCAGGCCCATTTGTTATTTCAAAAATGATTCCGAATAATATCTGCGAATCAAAATGCCTAAAATTTTCAAAATTTGTTGGGAGAGTTCATGTTTTAATCTTAAAGCCAGTATGCCTCCATTAATTTACTCAATTTAAATTTTCCCGTGATTGCTGTCGAAGAAGTAGGTGGCGATTGAGAGAAAATGTAAGAGTGCAAGGAGCAGAGAGAGTGACTGTGAATGATTGAGTTGTATATGCGAGTTGCATGAATGGTAGCCGAAAAACGACAGATTATAAATTTGTTAAGAATTTATTATGAGAAAGTCAATGCGGGGATAATCGCGGTTATACTTATATATTGTCTTGTTAATATTTGCGGTTTTTAATTCACATTTATTGAACTGATTAAATTATTCCATTTTTTAAATATTTATGTCTGACATGTTGTGAAAGAGCAATATTCTTGTGAGGGGAAGACTTTTAGTATAGTTTGGTTATTTGTAACCTTGTTAATTAATTACTTGGTACTTGTTGGGGGAGTAGTGCACTTCGTACTTTTGATTTAATGCAGATAATTTAGTTGATAGACTCTAACAGGTAGTACCGCTCGGCCGATAATTTGACGAACAAGTGTGGCTAAATTACAGATATATAATATATATATATATGAACATATGACCGCCAATCCCTATCAATCTACCAATGAACCGACCGCGCTTATTCTTTTTACTTTGGGTTTGCAACAGCTCATGACTAAATCGCGTTGGTCGAATTTAAACGATGCGTATTGGCTAACGAGATACCTCAATGCGATTTCTTTCTAGCGTAATGTGAACTTAGTGTAGTAATCCAATTTCCAATCTCCAGTTGTGCGATCTCGATCAGTGTTTTGCTCTTAACTAGGGAACTGTAATACGTTTTCTATAAAATGAAGCCGTTATCAGCAGATAATATCCCGTTGGGGCCTAAGTCGGCTGCAGGTATTTGTATTTAAGTATTCAAATTGTATAAAGGTCAAGTAAAATTCATAATGGAAGTTTGGTTCCAATTATTTTAACATGGTTGATATTATAATGGAAGTTAGCATTAGTATTGTTGAACAGCGTAAATTGTAATTATAAATAGTATTTTGAGACTAAATTAATGTAAATATTGCAGTACGGACTGAAATTCGAAACAGAACGAAGAAGCTATTGAAGAGCGGAATTACTTTTCAACACCCAGATATTCTGGCTTCTATAAAAGAAAGAAGATGAAGCCTTCTAAGTGGAGTCGTCAGATGTGTCGCTCCAGTGCCAATCACGTGTATTTGAGGGAAAGAGCTCTGGATCATCATTGGGCTCAAGTAAGAGCTGATGCCGATGAGAGACGAAGGGTGGAAAAGGAAATGGCAACTAAGAAGTTAGAAGAAATTACTCATATGAAGAGCCAGGAGAATGTTGAGGATTTGAAATCTGTTCCGCGTAAACGGATCCAGATTCCCCAGCAGAGTATGGTGAAGTATATTCCTTTACCACCAGCGAGTAGACCCGTCAAGACAGGGATCAAGAGTTCAGATGACCCACCACTCGAGTTTAACGTATGGTTTTCATCTATGCCATCAGTAGACTATGGCGGGTGATGAATGACCCGAGAATCAAGAGAGAGGTCAAGACTAATATTTGCGACTAAAGGATTACCATGCGTGTGAAGAAGCACGGGAAGGAGGTAAAGGAATATCATGCGTGTCGATTCGATACGCAGAATAATATAATGGCAAGGGCTTATGGTACGAACGTGATAGCCAGCCCTATAATTTGGTGGACGGATCCGATTCTGGTATTGCACTTTCCCGTCAATCCAGATTTCCAGTACTGCAGAGACCTTCCTCTTTAAGGGAGAGCTGTGTGAAGAACCTTTTCACTTTTTACTACGGATACCTACATTATTATTATTATTACACTTTGTAATTATATTTATTATTGGTACTATCCTATTGCCTAAACCGATTGGAGAATCAGGACAAGACCAATCAACTTAATCGGCCAAACCTATAAAAGGGCCGAACATTGGGAAGACCAGACTAGAATGACTTATGGGTCCAAGGCACTTGGACTTAGTGTCAAGACAGCAGCTGGTTGCTCAGCTAAACTTATATAGACATTCATATGTGTATATTCGTGTCGATTCAAAATAATATAGACATTTTCGCAGTTATGTGAAGACTGTGTTGAGCCATATGTCTAGTCTTTACAGTACATGTACTTAGTTATGTATGGATATTATGTTGAATGGGAAATCTCACATGTCCCTGCAGTAGCCTGATATTCCAACGTTTAAAAATCGTAAATTGCAAACGGTTGACCGACAGCCCAATAAACGAAGCGACGGGAGTCGTATGCGTTTCACATTAGTATAAATGAAAATTAGTTTCGCAGCTTGTTGTGGTAGCGCAATTTGGTTTTTCATGAGCGACATTTTTCCGAAGTTCTCAGAAACTGTAATATTTACACTGGTTTGCATACACGTTTGCTAAAATGTTTCAGTGAAGTTTAAAACCCAATCCCAGTTTGTATGATATCTCTTTTTTTCGAATTTTCGAAAATTGAAAGAATTGAATTGCGAAGTGTTTCACAAATACATGTTCAGGGAAACATGCAAGGGAAATTTAAAGCGTAAATTATTTATTTTTCATAATTTCTCGAAATATCGAAAAATTATAAATGGTTTGCATATCGACATTGTCAGGAGGCTATGTTGCCTTCCTTCCTTATTTTTTCCACCTTTACCACCTTTGTTCAAAACCAAGATCGCTCCAGGATTCCATTTGTAAGTGTAACGCATTTCCTATGAAAAGCATTGAGAGAATTCTAAACAACTTTACCGTAATAATCAATTTATTATCCAAGTCAAAATATTTCCCAATTTTAATAACTGTCGGGTCCGTTTTCATCATGATGTAAAAGAACTTGAGCTAATACATTAAAGATATTATGAGAAAAAATTATATTAAATATAGAGATTAGTTCCATATAAATACAACATACATACTGTCGAGACAAGCCATGCTGACACTTAACCAATTAAGGACAGGTATGTTACGCACGCCTCTCTTGCCTGCGATTGGCCGATAATTCTGAATGCTTTTCAGCGCGAAATAAAAGCATATATGCATATGCAGTGTAAATATCTTGCAACATGATTAAGAAATTGAAACTCGATGGTTGACTCACTCATATTACAGATAAAGAGTCAATCTATGCTTGACAAGTAATCTATGGTAGGCAGTCACTCTATGGTAACAAGCACAAGCCTATCGGAGGCAAGAGAGGCGTGCGTAACACACCTGTCCTTAATTGGTAAAGTGTCAGCCTGGCTTGTCTCGACAGTACATAAATATCGCACGAAATTGCTTTGCGACTTTATGTCCCAAGCAACATACATATATCATTTAGCTTTTACTACCTTCATACTATAAAGTATAAACACTACATACGTCGGCCAATTATAAAATATCCAAACAACATTGGTCTAACAACAATGTAGTTCTGAAATTGGAGAACTACCTAAAAATACATTTAGAGGTGTCATTACGCATAAAATATTTCACCTCTGATTTTACTAATTCGTCCGAAGGAGCATCGTAAATATCCACCAGGTCATCACCAAGGAATTGTTCCTAATGCCGGATTTAGACTAGGACGAATCAGAATCAGGTTTGCGTCAGTTTACACGTCAGAATTTGTATTTAGACTTAAGATTCAGAATTCGAATCAGAATCAGAATTCTGAAAATATTAAGAATCTGAAATTTTGAAATTCTTAAAGGCATTTATACTTTTCGATAAGATTCAGAATCAGATTCTGGATTCGAATCAGAATCAGAATTTACCTTTTAGAGTTTTCAGAATCAGAATCCTGGAATTCTTTAGATTTTGAAGAGTTGACTCGGAGTCAACTTTTCAGATTTAAGAATTCTGACTGACTCACAGAGTACTGTATAAATCATAGAATTACAATGATCGGGGGGAAAGTTTTGCACATAATTTAATTGTCTTTGTCCGCCATTGCGTTTTGGAACACTTCATACCGCTCTCATACCTACTCTTTCCTAGTTTCAGTTCATACAAATTGTTAATTCTCACAATGTCACAAAATCCACAGTCATTGCAATTAGAATTGGACTTACTGGAGGAAATCCGTAAATGGCCGTTGTTGTTTTAAAAAAATACAAAATTTTAAAAAATACAGCAGCTAAACTTGAAGCCTGAAAAGCCATTGCCAACTCGGTTCAAAAGGATCTAAACTCATCAGGTATACAATTTTAATGATTTATTTCTAAAATCTGCTAAAATTATTTTTGAATACTGTTCATTTACTTTACCAAGTTTTAAAAAGAACCTTTTATAACTTATGTAGAAGCCATAAATGCGCTTCAGCATATGTGGAAAGAGTTGATCAAACAGTACACAGCATATTTGCTGAAGATGTCCAAAATTCCCACCGGAGCGGGCGCAAAAGATTATCCGACGCCAATATTTCGCCACAGTGCTCTCATGGAATTTTACAAGACAAATTATAAACCGTATAAACGCAGGTAAGCATTTTACTGTATAATTTGTGTTACATTGTGGACATTGTTCTTAAATAATTAGTAAAAAGATGCTTCAAATTGTGAAAAAGATATATTAATAATAATAAAATATTTCAGGAAAATCATCAGCAACTTTGAGACCCCTGAGACTCTTGAAAGCGTATCCGATGACGACGAAGAATTTACTGGACCAACGGTATTGTTTCCGGAGAAAGATATTGCTGATTTTGTAGTACTGGAAAGGGCTACCCATTGTGCGACCCCAAAGGGCAAAGAAAATGCTAACGATGCAGCAGGAAAGGTAAGTTCAAAGCAATTATAAAATACTTTAAATCAAACTAATTATTAGCTAATGATGAAATCATGTGTGTCCTAAGGTGCCGAAACGCAAACGCCAGGGAGGGGATTTGGATGAGGAATTCCTCAATCTTTACAAAAAGCGCCTAGGAGAGGAAGATGAATTTCCTCATTTTGGTGTCATTGTGGCTCAGAAACTACGAGAAATTCATGCATCGAAAACGAAAAACGAGACCTTCGATTGTCAAATGAAAATTCTTCAATTTCAATTACATGTATGAGCCGCCACTACATTTCTCCCACTGCCAACTCACAGATCCATCCGGAGTAACAAAGTATTCCATAAATAAATTTCGGATATGTTTTGCCTGGCTTGAACTGTTGTTGCTTCCAAATCTTCTCATGTCCACCGTACCGGAATCATTGTTAGTTTCTGCTCTCCAGCTTCCAGGAATAATATTACCGTTGTAATCTTCAAAATCGGTAGTAATACACTCTGAATTGTCCTGAACAGACAAGGAAATTGTGTAAAATTATTGCGCCTTGAATAATCAATTTCACCAGATCTTCCTTCGCATTGATAGGGACGTGAAAGATTCTAAATCGAACTGCGAGAATACCAAATGCATTTTACACTACTCTTCTGGCTCGACTTAATCTGTAGTTGAATACCTTCTTGTTGAATGTCAAGCTAATATCCAGGGGAAATGGTCGCATTAAATTTGGTTTTAATGGAAATCCTTGATCCCCAATAAATACACAAGGTAGCTCTGACGATAGCTCTGGTATCGGTAATGATTTTGGTGTATTAAGTGAATCTTCGAATAGTGCTGAGCCGAAATCTGATCGCTCCAAAATCCCTGAATCCCACTCTGAACCGTGAGATTCGATTATAACAACAACAAACCTATAATTGGCATCTACACATGCCAGTAGATTTGTCGAGAAATACTTCTTGTAGTTGTAGTATTCCGATCCTTGATGAGCAAAATTTTGAATCTGCATTAATTTTCCATCCAAAGCGCCCAAGCAATTGGGGAAATTCCACTTGTCTTGAAAATCCTTGGCTATAGATTTCCAGTTGGTTTCACTTGGCACAGGTAAAAACTCATCCAGCCAAATTGCTTGTAATACTTCCCGTAAAATTATTCCAACTGACGATGGTGAGATTCGGAAGCTGAAGGATACTCATGTGAGAAGCTCCTGTTGCTAAGTACCTACGATATAAACGTTAATCAGGTATCTACAAATATTGAGTAAAATTTAATCGTTTTTTCTTATTTTCAAGAATTTACCTTATAGTTAGTGCTAACCGTAATCTGGGAGAAATCGGGTAACGATGTGTTGTTGCGTGGGAAATTCGTGGGAGGAATTTCGCTAGAATATAGTCAAAGTTTGTTGTACGCATCCTAGAAGCAAGTAAAAGTGTTTAACTTGATTAATATAATTTGATACTATTTATCAACATGGAAAAAAAGCTTCGTAATTGTAAAGGAAAAAATATTAACAAATATGATGTACGTTTGGTGATAAACTTCATCCGACTCCAGCTCGTACAACAGTTTTAATTCGCCTTGTTTAATTCGATTTTTAAATATTTAACGTATGTATAAATTTCGTTTTTTCTTACGAGATAGACGGCGAAACATAACAAACTCAATTAAGTCCAGGCTAGTAGACAGTTTTAACCGATGGTTTCATTAAATTTTGTTCTTTAAATTAAATGTCAGCAATGATCAACGAATCTTACTAGGACAAGACTTTGTTGCCGCCCATATTGTAATTCGCGCTTTCAAGGATGTATTTCAAAAATTTCGAATTCGGATTCTGGAAGTCTAAATCGCTTTCATTGTTTGAAGAATCTGATACGTGTCAGAATTCTGATGTTCACTTAGACTTTACGGATAAAATTCTGAAGCAACAAATCTGAAACTGATTCTAATTCTGATTCGAATTACGACATCAGGTTTTACATTTATACTCTTCGTGTTTGATGAATTTGAAATCCGATTCTGATTCGAATTCTGATTCTGATTCGTCCTAGTCTAAATCCGGCATAAGAAATGAAAGCCTAACTTAGTCATTAACTTTTCAATTTACAATTAGGTCTGTACAAATAAAATCGAATACGACTTTGCCCCATGTCGGATATATGATAAAAAACGTTACTGTAATTGGAGACACCACTGTGAAGGCGTCCAAGAATAAATACTCAAATAATTCCTACATCAGCACCCCTGGCCATGGGGACCCTTAATTCTCGATAGTGTCCGATTTGTATGAAAATCGCCATGTAGAGCCAAACCAACATTTCATCAAGGTACATTTTTCCCAAAATGAAATCCAAAATAAACGTGTTTTGGATTTCTTGGATTTTGCGTTTTTAGCCAATCCAGTCGTATTGGATTCTATTTGTACATACCAATTTAAGGTTAAACTGCTAAGCGCTACGAACTCACTTCCGTGTAAATATTTACCGCTGTCAGTACTGAAATGTATATCCTGAACCAGGTAAATGCACAGAACAAGAGAGTCATGGAGCAAAAAATATAACCAGAGGCATTTAATTCCCTAACTAAGCTGAGGATATCAGAAATAAAAAAAAAATCCCAACGGATGTAATGAAAACTAGTAGCAGCCCTGTGCTTCACAGGAACAATTACTTGGATAGCTGGTAGTGTGAGTGTGAGTGTAGAGGCTATAAATGTCTCAGGAATCAAGCCCAGTCGTGGAGACTTACTGTATGCCTAAATCGTGTGCGCTGATCTTAAGAGTAGAGCGCGAAAGTTTAATAGCCACAAACTCCATGCCTAGGCGGGTAATTTATAAGGATTGTCTCGTTCCGAGCGGTCAAGTTCATGTTAAAACTTGTCATGTTCATGTCAAGGTCAAGTTCATGTCAAGTTCGGTTTGACGATTATTTTAACTTGACCATGAAGCATCATGTTCGAGTTTACGTCAAATTTTCACTTGACGTTCAAGTCCGAATCATGTTCAAGTTCAAGTCTTCATCATCCAACTTGACAACATTGTCATGTTCATGGTCGGTTCTGCCAACTGGAAAAACTTGAACATGAACATGTCATTTCAAGTTGATGTTAAAAACGATGAATAAAACGTGATTGCACGATATCCTTTATTTACAGCTTGTACCTGATTTAAAATTTCAACGGTTTGCAAATAATACAATACATACACGCATGTGTAAAAAACTCAACGTGCTTATTCCCATCAACCGCATGGTAAAGTAAAGTCATCTCATAAAGCTGAACTACAGTAAATAAAATCAATAGCTAATAAAACTAAGTTAATTAAAAGTGGTCCACATTAATGCTGACTGAAAAAGTGTCCGGTGGTCAAAGTTTCAGAGAAAACCCTGGGGGAATGTTGATTCAAATATTATGGTTATTAATTTTGTCTATTGCATTTTAAGCTGACATAACAATGCATTCCAAAAGGTTACAATGTTGAGTCCTTACTTAATTTATTTTTTACCCGTGTAACTTTAAATTCGTGGTCATGTTCAAGTTCAAGTGCATGTTCGGGTCAAGTAACGGAGCTAACTTGATCTTCATGTTAGCACCATGTTCAAGTTCGACGAAATTAACTTGAACTTTTCATACTTTCATGGTCAAGTTACGACGTGAACTTGAAGTACTCAGGTCATGTTCAGATCGTGGTTTATTTAAAATTGTCATGTTCGAGTCATGTTCATGTTCGAATCGCTGTTTGAACCGAACATGAACGCAGCTCTGGTCTCGTTAATATTCACAAGTTGGCTCCCTTTTATGTAATTGCTGCAAAGTTCAACTTGGTCCCGGATCTGGCAAACAAGGTTTCTCCAAGCCTGGACGCCGTGGGATTTGATTGGACTAAATCCAAATCTCTGTTGGATAGATTCCCGGACCTGAGTAGACGATTCAAATAGATCTGTTATTATTATTTTCCGAACCTTTCCAAACACCTGGAAAGAATTGAATTTTACTAACTTCCTCGTAAATATTTTCTGCCTGCAGTACTGAAATGTATATCCTGAACTAGAGCTTCCTTCGGGTTTCCGAAATCCCGAAGTTCCGTGTTCGGAAACGGAACGGAACAATTTCGGAACGTTCTTTTTGGTTCCGTCATTGAATCGGGACAAAACCGGAACATGAGCACTTGTACCGATGATATTGGGACCGGGACGGTTCAGAGCATCGGAACGAAAAAAGTCACATATAATTTATGTCATCGGAAAGCGGAATTGTTCTGTTCCGTTCCGAACCGACCCCGGTACAATTTCTGAAGTGTCGCGCCATCGTTCAACTAGAATGGAAACACATTTCTTATCGCTCTGGCTTGTAAGCAGTTTTTTGCCAAAATAACGAAATTGATTGAACAGAGTTAGATTTAATTTACGCAAATGCTCATGAAGCTCGCAAAGCTGCAGATATGTAATGCGAGTATCGTTCCCTTCCCTAGCATCCAATCTATTAAAATTATGTGTATCATGTATGTTGTGAAAAATTCCGGTATATTTCGGAACGGAACGGGTTCGGAACGGAAAAACTAGCATAATACGGAACGGAACAGAACCTGTAACGGAAAAAAATACATTACTTCTTTGTTCCGAACGGTGTCAGTTCAAATGTTCCGATGTCCCGACAGCCGGAACGGAACCGGGACCAATATCATTAGTAGGTTTCGGAACGGAACGGAATTTCCTACGGAACAAAAATGTTGAACACATTGGAAGCTCCATCCTGAACCAGGTAAATGCACAGAACAAGAGTGTCATGGAGCAAAAAATATAATCAGAGGCATTTAATTCCCTAACTAAGCTGAGGGTAGCATAAATGAAAAAACTCCCAACGGATGTAAATAAAATTGTTTCGTTAATATTCACAAGTTGGCGAACTTTTATGTAATTGCTGCAAAATTCAACTTGGTCCCGGATCTGGCAAACAAGATTTCTCCAAGCCTGGACGTCGTGGGATTTGATTGGACTAGATGATTCAAATCTCTGTTTGATGGATTCCCTGACCTGAGTAGACGATTCGGATAAATCTGTAAATTGCTTTCCAAACATTTCCAAACACCCCCTTGGAAGGATTTGAATTTTACCTGCTTTAATGTTACACACAAAGTCCTCAACATCAGGAACGTCTTCATATCCTCAAATGGTGCATAGCCATAAAAGAAAGTGCAAGTGGTGGATGTGCAAATCACACTTAAGACATACAAATTTGTATTTTTGTCATAATTTCAGAGAAAGGCCGTAAGCCCCAGCAGAAACCATAAGACGTATGAAATTATAACAAATGCTAGAAAAAGTTTACTTTTTAAATTTACTAAACCAAAACTAACGGGCTTATCTGAGCTGTAGCAAATTGAAAATTGATACTCAAAACTTCTCCAATTGTTTAGCCATTTGACGAAGACGTTGCCATTAATAAATAAATTCAGGTGTCCAATGATGAGGAGTAATCCTCTGCCAGCAATTGTGTAGTTATTTATACTGGAGTAGAAAACGTTGGTTTTCCCGATAAACACATTGGAATGTCTTGCCCTCCACAGTATTCAACATTTAATACAAGACTTGAGCCAAGAATCAAGAATCATTGTACATATAAAATTAAAGCAATTCAAGATGAGCGCTTACAGGTCAAGTGGAAATGGGATTTTCAAACCGATATTGCATGGAAAGTTGAGAGCGCAAAGTATTTGGAACGCTGTAATGACGTAAGAATACCAAGTAATTTTCCTATTCCATGAGCCATGTCCCGATTTATACAATTTGTCCATGGGAAATCCCCTGCAGGGTAGTGTTGGCAAGGAAAACAATGCAGGCAGCTGTTTAAGCTCCAGCTTCGAGTTTTCATGTAAAATAATCGGGTATGCCCCAAATATTCGTAAGACTTTAGTCATGGGAATGAAACTACTGCAGATTTTGCTATAATCGTGAATTTTATTCATGTCAGCTTTCTAAATGTTATAACTTGATGTAGCTTTACAATTAATGTTGATGTCAATAACACCGTGCAGCAGCTCGAAGTTCAGACTAAATTTTTACAATACCCTTTATTCCTGATTAAATGTGAATTTGGGGCTGTGGGAGCAATTTTAGGAAGTTGTAATGCAAACATTCAAAATTTGTTTATCCTGTGACATGAGTAATCCTATCTAAACTAATTAGCAAAAGTGACTTAAGTGGCTAAATACTGAATTAAAAATTAAAGCGATATTTAGTTTTCCCACAATTGAAATATTAATTTCTATTCAGGCATCGTGGAATTGGTTTGCAACATGGCTATAAGTAAAGTCAGGGTTTGCAGTGCCACCTAAAAACAAATCAAAATTAATTGATTATCTTAATCTTTCCGATTCACATAAGATCTTATGGGACGTAATTTTCTAGTGTACGAAATACATAATTATGCAAAGTTAAGCCACTGCTTTTAATTCTTGACATGGCTCAATAACTTACATTAACGATCAATTTCCTGTCTAGGTCGACGTACTTCCCAAAAGTAATGATGCTTGGCGCTAATTTAATAATGTTGTAGAGAAACGCAGCCTGTTTGTAAAATAATGTGTGTAAAAAGTGTGTTCCCGAGATTGTCTAATTTAAATTGTGTTTTGAGTACCTACTCACCTCCCGTTTTGTTGCTTGATCGATATTTTCATCCCGAAACATTAGGATATCTTGTGCCAGCATTTTCTCCTAAAAATAAATCACTGAATTTTATACTACGGGTATTTTTTAAATCGTGTCCAACGTACTGCTTTGACAACGAAAGCCGCTCGGAAAACTGCCAAAGTCATCATATTATTAAAAGCTCATTAAACGCTTTCCTAGGACAACTGTTGATTTCAGAGTGGCTTGGACATTGTTCATTTTGACTTTAAGAAAAAGTCATGATGGCTATTTTCCGTATAACCGAAAATGAATCCAGACGATTTTCCGCTTCACCGACGATATAATAATTTGAGCAGTTATGCTAGTGACAGTTGTTCCGGGAAGTTATGTGGGTGACCTGGGACGCCTTGAATTGAATATAATTTTAGATATTAGAAAATAACAAACCTCCACATAGATCCCTTCAGCCAGTGTGACTGATATGTACAGCCGAAGTAGGCTACAGACACAGTAAACGCAAGTAATGATGAAGTAATAATTTTGATCAAAAATTGATTTTTCCTTTGAAATTATATCCACTGCAAGTGACAGTCCTGCAGAAACCACAAAAACCACTTCGGCTAAAAGCATCAGCTGTCTTCCTTTAATGCACTTACTGCAAAGTTGGATTTGTTTCCGGATTTGTAAAAGCAACTTCCTCCAACTTACAACATCAAGACTACTTGCTCCATAAAGTTGAGTGTTTATTTTGATGGCTTCGCGAAGCTGAGCGCAGGAATAAAAATTATGACATACTAAAATAGCTGTGTAGAGCATACATGATTGGTGGTGTTATGGAGTTAATTCAATAAGGGAAAAAGTAGTGCCCAAAAGAGCCTGTAACTTTAATATTTTGCATTTGGATGTGCATACATATTTTGAATTTAGTATGTTTGTCTCTAAAATGCTTCTAGAGGGATTAAAAACTCACCTCAACGATGCTAACCTCCAAGGTTTTCAGCATAAGAAATGTCTTGGAATCTTCCACGTAAGGATATACGAAACCCATGGTAAGGGTCCAGTACACAATTAGATTGGCGACAGTAACATAGTTCGGATTGTATTCAAAATTATAATGGAACATTCCATGTTCCTGTATTGACCATAATAAAGTTAGCGGAAGCGTGTAGCACACGAGTACAAGTTTCTTGAACTTCCCAAGATTGAATTTAAAATTGACGCCATTTGAAACAAAATGCCGTTGAAAATCTGCTTGGAAGTCATCCCAATTATTTAACCATGTTACTAGTAGATCTGAGCTAGTGAATAAATTCAAGTGGAACAGTATGTAACCAGTCGTAAGACTAGCCAGGATGTAATTACTCCTTGTTGTTGTTAACCCAAAGCTGTCATTCCTCCCCGACGTTTTCAAATGTAACCTGAATACAATCACGGATGGAGCATTACGTTCGTATGCCAATTTTTTATAGCCTTACCCATATGAAAAATTTGCTACTGTGATAACTTACGCATCTATAGGGTATGGTATTCCGAATGCAATATTGCTCATGTAAGTAGTGTGGCAAAAAGTACTCACAAGGAATAGCACGTAGGAATACCAGGTTATCTTTTTGTTCCAAGTGAAATAGCCTACTTGAAATGAACGCTCAACTTGTGATGTGTTTTCCGATAGTGCCACTTTGGAAGGGAACCAGCGTTGGGTTTGAAAATATTTGAGTATACGCCGTTGTGACTGGACATTCAAAACAATGGGGCAGGTTCCAAAAATTCGCAATAACATCAAGGTGTTGGAGAAAACTGTCGTAATTTGTTTGGTGCTTTGAGAATCATCCATGATGTTTCTGTTTTGACGGCCTTTATTTCAGTAAATAAATATTTCCTGCAATAAAAATCACCCAAACAATTCCAGCGGTTTTTTCTTATGGAATTCATAAATTAAATAGGAAAAATGTATAGTTAAAAAATAGTATTTCAAAATATTTGGAGATAAGAACCCTAGAATCATTACAGCTCTTGTTCCATGCTCACGATATCCGACACATATTGAAATAATAACCTTTGTGTCGATGTTCGTGAGTGAGGGAAATATTTATTTGATCAACCTCATATCAGCGAAGATATTTTGAAATGTTTTGAAATACTTCATTTTAGATTCCGATCTTGACTTGGTGTGGACTCGATGAACCACTGGATATCTGTAAGTCTTTACAGCAAACAAAAAACTGAGAATTTAATTCATTAGCAGGAACACGAATATTTGATAAAGGTGTGTAAACCTAAGGTTCTCTGTTTTGTTTTGTCCTCTAAGCACACAAATGCTGTTATGAAACCCTGAGAGCAAAAGTGCATCGTTTATATTACACACAATCAACAACTACGAGCAATATGTAATAGCTACATGATCTTAGAAAATAACAGTGAAGGTTGACATCTATATAAGTTGGTATTATACCATGACGGTTACTAGCAGTAAGCAACAAGAAGCATCATTTGATCAAATTTATTTATGATATGCATATATGAATTATCTCCAACATTTTATCTTTTGCGTCAACTATATATCATGCTGATTACATATATTGTTTGCGTATTAATCTTCAGATCAATTACCAAAATGCGTGAGATATTATTGGGAAATTTCTGCAAAAATTGGCTACCCAATATAAGTGTACATTAAATTCATGCATGTTCAGTAAATATATATTATCACGTCTTGAGGATCGGGTTTCTAAAGAATATAATTCGGGTTGTAACGGCTGTGGCCTAAGTATCGACCAATAAAACCAATATTACCGTATGGGTACGGGTACAAGGATTTCAAAATGGGTATGTACCCATACGGGTATAATGAGGTCATTTACTCGAACCCACGACCATTGTTCCGGAGTATTTTAATACGTTGAGAATTGAGACATTTTGATGAATTTTATACCATCGTGCCCGTATGTACGTTGGAAACTTCTGTACGCACTTTTAGCGTTTCTAATTACATATAGCTTAGTGTTAATACTCTTTTAAACTTAAAACATACAGTAAATGTATTTTAGACCAGACCTGCATTCGAACCAAATATTTTCAAATTTCGTATTTGGTTTGTATTTGAATTTCAACTTCAATTGGCTTGTAAATTTGTATTCGGTTTATTTATTCGAATCAAATTCAAAGGGCTATTCGATTTATTCAACCGAATAAGACATGAAATTTGAATTTGAATTTTATTTGATTTTCGAAAAGAATTCCAGATTCGGTTCGAATTCGGTTTGAATTGGATTCGAAGTTGGTTTTTCAATTATTCCAAATTATCAACACCAATAACCCTTGGCTCATTGTGATTTAATTTTCTCCAGAAATTCGAATTATTTGGTAATAATAGGTTGCATGTTTGTAACCGTAATACTACCAGAAAGTATTTAATGTACCCTTAAAAACTATTTTATTATTATTTAATATATTGGATTCAAAGTAAATTTTTACCTTATCGGTAAACAAAGTAACTAACGTCCACTAGAAAATAACAATAGAACTAAACATTCAGAATGTCCTACTTATACATTCGAATCATCTAATTCAACCAACATTTTACTAACAATAGCATTAAGTCGGCATTGCTGTAAATCTGACTTCTTAACCGCCATTTGATGAATCCGGCTTTCGTCCTCATAGAGATCTACTTGTGCCACGACCAGTTATCACGTGTTGGTGTTGACCAATAAACATTTTGCAAGGAACGAACTCAATTCGAAAAACCAAATTCGAAACCAATTCGAATACGAACCGACTAAAAATTGCATTCGCATTTGATACTAATTCGGATTTCAAATACCTGTATGAATTCGAATTCGAATTGTATTCGGTTTGAAATTCAAGCAATGAACAGTTAGGTTATTCGCATTTGATTTGAAAATTCAATTTAATTAAACTTGGCGATTGTATTCGGTTTGATTTGAATTCGATTCGAAAATTCGAATAATATTCGTATTCGAAAACAGGTCTGTTTTAGACTATGTAGCTAAAATATATGTTTTTAGGGGAACAGGATTTAGGAAGTATAAATAAATAAACACAAACGAGGAATAATAACAAAATAGATGTGGAGAATAGGATTCAGCTAAATTTTGTACGGTTGGTAATATTTTGATGAATCTGCAAATATGTAAGTTAATTTTATTTCTAAACAAAAACGATTCTAGTTTTTCTAATCTTCCATGAAAATATACATTATCAAATACCGCTCTAGCTAGTCAAAATTACACACTAAGTTGTCATATATTATTATGCACAACGTACTATGTACTACATTTAGAGAAATCTGGATATAAAGTACCCGAGTACGAGTACGGGTACGACACTGAGATACCTGCGTATGGGTACAATTTTCGATTATTTTTCGGGTACGGGTACAATGCGGGTATAGGTACATGGTTTGAGATTACATTGCGGGTAAGGGTATGAAAAATGTGAGCTCGGATACTCGGGTATGGGTACGGGTATAGATACCAGATATTGCAATACCCGCACTTCGGGTACGGATACGGGTATGAGTACACAAAATAAAATTCCAAGTTCCCATAATTAGGTATGCCACGGGTACGGGTCGTATTTTTGTTGGAAAGAGATTTTTTTTGTGATCAGCGACCATCAAATTTGTTGACCGTATTTAGAATTGGGTTTTCAAAATTATTGACGTGTTTTCGGAACATTTGTTTTGTAAACCAATAGTGACTCCTGTGCGTGTCCTTCAGTTTTGAATCGGTGGCTGTTTATTTCTCGACCGTGATTTCATGTTAAGAAGAGTGTGCATACAGACCACCATGATCTAAAGGACATTGAATTAACAGGTAAGGAAAAGACCAGTTGTGCTAAAAAAATAACATCAAACAAAGAGCACTAAAATAGTACTTGGAATAGTAATAAAGATTCAAACTGAATATAATTCCATAAATAATGCCAATAATGCAAATAGTGACTATCGGAAAACAAATTATATATGGTGTAAAGAATAATTATTATAGCTTGAAATTTATTATCCTCAAAATACAATGAGAGTGAAAAATGTTCTACAGAATAAAAATTAATAAATAATTTTGCAATAAGGTAATCGAAATTTACTGTCAGACTTCGACGTTCTCGAAAATATCAAAAAACTTCCCCAACAAAATCTTTATATTAATCATCACTCAACAAAACTTTCAAACATTAACAAACTTTTAAAATTCGGCATACTCCATTGGTTCTACTTTTAGAATAATTTTCTTATGTATTACTTGTCGATTTAAAAATGAAATTGCAGCTCTAAAATACAAGATTTCTTTAACATCTGTAATAACTTAATCTGAGCCAGAGCTGCTCTCAGGTACCAAAAAATCAGGATCCGCACCTGAACCCGACCCGCACCTGACATTTCAGGTAAAAAATTTTCTTCGACCCGAACTTGCTCAGTCGGATCCGAGCCAATACTTTACTTGTCAGGTATTTTTCGTCGGGTATTTCTAGGATACCCGTACCTGAAAAATTACCTGAAGTTCGGATCCAATGTAAACCCGACCCGAACCTGACCCGAACCTGAACCCGCACTTGACTTTCAGGTATTTCACCCACTGATTTAATGTTAATCTTATTGTTAGCCTAAGCTGGGCAAAATATTTGCATACCTATACCTTAAATTTTATTCTACATATTTTTAGATTCTTTCGTAGAGCCTACAGTTTAACCTACATTCATAGATCACTCCTGAGATTTGACCCTACCTACAACCTGCATACATCACTCCCGAGATTTGTTCCAACGATATATATTTGTTCCTCGAAACATGCAGTCTACATACAAGTGCCTACAAAATGTTAAAAAATTTGAGCATAACCTAAAATTTTATCTACTTAGCAAATATGTAGGGTATGCCGTCAGCTTTGTTTTAGAAGTTTATGAGTAAATGAACTAATAACTACAAGTGTATTTATTAGTCTCACCAGAGTCAGTGAAATGGCTGCATGCTATTGATTTTTTCTCTGGATTATGACCATGTTTTCAGTCATCTTCACTTTGATTTACTTCTTCGATGATTTCGGCTACTTCTTCACTTATGTTGAAATCTTACAGTTTCAATTCAAACATACTTAAAGCTCATGCTAATTATATCGAAATTATGACCTATTTCCAATAATTGTTAAATAAAAAATCATCGCTACGCGATAACTTGAGGCTTCGCGTAGGGTGGCGTCAACCAACGCCGTCAAAGTAAGACAAATTTTAGTTTTTTTTTCAAAATTTCAAGAATTTTTTTTAGAAAAAACTATCGGACCGATTTCAACGAAATATACAGTAGTCATTACTACTTACACAAGCAATATTCACAAAAAGTTTCATTGAAATCGATTCAGTAGTTTTAGAGATAACAGTCATTTGACATAAAATCCAAAATTTCAAGAAGTTTTTTCGGAAAAACTATTCGGCCGATTTCAACCAAATACAGTCTCAGCCTTACTTTTGATACAAGTAATGTCCATAAAAAATTTCATTGAAATCGGTTCAGTAGTTTTTGCGTAATCGTGCGGAGGGACACACGGACGTACGGACGTACAGACAAGGCTATTTTACTAGGGGGCTGACGCCACCCTAAAAACCATTGCACTTTAACTCTCATCGATAATCACTGTACAAGCCTGGTTGACGGTTTTATTCACGTGAAGTTTGATTTTTTTGGCGGAAATAAATACGTGCAAATTACCTGAAATGTCAAGTTCGGGTTCAGGTAATTTAAATACTGTGACCCGAACTTGAACCCGATAAATTGCTCAGGTATTTTATTTTACCCGAACTTGACGGTAACCCGACCTGAATTTTCAGGTGCGGATCTTACACCTACCCGCACTCGACCCGATATCCAGGTACTTAATTTTAGTCAACCCGAACCCGACCCGAACCCGACCCGACGGGTATTTTTCAGGTACTACCTGATACCTGCAAGCAGCTCTGATCTGAGCTATTAGGCAGTTTGCGATTTTAGCGTTCCGTAAACGTAGAACGTTAAATTTGACTTCGCGCCGAGAACTTTCCCACGTGACGACACTTTCTCTTTACGTAATACGTTGGCGTTTGGACGTAAACGCTAACTGGAACGCTAAATTGTTTCATTTAGCGTTCTCAACACGTTAACTTCAAATGAATACATAAGTACTTAATTATTAACTTTAATTGTGCTGGAAAAAAGTTTTAGAACCAGAAAAACACGGTCTTTCAAATGTGGTACAGTTCATAGGAACAACTTGTTGTTGAAGTTGTGTTTCTATGTGTATAAATTTTGGTAGTTTCCGTGATCATTGTGGCTTTACGTCTGCTAAATAGACCTCAGTTTTGTGATTGTGAAAATTGTAAAAAAATAAATAATACATATTATCACGCGTGTATAATTAATAGATATTATAGTATAGTAATTATTAATATACAAACCAATTTAATGTTTATGGTGTTAGCAATAATATTACAAGTAAGTACTTACAATATTTATACTTTCAACTTTCAGCATATTTTTTTCACGATTTAATTTGCTTTTAATTAAATTAGAGCAGAATGTGACTTTTAAATGCCTCAGAATAGTGTTCCATTATGATTCTATTCGAATTAATTTTAATCATGAACTAAACATACATATTGATCTTAGAATTAATAGAAGCGAAAGCTAATAATAAAGCTACTGGGATTCTATATTAATGAAATTAATGCAAAATTGAAGTTTGTTTTATAGTATTGTGTTGTTTTCATACACCAAGCTAATGTTAGTTCAAGATTAAAACAAATACTAATTGAATCAGAATAATTTATAATTCTGGTGAATCTGAAAACTGACAACATAATATACAGAAAGAATAATTAAAAATATATACTTATAATTACTGCTGGCACCATAAACATTACAAAGGTAAAAATAATTATTCCATATATTTGATCATTTCTGTTTTAATTATTTCAGTGAATACTGAAGTTTTGAAGGAAGAAAAAGGGAAATAAAAATAAAACAGCAACAAATCAATATTATTGGGGAAACTTGAGATCGCGGCCATTTTATTCATAATAAAATGGCTGCCGTCTCAGGTTTCCCGTCCGTGGACAAACGCACAATCGCAATTGCTTGTTTTGATTCAACGTAAACGTAAACGCAAAGGGAAAATTTTAGCGTTTACGTTAGCGTTTACGTCCTGCGTTTGCTTTTCGCAAAGTGCCTATTATCAGTTCATGCGTATACTTAAGTTGCTTGCTTCTACTAGCATGAATGTGAGGAAGGTGCATGAGCGCAGGATGACATACTGCTAGCCTTAACGTTTGTGTGGTACCTTTTATAGGTCATAGCGGTGCGGATTTATTCTAAATGAGTGTAACGATTACCGAAGGGTTATCATTACAGTTGTTATGCCTCTTTTAAGGACGTAGTTCTACTCACAAAATAAATTAATGAATAATTAACTCAATTAATGATGCACAGTATTTCAGAAGGAGAAAGAGCAACTCCATTTTCAACCAATGTCAGGGATACATGAATGATGGTGCAGTACATAATATATAAACGTAATCCAGTTCAATTCGAAATAATTCAGGAATCGGTTCTCTTTTTCGATGGGTAAGTTTTATAAATATTTGTGGTATGTGTATATGTTTGCAGCATTTTTATGTATATTTTGAATGGCGGGTTTGTAGTCCTTTCATTGGTAGATTCAGAATTTTATGTTTACGGAACAACAAATAGGAGCGAATGGATCCAAAGTACAGTGTAGCAGAATTCGAGCAACGAGTTACTTTTCCGGAAGAAATTAACGAAAAACTGGAAGACGGAGGAGATGGCCATGTCCATGTTTAATAAATATGTCATTCTAAACAATTTTGACTGCAGGTAACAGAGGTAGAATCAATGACCAGCGTATTTGGAAGACGTAGGAATGTAATCAGTAGATATTCCAAACTGTGTAATGGTTATTAAAAACGTCAACGTGTGAATTCCGATCTGGAATAAAAAACAATTAAGTTTAACGTATGTCCTGTGCAAAGCACTGAGAAAATTTCCTACACAACTTTACCGTAATAATCAACTTTTTATCCAAGTCAAAATAGTTTCCAATTTTAATAACTGTCGGCTCCGTTTTCAGCATGGTGTAAAGGAACTTGAACTAATACATTAAAAATATTGTGCAAAAGGATTAGTTCGATACAAATACAACGTATATAAAAAATATGGCACGAAATTGATTTCGCCTTGCAGTCACATAGCATTTAGCTTTTACTATCTTCATACCACAATCACTAAATATATTGCCCAATAATTATATAATACCCTTCCAAACAAAATTGACTCAGCAAAAATATAATTTTGCAAATGGAAAAAACTGCCTACAAATAAAATTAGTAGTGTCATTACGCATTGAATATTTTACCTCTGGTTTTACTAATTCATCCGAGGTGCCATCGTAAATCTCCAAAAGTTCCTCACCTAGGAATTGTTCCTAAGAAATGAAAACCTTATTTAATTTTATTAGCTTTTCCTTTAAAGGTCAATCCAAAAACGTTACGAACTCACTTCCTCGTAAATATTTTCTGCTTGCAGTACTGAAATGTATATCCTGAACCAGGTAAATGCACAGAACAAGAGAGTCAAACTGCAAAATATATAATCAGCGAAATTTAGTTTCCTAACTAAACTGAGGATATCCGAAATGAAAAAAATCCCAATGGAGGTAATGAAAATAGTCTCCGTAATATTCAGAAGTTGTCGCCCTTTTATGTAATTGCTGCAAAGTTCAACTTGGTCCCGGATCTGGCAAACAAGATTTCTCCAAGCCTGGACGTCGTGGGATTTTATTGGACTGGATTCAAATCGCTGTTTGATAGATTCCCGGACCTGAGTAGACGATTCGAATAGATCTGTTATTATTATTTTCCGAACCTTTCCAAACTCCCGGAAAGAATTGAATTTTACCTGCTTTAATGTTACGCTCAAAAATTTCAACATCAAGAACGTCTTGATATCCTCAAAAGGCGCATAAGAATAAAAGAAAATGCAAGTGATAGATGTACAAATCACACTTAAGACATACAAATTTGGATTTTTGTCATAATTCCGCAGATAGTTTGTGAACATTGTCATCGACCATAGGATGTATGTAAATACAAGAATTGCTAAAAGAAGTTTACTTTTTAAATTTACTAAACGGAACCTAAAGGGATTATCTGAGCCGAAACAAATTGAAAATTGATATTCAAAACTCCTCCAATTGTTAAGCCATTTGACGAAGAGGTTTGCATTAATAAATAAATTCAAGTGTCCAATGATGAGGAGGAATCCCATGGCAGCAATTGTGTAGTTATTTATACTGGAGTAGAAAACGTTGGTTTTCACGATAAACACTTTGGAATGTCTTGCCCTACGCAGTATTTTATAAAATTTAAAACACAATTAAGCCATTAAGAATCATATGACTTATGAAATTAAAGCAATTCAAAATAAACACTCACAGATCAAGTGGAAATGGAATTCTCAAACCGATGTTGCATGCAAAGTTGAAAACGCAGAGTATTTGGAATGTGGTCATGAAGTAAGAATACCAAGTAATTTTCCTGTTCCATGAGCGATATCCCGATTCGTAAAATGTTTCTGTTCGGATTCCCTTCCAGGGTATTGTTGGCAAGGAAAACAATGCTGGTATCTGTTTAGGCTCCAGCTTCGAGTTTTCATGTAAAATAATCGGGTATGCCCCAAATATTCTTAAGACTTTAATCACAGGAATGAAACTACTACAGATTTTACTATAATCGTGAATTTTATTCATGCCTGCTTTCAAAATGTTATAACTTGGTGTAACTTTACAATTAATGTTGATGTCTATAACACCGTGTAGCAGCTCAAAGTGCAGACTAAATTTTTACACTACCCTTTATTCCTGATTACATGTCAATTTGGGGCTGTGCGAGCAATTTTATTAAATAATAAAGTAAACATGTGGCATTTGAAATTTGTTTGTTCTGTGACATGAATATTGATGTCTAAACTTATTAGCATAAGTGCCATGGGTTGGTTAATGCGTAATTCAAAATTAAATCCATATTTAGCCTTTCCCACAATTGCGATAATAATTTTTATTCAGGCATCGTGGAATTGGTGTGCAAAATGGCTACAAGCAAAGTCACGGTATGCAGTGCCACGTACTGTAAAAACAAATCAAAAGCAGTAGAATGTTGTAATCTTTAATCTGTTCGACTCCCATAAGATTTTATGGGACGCAATTTTCAAGTGCCCGAAATACGTAATTAAGCATAATTAAGCCGTGGTTTTAATCTTTGACATGGCTTATTTACTAGCATTTAGAAGCAACTTTCTGTCCAGGTTAACTACTTCTCAAAAGTATGCATGCATGACCCCAATACATTGCAATTTTCTTAAAGGTCTCTCACATCAATTTTGATAAGAATTTGAGTATATGTACATATGTCTGTTAATTATTGCAAGGTAGTGTACAAAATCTTCTGATGTGCGGCCAAGGTCTTAAAAATTAATTGTTTAAAAATGTGCATTATGGTTATCAAAATCATAACCTCCAATATTAAAAAAAAACAACTGAACCTAAAAATTACGCTAAAATAAAAATCCGACGCTGCTTTCGTCACAGCAACGCTGGGTTGAAGGCTAATTAAATTGTATAGGTATGCACTTACTCCCCCTGAAAACATGATTTGAGGACAACTGCTACAACACAACTATTGACCAAAATCGAATATTAAGTGCTTAAATCAATGACGAGTTTGCACGACGTCAAATGCTCAACTCACCTCTTCAGCATGTATAGTTTCCGAGATCTAAAGCTGTTTGTACATGAGTAGGCTTGGGAATATTTCGCTAAATTTTGGGTATTTCGCAAATTATAAATTACTTTTCGCAAATTTCGCAATAATAACCGGATCATTTCGCAAATTTCGCAGACTTTAGTTTTTATTAAGTGACAGTCTAAAAGAAGTAGCTTACATATTACTGGAAATCCCGATAAGTCAAATCGCTGAAATTATGATGACTTAATCATTGTTTTCATCAAAATTGTCTGGTTGAATCGTCAAATACCACACGCATATGAATATATCGCGGGAGCGATACTGCTATGTGCGGAAATGACTTTTAGTGCCACCACCAAACTAGGCATTTCTCGAGAAAATTTCAGCCAAAATGCCATAACGTCTACTTCAGTTGTTGTACTAGCTTACGGTGTTGAACTGTGAGGATGGAACAAATCAACCCGATGACAGAATTACGAAGGCAAGGAAAAGTTGGAAAAACAGAAGGAAGAAATAAATAAGGGTTCCTCACTGTCAAATAGGGTGGAATAAGTCTCCAAGGAAGTACGTAACTTATTGCTGGAGCAGATACAATTTTTGAGCTTGCAACAAAAAGCTGGTTCCTGGTCTGCAAAAGAGACCCGACTGACTGAGTCACAAAAGAACTCATCCAGATTTCGTAAAAGGAAATCTGGAGCCCTGATAGAGTTGCAAAAGAACTCTCCCTACTGATCTGCACAAGAGGTCTGCGAGGGCAACTGGGCAGTACCCACAATAACATGTGAGTATAAAAATGAAGGGCTGTATGCTTGCTGAACCATGCTCGAACCCAACAAACTGATCATTTCGGGATAACAGAACCAAATCTTCTAATGGAATTGACCTTCTCGAAAATTTTAAAAGCGCGGAGAGAATGTCATGGCAAATATTTTCCGGGCAAAATCGAGGATCCAGAATTGAATGATAAAATTGTCAAACTATAATAATTGCATGTAAAATATTTTACAAAATTCAGGATTTTGTAATGGGATTTAAAATTTCGCAGTTAACCTTCCCATTTCGCAAATTTCGCAGATGTTGCAACTTTTTTTTCATTTCTGGATTCCACTAACATCTGGGGTTACGTTTCACCCCATGGGAGTATCGTCACCAGGGGTGGATTAATAAAATAATTTTTACCCTGGCCGTAACCCTCAAAGTAGATTTTCTGGGCCTTTGCACATGTAATGTGAGGGCCTTAGTCAACATTTTGTATCCTGACCCTAAATGTTTTACCCTTGCCGTGCCAGTGTGGGCCACCCCGTAAATCCACCCCTGATCGTAACTAATCGTTTTTAGAATTTCGCATTTTCCGCAAAATCCCAAGCCTAATCATAACCTTCAATATTCGAAAAATTACAACTTGAAGTATTTTCAATACTAACAACAGCGGACATAATAGTAAAATGAACTCATAAATTGAAGATAATTTTGGAAGCAATTATTATTGAATAATTGAGGTTTTAAAAAGCTAAGACGAAGATGCTTTTACGACTATAGAAAGTAGCTCTAAAAGTAAAAAACGCTATCATTTGATTTGGGAGGAACTAGAGCAATAATGAAATAAACAAAGCAACTCGGGGTGGACACAAAACTGGAGCTACTGTAGGATGGATCAGAGATGTTCACCCGATGCTTCAGAAAGCATCGTGTTCTCTGGAATGAATATGAAGTATCGTAATTATACATAATCTATTATTTTCATTCGCACCCAACATGCTTGGTTTCGTTCATTATCGCTATAATTCCTCCCTTATCAAATGCCAGTTTTACTATGCACATACAATTCTACAAGAACCTCTTTTTCACGCTACCACAATTTCAGAACTATAACGCTACTTTCACATTTTATCGAAATAGATAAATGGTTACTCTGGCTCCATCAAGTAATCCGACAAATGGGAATTTTCTGTAAAGAATGGTGCAGCATGTAGCGATAAAAGGGAAGATGATCCCAAAATATGTAAATCCATCGTTTTGAAGAATTTTTTCATCGCATTTCCAAATTTTATTCCATCGTCCTAGGCTAAGAATTGTGGTCGCAAACTACAAAGTGAAGCTGAGATTTATTGAAGATGTTTTGAATTTTTGTAACCGGCCAACATATTTTCTCCAGTATCGTCTGCCGCCATTTTACAAGAAATTTGATGGGAATTCAACTTGAAGAGCGAAAGTTAGAAAGATGTGGAAATTTAAAGCTGACGCCATTAGAAATACAATGGCGTTCAAAATCTGTTAGTAAGTAATCCCAATTATTTAACCATGTTGCTAGTAGCGCTGAACTAGCAAATAAATTTTTAGTGGAACAGTATGTAGCCAGTCGTAAGAGCAGCCAAGATGTAATGATTTCTGGTTGTCGTTATCCCGTAGCTGTCATTCTTCCCCGACGTTTTCAAATGTATCCTGAATAAAATCACGGATGGAGCATTAAGTTTGGATGCTAATTTTTTATTACCTTGCCTATGAGAATCTTGCTACTGTGTGACAACTTACGCGTCTACATGGTATGGTATTTCGAATGCAATATTGTTTAAGTGAGTAATGTGGCAAAAAATACTCACAAGTAATACCAAGTAGGAATACCTGGTTATCGTTTTGTTCCAAGTGAAATACCCGACTTGAAAGGAACGCTCATCTTGTGATGTATTTTCCGATAGTGCTACTTTGGAAGGGAACCAACCCTGAGTTTGAAAATATTTGAGTATACGCCATGGTGACTTTACATTTGTCACTATGTGGTAGGTTCCAAAAATTCGCAATAACATCAAGGTGTTGGAGAAAACTTTCGTAATTTGCTTAGTGCTTTGAGAATCATCCATGATGTTTCTATTTATTCAGCCTTTATTTCAGTAAATAAACATGTCCTGCAAAAAAAACACCCAAACAATCCTAACGGCTTTTTCTGATTGAACACACAAATTAAATTACAAAACGTTTTTATTTCAAAACACCTAGAAATTGTAAAACGTAACACCTTGAAAATATTGTACCTCTTATTTCCATGGTCATTATATCCGACACATATTGTAAAAACACTTGTCGATGCTCGTTAGTGAGAGAACGATTTTTTTATCAACCTCATATAAACGAAAGATATTTTGGAATGTCCGATAATTTATGGATTCCTATCTTGACAGGGCGCGGACTTGGGACATGGGATACTAGATAATTGTAAGTATTTGGAGCAAACAAACAACTGAGATTTTAATTCATTAGTAGAAACTTGAATATTTGCTTTGGGTGTGTATAAAGAAGGTTCCGTGTTTTGTTCTGTCCTCTGAGCACACAATTGGTGTACGGGAACACTGAGAGCCCGATTGCACCAAGGCTGACATCTATATTAATTTGTAATGTCATGACGTTTACTAACAAGTAACCCACGCGTCATGCCCACTCGGGATCGGAATGAAATTTTGTGGGAGCTTAGGTACCTGGCCCAATGTCCCAGCGAGACCAAAAGTTTAGGCCATCTCGCCCTGGTTTGCGCGGGAAATCGACTGGTCCGAATCTGGTCCGAAAAACTGGACCAGACCATTCTTTTGGTCTGAGCTTCGGTCCAGACCAGTCTCATAAAATCTGGATCAGACCAGACCATTGGCATCAGTAGACAGCACTATTCCCGCGTGCTGTTTCCAGTTCAGCTACCTGGGTAATAATGATGCTTTAGGAATACCTAACAAGCGTGATGCAAGTTCATTTCGATTTTTACATGGAAACTTAAAGAAACGTTTCTCAGCAATGTTACATTCATTGAAGCTGCCTTTGTTTGTGGTGTATTATGAATAGGTGAATAGACTTGGAATAGACTAGGATTTTTTTGACTTGGAGGGAATTGGAATAGACTCGAATAGCCAAGTCACAAGCAGATATGAATAGAATAGGAATAGAATAGTACAGCTTGAGTACGTGGTGGACTAGAATTGACTAGACTAGAAAGTGAACGGGCAGCACTGCCTGGGTCACATCAGGACTTGTGGGCACTCTGGAAGGTGTCTTCTGTTTCAGGAGAACAACAACTCGAGCATGATGTGCAGTAAGCCCAATATAGCTTGTTGTAAGGAAAACAAAACCATGCATATATGTGGTTTTAATTAGCGTAAACTGAAAAAATCAAATCAGCCCAGAATGTACAAACCTTTTATTTTATTTTGTCAGGAAATTGCTAAATCCAAAGTTCCTACCCTTGACTATCCTTAGGTATGTCGCGCGTCGCATTTTTGTTGGCGGGAAGATTCTTCACAGGGGAACAAAGTTCACAGGGAAGGGGTTATTTTTGTGAACAGGGTTTATCAAATTCGTTGACAGTATTCATGATTGTGCTTTTTAAAATTAGTGACGTGTTTCCCAAGACATTTGTTTAAGAATCAATGAATTTTAAACCATTGACCGGTTTACCTGCAAGGATATGAAATTCAGCAGGAAAAATCAAAAGTGATCTTCAATGGAGGTTTACAGAAGTCCTACCCTCTTTTTATGCATGTATGTTATATACATATACAGTACATCAAGATTACAACTTACAGAGAATAAAAGCGTAAGATGTATATACTGTGTTGTCAACAACCTTTGCCAACATGTTTTCTCACAGATGCACGCACACTGCTCAATTGGTATTTTAAGGTATTGGACATAGGAATTAAGTATGATAGAATAACTATATTTTTAAATAATTCAAAACAGACAGTTCTTTCATGAAATTATTTGCTGTAAAAAAATCTCGCTCATAATCTTTATCTCTTCAAAGCCTTCCAACACTCGAAATTCCAGAGTAGCAATATCTTCTTGCGACACGAATTTCGACCCTTTACTGGAACCGGATCCGGGGGCAACACACCTCCTGTGAAGCATGCTAAGGTCTTACTCTTGAAGCAAGTCAACTGAGCAATTTTGAAACTCAAAATTACTCGAACAAATAAAAAATATTATCACACTTTTGAAAGCAGAAATTATTATTTGTAAGTAAGACCAGGAACTCAGTTTTGAATTATATGAAATCACAATATCGTAAAATTATCTCATTCTGTTATAGATATATTTTAATTCCACATCCTCCCTTTTATTAATTTTAAAATTTAGCATAATTACTACATACAACTTCTGTTTTAAGAATATTTTTCAATGTTTTACTTACCGACTTAAAAATGAAATTGCAGCCCTTAAGTATCTACTCCTTTAATATCTTGTTCTGAGCTAATATTATTTTACGCGAATATTTAACTTGCTTTAACTAGCATGAATATGAGCAAGTGCAGGAGCGTAGGATACCACATACTGCTAGCCTTAACGCCTGTGCGGTACCTATATAGCTCATAGCGCTGAGGATTTATTCTAAACGAATGTGTCGATTACCGAAGAGTTATTCTTATTGTTGTCATGACTCTTGTCCTTCGTAGTCCTTTCATTGGTACATTCAGAATTTTATGTTTACGGAACAACAGATAGGAGCGAATGTATTCAAAAATACATCATTGGCTGGCGTACTTGGAAGACGCAGGATTGTAATCAGTAGATATTCCAAACTGTGTAATGGCTATTAAGAACGTCAACGTGTGAACTCCGATCTGGAATCAAATACAATTAAGTTTAACGTGTATTTCCTAGGGAAAGCAGTGAGAGAGCATTTCCTAAACAACCTTACCGTAATAAGCAATTTCTTATCCAAGTCAAAATAGTTCCCAATTTTAATAACTGTCGGCTCCGTTTTCAGCATGATGTAAAAGAACTTGAGCTAATGCATTAAAGATATTATGAGAAAAAATTATGTAGAGATTAGTTCCATACAAATACAACATACTTACATAAATATGGCACGAAATTGCTTTGCGACTTTCTGTCCCAAGCAACATACATATATCATTTCAACTTTTACTACCTTCATACTATAAAGTATAAACACTACATACGTTGGCCAAAAATTATATAATATCCAAACAACATTGGCCTAACAAAAACGTAGTGCTGAAAATGGAGGACTACATAAAAATAAATTTAGTGGTGTCATTACGCATAAAATATTTCACCTCTGATTTTACTAATTCATCCCAAGTACCATCGTAAATATCCACCAGGTCATTACCTAGGAATTGTTCCTAAAAGAAATGAAAGCCTTATTTAGTTATTAACTTTTCCATTTAGGTCTGTATAAATAAAATTGACTAAATAAGACTTTGCCCCATGTCGGATACATGGTAAAAAAACGTTATGGTATTTGGAGACACCACCGAAGGCGTTCAAAAAAATACTTAAAAAATTCCTACATCAGTACCCCTCGCCATGGGGACCCTTAATACTGGATGATGTCCGATTTGTATGAAAATCGACATGTAGAGTTAAAACAACATTTCATGAAGGTACATTATTCCCAAAGTGACGAAATCCAAAAAAAAACGTGCTTTGGATTTCTCGGATTTTGTTTTTTGCAATGATGAAGTCCCAGATATAGCTGTCGCCACCATCTAGCATTAGGGTCCCTATGAATTTTTTAAGTATTTTTTCTTGGACCCCTTTAGTGGTGTCTTCAAGGACCATAACGTTTTTTTTACCATATACCCGAAATGGGGAAAAGTCGTATTAGATTCTATTTGTACAGACCAATTTATGTAAGGTTAAACTACCAAACGTTACGAACTCACTTCCGTGTAAATATTTTCCGCTTGCAGTACTGAAATGTATATCCTGAACCATGTAAATGAACAGAACAAGAGATTCATGGAGCAAAAAATATAATCAGAGGCATTTAATTCCCTAAC
The DNA here is from genome assembly GCA_947179485.1 of Allacma fusca. Classification (NCBI taxonomy): domain Eukaryota; kingdom Metazoa; phylum Arthropoda; class Collembola; order Symphypleona; family Sminthuridae; genus Allacma; species Allacma fusca. The sequence continues at coordinate 66,901,378 of OX359246.1, forward strand.
TAAGCTGAGGACATCCGAAGTGAAAAAAATTCCTACGGAAGTAAAGAAAATTGTCTCGTTAATATTCAAAAGTTGGCGCCCTTTAATGTAATTGCTGCAAAGTTCAACTTGGTCCCGGATCTGGAAAACAAGGTTTCTCCAAGCCTGGACATCGTGGGATTTGATTGGACTAGTTTCAAATCTCTGTTTGATGGATTCCCGGACCTGAGTAGACGATTCGGATAAATGTGTAAATTGTTTTCCAAAGATTTCTAAACACCTGGAAAGAATGGAATTTTACCTGCTTTAATGTCACGCATAAAGTTTTCAACATCAGGAACGTCTTGATATCCTCAAATGGTGCATAAGAATAAAAGAAAATGCAAGTAATGGATGTACAAATCACGCTTAAGACATACAAATTTGGATTTTTGTCATAATTCCCGAGAAAGGTTTTAAACCCCGCCATCGACCATAGGATGTAGGAAATTATAACAAATGATAAAAAAAGTTTAGTTTTTAAATTTACTAAACGAAAACTAAAGGGATTATCTGAGCCGAAACAAATTGAAAATTGATATTCAAAACTCCTCCAATTGTTTAGCCATTTGACAAAGAGGTTGACGTTCCTAAATAAATTCAGGTGTGCAATGATGAGGAGGAATCCTCTGCCAGCAATTGTGTAGTTATTTATACTGGAGTAGAAAACGTTGGTTTTCACGGTAAACGCATGTGAATGTCTTGCCCTACAGAGTATTTAACATTCAATACAAGACTTGAGCCATCAAGAATCAGTTTACCAATGAAATTAAAACAATTCAAGACAGACGCTTACAGGTCAAGTGGAAATGGGATTTTCAAACCGATATTGCAAGCAAAGTTGAGAGTGCAAAGTATTTGGAGCGTGGTAATGACGTAAGAATACCAAGTAATTTTCCTATTCCATGAGTAAAGTCCCGATTTATACAATTTGTCCGTGGGAACTCCCCTGCAGGGTAGTGTTGGCAAGGAAAACAATGCTGGAAGCTGTTTAAGCTCAAGCTTCGAGTTTTCATGTAAAATAATGGGGTATGCCCCAAATATTCTTAAGACTTTAATCACGGGAATGAAACTACTACAGATTTTGCTATAATCGGAAATTTTATTCATGTCAGCTTTCAAAATGTTATAACTTGGTGTAACTTTACAATTAATGTTGATGTCTATAGCACCGTGTAGCAGCTCGAAGTGCAGACTAAATTTTTACACTACACTTTATTCCTGATTAAATGTCAATTTGGGGCTGTGGGAGCAATTTTAGGAAGTAATAGGGTAAACATGTGGCATTCAAAATTTGTTTATCCTGCGACATGAGTATTGGTATCTAAACTAATTAGTAAAAGTGACTTGAGTTGCTAAATACTGAATTAAAAATTAAATCAATATATATATATATATATATATATATATATATATATATATATATATAATTATAGCTTTCCCACAGTTACGATTTTAATTTTTATTCGTGGAATTGGTTTGCAACATGGCTATGAGTAAAGTCAGGGTTTGCAGCGCCACCTAAAAGAAAATCAAAATCAATCGATTTTTTAAATCTTTAATCTGTCTGACTCACATAAGATCTGATGGGACGCAATTTCCAAGTGTACGAAATATATAATTACATAATTATGTAAAGTTAATCCACTGCTTTTAATTCTTGGCATGGCTCAATAACTTACATTTACAAGCAATTTCTTGTCCAGGTCGACATACTTCCCAAAAGTAATGATGCTTGGCGCTAATTTAATAATGTTGTAGAGAAACGCAGCCTATTAAAATGTTATATTTGTAAAAAGTGTGTTCCCGAAATATTGTAACTAAATTGGCATTTTGATCACTCACCTCCCGTTTTGTAGCTTGGTCGACATTTCCATCACGAACCATTAGGATATCTTGTGACAGCATTTTCTCCTACAAAAAAAATCACTGAATTTTATACTACGCGTATTTTTTAAATCGTGTCCAGCTTACTGCTTTCCCAACGAATGCCGCTCGGGAAACTGCCAAAGCCTTCGTGTGATTAAAATCTTATTAAACGTTTTCCTTGGACAACTGTTAGTTTCAGAGTACCTTGAAAGTTGTTCATTTTGACTTTAAGCAAAAATTCATGTTGACTATTTTTCGTTTAACTGAAAATGAAGCCAGACGATTTTCCGTTTCACCGACGATATAATAATTTGAGCAGTTATGTTTGTAATAGTTCGTCGGGGGCAGTTATGTGGGTGACCTGTGTCACCTTGAATGGAATATAATTAAATTTTAGAAAATAACAAACCTCCGCATAAATCCCTTCAGCCAGGGTGACTGATATGTTCAGCCGAAGTAAGCTACAGACACAGTAAACGCAAGTAATGATGAAGTAATAATTTTGATCAAAAATTGTTTTTTCCTTTGAAATTAAATCCACTGCAAGTGACATTGCAGCAGAAACCACGAAAACCACTTCGGCCAATAGCATCAATTGTCTTCCTTTAATGCAATTACTGCAAAGTTGGATTTGTTTCCGGATTTGTAAAAGCAATCTCCTCCAAATTACAACATCAAGACTACTTGCCCCATAAAGTTGAGTGTTTATTTTGATGGCTTCACGAAGCTGGATAGCAGTAATCAAAATTATGACAATAACTATATTAAAACACACGTGTTGATCATACATATACGTAATTACGAGCGTTAAGGTAATAGTTTACTACTGAAAAAAATATTGCAACTCCACATGAACCAGAAAATTTAATATTTTATAATTGGATGTGTATAATTATATAAATTTTGAATTTAATTTGTTCGTTCTTAAAATGCTTATAGAAGGATTATACATCGTAGGTGAATAGTAAAAATGGTCTAAGTGCAATTTTGATTAGAAGCAAAGCAAGCTTGCCTTTTTCCTTAAAGGCAAAACGGAATAGTTGCAAGCCTTCCTATTGATTGACAAATAACTTTCTTCAGATAATACTTTTTATTATTTTTACTTCATTTATTCACGTGTTTTTCCACCTAAATGTTCGAATAACTTTTTTTTGCCTGTAATAATTCATATTTCACTCAACGTTTAAGGATACGGAGCCAAAATTCGTATTCTAATTACGTTCTCATTCGTTTCTTGCGACCATTTTGCTTTTAGGCGAAATTGTATGTAGACCATTTTGCTTTTAAAACTTGATGCATCTATTCCATTTTTGCATTTAGTAAAACTGCATGTAGGCCATTTTGATTCTAATCGAAATTGTACTTAGACCATTTTACCTCTTCACCAACGATATACATAGACTAACCTCAACGATACTAACCTCCAAGGTTTTCAGCATCAGAAATGTTTTGGAATCTTCCAAGTAAGGATATACGAAACCCATGGTAAGCGTCCAGTACACAATTAGATTAGCGAAAGTGACATGGTTCGGATTATACTCAAAATTATAATGGAACATTCCGTGTTCCTGTATTGACCATAATAAAGTCAACGGAAGCGTGTAGCACACGAGTACAAGGTTCTTGAACTTCCCAAGATTGAATTTAAAATTGACGCCATTTGAAACAAAATGCCGTTGAAAATCTGCTTGGAAGTCATCCCAATTATTTAACCATGTTACTAGTAGCTCTGAGCTAGTGAATAAATTTAAGTGGAACAGTATGTAACCAGTCGTAAGGCTAGCCAGGATGTAATTATTCCTGGTTGTAGTCATCCCGTAGCTGTCATTCTTCCCCGTCGTTTTCAAATGTATCCTTAATAAAATCACAGATGGAGCATTACATCTACATATATGCTAATTTTTTTATAGCCTTACCCATATGAGAAATTTGCTACTGTGATAACTTACGCATCTATAGGGTATGGTATTCCGAATGCAATATTGCTCATGTAAGTAGTGTGGCAAAAAATACTCACAAGCAAAAGCACGTAGGAATACCAGGTTATCTTTTTGTTCCAAGTGAAATAGCCGACTTGAAATGAACGCTCAACTTGTGATGTATTTTCCGATAGTGCTACTTTGGAAGGGAACCAACGTTGGGTTTGAAAATATTTGAGTATACGCCATTGTGACTGGACATTCAAAATAATGGGGCAGGTTCCAAAAATTCGCAGTAACATCAAGGTGCTGGAGAAAACTGTTGTAATTTGTTTGGTGCTTTGAGAATCATCCATGATGTTTCTGTTTTGACGGCCTTTATTTCAGTAAATAAATATTTCCTGCAAGAAAAAACACCCAAACAATTCCGGCGGCTTTTTCTTATGGAATTCACAAATTAAATAGGAAAAATGTATAGGTAAAAAATAGTATTTCAAAATATTTGGAGATAAGAACCCTAGAATCATTACAGCTCTTGTTCCATGCTCACGATATCCGACACACATTGAAATATGACCCCTGTGTCGATGTTCGTTATTGAGGGAAATATTTATTTTGATCAACCTCATATCAGCGAAAGATTTTTTGAAATGTTTTGAAATACTTCATTTAAAATTCCAATCTTGACTTGGTGTGGACTGGATGAACCACTGGATATCTGTAAGTCTTTGGAGCAAACAAAAACTGAAAATTTAATTCATTAGCAGGAACACGAATATTTGATAAAGGTGTGTAAACATAAGGTTCTCTGTTTTGTTTTGTCCTCTAAGCACACAAATGCTGTTATGAAACCCTGAGAGCACAATTAAATCGTTTATATTACATACAATCAACAACTACGAGCAATATGTAATAGCTACATGGTCTAAGAAAATAACAGTGAAAGTTGACATCTACATAAGTTCGTATTATGTCATGACGGTTACTAGCAGGAAGCAACAAGAAGCATCATTTGATCAAATTTATTTATGATATGCATATACATATGAATTATCTCCATCATTTTATCTTGTGCGTCAACTATATATGTATCATGCTGATTACATATATATTGTTTGCGTATTAATCTTCATATCAATTACCAAAATGCGTGAGATATTATTGGGAAATTTGTGCAAAAATCGGCTACCCTATATAAGTGTACATTAAATTCATGTATGTTCAGTAAATATAATTATCACGTCTTGAGGATCGGGATGCTAAAGAATATAATTCGGGTTGTAACGGCTGTGGCCTAAGTATCGACCAATAAAACCAATATTATATTATTAAAGAATATAAATTTGTGGGTTACAAGATTCATTAGCTTTCGGTAGGATTTGTGCGGTAGGATTTCAACAGAGATATCGTGCTGTGCTTGTTTGAAATTTGCTCCAGAAAATTGTTCCCAGCAATTCGAAAACAATGGATAAAATAATTATTAAAAACTTTTGGAATGAGTTCGAAAGGAAAATGTAGTTTTAATTCCTTTAATTTCATATGCAATGGTTTCCAGTTATTGCTAGGTAGCTTCACCCTTATATTGGCAGAGCTAAATATTGTCTAGGATTGCATTTCAATTATGGAGTAGTGTAATAGTGGCACCCCCATATATAATATACAGTGAATTTCTAAGTGGTTCTCAAGGGATGGTAAAGTGCTTGCAAATCAGTGCTCGGCACGGGGATTGGTAATACTCGGGTACACGGGTACGGGTATGGGTACTACCCGGGTACCGATTTTGTGTACCCGATCAATTTCGGGTACTACCCGGGTACACTTTGGTCGGCTAAAAATTTCGGGTGTGGATGCGGGTATGGGTACGGGCACAAGGATTTCAAAACGGGTATATACCCATACGGGTATAATGGGGTCATTTACTCGTACCCACGACCATTGTTCCCGAGTATTTTAATACGTTGAGAATTGAGACATTTTGATGAATTTTATACCATCATGCCCGTATGTACAGATACGTTGGAAACGTCTATACGCACTTTTAGAGTTTCTAATTACATATAGCTTAGTGTTAATACTCTTTTAAACTTAAAACATACAGTAAATGTATTTTAGACTGGCTAAAATATAAGATTTTAGGGAAACAGGATTTAGGAAGCATAAATAAATAAACACAAATGAGGAATAATAACGAAATAGATGTGGAGAATAGGATTCAGCTAAATTTTGTACGGTTGGTAATATTTCAATGAAAATATAGATTATCAAATACCGCTCTAGCTAGTCAAAATTACACACTAAGTTGTCATACATTATTATACACAACGCACTATATGTACTACATTTAGAGAAATCTTGATAAAAAGTACCCGAGTACGAGTACATGTTTGAGACTGAGATACCTGCGTATGGGTACAATTTTCGATTATTTTTCGGGTACGGGTACAATGCGGGTACAGGTACATGGTTTGAGATTACATTGCGGGTACGGGTATGAAAAATGTGAACCCGGATACTCGGGTATGGGTACGGGTAATTATAGATACCAGATATTGCAATACCCGCACTTCGGGTACGGATACGATTACGGGTACCGATTTTTCATACTCGATCCGAGCACTGTAGCAAATGCGCCAATGTATGGGGATGACACTATATCTTACTATGTACTATATAGTAACAAATATTTTCGGGTTCCAAAACAGCAACCTCAATAATATCAGGGCAAACGAGAGTTGCAGCATTTGTTCAAAATACTCTAACACTGTTCTCATTGGCAGCTTTAGTATCTGTAGAGCAATGGTAACTTTCTTTTGATCCGATACAAACAGAAATTAACTAAAGAGTAATCATTGAAAGTATGAAAACTGAGCTCGTATTTATGGTAAACCGAAAAAATCAAAACTGCCGCGAATGTAGAAACATTCTATTTTATTTTGTCAGCAAATTGCTAAATCCAATAAAAGTATGGTCACAAAAGAAAATTCCAAGTTCCAATAATTAGGTATGCCACGGGTCTAGTGTTTCTTGTCAATTGCAAGTTAACCGCAATTGCTAATTGAACTTGCAAGTTCGGTTCGATTGCGGTTATTTTACACCAGGTAATTGCAATTGTCGGTGCAAGTGCAATTTCTGTATATTAAATTGCAATTACAAAAGCATTAAATACTCGCAATTATCGGTTAAGCACAACTGACATTGCAAGAAATTCAGTTGCAATTACCAGTGCTTGCACTGCAAAAAGTTGCAATTTTAAAAATACATATCAAGTTAATTGCAACTTGCAACCGTTTCGAATTTGAGCACAAAATGCCTCGATAATTAAGTCATTCCGCTCAAATAACATAACTTGCAATTGTACTTATCGGTGCAATTACATCCAAATGTTTTTGCAATAACCTTACCAACTGCAAGTAACTTATGAACTAATTGCAAGTTCAACTTCGGTTATTTGCATGATTTAATTGCCGCATTTTAGCAAGTACCAGTTACGGCATTACTGATACTTGCATTATCAATTATAATTGTAATCGCAAGTTCGGTTATTCCCAATACTTGCGCCGACAGAAACACTACACGGGTCGTATTTTTGTTGGAATGAGATTTTTTTGTGATCAGCGCCCATCAAATTTGTTGACCGTAATTAGAATTGGGTTTTTCAAAATTAGTGACGTGTTTTCGGGACATTTGTTTTGTAAACAAATAGTTACTCCTGTGCGTGTCCTTAACTTTTGAACCAGTGGCTGTTTATATCTCGACCTTGATTTCATGTTGAGAAGGAGTGTGCATACAGAACACCATGATCTATAGGATATTGAATTAACAGGTGAGGAAAAGACCAGTTGTGATCAAAACATAACGTAAAACAAAAAGCATTTAAATAGCACCTGGAATAGTAATAAAGATTCAAACTGAAAATATTTTATTTCATAAATAATGTCAATAATGCAAATAGTGACCATCTGAAAACAAATTATATATGGTGTAAAGAATAATTATTATAGCTTGAAACTTATTATCCTCAAAATACAATGAGAGTAAAAAATTGTCTAAAGAATAAATGAATAAAATTAATTTGCAAAAAGACATTCAAAATTTACTGCCAGACTTCGACGTTCTCGAAAAGATCAAAAAACTTTATCAACAAAATCTTTATCCTAATAATCAGTCAACAAAACTTTAAAACATTAACAAACTTTTAAAATTTGGCATACTACATTGGTTCTGCTTTTAGAATAATTTTCTTATGTATTACTTATCGATTTAAAAATGAAATTGCAGCTCTTAATTACCAGATTTCTTTGTAACAACTTAATCTGAGCTATTATCAGTTCATGCGTACACTTAAGTTGCTTGTTTCTACAAGCATGAATATTAGCAGGTGCATTAGCGTGGGATAACATACTGCTAGCCTTAACTTTTGTGTGGTACTTATAGGTCATAGCGGTGCGGATTTATTCTAAATGAGTGTAACGATTACCGAAGGGTTATCATTACAGTTGTTATGCCTCTTTTAAGGAAGTAGTTACTACTCACAGAAAGCGTCATTAATGAATTAACTCAATTAATGACGCACAGTATTTCAGAAGGAGAAAGAGCTACTTCTTTTTCAACCAATGTCAGGGATACATGAATGCTGGTGCAGTACAAATATAAACGTAATCCCGTATTCAATTCGAAATAATTCAGGAATCGGTTCTCTTTTTCGATGGATAAGTTTTACATATATTTGTGGTATGTGTATATGTTTGTAGCATTTTTATGTATATTTTGAATTGGGTTTGTAGTCCTTTCATTGGTACATTCAGAATTTTATGTTTACGGGACAACAGATAGGAGCGAATGGATCCAAAGTACAGTGTAGCAGAATTCGAGCAATGAGTTACTTTTCCGGGCGATGTGTAAATCACCGAAAAACTTGGAGGAGATGGTCATGTCCATGTTTAATAAATATGTCATTCTAAACAATTATGACTGCAGGTAACAGAGGTAGAATCAATGGCCAGCGGATTTGGAAGACGTAGGAATGTAATCTGTAGATATTCCAAACTGTGTAATGGTTATTAAAAACGTCAACGTGTGAATTCCGATCTGGAATAAAAAACAATTAAGTTTAACGTATGTCCTGTGAAAAGCACTGAGAAAATTACCTACACAACTTTACCGTAATAATCAACTTTTTATCCAAGTCAAAATAGTTTCCAATTTTAATAACTGTCGGCTCCGTTTTCAGCATGATGTAAAAGAACTTGAGCTATCACATTAAAAATATTATGCATATAGATTAGTTCGACACAAATACAACTCACATAAAAAATATGGCACGAAATTGATTCCGCCTTGCTGTCCCAAGCAACATACAGATCAGTGCCTGTCATGGGAACGGGTCACACCCGGGTGTTTGGGTGCAGGAACGGGAACGGGTATCATATGGGTGCAAAATGTTTTCTCCCAAAAGTGTGGGTACGGGTTTGGGAACCAACCTTTCCAGTTATAGTATGTGAGAACAGGAACCCATATGGGAACGGGTGCAATACAGACTGAATGGGACCTGTACCCAACAGGATCGGGAACGGTATGCTCAAAAACCCATTTCTGCTCATGTGTACCCGTGTACAGAGGAATCTTGCGAGCATAACGATAATTACATGATTGATTTATATTGGTGTGGTGTGACCGACTGCTTTTGTGTCGTTATTATAGTTTAGAGGCAAACGCTTTGTTTGAAACGATCATCCCACGTCGAATGATGATATGTTTGAATTGTGAATTGTGTGACTTATATGCAAGTGTTGTGGGTGTGAAGTGACAAAATTATTTACCTAAGTTAAATTAGTTAAGGATTGCATTCAGCTCTGTGCCTAAAATCTCTCGTAGTAAATATTGAAAAAAAATGGATCTAGTAGTAGATTTGGAAGAACATTTTAGCGATGATACTGCTGCGGTTAATAACGAAGCTATCAAAAAGAAGCGATCAGTTGTGTATCATCATTTTACAACTGAATTCAATTCTTCAAAAACACTATTGAAGTGCAACTATTGCAGGTAATATAATATGCATCGTTCAGCATTTAAATGATCTCTATGCCTACATTAAATAAAATAGTAAATATAATTTCAAAATCAACATTACAATTAAATGCATTTTAATCCAGCACAAGACTCAAAAAGGATCCATCAGGCTCTACTGGAAATCTGATGAAGCATATAAAGAGATTCCATAAAAATATTAATATTGGAGGATCCGATCCCGAACCTGAGGGTCCCTTGAAAAAATATTTCAAGGCTGCACACGTAAAGCTCCGAGATTGTAAATTGTCTGAAAAGTATTGCACCATATAAATTAGTGCTGAAATGTCTCTATTATGTTACAGGGCTTCAACGAAGTTGAATTTGAAAATCGACTCCTCGATTTCATTGTAATGGACAATCTGCCATACGCAGTAGGAAATTCGAGCTTTTTCAAAACTTTTGCATTGTACGGCAGAGATACGGCAAAAGCCATCATTCCCAGTTCATCAACAATAAAACGAAAATTAAGCTCTAGGTATGAAGTACAAAAGCAAGAGCTCAAAACAATATTGAAGGTAATTTATTATCATAATTGTGTCGTTATAGTTATTACTTTCATTATTCCAGAAGATTTTAAAATAATTTGTTTATTCGTATTTACTGATTGATATTCAAGGAAGCCCCTGGAAAACTTTCCCTGATCGTTGATTGCTGGACATCAAAAAATTATATTTCATTTCATGGAATAATAGTTTGTTGGATTTCTTTGGAATGGGAGTACAAGGAAGTACTTCTCGATTTGGACTTTCTACACGGTCGACATTCCGGCAAAAACTTAGCCAATTCGTTAGTTAAAGTTTTGGAAGACTACGACATTTTGGATAAAATATTGGCAATTACTACGGACAACGCCTCTAACTGTGACACAATGCTTATTGAATTCCAAAAGGTGTTAAAAGCGAAGGTAGACCGTGAACCATTTTAATTTATATATCTTCATTGATTTTATTTAGAGTAAACATTATTTCAAGTAATCAACTAAATGGCTTAACTTATAGGACTTAACATTCCTTCCAAATAAAAGCCGCGTACGATGTTTGGCTCATGTTGTAAATTTAGCCTGCCAGGATGCGTTATTGATTTTGAAACAAATCTGTCCAGTTGATGTGAGCACCGAAGAATCTACAGAAGCAAATGAGCAAGATTCTGATTTTGCTGAGATTACTTTCGATGCATACGAAGAGGGGGATGTGAGTTTAATGGATACTAGTGAACTTTCCGACAGCGAGATCGATACTGACACGGAGGAAGCCTTACAGCCAAAAATGTCCCTATACCAGAGAGTATGTTGTTGAATTTGCCATTCTGATTATTGAATTAGTAAAATTAGTCCCAATTTACTTAGTAAATAATATTTGTATAGATTCGTGCATGTATTCAGAAAATACGATTGTCAACAAGGCTACGTCAGGATTTTGAAAATGCATGCATGCTACACAAAATAAAGCCCAAAATGTTGCTTCGAGATAACCAGACGCGCTGGAATTCGACATTAAAAATGTTGGAACGTTTGAGTGAGCTTAGAAAGGTATGTTTTTAAACCTTGATTATTTACGGTAAAGCCTGTTTGTCACTAAGTGTTGAAATTTTAGCCGTTCGAATTGCTTAGAAGAAACGAAACATCATTGAATAAATTCAGCGTTTCCGATGCAGAATGGGAATTCATTGACGAAATGATCAAGTTCTTAAAGGTAGCCATTATTAATTGCCGCGGAATTTTTTTTGCGGGCATTTTTTCATGACAAAGACATTCTTCAAGACAGTTAAATTAGCAGCAGAGTTTTTGTCTAGCTGATTTGGTGTTTTATTTCAGCCATTTGAACACGTTATACTCTTGCTGTCCAAATCGACGAGCCCAACAATGTCGCTTTCAGCAGCCGTTTATATAGAATTATTTAATCATTTGGAATCTTTCACGGTAACAATTACAGGTGTTGTTTCTGTCTCGTTTGGAAATATTTTATTCTATAATCAATGCTTACAATTTGTATTCCAATTTATAATAGCCACAAAAACATTGCTCTGGTATCGTCAAAGCTGCAGCTTCTGCGTGCTCTAAACTCAACAAATATTACCCTCAAACCGATTCTGCGTCTACGTTATTGGATTAGGTAATAGTTTATGTGTAGTTTCAAATTCATTTGCCTGGAACCAATTGACAGGACCATGAACATAAATATATTTTTATACATTTAAATGGTTTTGCAGTCCTCGATCCCCGCTGTAAATTTGACTGGTACAGAACTGTGGGAATTTCGGAGGACATTGTTAAGGCAAACAAAAAGTACGTTTATAAAATATATTATCTACAATTAATACAACAAACTTTTAATTATTATTATCGGCTCACGATGCTCCGTACTTTGAGATCGTGTTTTAATTTCTGTTTTAGGGAGGTTATTTCTAAATGGAAAACGTTCTACAAGGTTGCCGCATCTCCTTCTGACCAAGAAGCAGAAACTTCGGGGTTTGACTTAGTAGCAAACCAAATGCAAAAGTCAAATGTGGACAAGTTTGACGAACTTCGAACCTACCTATCCTTTCCTGTTGTGGATCCGTCGAAATGTACTCATGTACTTACCTGGTGGAAGGTACTAAGAATTGAAAAAATAATATCAAAAAGTTGAGGACTGGAATGAGCGTACATTACATGTACATTATATTTACATTTTACAGGAAAACGAAAAATTATTCCCCGCAGTATCCACCATGGCAAGAGATTACTTGGCAGTAAGTGCCACTGGAGTGCCAATTGAGAGGACATTTGCATTTGGATCTGATTTATTGAAGCCGAAAACTTTGTCGTTATCAGCGGATTCAATTCGCAAAAGATTTTGTTTAAAAGCATGGGGCAAATACAAACTCGAGGGCTTTGAAACAAATAGAATGAAGGCAATTGCCAAGACAATGTACGGATGCAAATAATATAATTTTTTTGTGTAGCCATTGTTAGCAACAATTAAAACAATAAATAAATAACCTGAGCCTCTTTTAACCTTCATTATATGAAATTCCGTTTCGGGTACGGGAACGGGTTCCAGGGTTTTGGGTACGGGTTTGGGTGCACCCAAAACTAATTTTTGGGAACAGGAACGGGAACGGGTTTGGGTGCAATAATTTTAAAAATTTCGGGTCTGGGTGCGGCACTTTTGTTCACAAGATTTCGGGTGCAATTTGGGAATTGGGTTCTGCCTTGTACCCAAACCCGAACTGTGGGAACGGGAATGGGAACGGGTACAACTTTTCTGTTCCCATGACAGGCACTGATACAGATATCCTTTAGCTTTTACTATCTTTATACCATAATCACTAAAATCGTTGCCAAATTATATAACAAATAAACAAAATTGGCTTAACAAAAACGTCGTTCTGAATATGGAAGACTATCTATAAAATTGGCATGTAATTGCGTATCAAATATTTTACCTCTGGTTTTACTAATTCATCCGAGGTACCATCGTAAATCTCCAACAGGTCCTCACCTAGGAATTGTTCCTAAGAAATGAAAGCCTTATATAATTTTATTAGCTTTTCCATTAAAGGTCAAGCCAAAAACGTTACGAACTCACTTCCTCGTAAATATTTTCTGCTTGCAGTACTGAAATGTATATCCTGCACCAGGTAAATGCACAGAACAAGAGAGTCACAGTGCAAAATATATAATCAGACCCATTTAGCTCCCTAACTAAACTGAGGATATCAGAAATGAAAAAAATCCCAATGGATGTAATGAAAATTGTCTCGTTAATATTCAAAAGTTGGCGCCCTTTTAGGTAATTGCTGCAAAGTTCAACTTGGTCCCTGATCTGGCAAACAAGGTTTCTCCAAGCCTGGACGTCGTGGGTTTTTATTGGACTAGATTCAAATCTCTGTTTGATAGATTCCCGGACCTAAGTAGACAATTCGAACATATGTTATCATTGTTTTCCAAACCTTGTCAAACAACCGGACAGATTTGAATTTTACCTGCTTTAATGTTACGCACAAATATTTCAACATCAAGAACGTCTTGATATCCTCAAAAGGCGCATAAGAATAAAAGAAAATGCAAGTGATGGATGTACAAATCACACTTAAGACATACAAATTTGGATTTTTGTCATAATTCCCGAGATAGGTTCTGAACATCACCATCGACCATAGGATGTATGTAAATACAAGAATTGCTAAAAGAAGTTTGCTTTTTAAATTTACTAAACGGAACCTAAAGGGATTATCTGAGCCGAAACAAATTGAAAATTGATATTCAAAACTCCTCCAATTGTTTAGCCATTTGACGAAGAGGTTTCCATTAATAAATAAATTCAAGTGTCCAATGATGAGGAGGAATCCTATGGCAGCAATTGTGTAGCTATTTATACTGGAGTAGAAAACGTTGGTTTTCACGACAAACACTTTGGAATGTCTTGCCCTACACAGTATTTAACATTTAAATCAAGATTAGGCCATTAAGAATCATTTAGCCTATGAAATTAAAGCAATTCAAAATAAACGCTCACAGATCAAGTGGAAATGGAATCCTCAAACCGATGTTGCATACAAAGTTGAAAACGCAGAGTATTTGGAATGTGGTCATGAAGTAAGAATACCAAGTAATTTTCCTGTCCCATGAGCGATATCCCGATTCATAAAGTGAATCTGTGAGGATTCCCCTGCAGGGTATTTTTGGCAAGGAAAACAACGCTGGTATCTGTTTAGGCTCCAGCTTCGAGTTTTCATGTAAAATAATCGGGTATGCCCCAAATATTCTTAAGACTTTAATCACGGGAATGAAACTACTACAGATTTTATTATAATCGTGAATTTTATTCATGCCTGCTTTCAAAATGTTATAACTCGGTGTAACTTGACAATGAATGTTGACGTCTATAACACCGTGTAGCAACTCAAAGTGCAGACTAAGTTTCTACACTACAATTTATTCCTGATTAAATGTCAATTTGGGGCTGTGGGAGCAATTTTAGGAAGTAATAAGGCAAACATGTGTCATTTGAAATTTGTTTATTCCGTGACATGATTATTGATATCTAAACTTATTAGCATAAGTGCCATGGGTTGCTAAATGCTCAATTCAAAATTAAATCCATATTTAGCCTTTCCCACAATTGCGATATTAATTTTTATTGAGGCATAGTGGAATTGGTGTGCAAAATGCCTATAAGCAAAGTCACGGTATGCTGTGCCACCATTTACTGTAAAAACAAATAAAAAACAGTAGAATTTTTTATTTTTTAATCTGTCCGACTCCCATAAGATCTTATGGGACGCAATTTTCAAGTGCACGAAATACGTAATTAAGCACATTTAAGGCGATGTTTTAATCCTTGACATAGTTTATTAACTTGTATTTACAAACAATTTTCTGTCCAGGTCGACGTACTTCCCAAAAGTAATGATACTTGGTGCTAATTTAATAAAATTGGGGAGAAACGCAGCCTATTTTTATAGTGTTCTGTTTGTAAAAATTGTGTTTCCAAAATATTGGAATTAAATTTGGAATGTAGTATTTTGAATACTCGCCTCCCATTTTGTTGCTTGGTCGGCATTTTAATCACGAACCATTGGGATATCTTTTGCCAACAATTTCTCCTACAAAAAAAATTGCAGAATTTTAAACTAAGGATATTTTTTAAATTGTGTCCAACGCACTGCTTTCCCAGGACAACGATTGATTTCAGAGTGGGTTGGACGTTGTTCATTTTTCCTTGAAGCAGAAAGTCATGTTGATTATTTTGTGTATAACCGAAAACGAATCCAGACGATTTTGCACTTCACCGACGAAATAAAATATTTGAGCAATTATGCAAGCGAAAGTTTGTCGAGCAATTATGGGAGTGGCAGTACACCTATAATTGAATATAAATAGAATTTAGAAAATAACAAACCTCCATATAAATCCCTTCAGCCAGGGTGACTGAAATGTACATCCGAAGCAATAAGCTACAGACACGGTAAACACAAGTAATGATGAAGTAATAATTTTGATTTCTAAGTTTTAAAACATTAGAGCATACACCCCTGTGACTGGACATTTGACACAGTGGGACAGATTCCAAAAATTCGTAATAATACCAACGTGCTGGAGAATACTTTCGTAATTTGTTTGTTGCTTTAAAAATCATCCATGATGTTTCTGTTTATTCAGTCTTTATTTCAGTAAATAAACATTTCCTGCAAAAAAAACACCCAAACAATTCCTGCGGCTTTTTCTTATGGAATACACAAAAATAAGTATGAAAAATGTATGGATAAAAAATAGTATTTCAAAATATTTGGAGATAATAATACAGGAAAAACTCGATATAACGGATGGCTCTACAACGGATATTTAGTTACACCGGACAGATTCGTTTGTCCCGGCAAGCCTCCCATATAACCAATGCTAAAAATATTGCATACAACGGACATTTGTATACCGGAAATTTAGTTATAACGTACACACTTTGAAGCCCTTTGGAAACATTTTGCATGCATATAACGGATTTGAACCGGATATTTATTGCAAAATAGTCTATTGGCTCTCTTTATCATGTAATCGTTATTCCAGGCAATTCAAACGTTATTCCTCATATATGTATTTAGCAACAATGGTCATATTGAGACCGCTTCGTTAAACATACATTTTGGTTGCATTAGTAGGAAGTCATCCAATTGGTTTTAGTTTATGTCTTCCAATTTGTTCAAATTGCTGAAATGAAAAAATCAAACCGAAAGAGTTTAAACTTAGCAGAAAAAGCATCTATTATTTTTGAAATTCAAAGTGGGATCTCTCAAGCTCAGGTTTGCAAAGTTCGTACTCTGTCATCATCCACAGTGAATGATATTTGGAAGAAAAAAGAAAAAATCTTGAGTGATCACCTGAAAATTGACCCAAATGCTAAAAGAGTACGGTCATGTGCATTTCCAACAGTAGACGAACGACTTATACAATGGCATGATGTACAGCGAAGCAGAAATATCCCAATTAATGGGACACTTTTACTTGGTCAAGCCCAAAAAATTGCTGCAAATTTAGGAATTTCGGATTTCAAGGCAAGCTTGGGCTGGCTTGGAAACTGGAAACGAAGACACGGAGTGAAATTTTACAGCATTACTGGTGAGGCTGGAGAAGTTGACGATAAAATTGTCAGCAACTGGCTGCAAAATGTATGGCCGGCATTGAAGAAAGACTACAAGCCCGAAGTTTTTTACAATTGTGATGAAACCGGATTGTTTTATAAATGCCTACCAGATAAAAGCATGAATAGAAGAGGAATGGTCTGTACGGGGGGCAAACTATCAAAGGAACGCATAACCGTCATGTTGGCTTCAAATTCTACAGGAACAGACAAGCTTAAACCAGTAGTTATTGGCAAATTTGAAAACCCAAGGTGCTTCAAAAATATTAGGAAGAAATCGTTGCCAGTTGATTATTACAACAACTCAACAGCTTGGATGACTCAGGAGGTAGCTTTTGGACTTTCATTATCATATATGTATATAATATTCTTCAAGAGTTACATAAAATTCGGAATTCGAAATATTATTTTGGTATGCGTTTTTAGATTTTCTCAACCTGGATAAAAAAACTGGATCTAAGAATGCGGTTCAAAAGAAGAAAAATATTACTTCTTGTGGACAACTGCAATCCCCAGAAAATTAGAGAAAAAACTCCTAACATTAATTTGGTGTTTCTCCCACCAAATGTGACTTCAAAGTTACAACCTATGGACTTGGGGATAATTAGTGCAACGAAAGGCTACTATCGCAATTCTCTCGTTCGAAAAGTTATTGACCGTATGGATAAAAATGAATCACCCTCAATTGACATTTTGGAAGGAATTCTTCAGCTTGCAGACGTCTGGCGTCTGGTTCAACCAGCAACTATTTTGAATTGTTTCAAAAAATCAAAAATAATCGCATCAGTTGAAGACAATTCTGAGAATGATTTGGAATTTGTAGAAGAACCGATTTGGACTCCAATTGCTATGACTGAGGAAGAGTATTCGAATTACGTTGAGGTGGACGAAAATGTAAGTTCAACTTTCAGAAATCATCGGTAAAATGTCAAAAGAATTTGCATGCGTTTCGATGTAAAACTGCATGACCACATTTACAATTTTACCAAATGTGACATGATCCAGATGCCTATTTACATGCATTTAGTAACTTTAGGTCATCTTGTTTTCACCGACGACATATTAAGCACAGAAGGATAATATAACAATAGTTATTTAGACTTCTATCCTTAAGACCGCTGTATTTATATTTGTAGTGATATATTTACAAAATTTCTTGTTTATTTATAGCTCGCTACGTACCATGAAGATGAGACTGACGGTAGTAATAATAGCAATACTGCTGAGGATGAAGATGACTGTGAGGATGACCCGGAAATCATCCGAAACATTGTTACAGCTGCTACTGCACATTCTCATTTACAAGACCTGAAGACGTATTGGCTCAGTCAAGACCACGAAGACGAAAATTCGGAGTTTTTTTCTTCTGTTGCTAAAATCGAAAATCTGGTTTTAAAAAGAAAACTCTCTACACTGGTTCAGCAACCAATCACTAAATTTCTGCGTGCCGAATTATAATTATTGTTCTCCTATATTTAATCAATGTTTCTAAAGTCGATTTATTATTAATCCGGGGTTTGTATGTTGTATTTCAACAAAATTAAAAGTCAATATGCCTTATCGGCCTTGTCTGTTATTGTGGAAATTATATAACGGATTTTATCCGTCATATGCATACAACGAATATTTTTTATACCGGACAAATTTCATCGGTCCCCTGGGAATCCGTTATATCGAGTTTTTCCTGTACATGACATTCTAAAGTTATTACAGCTCTTGTTCCATGTTCACTATATCTGACACATATTGAAATATTAACCCACGTGTCGATGCTCGTTAGTGAGGGAGATGTTTATTTGATCAACCTAATATTTATTATATATTTTATTACATATAAGATATTTTGGAATGTTTTGAAATACTTCACTTAAGATTCCGAACTTGACTTGGTGTGGACTCAATGAGCCACTGGATATCTGTGAGTCTTTAAAACAAACAAAAAACTGCGAATTTAATTCATTAGCAGGAATACAAATATTTGATTGAGGTGTGTAAACAGAAGTTCTACTGTTTTATTTTGTCCTCTAACAATAAGCACACACATGCTGTTCTGGAACCCTGAGAACACAAAATTGCATCGTTTACACTACACACAATCAACAACTTAAGAGCAATACGTGTATAATGGCTACATGGTTTTAGAAAACAATAATAAAGGCTGACATCTACATTAGTTGGCAGGCACACGGGAATAAGGGGGGACAGGAGGGACACTGTCCCCCTCAAAACATTTCTGGGAAGGGCAAGCAATACAACTATCCCCCTACTTTTCAGGAATTAAATTAGTCTTTTCGTGACTTTTTCTGCCAAAACTGCAATAAAACTTCATTTTTTTAATCGTGTATATATCACTATTGATTTTATTTTAAAAACTTGAATTAATCTATTTCTTCTAAGCAAATATGTGTATCTAAGCCGTGTGGCAAAATATTTTTCTCATCCTTGCACGCACAAGCAGGAGTAGATAGTACTTTATACATACTTGTAGAAATCAGTTAATAATAAATGAATAATAAAAAACTTAATAAATCCAGTTAACTATGAAAAATATCTTGGTGGCTGACCCGCAGACGAACTTAATCATTTACTAAACACAATTCAATCCTTCCGACTGACAAAATAGCACAAAATCGAGAAGAATTCGAAAACCAACCCGAGTAGTACGATCAACAGTTTTACGAAAGGGACACAATTGGATTGACAAGCTGCGGGACATGCTACGGTAGTCCGAATTAATTTTTTAAAGCGACTCCTTTCACCCTTGATAGTAATTTTGAACGTATTTAAATCATTTTATGTTAGTCAGTATTGCAATAAACTTTCAGGGTTGAATCTGTATGGTAGGGTGATAATTCAAATAGTACCGTAAGAATTCAATGCACCTCGGCCCCTCAAGAAAATGAAAGATATTTTTCTATCGATCAGTATTTCCCTTGTTTTTTTAAATTTGGAACATTATTTCCGCTACCCATGCCAAACATTTTGGCCTCCCATTTCCAGATAGCTTACAATAATGTCCACACTGTCCAGGTCCTGACCAAAAATTTTGGTCTGGATCAAAAGTTTGAGCATGTTGAAATAATCCTTTCCATAGTTACGCCAGACCGATAAATCTGTTCCAAAAATCAAAGAACAGACCGAACCATTCCCAAAACTAGGATCAAAACTTCAATCAGTGCAACGATTCTTTGATTCCCTCTATTTCAAATCCCTAAAACTTTGCTAGTATTTAGTGTTTGTAATAAAAAAAATCTAATATATAAGATTCAGTTGTTGCCTTTTTTGTGAAAGCTTTTTTTAGATTTACAAGAAAATTCTTTAAAATTGAGAAAATCTGTATATCAGATGTTAGTGTGAGCTAGATAACCTAAAATAAAGTGTTACCTTATAAGTACGTACACATATTTATATGCACTAGCAAAGTAACTACAATGAATTAAACGTTTTGTCCCCTCCCCCACTTTTTTTGGATGTTCCTGAGTGCCTGTTAATTGATATTATGCCTTGGTATTAGCAATAAACAAGAGGAAGCATCATTTGATGAAATTTATAAACTATTTAGTATCAATACTTTATATCATGCTGATTACTATATTGTTTGTTTATTCGTCTTCAAATCAATTAATTTGGTAATTTGGTAATTAACAAAACGCTTGATATTTTACTGGTATTATAATACAGTTTTGAAAAAAAAATCGACTATCCTATACAAGTACACATTAAATTCATATTTGTAAATAATTATCACGTTTTGACACTCGGGTATCCAAAGATGATAAATTGGTGGGCCACAAGATTCAGGAGCTTTCGGTACGATTTCTGTTTGAACCTGTTCACAATTTTATGTCCTTTAACTACTTTAAACTAGGACGTGTAAGTTTACGATAAAGTTTCCGTAATTTAGTTTGTATCCGTTACGTAATTTTAATAACGTTCTTCCAGAAAAACGTGTTAACATCAGCATTTATGGGTGGTAATCTAAAAATTGTGCTAAAATAAAAATCCGACGCTGCTGTCGTCACAACGACGCTTGATTGAAGACGCATTTAATTTATAGATAGAGTTTTCGACCTTTGAAACATTCGCTGCGGAAATAAACGCAAAGCGTATAAGTATGCATTTAATCCCCCCTGGAATAAAGATTTGAGGACAACTGCTACAACCATTGACCAAAATCGAATATTAAGAGCTTAAAGTCAATGACGAGTTTTTACAACGTCCAATGCTCAACTCACCTCTTCAGCATGTATAATTTCCGAGATCTAAAGCTGTTTGTACATAAGCTTCCCCGTGAGTCTAAGGAATTGCCTACCTTAATACATTGCAATTTTCTTAATGGTCTTCCCACTCATCAATTTTGATAAAAACTTCACATATTTCTGACTAATTATTTCAAGCTAGTGTGCGAAATCTTCTGACGTGCAACTAATAAGGGCTTGGACCCTTAACAATATTGTTTAAACATTAGAATTATGATTATCATAATCGCAACCTTCAATATTCAAAAAATTACAACTTGAAGTCATTTCAATACTAACAAAACTAATTCAATTATTTGAACTTTCTAAAAATTCAAAATTAGGAATTAACAATTCTCATACCTTTATATTATTAGCATTTATAATAATGTTATGCAATAACCCAGCTAGCACAACGTAAACTTTAAGTTACCTTCAAGAATACTTTAGCATGAACACAAGATATCCGCACGAAATCGTAAGTTATCATCAAAGTTAACTTCAAGTAATCTTCAAGAATGTCATTTGGCCGCATAAAACAGTCTTCGGCTAATCTTCTAAGATTCGCACCAAGAGAGTACCAGGATACGCAAGCGAACATCTGAAGAATAGATTTTGGTTCTGCGCATGCATTGGGTTTAGTATGTAGGTACATATATAAATTCATATGCATTTACGTTACAATACCTTAAAATAAATAAAACCATAAAAATTATCCTATGGTATTTTTTAAATCAATATTTATTGATGCATAATTATACATATATGGTGAATACTTGTATTTATACGTTATCTAAAAAATACTGCTGCAATACAGACAAAAACTAGTTACAATAGAAAATTCCCAATTGATCTGATTAAGTATTTAAAAATGAATAAAAAACATTGTTCAACCAAACCAATATTAATGATTTAAAATGTAGACAAATAGCCTAAATAGCACTTGAATTAAATTGGAATTACTAATTTTTGGTGCAATAACTGATACAACGGTTTCCACTTCAGATAACTGATTCTTGACCTCGAATTTCCTTTTTCTTCTTATGTGCCTTTCCGAAAAACATTTGACACCCGTGGCCAACCTTGATATTGTGAATGTATAATAATAATAATATTTTGTGTGTTTGAAACATGTGTTTCAAAATGTTAATTAAATGTAAAAACTAAACTTAACACCGTACCGTTTGCTATTCTCCAAATTCACCACTCTTTGTAACTTATTCTTAGTCTCGTATATGAGCTTCTGCAGAAGCAATGCAGTCAGTAAAAAGAATGGCGCCAAAATAAACCACGCAGTCGTTTACACGAACATTAGACGAAAGATCAAGATATGAATTTTTGTATAGTCGTGGGTAAGAATTCTTTAAGTTCACGCGTCTCCGTCGCCATATTCGCGAGATGATTTCACGAAACTCGAGACCGTTTCACGATATCTTAGAGCAAACTTGTGCTAGCTGGGAACATTATGGTTAACGCCGAGTACGATAAGTGTAATGAATTTTAACCAGGACAAAACAGCAAAATGGACTTAAATAAAATCAAGAATATTTTGGAAACAATTGAATAAATTAGGATTTAAAAAACAAAAACGAGGATGCTTTTACGGTTCTAAAATGTACAACCACGTGCATTTGATATGATTGGATTTAAAGCTGCGAAGAACGAAACAAAGCATCTCGGATACAAACACAAAGCTATAGCTACTGTACTACATGACATATGGCTACAAAAACAAGTGAAGGCATCCAAAATTTCTAAAGCTTCAGAAAGCATCGTGTTCTCTGCACGTGATTACCCGGCAATGAATAATATGTAAGTATCATATAAATAATATATTATGTTCAGTCGTACCTCAGATTTTTTGTTTCGTTTATTATTACTCAAATTCCTTCCATATCAAATGCCAGTTTTATTATGTACATACAATATTACAAGAACCTTTTATCCCGCTACAACAATTTCAGAACAGATTTTTCAAAATATGTAAGCCTATCATTTTGAAGAATTGTTTCCTCGCATTTCCAAATTGTGTTACATCGTCCTAGGCTAAGAATTGTGTTCACAAACTACAAAAGTGAAGCTGAGATTTATTGAAGATGTTTTGAATTTTTGTAACCGACTACAACATTTTCACAAGTATCGTCTGCCGCCATTCTACAGGAAAATAATGGGAAATTCAACTTAAAGAGTGGAAAACGAGAGATTTCCAATTTGGTCAATTTTTTCATGGAATCTCGAGTTGTCTCGAAAAATATTTTGGAACTCAGCTTTGTATTAAATTTCATGGTCATTCATTCTATTCTAACATTTAACATCTTCCTAAGCCACAAAATGTGGTCTCACAATATGTGAGACAAAACTGACTGAAAGAAAAAATATTTTTATTTCAACTCCAGCAAATCCTCACTAAGCAATTCATACACTTTGATACACATTTCCGGTTCCTGAGACCGCATTTAAGGGTTCAGAAGATAAAATAAGGTTCAAATAATTTCACAATAGCATTTAATTATCTTAGCATTATTCCATCCCGTAGTAATTACTGTAACCACAAACTATTCCACAAACTCCAAAACGACTTAATAATCAAAAAAAGTATTTACACAAATACTGTCCGTAAACAGAGATGCATTGTTGTCTATACTTGCAATATAATATGATATGTTATTATCTGAACGAAAGTTAAGAATAGAGCGGTTCATCAATGTTATTTTCCTGGTGATCCCTTAACTGAATGTCAGTAAAAAATCCCTGGCAGTCCGCAAACGTTGGTCTCTTCTCTGGTTCCTTTTCCCAACATTTCATCATCCAATCGAACCTAAGAAATGTGATTAAATTACTAGGAAAAAATTCTTGAATGTGAGTAATAAAATTCGACTGAGAATCTTACACTTCTGGAAGAGCACCCGAGTAGAAATGACTGGTCAGATTTACGTCTGAAAATGGGAATTGACGTTAGTTGACGTTAAACTGACTAAGCTCAAATTTTTGGTCACAGATGCGATGTCCCATGAACGTCAATGAGACTATCACAAATATTATCGCAATTCTCAACAAAAATACAACGTTCTTTTAACATCAGGACCTAACGTTAATCAATAGAACATTCACGACGTTTAGTTAACGCAAAATCCCGGCGAAATAACGACAGCAACTATACCAATGGTTATATTTACGTAAACTTGACGTAAATAATAGTGCCTCCTAGCAATTGCCTTCCATAGACCCATTACATACATACGTCAAGCCCGGTCGTTAATGCAACGTCAAATTTTGGTCAAACATAGTAAACTCGGCACATGCGTATTTACAAACTGGCCGAGAGCGCACTATAGTCAAAACTTTAAATGACTTGGCTCTGATCTGTTACTTTCCTGTAACTTCTAACAGCCAAAGATTACTTCTTTTCGTCAATTATTTCAGGTAAGCAAAACAAATTATTATTTTATATCAAAGTGTAAGTCGTGTGTATTATTTGAAGCAACGAGTTTTATGATAACAGTTATTATTAGAATGTAAATACTAAATATGTCCCTGTTTATCAAAGGTAAGTAATTTTTAAATGATTATGGTTAAGGAAGTATGTACTTGTAAGGCAACGCTTAATGTTAGCTATTATTAATGTTGAAAGGTAGGAAACCCTAATATTTATTTGGAATAATTATAGGGTTTCAATTTGTGACAATTTTCAACATTTTTAATAACTGATAGTGTGTCGCCAACACTATCAAGTATATCCCTACCATATCAACAATCAACATTCTTTCCAGCAAATAGTTTCTAATGCAGAAGGACAAATAAACAATAAATAATTTAATTGTGAATTCAACGCAAATAATGTCCTCAAATATGATAATTAGTTGTAAGTTTTTAAAAGATGCAGATAATTAATTGTTGTACCTTTCTTTAAGTTGCAACTAAATCTAAAAGTGAAATATTTCTTATTTTCAGGTTTCATTTTGACGATCGGTGGGCAGAAATTTAGATTTGGAATCAGGAATACGGACAGAAGAATGCTGCGGACAACTTTGAATGATGACTTTTTAACTATTTAATTATTTTTTTGGGATGGAATTTAATCAGTAAATTATATTTCAACCCACGTGAACAGGGAGGTTAAATTGCGTTGCATTAACGATAGTATTTGGCGTAAACCAGACGTTATTTCTATAGTTATCTTTTCGCAAGGTGGTGACGTTCAGCTGTCGTTGTCAGAGCGGACATATTGTATTCAGCTGGACGCCACAACTGGACTTTGTTCTGACCAATTGACGTTAATTTTTAACGTACTAATAACCGTGTACTGACTAAAATTTCTACTCGGGCATGTTCCGGCTTTGAAAGTCTCAGTCCAGCCTCAAGTTCTTCTACAAATTCCCGCTTCCAACTCTTGCCAGAAAAGGGAACTGCGCCTAACGAGAAAATTTCCCAAATTGTCACACCGAAGCTCCAAACATCGGATTGAGATGAGAATTCCATGTAGCGCAAAGATTCAAGAGCCATCCAACTCCATGGCAAGGGCACCTGTCACAAAAATTAGTATCAATGGTAGTTGTAGTATCGACTGAGTAAATAAATTGTACAAGTGCTTATTTATAGGGATTTCCAGGTACATTCTCCTTTTCAATGTAATTTGAGCCTTCATAAAGTTGTTTAGACATCCCAAAGTCCGTAATTTTTACAACGTTGTTGTAAAAGACTGAAATATTACCAATTGCCAGATCCCTATGAACTACCTTTAAAGAAAATATTTTAGAGGCATGATTTATACAATTTTGAAGTTGGTACTTGTTCGATGCCCAAATAACCTGGTATATAGGTTCCTTACCTTCTTTTGAGCAATATAAGCCATGGCATTTGCGATTTGCTTGCAAAAACTGATCAAGACTGACGGATTGAGGTCCATGCTGAGTTCACTTCCGGAACTGAAAATACCTCATTTTTTATGTTTAGCAATTACTCAAGTATTAAAGCGTTTTTTAAATATTTTTTTTGTAAACATAAATAACCTAAAGCAAGGAACAGTATCTGTTTATCATTACCTAACTGGAGGGATTCGCTCTTGTAAATCCTCCTCTGAACTAAGACCAGCGTAGCTTCCTGCGTATATCGTCAGATATTCACGAAGACTACCGAAGGGGCTGAATTCAAACACAGCTAGAAACGTTCCTGGTAAAAAAAACAGTGTCAAATTATTTTTCAGCTTTATCCAAACATGATTTACAGTGTTTATAACTTCTTTCAATTACCACGTTGAATCTCTTCAATCATAGCACCAACAAATTTGAGGATGTTTGGATGTTCTCCAATAAAATTGAGAATCCTAATTTCTGCGGCTGCTGTCACAAATGCATTTGATGTGATTACCTCGACAGCAACGCAATTTCCTTCCAACGTACCTCGGTGAAGGAAGCCATATTTTCCTTCTCCCGGTATAGTAATACTAGCTGGGAACGAGAAAACGTAATTAGCAAGTAAATTCAAATAGTAATATTAATCAAATGATGAAAAAATGCTTTAAATAGTATCTAGACATGGTATGGGTATTCGTTATAGATACAAAACCGCTGAAATCCATTTGTAATGGTATGAGTGAAATGGGAAACTTGTCAATTTCTAACCCTTAAGTTGTAATTAATTAAATTTACTTTCGACGATCATAAATTAAAATTTTACCACGTACGTAAAAATATTAATTGGTCTTTGGCGATGACCTTTCTTTGGATATACCCAGGTCTTCTACTACAAGTGCTTCTTCCCCACCTTGAATTTGACTGCATAAATGTTCATAATCATTTGAATATTCCGTGACTTCAATTCGGGTGAGAGTTTGTGGAACCATGAGCGACTCCCCAGAACCAACATAATGACATTTCAGATTTTTTGGAAATATTTTAATTTTATTTTCCAACACAACCAAATTGAATATGGTCCTACAACTCCCACACAGTTGTCCAATATGAACCGAAAAACGGGCCTTCAAGTTTAGGCTCACAATGAAATATATAAATCAATTATGTCAAAAGGTCAATTAAGTCAATTTAGCTCCAAGTGAAAAATAATTTCTGGGAAAATTAAATTCTTTCATATGTAATTTCAGGGAAAATTTGAAGACAAAAAAGTGGGAATAGAATAAATTACCTGCACAACTCAAACTTGCTCCTAAGTAGTGACATTAAGTTTCCCATTATTGTATGAATACAACGATCTTTAGAGCCGGAATTTTTAAAGTCACAAAATAAATTTGTCTACAAATACTGGAACCACCGTCGCTGTAAATAATTTTTTAGTTTCTTGCACGGATAATATTTCCAGCGTTATTGTATGTGCTTGTAATATTTCCTCCGAAATGCAAGTCGAACCTTCGGAAAATTTGTCCACGGTATGTTGTGTAATTACATACGTCATTCCATTTCCGGTGAAAAAAGAGTAAGGAAAACTGAGCACTAATTACGAGTAGAAAAAGGACGATTACAACAATTGCGAAACCATTTGTTTCCTGGAAGAGCACTGGACTCACATTAGCATCAATGGGCGAGTCATACAATTTTACCCTCTCGCTAAACCGGGGTCACAATGAAATATATAAATCAATTGTGTCGAAAGGTCTGGTTGTACGAGCTAAATTTGCTCCAAGTGAAAAATAAGTTCTAGGAAAGCCAAATTATTTCATATGTAATTTCAGGGCTTAATTAATTGTAAGTTTCCCATTACTGTATGAATACGACGACCTTTGGAATCGGAATGTTTATAGTCACAAAATAAGTCTGTCTATAAATATTGGAACCACTGTCGCTGTAAATAATTTTTTTCACGTTTCTTGCACGGATAATATTTCCAGCGTTATTGTACGTGCTTGTAATATTTCCTCCAATATGCCAGTCGTACCTTCAGAAAATTTGTCTACTTTTGAAAATTGAATACTAATTACGAGTAGAAAAAGGATGATTACACAATCGCAAAAGATTTTGGTTCCTGGAAGTGCACTCGACGACTCGACCCACAATCAGCATCAATGATCCAGTCATATAATTTTATCCTCTCAATAAAGCAACGGAAGATCCGTGACAAAAAACAAAGTCCTTGAGAACGCATAACATTTTTCTAAGGATCGGTGATCCAAAGTCTGGGGTTTACATTGATGTGTAGAGTAATGTATGTAATTATGTATAATTATGATTCGTATGCTGAAGAGGATGATAGAGATGAGAAAAGGAAATCCAGTGGGGATGGTAAAGTTGGGGACCGAGTTGGAGCATCCTCGCGAAGGACGAGTGGTGTGAGCAAGACATCGACAGCATCACCACCCGCAAATTCGTCGTTGACATTTACCTCCTTCTCAGGAGGAACCTGAACAATTAGTTCAACTTCATGAGCAACTTCAAAGGGAATGGTGTCCTGCAATTATGCAAAAATTGGGGTTTAAAATTAAACATTCAGCTAGTATTTTTCAGTCATCGATTTATCAGCATGAGGAAAGCAATAGCGATCGGCGGTGCAAGCTTTTGCATTTTGTTGTTGCAAGTGGCGGCACTAAATTCTACAGAGGTTCTCAATAGCATATAGGACAAATTGCAGCTTAAAGAAATGCATCAAAGTGATTTTGCTAGCAGTGGCAGTGAAATTATAGCAAGCGGGCTAGAGATAATTTTGAAAACAATGTTGGCTCAGCAAAGCAGATGGAATGAAACCGATAATATGCATATGGCTTGGGGCGGAGCAACATCGCAATCCGAAAACTGGATTAGTAAGTATAGAAATAGTACTAGACACATTTATAATAGATAGGCGTATTAGATTGCAATGCTGCAACAAGATGCTTTCTTTAAATAGTACTCCTGACTATACTGGTTCTATATGTTCTTGCTAAGCTGTTGAAAGTAGGACGGGCAATCTACATAGCCTGGAAAGAGACGGGGGTAGCAAAGGAAGAAGAAACCGGCGGTTGAACCAATTATTCATCCAGTCGTTCTACCACCCGGAAACCAGAATGAGTGGCACAAGCGAATCACTGCAACCTATACGGGCCGGAGGGAATAATTCGGTAAGTATCAAATATTTTGTATCCCTAGTTTAGTGTACGGATTTATACTCAACAGAGATTTAGAACATAGTTACTAAAACTAAATTATTTAATTGTAGGTCCTAAGGTGTTTTCTGCAAAATTGTCCGTTTTATTGTAGGTCTTTCGTTAACTATGAAGGACATTTGGAAAATAGGCATCTATGCATGGATTGTGCTCACTATTATCCGGATCTGGACAATCATCAATGTTCAATGACCGGACAGCGCTTGGGTCATACTGATGCTGGTGAACAACATGACCTTACTGACTTTGTAGAGTTCAGTAGGAGTCATGGTGGTAGTATGGTTAGTTATAAATATACACATGAGTTAAGTAGCGCAGATGTAGAATCAACATTTGCGGTTGTAGCTCCGTCCGAAAAAAGGCTCCTAACTGAACTTTACAATATACATACTTTATCAAAGGTAGAAATTAGTAGAGTTGTTATGGAGAAGGAAATTGTAGAAGAGGATGGTAGTTTAAGTCTTAAGCAAGCTACGGTTTATTTTAAGAGTCCTCATTACGAGCTCCAGACAGCTGGTTCAATTAATAGCATTCTTTTACAAAGTGCTTCGCAGATAATTGAAAAGAAAAATTCGTTTATAGAGAATCTAGTAAAAGTAAATTCCTTTGAAATTAAAATAGTTGAAATTAGGCTGTTTTTGATTTCTAGAGCTAGCGGGTATTTGGATATGCCGTTTAAATCTAGACAGGGATATATTAATTTTAAGAACAAAGATGCAAGATGCTTTCAATATTTTGTAGCAGCTAGCATCTTTTATGAAGAGCAAAAGTTGGAAAATCAGAGGATGGGAAAGGATAACAAGAATCTCGCATCACATAAAACTTGGGAAACATACTTTTCTCGTTTTGATTTTTCCTGTATAACAGGTATGGTTAATATATATAATGATGTACCTAAGTTTGAAGGTATGAATGGCATAGCAGTAAATATATTAAGCCATCGAGGCGACGCGGTAGTTATGATACGAAGCAGCTCACTTCGCACGAAAAAAGTAGTACATCTATTCTTAATTCATAAGAAGGATAGAAAGACTATTTCGTATCATTTGGCTTTAATTACATGTCTAAATAAGTTCCTTGGTTATCAAAGACCTACAAAAGCTTACTTTTGTGATCACTGTCTAAGATCATTTGCAAATGTAAGAGCATTAACAGAACACATTGAAAAATGTAAAAAAGGAATAGACGTAATCGAAACTTTTCCTAAGGAAGGAGAAAAGTTAAAATTTACAAGACCGGAACTAACCCTGCCATATCCCTACGTACTCTACTTTGAATGTTTTTCGCAGGATGTATCAGACAAAAACATTCTAGGTCATTCTACGACTATAGAAACTATAGAAATTATCTATAGAAATTTGAACCAGCCTCATATTCTCTATGCATTGTACACAGCAGCGCCACCACGCGGAGCATATATGCTCTGGAGTATTACGATGGAGACAACGTAGTAGCGCATTTCTTCGAACGTGTGTTTAGGCATGCAGAAGATATACTTTGGTCTATAAGAACAACGAATAATTTCATCGTTCCAACCTCCGAGTAAACTGAGCGTCACAACAATTTCATTGTCATTGTGATTTTTGCACTCGTAAGTTTACGCAACCCCAAGACACAGAGGTCAGTTCAATTCGTGTCAACATTGATGATGCGGGAACCCTGCTTACACGCAATGCAGAAAAGAACGAAACCAATGAACACGCTGCTGCAGACAAAAAGGTAACAAAAACCTATCACCATTGTCATCAGTCTGGTAAGTATCTAAATACGTTATGTGTAGAATGTAACTTAAAAGTTAAATACAAACACGAACTCGTCTGCATAGCACATAATGCAGCCGGTTTTGATTTTCATTTGCTAATAAAGCATTTAGAAAACCCCATATTGGATGTCAAGGACATTTCCATTATATCTAAGAACTCGGAAAAATTTGTGCAGCTTGAGATACCTGCGCGCGACAGGTATGTTCCCAGGCTCAACTTTCAGTACAACACGGCGCACAAAGCGGTTGGTGGCTGGGCAGGGCATAGGAAGGTAAAATTAAAATTCATTGATTCGTGTCAGTTTTTGCAAAATAGTTTAGGTAGTTTAGCTGTAGCACTTAAAAAAGAAAATGCCAGCACGCTGAAGTTGATACGGGATAGCATTCCATACATCCTTGAAACAGATGGTGAACCATCATCAAAGAAGCTAAAAGTAGATCTAAATGATGAGACAGTTAACTTGTTGTTTGAGAAACTAGTATTTCCCTACAGATATCTGTCATCGAAAGACGTTATGACTGCGAATCATCCTATTCCAAGTAGACAACACTTCGACAACGACCTTTGTAATGATACGTGCACAGATGAAGAGTGGGAAAGAGTGGGGAAGGTGTGTGAGGCATTTAATATTCGCGACTTCAAGCAATTCACAAGACTTTACACAATTATCGATACTGTATTGTTAGCAGTAATTTGGGAAATTTTTAGACGTAATGGAATTGGAATGTACGGGCTAGACCCGACCTATATGTGCACAGGTAGTAGTTATTCATGGCAGTGTTTTTTGTTTAAGACTAAAGCTGAAGTGGAATATGTTCGAGATAGTATTATGATAAAATTTTTATCACAAGGTATCTGAGGAGGTACAACGTTTTGCACGAGAAATACAGACAGCAAACAATGAGCGAAATTCTGAACACTATGAAAAAGAAAGGACACATATTATTTATCTAGATAAAGTTAGCCTGTAACAGCGTTGTTAGATAAATTTCCGTATTCAAACTACAAGTGGGTCGAGAAGCAGGAACTGGAATCTATAGATTGGACCTTGTACGACGGAGCGGATGACAAAGGATACATACTTCAAGTTACGTTAGGCTACCCAAACGATGTACAAGATAAAACAGTTGATTTACCACTTGCACCTGAAAAACGGTTGATACAAGTGGATGAGCTGAGTGCAAATCAACAGCGAGTAATGAACAGTCTGGGAAGCAGTACAAAAAAATCGTTCCTGTCACAGCCCCGTCTAATGCTTAAGGTTCTCAACGGATAGGATAATTCCCTTATCCTATCCGTATCCTATCCGATCCGAATTTTTACCGATAAAACTGAAGCGTATCCGATCCTATCCGCTTCCATCGGATTAAAAATAATCTTATCCGAAGCTTACCCGTAAATTTTCGGATGACGTATTTATCCTATCCGAAGCCGTCGGATACGAATAAGGAGCTATCCGATCCTATCCGCGGATATCCGATCCTATCTGCGGATACACGAATCAATTGTAGAAGTTGAAATTGATCCTAGAGTTTGGCTTTTAGTTTTAAATGCAATATTCTGTCAGTTTATAACGTATTGTAATGACAGAAGAAACCGTGCATACATGTTTGCTTGGCAAAACA
This sequence comes from Allacma fusca, assembly GCA_947179485.1. NCBI lineage: Eukaryota > Metazoa > Arthropoda > Collembola > Symphypleona > Sminthuridae > Allacma > Allacma fusca. Next base: position 66,934,086 of record OX359246.1, read on the forward strand.
TTTAACATTAATAATTTAAGAATTGAGATTTTTTTCGTTTATCAGATATTCTCAAATATTTACTTATTAGTAACCTTTAACAATTTGAAGCCTATAAGATCAGGTATCTAGAATATGCAGCTGAAATTCAAAATATGACTGAATGGTCATAACATACATACTTGACGGCATGCTTATATTCGTAAGGTTCGGTTTCAGGTTTGCTACAAAAGCTACATGAAGTGAAAAAAGTATAAACGTTTTGAGAAATTGTCGAACTAGTGTCCTGTCGGTGATTGCAGCAGATAGAAATTATTAGAGTGGTCGTCATGTTTTCAAAAATTCGTTTATCCGCGGATATCCGAGGATATCCGTCGGATTATTCGAAAAACAAAAGGTCGCTATCCGATCCGTTCGGATATTTTATGTAGTAGTATCCGATCTTATCCGGGAGTTTTTTCGGATGCGAATGACAAAACCGATTCGTTCGGATAAATATCGGATCGGATAATCTTCAGTTTTATCCTATCCGTATCCGTATCCGATCCGTATCCGTTCGGATATATCCGATCCGTTGAGAACCTTACTAATGCTGCACTGCTACAACAGAGAGGAATATACTGCACATTACAAGGCGTTGAAATAAAATTTGCTAATGGGACTGACATTACTAGAAATTCATAAGGGTATTTCCTTTACCGAAAAGGCGTACTTCCGAGAATATATTCAGTTTAATATTGATCGCAGGAAGGTTGCTGGAAGCAAATCTATGCGTAAGTTTTTAAAAGATCAAAACAACAATGCCTTCAATCCAATAAAAATAATAATCGGATAAAATTTTGTAGTTCTAGAGCACAAAGTCGTCACCTCCTTTCAAAACCAGAGTGTGTAGACTTTATGCCCGTAACTGAAAATTTTAGCATTGTAATGCTTCAGCCGAAGAAAGTCGTAAAGAACAAACCTACGGCCGCCGGGTTTACTGTCCTAGACCTCGCTAAAGTTATATTCTATCCGGGTTACTATCAACAGCTAAAGCGTGTTTTTGGTGAACGTATCTAAAATCTATACATGGACACGGATTCCAGTATATCCATCATTAAAGACCCTCAAAATAGACTGTGGCTCGATTTAGTAAAGAATCGGCAATATTTCGATTTCTCCAAAATTCCAGAGAATCATGAATTTTTTAAGTTGTTTGCCCATATACCAGATCTGAGAATGATGAACGCTGGGGAGTCAGGTAAATGGAAAATCGAGTCGCTAAATATAGCTGAGGTCGTGACGCTAAAGTCCAAGCAGTACTCGATACTTTATTCTAACAAGGACGAGGAAATGAAAGCCAAAGGGATTCCTTCCTCGTCCTTAAAATTATTTTCTCATCAGAAATATAAAGATGTAGTTTTAGAAAATAGTATTGTTAAGATGAATGTGAAGTACATTCGTAATGTAAAGCATACTCTGTATTTTATTAGTGTTAATAAAATTGGATTTCATAGCGTGGATGTATATAGAATTTATCCAGACCCTTTGGATATTAACTTTAGTTTGCCCTTGGGGCTTTATAAGCTGAAAAATGTATGATTGCAATTTAAAAGATGAATAAAATGTACGGTGTAAATATTTCTGAACCCAGTGCACCTTATTTCTAAAGGTTATTACTCATGAAGTGATATTAAACGTACCATAAATGTACGCTTCCTTTAATGAATCTAATATATGCATACGGATACATGGAAGTATAACAATAACCTATGACTCGCAATCATGATTGAATTTTCGAAACAAACATTTTATTTTCCCACAAACACATATGTACAATATAAATCGCAAATAAGCTAGTACGCATATACCTTTACAATAATGAGTATATACTTACAAAATGTTGCAGTTGCTTCACACATCCATGACTAGATCTTTTTCTTCCGCGTCCAAAGTAGTCTCGGATGACAAATACGACTCCAAATTTCGCATCCCCTGCAACTTCAGGTAGAGCGTTGGCCCAACCCAATTTTTGAATTTCAAGGCAAGTGCGTCACTGATGGGGCGGTTGATCAGCAGCTCGTACGATCCTAGAATCCTGTTAAACACAAGTCTTACCCGGACAGATGAACTCTCAAAATCGGGTGTCTTCCAAAAATCCTTTCTGGAATCTGGGGAGTGATAAACTCTCAAGGGATCCTTATCAAAGAAAGTAATCAAGTCGTCAAAGCTCCGGCCTTGTATGGGATGCACTGTCAATTGGTCGAGTAGTTCTCCAAGGAACTGCAAAAGGTGTTTTCCCTCGTTCTGCGAAAAGTTAACCGTAGTTACGCCTCCTGTTCGGTTGCGACGTCCCAGATGCACAAAAGTGCACCTATGCCGATTGTTAAAGGCTGAACGGACCAACGTCTCGCTGTCAATAAAGTAGGAGTCTTTTGCGTTCTCGAAAAAGTTCCAAGTAAACGGCGACTCGTCCTTGTAGGAAGTAGCTGCAGCAGGAGATGATACTGATGATGATAGACTAGAGTCGAATGGCTTCAACTTTGGCCTAGTTCTCTTTTCACTTGGCTTCCCTCCATTCGCACTTTCGTTGAAACGACGTTCCAGATAAAACTTACTCATTTTCACAAGATGTAAAATTTTCAGAGGTACGGCCAGGATAACTTCAGATGAAGAAATGAGAGACTGGCGATGATGTTTAGAGCGTCTTATATACTTTACGCAAAAGCATTAATTTTTTTTTCTAATTCAGTATTTTTTGAATTTTAAATTTTCTTGTGAAAGCCCAAGGAACCTTGTCTGTATACGCTAGTTATTGAAGAACATAGGAACTAATTGAAAATTTAATAAGGGGTTTGAGATCTTTCCATAGATGCATACGCACTGTGATTAGTGCTACATATTACTGGCACATGGAATCTTACACTATAAAACTATGCATATATTATAAAAGTAAATTAAAGAAAATTCTATTTCAGTATCTAAATTTAGTTTCATTACCTCAAACTTGTGAATTTCGATAGGATAAACTAGTAATCAATCTTTTTCTTACGAGTTAGACATAATCATAAATGCCTTAAGAAGTTCGAGGAGAAGTAACTGGGATCTAGAAATGAATTGGGAAGGGGGAAGTACATTTTTTAGCGTTTATGAATTATGAAATAGTTTTTTCCAACTAGGAAGTTTCACCACCATTAAATTGTTCTCTTTTTTTAATATAATTTGCTTCTAAAACTGGTACTTTATTGCAATATTTTAAAGAATCAAAAGTTTGGCAGAGAAAGTCACGGTCACACTATTCAATTATGTGCGTAACAAAAATCAAATAGCATAATTTCTCTTCCAGCTTTTTAGCAACTCCGACAGTACAGAAGGGACTCTCGTACCTGGTATCTGTGCTAGGAACGTATAAATTAACTTGACCCTTTTAAAGAGCCTTTTCTTTGTTCTATGACAATTATAATTACTGCGAGTAAGCAATGGGTGGGGGGAGAGAATTGTTACTAAACGTTTAGTATGGAGGGGATATTTATTTTTGATTAGAGTTAACCGAGTATGTACGTATATACATACATCGTGTACATACATACGTAAGTTGGGTACGGAAATATTGGAGGCGTCGGAAGTCAGAGCATGAAAGAATATTGATTTCTTCCGTTTTTCTCCTGAAATTATATTAATCTTTTGGATACATCATTTTCTAGTCTAAATTGCCCCACCCCCCGAATTAGTGACTTAAATCTCACACGATCTTTAAGAGCGTGGTAATTTTACACAATGTCCAAGGTAATTGCCTGTAAATACTGCGAAATCTCGTTCTTCCTTTAATTCGTTATGTTCCAATGAAGAGTACTGTCGAATTCCACTCTGCCGCATCTCACAACCCTGCTGTGCCTACACCAGTGAAACAACTAGTAAAAACAACAGCTGTATTGAGAAATGAGATACATGCTGAGTAAGATCCTAGCCTGAGACACTTTTTAAAAAGCCGTATTTCAAAGAGAACTTGTTCCGCGGACAGGGAACAGGACGTAGGCTGAGAGAACATACTCCAGATACATACATAAGTATAAGGAAAAATTATTAACGACAATGTTATACAAGAGCAAGGTTGCCAAGTTTTATGACTTAACATGAAGAGTTTTCCCGGGCCAATAAATACGTTGGGAAAATTATCTATACATTTAAATTTGTGAGTGTAAAAATGTTGCTAATTTAAATACTGATGACAAAGGTCATGATGAGGCACTGGGTACGCACTTCCTACAAAAAAGAAGGGTCCGTGGAGAGACGGAGGCGGGAGGGAAGCTACGACTGAAGTTGTTAGTTTATATAGAATCACTTGCGACAAGCTCTTTGGATTGGAAATGCAAATACAAGCTAATGATATGACCCCTTCTAGGGAATTTACGATACAGCATTATACTTATTAGGTTGGAGGAGTCTAGGAATTAGCATGTAAACTTACTATCATTAACCATTCTGACTGAACAAGTTTGTTCACAAATCATTCACTTGCAAACCTATAGAGTGACAGTAGTCCAGAGGTTTATGATAATTTGGAAATTATTAGCAAATATAAAAATATATTGAGGGTATGAACAGACTCATTCAATTTTCACATTCTCACTCTCCACATACACGCTTCCCTGTACACAAACATATGCATGAAACCTGTCCTACAATTAAGAGTCTCTCGTGTTCCAGCTCAAGTCAGGCGGACAAAACTACAATTTTCCTTTAATCACTCATAAGCTAATTATGACAATCATTATGTCGAGTAATCTTTTTCATTCATTTTCCACCCTGTCTGTTTCTCTCATTACTGAAGTAAAAATTTACTAGCAAGGACACATGACATTGTTGATAGTTGATACGACAGAGTTGCAGTAATAACACTCGTACTGCTCTTTTGTCCGTATATAATAAATTACCTTACGTACTTGAGCAATAAAATCACTTTATAAATAATTACATTCACATGCATCACGCTAATAATATTAGTTGAATATACAACGCCCGTGCCAGTGCAGTTGATAGTCTTACAATGAATCCAACCGTTATGTAAAACATAATTTTATGTAATTAGCTGGCTTTGGAGGTCTCTTACAGTGAAACAAGCAGATTTTATTTTGCATTATTATGCAAAAGTAGACGGTGATGATGCTATTGACCATGGAGGATTGTAGAAATGAATGAAAGTTTGCAAAGCGTTTCTTCTGTTAACATTTAACCCTCTTGTATATGTATTGTTCCTACACTGCTGTACTAGCTATTTTCAAATGCAGTTAAGTTTTAAAAGGAATAATAAGAAGGTAAGCTCTCATCCTTGAATGCAGATAACAGTTTGGGGTTTTTATAACAGGCCAGCAAGGGACCAGAGAGAATTGCCTCTGACCTTATAAACAGTATTACAATTATATTAATGCTTGAGGCTTATTCCAAGAAAAATACAAGAATGAGCTATTTTTTCCTTATTTCGCTCAGGTCTCCTGAAAATCCTGAAGGCCTCTTGAACATTTTCTGCATATCTCAAACTATATATACATATATGAAAGTGACATTACAATAAAATTTAAGTACAACATAAGGCAATACCAACAATCTTCGGATAAAGAACTCGAAAATCTGCTGTATAGTTCGAGTCCACTTGTGTAAAGCAGTTTATAAAATGTGTCAGCACATCAATGACTTAATTACAAAACTCTAACTGAAAATGAGGCAGCAAAGGAGAGAATAATTTGTGAACATGATTATACAATAACTATAGAAATCAAAATTTTTGCAACATTATAACTGTAATTTTAGAGCTAGCTGGGGGGACAAGTCACACCTTCTTTCTACAACAAAGATTTCTCCAGATATTTACAATCATTTGTCCAATGTATTTAACCCTACAATCACCAAAGCTTGGACCTACACATGTAGATATATATATATATATACATATATACTGCTTGGGTCATTCTGTACTCCGCTACTTACGCATTGAATCATGAACAATATTCGTATTATAGGTTTGGGAGATCATTAATGTGAGACAGTTGGGAACTGCGGTGAAGCGTTTGCAAATCTGGAAAATTAATTTTGTTTTGAAAGATTATGAGAAACATCTAGCTTATCCCCCAACTTGTTTGCGCAAAATGAACAACTTGAAGACCGAACTCCACAATCAAATTATTAAACATAATATGCTTAAGCTTATTGCAGAAACAGGCAAAATTTGATTGATTCACCATACAATGGCGAGTCAAAAGCCACTCATTACAAATAATAGGCATTGAGGTCCTTCATTACGAATGCAGGCTCTCGAGGGAAAAAGAAATTCGTAAGCCCATACACCAAGCCATCAGCAAAATAAGTTAGGAAGTAACCACTGGAATAAAAATGATAAATATATCATACCATATTTAGATCCTTTTTAGCAGTTTTATTTTAACTGTATAACTCCGGTTCCTTTAACTTAAACGTTCACAGCTCACAGTTATTACATAAACAATCAGTCCTATAACTTTAACGTTCACAGCTCACAGTTATTACATAAACAACCAGTCCTATAACTTTAACGTTCACAATCAACTAACTTCATAAATAATCAGTAACTATGATCTATTAAAATTTTCCAGCAATCATAACTGCTCAATGCGTTTTTGTTGCAAAAATAAATGTAAATGCGATGTCACAACCAGTATTGTTTTAAAAAAATACGAAATAGAACAAAACAGGAGCAGGAAAAGTTTGAAGTTCACTCAACAAATATTTTGATGGACTAGTGTCCAATAACAAATTGTTTAAGGCACGAAGTGACCGAAAGTACTCTCTAACAGGATGCAGCTGCATGCCATAAAGATTGCTCAAGTGCAGCTGCATCCCGTAAAAATCTTCCGTGGAGTCGAAGGGACAGCGGCCAGTTTTATTGGAGGTGCCGCTGTCCTTTGTCCACGACATTTTGTCACATACAACCTCCCGTCACTTTTCCTCCTATACCTTCAACATTACAACATTACATGTTGAAGGTATAGGGGAAAAACCGAAAATTCGAGTGTAACTCGCTGCTTCCGAAATTTCGGGAGTAACCCACTGCTCCCGAAATTTCGGGAGTATCCTTTTGTACAAAAAAAGTAGTGTAACTTATACTACTCATAATAAATATGGTAAACTAAATTGTGAAAGTCATAATAACCTTTGTAATATCTTTAGTAAAAACGTCTGCAGGTGTGAGTGCCAGTAACGTGAGAAAATGCTGTACTGGAATTTACACTGATATAAGTAATACGGATATTATATCAATATTAATCAGTTAATCATTATCAGTATTTAATGCGATGAAATTTTTTCTACAGAAGAACATGCGACGCTAATTGTGAGAGTCAAATGTTCTTCATGGAGAGAGATGCTATAGTAAGGAGTGACCTGTGTCACGATAATAGTACAGATAGTAACTCAAACATGGAGCGCAGTAACCAAATAAGGCTTGTTGCAAAGGAAAACAAAATCATATACAATTACATGTGCTCGGCTACAGTTTTAATTCCTTTAATTTTTATTTTAGTAGTTTACGCTTATTGTTAGGTAGCGATACCTTTATATTGACAATTAAATTTTGCTTAGAATTACATTTATACTATGTAGTAGTGCTATAAATGCATCCCCATATAAAGTTAATTTCTAAGTGGAATAGAATATCGTTATTTTTAAATAATGTAGTACTGGCCGCATGCAATAGCATTGCAGATATCTCGAAGACATTTCGAGTATAATCAAAAGACAGTTAATATAAGTACACGAAATAGTACAAAGATATGGTGATTTCATGTATTCATGGCCAACTGCCCCAGAAAATCCGCTTGGGGGATGGCTCACTAATGACGTCATATTTTAAGTTGGTGGGTGGTAACACTTAAACGTGACGAGACATGCCGTAGTAGTGGGGTGGTTTGTTGGGAAAGTCACGTCACCGACTCCATCTGTGTTAAGGTAGCAAGAACGAAAAATGCTAGTGGTATTGCGGGTTACATTGTCACATTATTGCTGCGTTTTGCAGTTTGAATAGTAAATACGAACTATATTCGGGTTAAAACTGACTAACTTGAGCATCCTTTTACCTACAACAATTACCTTATAACAGTAAAACCTTAAAAGCGAGCAAAATAATTGCTACAGTAAATCGTGTTGTTGCAATTACTAAGCATCGGGCGTTGTTTAAATTGATCGTGAGCAGTATTTTCATTCAATTATGGATTTTTATAAAGCGCTGCCAAAATTTACATTTTGATCAATAAGATGTAATTGAGAGCAAACAAACAGTATTATTTGCTGAAACAATGCTAATGTGAACCAAAATATTTTACTTGAATTATTATTAAGTAATCAAAGTCCTACAATGTTTTCTGCTCCAATTTAAGAGTTCAAATTTGGCAATATATCCGGTATCGCAAATAATCACCAGAACTCATTAGGGTGACCACGTAAAACCTTGTTGAGCAAAAGACGATATTTTGCGATCCTTTGTGACATCACTTTCTAGGGTGGGTAGGTGCCTGAAGCAGAAAGTGACGGCAAGTGACGATAGGGTGGGTGGGTGAAATATTTACGTTTTTAAAGTGATGTCACTAGTGACCTATCCCTTGCAAAATAGATCTATTACGTAGGCAATTCTTCACTTGCAGAAACTATTGAGCATCAGGTCATTCGGAATGTACATGCATGTACATTCGGACATCCAGGAGTGTTCTCCGGAAGCAAGAACCAGAGGTGAAGACCTCGGAACCGACCGCTTACGCAGTGGATTGCTGAATGTTTCTCACAAGGTGTTTACATTTTCTCACTAATACTTTTATTTTAATTTTCCAGGACTGGGGAAAAGCAGCGGAAATCCTCAACATCATCAGGGGAAAGTGTTTGTGTGTGCGTGTGACTAGTGAAAGTGACAGTGTTTTTTGTTGTGTCAGTTTCACACTGACACTCGGGTATCCAAAGATGATAAATTAGTGGGACACAAGGTTTAGTAGCTTTCGGTATGATTTCTGTTTGCACCTGTTCGCAATTTCATGTCCTTTAACTACTTTAAACTAGGACGTGTAAGTTTACGATAAAGTTTCCGTAATTTATGTAGTATCAGTTACGTAATTTTAATAATGTTCTTCCAAAAAAACGTGTTACCATCAGGATTTATGGGTGGTAACCTAAAAATTGTGCTAAAATAAAAATCCGACGCTGCTGTCGTCACAACGACGCTTGATTGAAGACGCATTCAATTTATAGATAGAGTTTCGACCTTTGAAACATTCGCTGCATAAATAAACGCAAAGCGTATAAGTATGCATTTGCTCCCCCTGGAATAAAGATTTGAGGACAACTGCTACAACCATTGACCAAAATCTAATATTATGGGCTCAAAGTTATTGGCATGACAGAGTTTATACAACGTCTAATACTCAACGCACCTCTTCAGCATATATAGTTTCCGAGATCTAAAGCTGTTTGTACATACGTTTCCCCATGAGTCGAAGGAATTGCTTACCTTAATAAATTGCAATTTTCTTAAAGGCCTTCCCACTCATCAATTTTGATAAAAACTTGGACATACATAATTATGTATATCTGACTAATTATTTAAAGCTAGTGTGTCATATATTCTGATATGTGACTAAGGGCTTGGATCCTTAAAAGGCATTGTTTAAAAATGCGAATTATGGTTATCATAATCATAACCTTCAATATTCGAAAAATTACATCTTGAAGTATTTTCAATACTAACAACTAATTCTATTATTTGAACTTTAACATAAAAATTAGAAATTAATATTCTTCATACCTTTATATTATTAGCATTTATAATAATGTTACGAAATAACGTTATTACAATATAGTTATTATAATAAATAACGTCCAGTACAATGAGTAAGCGTAATAAATTGTAACGCGGACACAATAGCAAAATGAACTCAAAAACTGAAGATAATTTCGGAAACAATTGAATGATTGACGTTTTAAAAAACCAAGATGAAGACGCTTTTACGACTGTAGAAAGTAACTCTAAAAGTAAAAAATCCAAAACTGCAATCGATGAATCGATTGCAACAGAAGCGAATCGCTACTGCCTTGCTAGTGTGAGCTCGATTGAAAGTTGCTGTATTATATATAAGAACTTTATTGTCACTGCTTTCCATTGAAAGTAGCCATTACTGACTCAGTATACTATTTGACAAGGTATTCATTATTAATATAATATTGAAATGTTTACAGATAAAATAATTAAACATTATTATATAAATGATTATGGCATATTAATGCACCATTTTTTAAAACTATTGTAACAATATCATTAATAACTGATACAGGGATTTTAAATCTATTTATAAAATTCATGAAAAATTTTGATATTGTCCCTCTAGCACCAATGTAAAGACCAATGGTTTCAATATCTTTAACATCAAAATTAGATTTAAAGTAAGGAATACATGGATCATAAATCGATTTCTTCTGTTGATTCACTTGGTCTGCTTGGTTAATATGATCTTCCATTCTGATAGTAGGGTCAATAATAAACGCTGTTTTAGATCTCATGTCAACTGCAAATATATCTACCCTTCTACTTCTTCCATCTGAGTCTTCACAAAATACTTCTTCTTCAACCTTGAAACCTCCTTCTCTCAACTTTGTTGCCAACAGGGTTCTGATAGTATGATGACGTGTGTTTCGAAGTAGTTCTCCTCTGGAACATTTGCCAAGGATGTGACCTAAGGTTTCATACTCGTTGCAATAACGGCAACGGTTATTTCCTTGACTAAATCCAGGATTGGAACGCACTGGTAAAACATTAGCAGTCATTTTAATTGCATTTGTCCATTCGGAGGTAGACAAGCCACGTTTATTCGTTAGCCATGAATTTGCAGGGGGTATTCTGCAAATTGTTGTGCTCCTTTACCTTTGGTAGGAAGATTTATCCATTTAACAAATTCAAGAGATTGTAGCTCATTTCTGATTTTCTTGCAATTCTTAATTTTCTTTTGTTTTATAGAGGGTTGTGTAATAGATTCTTCAGCTCTATCCATGTAATAACTGAGACTACGTAAAGGTATATCTGTCGGAGGAGGAGAGCAATGATCATCTGTAGAATGTATTTCTAGAGATGTTATAAACTCTTCTGAAAGTCCTAATTTAGATAAACTTTCCTGTTTTTCCTTTTGAAGGTCTCGACCCAATTTCAAAACCTGGATATCTGAATGTGCAAGGTAGCTACTAGCATTGTATGATTGGATGTACGCTTCCCAAGTGGCTTTAATTAAACCGAGTCCTTTGAATTTCTTATTGGAATTGATTGGTTGGGTAATTGTTAATTGATGTTTAGAGTAAAGTAGGTTGATATAATAACCGTTTATTTTGCCTTTTTTGGAAATGTCATCGAACGTGCAATTTCTGAGTGGGAAATATATCCCCAGCTCTCATCATGAGTCTTATTTCCTGGTCTTTGTGTGGAAGGTATTTTATTTATCGAAATTCTTTCCGTGGCGAAAACGAAATTGTAGCTTTAAAGTTTGGCATTTCACTGCGCCGATGGTGTTATTTGTTCATTATGTTGCCAATACACTAATGCCGTGGAGGGGAGCGTATTTTCCACGTCTATGGAAATCAAGGAATTCATTTCTGTGGGTAAATCTGGTTTCTACATAAATTGGGAGTTTTTGCGAAATTTGCCTAAATTTCGAGTCGGGGAAGCCTTTTTTCGGGATTAGTGATCAACGAGTATGTTCCCGTGGTTAAATCAAGTTTTCACGTCAATTCGAAGTTTTTTCGAGATTTCATGTTTTTTTCAAAATTTCATCAAAATTCGAATTTTGTTGTGGGGAAGGTATCCTCCACGATTATAGTGATCAAGGAATTCGTTTGTGCGGTTAAATCAGATTTTTACGTAAATTCCGGGAATTTTCAAAATTTCCTGAAATTTCATGAAATTTCGAAAAGTGAAAAAGTAAAGGCGTTATGCCCAAGTCCAGGACCCAACAGGTCGTTTGCCGCTGGTCCGATCGTTGTATCTCGTCCCTTGCGAGAGCCTTTAGAAGGACAAAATCAAAAACGAGCAAATTTACAAAAGCGCAGATAAAAAATCAGGTTTGCCCGTCAATTCAATTCCGTTTTTTCCCCTGAAATTTCAAGATTTTTTTTCAAAATTTCATGATTTGTTTCGAAATTTCATCAAAATTCGAATTTTATGGCGGGGAAGGTATTCTCCACGATTTTAGGGATCAAGAAATTCGTTTGTGCGGCTAAATCAGATTTTTACGTAAATTCTGAATATTTTCGAAATTTCATAAAATTTCAGGTGGGAAAGGTATTTTCAACGACTTTAGTGATCACCGAATTCGTTTGTGCGGTTAAATCAGATTTTTAGGTAAATTCGGGGAATTTTCGAAATTATATGAAATTTTATGAAATTTCGAAAATTGAAAAAATTAAGGCGAGGACCCAACAGATCGTTTGCCGCTGGTCCGGTCGCTTTATCTCGTCCCGTGCGGGAGCCTTTAGAAGTACAAAATCAAAAACGAGCAAATTTACAAAAGCGCTTCGCTTTAAAAAGACACTATCATTTGATTTGGGAGGAACTAGAGCAATAATGAACGAAACAAAGCAACTCGGGAGTAGACACAAAACTAGAGCTACTGGAGTATGGGTACAAAAAGAAATGAAGGCATTCAAAATTTCGAAAGCTTCAGAAAGCAACGTGTTCTCTGCAATGAATATTAAGTATCATAATTATACATTATCTATTATTTTCATTCGCACCCAAGATGCTTGGTTTCATTCATTATTGCTTTAATTTCTCCCATATCAAATGCCAGTTTTACTATGTATGTACATACAATTTTACAAGAACCTCTTTTTCAACCTACCACAATTTCAGAACTCTAAAGCTACGTTCACATTTTCTCGAAATAGATAATAGGTTACTCTAGCTCCAGCAAGTAATCCGACAACTTATGGGAATTTTCTGTAAAGAATATTGCAGTATGTAGCGTAATTTCCTCGGCGATAAAAGGGAAGATGATCCAAAATTATGTAAATTCATCATTTTAAAGAATTGTTTCCTCTCATTTCCAAATTTTGTTACAGCGTCCTAGGCTAAGAATTGTGGTCGCAAACTACAAAAGTGAAGCTGAGATTTATTGAAGATGTTTTGAATTTTTGTAACCGACCAAACTATTTCCCCAAGTATCGTCTGCCGCCATTTTACAGGAAATTTGATGGGAATTCAACTTGAAGAGCGAAAATAAGAAAGATGTGGAAAAGGAGAGATTTCGAATGTTATCATATATTCATGGAATCTAGAGTTCATAAAAATATTTAGGAATTCGGCTTTGTATTAAATTTCATGGTCATTCATTCTATTATAACATTTACATTCATCTTCCTAAGCCACAAAATATGGTCTCACAGCCTTAACGTGCGAGACAAAACTGACTGAAACAAAATATATTTTTATTTCAATTCCTTAAAGCAATTCATACATTTTGATACACATTTCCGGTTCCTGGTACAGAAGATAATATAAGATTCAAATAATTCCACAACAGCGTTCAATTATCTTAGCATTATTCCATCCCGCAGTAATATTACTGAAAGGAAAAATTCCACAAACTTCAAAAGCGGCTTAAGAATCAAAAAAGAGTATTTACACAAATACTATCGGCAAATAGAGATGCATGTTTGTTTATACTTACAATATAATTAATATGATACGTTATTATCTAAACGAAATTTAGGGATCCAGCGTTCCATCAATGTTGTCTTTCCTCCTGCTCCCTCAATTGAATATCCGTAAAAAATTCTTGGCAGTCCTCAAACGTTGGTCTCTTCTCTGGTTCATATTCCCAACATTTCATCATCCAATCGAACCTACGAAATGTGATTAAATTACATGGAAAACATCCAATGTTTTATTGTTACGATTAGAATGTGAATAATAAAATTTCGACTGAGAATCTTACAATTCTGGAAGAGCATGTTTCGGCTTTGAAAGTCTCAGTCCGGCCTGAATTTGATCCGCAAAATCCGAAGACCAAGTCCAGCCAGAAAAGGGTAGTTGGGCAAAAGTGAAAATTTCCCAAACTGTCACACCGAAGCTCCAAACATCGGATTTAGATGAGAATTCCATGGAGCGCAAAGACTCAATAGCCCAGTGCCTGTCATGGGAACAGAAAAGTTGTACCCGTTCCCATTCCCGTTCCCACAGTTCGGGTTTGGGTACAAGGCAGAACCCAATTCCCAAATTGCACCCGAAATCTTGTGAACAAAAGTGCCGCACCCAGACCCGAAATTTTTAAAATTATTGCACCCAAACCCGTTCCCGTTCCTGTTCCCAAAAATTAGTTTTGGGTGCACCCAAACCCGTACCCAAAACCCTGGAACCCGTTCCCGTACCCGAAACGGAATTTCATATAATGAAGGTTAAAAGAGGCTCAGGTTATTTATTTATTGTTTTAATTGTTGCTAACAATGGCTACACAAAAAAATTATATTATTTGCATCCGTACATTGTCTTGGCAATTGCCTTCATTCTATTTGTTTCAAAGCCCTCGAGTTTGTATTTGCCCCATGCTTTTAAACAAAATCTTTTGCGAATTGAATCCGCTGATAACGACAAAGTTTTCGGCTTCAATAAATCAGATCCAAATGCAAATGTCCTCTCAATTGGCACTCCAGTGGCACTTACTGCCAAGTAATCTCTTGCCATGGTGGATACTGCGGGGAATAATTTTTCGTTTTCCTGTAAAATGTAAATATAATGTACATGTAATGTACGCTCATTCCAGTCCTCAACTTTTTGATATTATTTTTTCAATTCTTAGTACCTTCCACCAGGTAAGTACATGAGTACATTTCGACGGATCCACAACAGGAAAGGATAGGTAGGTTCGAAGTTCGTCAAACTTGTCCACATTTGACTTTTGCATTTGGTTTGCTACTAAGTCAAACCCCGAAGTTTCTGCTTCTTGGTCAGAAGGAGATGCGGCAACCTTGTAGAACGTTTTCCATTTAGAAATAACCTCCCTAAAACAGAAATTAAAACACGATCTCAAAGTACGGAGCATCGTGAGCCGATAATAATAATTAAAAGTTTGTTGTATTAATTGTAGATAATATATTTTATAAACGTACTTTTTGTTTGCCTTAACAATGTCCTCCGAAATTCCCACAGTTCTGTACCAGTCAAATTTACAGCGGGGATCGAGGACTGCAAAACCATTTAAATGTATAAAAATATATTTATGTTCATGGTCCTGTCAATTGGTTCCAGGCAAATGAATTTGAAACTACACATAAACTATTACCTAATCCAATAACGTAGACGCAGAATCGGTTTGAGGGTAATATTTGTTGAGTTTAGAGCACGCAGAAGCTGCAGCTTTGACGATACCAGAGCAATGTTTTTGTGGCTATTATAAATTGGAATACAAATTGTAAGCATTGATTATAGAATAAAATATTTCCAAACGAGACAGAAACAACACCTGTAATTGTTACCGTGAAAGATTCCAAATGATTAAATAATTCTATATAAACGGCTGCTGAAAGCGACATTGTTGGGCTCGTCGATTTGGACAGCAAGAGTATAACGTGTTCAAATGGCTGAAATAAAACACCAAATCAGCTAGACAAAAACTCTGCTGCTAATTTAACTGTCTTGAAGAATGTCTTTGTCATGAAAAAATGCCCGCAAAAAAAATTCCGCGGCAATTAATAATGGCTACCTTTAAGAACTTGATCATTTCGTCAATGAATTCCCATTCTGCATCGGAAACGCTGAATTTATTCAATGATGTTTCGTTTCTTCTAAGCAATTCGAACGGCTAAAATTTCAACACTTAGTGACAAACAGGCTTTACCGTAAATAATCAAGGTTTAAAAACATACCTTTCTAAGCTCACTCAAACGTTCCAACATTTTTAATGTCGAATTCCAGCGCGTCTGGTTATCTCGAAGCAACATTTTGGGCTTTATTTTGTGTAGCATGCATGCATTTTCAAAATCCTGACGTAGCATTGTTGACAATCGTATTTTCTGAATACATGCACGAATCTATACAAATATTATTTACTAAGTAAATTGGGACTAATTTTACTAATTCAATAATCAGAATGGCAAATTCAACAACATACTCTCTGGTATAGGGACATTTTTGGCTGTAAGGCTTCCTCCGTGTCAGTATCGATCTCGCTGTCGGAAAGTTCACTAGTATCCATTAAACTCACATCCCCCTCTTCGTATGCATCGAAAGTAATCTCAGCAAAATCAGAATCTTGCTCATTTGCTTCTGTAGATTCTTCGGTGCTCACATCAACTGGACAGATTTGTTTCAAAATCAATAACGCATCCTGGCAGGCTAAATTTACAACATGAGCCAAACATCGTACGCGGCTTTTATTTGGAAGGAATGTTAAGTCCTATAAGTTAAGCCATTTAGTTGATTACTTGAAATAATGTTTACTCTAAATAAAATCAATGAAGATATATAAATTAAAATGGTTCACGGTCTACCTTCGCTTTTAACACCTTTTGGAATTCAATAAGCATTGTGTCACAGTTAGAGGCGTTGTCCGTAGTAATTGCCAATATTTTATCCAAAATGTCGTAGTCTTCCAAAACTTTAACTAACGAATTGGCTAAGTTTTTGCCGGAATGTCGACCGTGTAGAAAGTCCAAATCGAGAAGTACTTCCTTGTACTCCCATTCCAAAGAAATCCAACAAACTATTATTCCATGAAATGAAATATAATTTTTTGATGTCCAGCAATCAACGATCAGGGAAAGTTTTCCAGGGGCTTCCTTGAATATCAATCAGTAAATACGAATAAACAAATTATTTTAAAATCTTCTGGAATAACGAAAGTAATAACTATAACGACACAATTATGATAATAAATTACCTTCAATATTGTTTTGAGCTCTTGCTTTTGTACTTCATACCTAGAGCTTAATTTTCGTTTTATTGTTGATGAACTGGGAATGATGGCTTTTGCCGTATCTCTGCCGTACAATGCAAAAGTTTTGAAAAAGCTCGAATTTCCTACTGCGTATGGCAGATTGTCCATTACAATGAAATCGAGGAGTCGATTTTCAAATTCAACTTCGTTGAAGCCCTGTAACATAATAGAGACATTTCAGCACTAATTTATATGGTGCAATACTTTTCAGACAATTTACAATCTCGGAGCTTTACGTGTGCAGCCTTGAAATATTTTTTCAAGGGACCCTCAGGTTCGGGATCGGATCCTCCAATATTAATATTTTTATGGAATCTCTTTATATGCTTCATCAGATTTCCAGTAGAGCCTGATGGATCCTTTTTGAGTCTTGTGCTGGATTAAAATGCATTTAATTGTAATGTTGATTTTGAAATTATATTTACTATTTTATTTAATGTAGGCATAGAGATCATTTAAATGCTGAACCATGCATATTATATTACCTGCAATAGTTGCACTTCAATAGTGTTTTTGAAGAATTGAATTCAGTTGTAAAATGATGATACACAACTGATCGCTTCTTTTTGATAGCTTCGTTATTAACCGCAGCAGTATCATCGCTAAAATGTTCTTCCAAATCTACTACTAGATCCATTTTTTTTCAATATTTACTACGAGAGATTTTAGGCACAGAGCTGAATGCAATCCTTAACTAATTTAACTTAGGTAAATAATTTTGTCACTTCACACCCACAACACTTGCATATAAGTCACACAATTCACAATTCAAACATATCATCATTCGACGTGGGATGATCGTTTCAAACAAAGCGTTTGCCTCTAAACTATAATAACGACACAAAAGCAGTCGGTCACACCACACCAATATAAATCAATCATGTAATTATCGTTATGCTCGCAAGATTCCTCTGTACACGGGTACACATGAGCAGAAATGGGTTTTTGAGCATACCGTTCCCGATCCTGTTGGGTACAGGTCCCATTCAGTCTGTATTGCACCCGTTCCCATATGGGTTCCTGTTCTCACATACTATAACTGGAAAGGTTGGTTCCCAAACCCGTACCCACACTTTTGGGAGAAAACATTTTGCACCCATATGATACCCGTTCCCGTTCCTGCACCCAAACACCCGGGTGTGACCCGTTCCCATGACAGGCACTGCAATAGCCATCGAACGCCATCGCAAGCGCACCTGTCACAAAAATTGGTATCAATGGTAGTTGTAGTATCAACTCAATAAATAAATTATACAAGATCTTATTTGTAGGGATTTCCAGGTACCTGCTCGTATTTTTGTATTTGTACTTTGTAATTTGAGACTTCATAAAGTTGTTTAGACATCCCAAAGTCCGTGATTTTTACAACGTTATTGTGAAAGACGAGAATATTGCGAATCGCCAAATCCCTATGAACTACCTTTAAAGAAAATATTTTAGAAGCATGATTTATACAATTTTGAAATTGCTACGTGTTCGCTGCCCAAATAACCTGGGCTATAGGTTCCTTACTTTCTTTTGAGCTATATAAGCCATGGCAGTTGCGATTTGCTTACAAAAACTGATCAAGACAGACGGATTGAGGTTCATGTTGAGTTCACTTCCGGCACTGAAAATACCTCATTTTTACATTTAGCATTTAATTACGTGCATTAAAGCGTTTTTTAAATATTTTTTACATATATATATATATATATAAGTTAAAGCATGGAACAGTATGTGTGTATCATACCTCACTGGAGGGATTCTCTCATGTAAATCCTCCTCTGAACTAGGACCAATGTAGTTTCCGGCGTATTTTGTCAAATAATCATGGAGATTACCGAAGGGGCTGAATTCAAACACAGCTAGAAACGTCCCTGGTAAAACAAATTACAGTCAAATTATTTTTCAGCCTTATCTAAACCTGATTTTCAGTGTTTATAGCTTATTTCGACTTACCACTTTGAATCCGTTCAATCACAGCACCAGCAAATCTGAGGATGTTTGGATGTTCTCCAATAAAATTAACCATCTTAATTTCCACCAAGAATGACTTCAAATGCCGCACATCTGCATTCGATTTGATTGTCTTGACAGCAACACAACTTCCTTCCAACGCACCTCTGTAAATTACACTGCATGCTCCTTGTCCCAGTATAACTTAAGCTGGGAACGAGAAAACATGATTAGCAAGTAAGTTCAAATAGTAATATGAATCACATGGATGATAATAGCCAGCTAAATAGTAGATATAGTATGAGTATTGGTTACAGATGCACAGCTTCTGAAATCCATTTGTAATGTTATGTGAAACTTGTCAATTTCTAGCCCTTAAGTTATAATTAATTAAATGTACTTTCGACGACCATAAATCAAAATTTTACCACGTACATACTATTAATTGGTCTTTGGCGATGGCTTTTTCTTTGGACATACCCAGGCCTTCTATGACAACTGCTTCATCCCCACCTTGAATTTGATTGTATAAATGTTCGTAATCATTCGAATATTCTGGGACTTCATATTGGGTGAGAGTTTGTGAAATCCTGAGCGACTCTCTAGAAACAGCATAATGACATTTCTTCATGTCTTCACACAATTGTTGTGGAAATATTTTAATTTTATTTTCCATCACTGGGTATAATTAAAATGAACATGGCCCTATTACTCCCCCACAGTTGTCCGATGAACCGAAAAACGGGGGCTTCGAATTTATACTGGCATTGAAATATTTAAATCAATTATGGTTCGTCAAAACGAGTGGTTTTACGAGCCAAATTGGTTCCAACTCAAAAATAATTTCTGGGAAAATTAAATTATTTCATATGTAATTTGAGGTAAAATTTGAAGACAAAAAAGTGGGAATAGAATAAATCACCTGCACAACTCAAACTTGCTCCTAAGTACTGACATCAAGTTTCCCATTACTGTATGATTACGACGAACTTTAGAGCCGGGATTTTTGAGGACACAAAAAAATAAATTTATATGCAAATATTGGAATCACTGTCGCTGTAAATAAATTTTTTATGTTTCTTGCAAGGATAATATTTCCAGCGTTATTGTACGTGCTTGTAATATTTCATCCGAATTATGCAAGTCGTTCCTCTCGGAATATTTGTCCACGGTATCCTGTGTTCATGCGTCATTCAATTTCGGTAAATAAGAATAAGGAAAACTGAGTACTAATTACGAGTAGAAAAAGGATGATTACAACAATCGTGAAACCATTTGTTTCCTGGAAGTGCACTCAACTCACAATCAGCATCAATGGACGAGTCATATAATTTTACCCTCTCATTAATCCAAAGGAAGAACCGTGACGAAAAACGAAGTCCTTAAGAACGCATTACGTTTTTCCAAGGATCGGTGATCCAAAGTCTTGGGATTACATGGATGTTTAAAGTAAGCACTAAAGGGAACTTTGTCAATCAATTCGGAAACCACTTAGCCGTAAAATAAACTGGAAGCTTGTGTCAAATCGGCCGGGAATGTTGATGAATGTTTAAACTTTGAGAATTCAAAATTTCGAATTCTATGGAATACAAATTATCTGAATAAATTATGAATACAGATAAAATTTAATACACTTGTTCGCCACGTCTGCTTTGTATTCAATTGCAATCTGTCTTAAATTAGGTTACACATTGAAGATTTGACCTTGACCCTTGTCTTAATAAAAAGCAAATACAAATGCTAATGACTGATCAAATTTTAATTTTTTAAATGACTTGATTAGGATGCCCATGGATTCTCAAATTATTAGCTGAAGTAAAACTTTTTGAGGAAACTGAAAATATATCATTATTTCCTGCAACGCATATTTTGCACGGTTATACAATTATTTAATTTGAAAACCACACCTCTGCATATCGAATTACACAGCTTTTAGCAGAACTAAAAGGTAAAGCATTATTGTGCACACTTGAGATTTTTAGGGTCACTGGTTGACATATACGTTTTAAATGATTTTGCAGCTTTCACCGATTTTGGATTTGCCAAGAAATCTTAACATGATTGAGAATATATTTAGCCTGATAATTCACCATAGAGAATCCCAATTTCTATAATATTTATCCTTTCTTTGCGTCACACAAATTTGCTGCTCTGAGAATATTTTCCCAGTCTCAGCCTTCCAACACTAAATTACTGCTGAATATAAACGAAAGCTAATATATCTTTGAATTTTAAATGCTTCGAATAGTACGGACAAAACTCAATTGATTTACTGATTTTGAATTTGTCATGATATTCTGACTAATGCTCCTAAATGTAGTCTTTTAGGAGCTATTAAAGTTGAGAGCGTCCCGCATAACGATAATTCCGGCGATACATTGATTGTTTCCAACAAATACACACATACAGAGCATACATATTAATATATACTTTAGTGCCAATAAACTCTTTCACTGATATAAGTAACACGAATTTTGAATGTTTGTGTTAAAAAATAAAGTAAAAAATTGAATTAGCATACATCAAGTCAAGCAGAAACTCATTGACACGGTCCGAATATTTGACTCACAAGAGCATACCATTTATATATGTAATCCGTTGTTGTCTGAACTATAACTAAATTGAACATTCTTCAAACGTTGTCTTCCATATGAATCCCCGGCTGGAAATTTGTAAAAAATTCCTGACAGTCTGAAAACCTGGGTCTCTTCTCTGGTTCATTTTCCCAGCATTACCTCATCCAATGGAACCTGTAAATTTGTGCCATCACATTACCAGTGAAAAAATTCCTTGATGCGAGTAATGGAGTTCTACTGAAAAAAAAAATCTTACACTTCTGGAGGTGCATGTTCAGGCTTCAAAAGTCGCAATCCAGCCTCAATTTCATCTTCAAAATCCGGCATCCAACTCCTGCCATAAAAGGGGATATTGCCTAACGAGAAAACTGTCACACCGAAACTCCATACATCGGTTTCGGAAGAGAATTCCATGTAACGCAAAGACTCAAGAGCCATCCAACGCCAGGGTATGGGCATCTGTCATAAAAATTCCTTTTAGTGTTACTTGTAATAATGATTGAGTCAATAATTTAAAGAAGAATTTGTGATACATAGTGAATTAGTATTAAATTTCCACGTACATTTTCGCATTGGAAATACTTTCGCCATTCATAACGTTTCATAGACATTCCAAAGTCGGTGATTTTAACAACGTTGTTGTGGAAAACCCATACATTCCGGGCTGACAAATCCCTATGGACTACCTTTAAATAATAAATGTTGGATGTAATTAGGATTTAGAGGCTTTTGAAACTTCCCTTTTTCCACAAAACCTGGCTTTTGGAGCATTCCTCTTACCATCTTTTCAGCAATATAAGCCATAGCAGTCGCAATTTGCTTACAAAAACTGATCAAGACTGACTGATTGATATCCATGATGGGTTCATTCCTGGCACTGAAAATGCCAGGTTTTTTCATTTAGCAATAATTACGATAGTGTTAACAAGAATTATTATTAAAATTATATTCACCTACAATAATTTAAGCTAAGGCATGAAAGTATATAGCATCGTTACCGCATTATTCGAGGGAGTATTTTCTGAGTATAATCCTCTTCTTGAGTAATATCAACGTAATATGCTGCGTTCTGTCTTAGATAATTATCCAGGTTACCAAATGGACTGAGCTCAAATGCAGCAACACAATCAACTATGAAAATTTGAGTATTAATTATATTGTAACCAAAATGTCCCCCCAAAAATATATTTTTCGAAACATAAAAAAATATAATTTTTCAACTATAAAAGAATTGTTTTCCAGAGTTAAACAATTGTGCCACTTACACTGTCGAATCTTTTCGACCACTCCGCCATGAAATCGGAGGATGTTTGGATGCTCCCCAAGGAAATTGAAAACTTTTATTCCCATCGAGAATCCCCAGAAATATTCCACACCTGCACTGAATTTGGCTGTCAACAGAGCAACGGGATTTTCATCCAATCGACCTTTGTGAACGACACCATATTCTCCTCCTCCCACAATATCGTCAGCTACAAACAAGATTATTATTACGATTATTTTTTTTGTACAAGGTAAAACATTAAGTTAGAGATTCCTTGAAATCCTGAGCATAAGGAGCCAGTTATAAACATTGAGATGTGCAGAAGTAAAATGGGGTAATTCCAATTTGAAAAGTTAAACAAGAGACAATACAATGAAATGTTGCTTATATTTTTGTCAGATTTTTGAAAATGAATTTATATACTTTACTCAGACACTCTGGATACAGCTCTTAGGAAAAGCCGCAAAGTCACAGTTTTTTCGAAAACATTTAAATTTTGTTAAAGTTTTTGATGTTTTGAAAAACGTTTTCTCAGCATAGTGTCAGCTCTGAGACCAATTCAAGCCTGTATTTCAGAGGTGAGTCGGCAAGCAAATAAAGTTCTCCAACAAACAATAGTTAAGATTGGAAAGCTAAGTTGTGGCTCGTTATGAGATGTGAGAGAAGAAGGTTGTTATTCCCAGTAGGATCAGTAAGGACGACTCATTGACTTTTAATGAGGTCAACATCCAGCATCTAAAATTGGAGCAAACTCTGGAGCACTGACTTGATTTAAATTTATTTATTTAATTTTTTAATTTTTATTTGACTGATTTATTTTGTTGTGACTAAACCCCCCCCCCATCCTTTTCCGACTTGTATCCAAAATATTCAATAACACAGATATCATGTTGTAGTTGTATGTTTGCCATACAATTTTGTTTGGTCCACTTTCCTAAACGTTGTATCCAGAATTTTTAAGCTAAAGATATGATTATTTTTAAATCTGGAAAATGATTTGCTACAAAATGGAGGAATCGAATATTTTTTGACATTTGCTCAGTGCTGCGCTCAAGTCAAGTAAGTTCCAGGTTTGACCATGAACTTGATTTTACTTGAACTTGGGCCCAGCACTGATTTGCTATGGTTATGAAGGATTTCCGGATGAACCTGACTTTAGAGCACTCTGAAATTGCAAAAGTTAATGTTTGAAAAATCTTGTCACGTACATATTACTAATCTCTGGACCGAGCCTGCGGTCTGGTGGTGTAGCGAATCTGTAAGGTTGCAGAAGAGCCGGCTTTCGACTCTAGCTCACCCCAAAATAATTTCAGGTCCTTTCTATCTTTCCCTATACACTATCGGTATGCAAATGAGGTTTGGAGGCGGCCCTTGACCCCTCCCTTGTCTGCATATCTTCCCTCTCTATCTGTAGCTTTACATTTCATTCTCACTCTATAGCTATGCCGGGCAGCAGGTGTAGTCCAGCACTGAATGTACTCAACTACCATCGTTGAGGAATGGCTGCAAAGCCCAGTGCCCCTGCTGCTGCGGAGGTGTGAGTAGTGAGAGAGATGGATGTTGGGTTCTGGGGGATGTTGCAGCTGGATACAGGGCGCACTAACGCTCACTCAACCGAGTGAGTGGTATTACGGTTGCCTCGGCTCTACTGGACCTGTGCTTACCTGCAAACACAAGGCTTGTGCTCCTTCAGTTCGTCGTGGGATATATTCTCCTTATATGTTACCTTGCTCTCTCACCTCCTTAGATTAAGTAAATTAAGGTATATGATTGTTACAAACACAAATACACTTGCAATGTACGGATGATATGGGCTCAGCCCGAAAAGATTCCTGAATAAAGAAGAATTAAGAAGAATATTACTAATCTCTGGCGAGTGATCATTTCGCCCTTAGAGAGTGCTGCTGTCAGGTATTCTGTTGCAAGATATTCTTCATTATCTTGACACTGTTTTGTGTCACCCTGGAAAAATCAGGGGCTCATTTTGACATTTTTGAATGTATGAATCAAATATGAACATTAATTATTTTACTTACTTAACATATTTCCTCACTTCCACTAGCATTCAGATCAGTACATTATCAACGGAAAACTGTATTATAAATTACCTGCTCAGGCGATCCCATTTGTGAAGTGCTTCCGATATTGACTTTGATATTCCAAAGCTTACTTTTTAGAATTTTTTCCTTTTATTTTCTTGATTTTGTTATTTGCATGCTTCGTTTAACTAGCACAAGGAAAACTGAATATTAATTACGAGTGGAGATGGGATGCTTATCTAGCCATCGCAAAACCATATATGGTTCTCGGGAGGGCACTTGATTTATTCAGTACCCTCATTGGGTGACTCATACGAATGTATCCTCTCATTGAGTCACCATAGAAGTCATGTATTAAAATCATAAGCCTTATTTTGTAATTTGTATTATATCAATATTAATCAGTTAATCATTATCAGTATATTTAATGCGATGAAATTTTTCTACAGAATAAAATGCGACGCTAATTGTGGGAGCCAAATGCTCTTCATGGAGAGAGATGCTATAGTAAGGAGTGTCCTGTGTCACGATAATAGTAGTAACTCAAACATGGAGTGTCGTAAGCCAAATAAGGCTTGTTGCAAAGGAAAACAAGATAATATATAATTAAATGTGTTCGGGTACAGTTTTAATTCCTTTAATTTTCATTTTAGTGGTTTCCGCTTTTTGTTAGGTAGCGATACCTTTATATTGACAATTAAATTTTGCTTAGAATTACATTTATACCAGTGCTCTCAGTTAGACACATTACTTACTCTTTACTCATAATTTTGTCTCTCATGATACCCCGTACTTACTTTTTACTTACTCACGGGCTTCATAGTAACTATCTTACTTACTCAGTACTCACTCAAAATTTCGGTCGGAGCGTGATACTTACTCATTACTTACTTTTTCGAAAATATGACCTGATATTACTTACTCTTGTCTGCATTGTACTCAAGTAATACATACTCATTTTCAAATCAAAACACATTGTGCATTTATTCTTCCTGGTTTCAACACAATCTTTCACACAAATGCATCATTTTCTTGGTAGAAAACCAGCTGTTCAAATCTAACACATTTTAAACAATTTCTACGAGCACGACCTATATTAATCAGTTTGGAAAATAAACGTTCCGCAGTTCCAGTTGATGCTGGTACAGCCAAATACACTTTTGCATGACTATACAAAGCTGGAAAACTTTGCCGGTGATTTTTCCAGTAGGTTTGCAAAGAGAAACAATCTCCAGCTTGATCACTTTTAGCTCTTGGCTCCAAAATGTATTTTTCAAATTCAGTAATGGGTCGAGTTGAACTCACATGAACACTATACTCATCTACGCAATACATATCATTGGTTTCTGAAAGTGTTTCGACCGTTTCAATCGATGTACAAGAAGAAGATGGGGATTTTAATGTAGAATAGTTCATTTTTAAATAATTTACGGGCAACTGTAGACATTTACATTAAATAAGCGCCTCACCGGTTTCACATTTCTCTTTTTGTGTTGGGTGGGATCCGAAAACGTAGGCAACTCAAGTTGGTGAACATTCGTAACACTTGGTGGAACAGATTCTGGAACTACTGAGGTATTTTTAATGTGACCTGATTTACGTTTCCTTGTGAATACAGGCGCTACAGGAAGAAATGAGGGTTTTTCTTGCAAATTAACGACTAGGTTTTTACTCGATACATCTTCAGCTGAAACACTTTCCTCCCTATATATTTCTTCCACCGTAATATCACTGTCATCTTCTGCAGACCGGGAATTAGTTACTTTACTGTTCATGTTTAGGTTGAATACAATTATTAAAGTAGGATCTTTATATACTTTTTGCTAGAATTTCCATCACTCAAATCTTTGGTAGTGTAGTCAACGATTCAAGTTCAACGAGTTGCATCGACGCATCTAAATACTATAATTTGAAGATGATGATGAAGTTGTGAGAGGGGCATTTTTAAATCTTCGCTCCCACCTCAACGCGCTTTTTAGGCTTGCGAGTACACAATGCCATAAAGCGCTTTTGCTATAAGTAAAGCAATGTACAAGCACAAGCCACGCAACGCAGCACGCTTTGGCTTTAGCTAGAATTGCCGCTCCGCGTCCTCTCCCATTTCATTACATAGCATGCTTCCACCGACGTAGGCAATGGCTACGCTGCTCGTGTTATATAAATGCATTGTTTGCTTGTGGTATTTGCCTCCATAAGTCATATATGTCATTGATATTGTCGGAGAACATTTTTTCTATGGTAGCTACTCAAGTACAGAAGTGTTTACTTACTCAATACTTACTTTTGATGCTTTGTAGTTCGCCATACTTACTTATTACTCACTTAAAATTAAGGATTGAGTATTCGTACTTACTCATTACTTACTTATAGATTATGCCTTCTTTAAATTACTTACTCATTACTTACTCATACTCGCGGAAGTGAGTACGAGTAAGTACAATACTCACTTTATGAAAAATTCGAGTAGTGAGTAACATTGAGATCATTGATTTATACTATATAGTAGTGCTATAAATGCATCCCCATATACAGTTAATTTCTAAGTGGAATAGAATATCGTTATTTTAAATAATGTGTATAGTACTGGCCTTGCAATAACATTGCAGATATCTCGAAGACACACACTACAACGTTTCGACGTTTCGATTATAATCAAGAGACAGTTAGTATACAAGAAATAATACAAAGATTTGGTGATTTCATGTATCATGCCCAACTGCCTCAGAAAATCCGCTTGCAAAACAGATCTATTACGTAGGCAATTCTTCACTTGCAGAAACTATTGAGCATCAAGACATTCTGAATGTACAAAAAACATATTACGTAAAAATAATCGCTACGCGATAATTTGAGGCTTCGCGTAGGGTGGCGTCAGCTACCGTCGTCAAAGTAGGATGAATTTTGAGTTTTTTTTCGAAATTTTAGAAGTTTTTTCAAAACAATTATCGGGCCGAATTCAACCACGTAAGCAATAACCATTACGGTTTTCGTAAGTAATATCCACAACAAGTTTCATTGAAATCGATTCAGTAGTTTCTGAGATAACTGTAATTTGACTTAAAGTTCGAATTTTCAGATTTTCTTTCGAAAACCCTATCAGGCCGATTTCAACCTCATCGACAGTAGCCATTCCGATTTACATAAGCAATATTCACAAACAAATTCGTTGAAATCGATCCATTAGTTTTAGAGTAATTTTTGCGGAAGGACGTACGGAGGTACGGACAAGGCTATTTTACTAGGGGCTGACGCCACCCTAAAAACATTAAAACTACAGGGTGAATATTCGGGCAACGTTTGGCGTTTGCATTGATGACGATACCAACAAGCAACATTTAAAGCAGACAATTCGAACACAGTTTAAGTAAAGGTGAATTGAAATTGTGCGATAACAATTATTTTAATTTGAAATGCGTGCGGATGTATTGACACATCTTGGAAACTAAAAGTTATACAAAAAACATATCGACTGCGTCACCTGTCGGAGAAGTATGTATAAGCATCTGTGTACATATGTCCTGTTTAAATATCCTCACATCATACGACTGAACCGATCTTCCAACAAATACCGTCTGTTGAATAGATTTTGTTTCTAAGGAAACCAAAATGTTTACATATAAACACATGCTACCCAGTAAACCAGGACTTGAAGGTTTGGTATTGGGCCGGCATAGAAAGCCAATGTTGGTTGAATGATCGGTTTGGCCGCAGGGCCTTTGCCGGGCAGACATTCGCTATGCCAAGATGGCACCATTAAAATGCCAGCTTTTACAAGATGTTGGAACAATTCCGGTGCAATGTCGTTACTGACGCGTAAACTAGAACCAGCCGTACTACAATATTTGTCAGCTCATTATTGGCTGCCAGGTTTAAGCCAAGTAGTATTTATGCGGTTCCTGGTGCTGATCATAAGCAATAATAATAAATTGTATAAATGTTTAAATGTAGGAGATAATTTTTATTACAAAACTGAAGTTATTTTTACAAATTTGCACAAAATTATATTAGTAAAACTAATTAAAGTAAACCATTAATGTGTAAAGTTTGCAGTTAAAGGAATGCTGATGTAAGAATCCGAATCGCTAAAATTAGGAAACAAAGCACATTTTTTCTTCAAATTTTTGATTGGGACATTAACAGCGTCCGACAGGTTAGAACAAGTGTAAATACACAACTTTGTACTGTCTAATGGATATTCAGGTACGCTAGTTAGAATTCTGAAAACCTTACACAACAATATTCCTTCATTTACGTTTTGCAAACAAATAACTTTCAAAACTTTATTGCAGTTGGTGAGAAAACAAGAATCTGAATCATTAGTAGCTATCAAAGTACCTTTATAAAAATATTTTTGCTGGTTTGAATGTTTTACATAACCTTGCTTAACCTCCTGAGGGATATCTTGAAAAGACTCTTGCTCCAATATTCTATTAACGACTTGCTGAAGTTAGTTTCGTTTACCTTTTATAATTTTTTAAATTTCTTGCATATAATTTTCGAAACAAAAGCAACTAAAATTATCTAAACTAGAAAACAGAAGAGCGTCATCCGCAATGTGTAGCAAACAGTGAACGTTATACACAAGAAATTCAGACCCATAAAGGGTTTTAGCCTGCCTTACAAATTCAGTAAGTAAATGTTTAGCCGTGTGATTAACTGCAATAACATGAGCTTGTGAACTTACAAGCATGAAAATACCTGCGCTAAATTGCAAGAAGTGATTGTATAGGTTACTTGGTAAAACACCCCTAAGAACAACAACTCCGTAATAAAGAAGGAAAGATCTAAATTTGGTTGCTTTAAATCTGTCAACTTCATCCAATGAACAAATTTTTCTCGCAAATTCACACGGAATTAGTTTATAAATTGATTTTAGTCTTGAGGATATAATGTTTACATCCCGTCCCCGTAGTCTGACTCGTAGAGACCCCCTAATCCAGGAATTCAACATTTTCCTCATTATTCCCAGACACACCATGTGCATGTAATCAATTACAAACTGTGTAACCATTCCAATTGACATTTTTAATAATGGTGATGTACCTACATGGTGTTCCTCCTGTATCTAATTTTTAAAGCTTTCATCAGATCTTAGCTGAGAAACCAATTCGGGATATACAATACGTCGTTCATACCAGTCACCCTCCTGCTCACATTTTTCGCAGGAAAAGTAAGCATTGTGTGATTTAATGCACTTTAAAAAGCTTCTGGCCGGTGCATCAGCTGTGAAAAAACTTATTTTAAGACTGTAGACTACACCTTTTACTTCAATACCAGAATTAGATAAAAAATTAACCTCACTAATGAATTTTTCTAAATACATATTTAAATCTTTAGGTTTTGTTTTCCCACTGTATAACGCAATTAAAAATGGTCTCTGACACGTAGACTGGTTAACAACCCCCATCAATGGCCAGAGCTGATCTCTGCTGCTCTTAGTTAAAGGAAGCCCATCACATCCAACTGAAATGGTAATCAATTTGTTTCCATTTTCAGTTGCGCAATATGGTAAAATGTTTAAGCTAAGTCCCTGATTAATTCTATCAATAATACTTCTCTTAATCCCGAAATAAAAGAAATTGCCATCGCCCAGTTTTTCAAAACTTAAAGTTCGAGGTGTAGCAAGCAGTGTTCTTGTACAAGCTGGTAGTGGTTCTCTAACGTGCTTTACTAGAATCTTCAACAGCGAATCCACTGAATTATGTGGCAATTGAAAATGGGAACACCACTGCGCAAGTTGGACACTCAATGGCAAATCTTGTTCAGCCTCAACATCAGAGATTTCTGAATCAGAAGAACTTTCTAAATCTTTATGTGGATTCTCACAATTAGAAAGCTCTTCACACTCAATTAAATTTTGTAGAGTACAATTAAATTTGTTACGAGAAATTGTTTCATCTAAAATACCGTTATTTCTATTAGCTACATTCTGTGTTAAACTACTCAACGACTAAGCAACAATTTTGGCTGAATTTCGGCGCCTTGAACGTTCACTAGTACTCATTGTTATACTACTATACAAGTACAAATTCAAATATTTAAATTACAATATTTTTATATTCAAAACTAAAAATCAAGGACTAGTTGTAGTTTTTCTAGGTTTTCTTCTGCCTTTTGGCGCGCCCACCATTACGATCGCCTGATCCCCTCAGCCAAACTTGAACAACCTTTTCAATTTCGCTTTCCGTGGGTGAGGTTTCTTGAGGGCCTTTTCGAACAGCCGCTAAAAATAAATGCAAATAAAATAGTCAACAGAATCAATTGAAAGTTCTGGAGGAGCTTATGGCAAACAGCATGTGAATAAAAATGTATTCTCGCACGCTCAGGACGTTCAAAATATTTTTAGCTCTAAATACCTATAATGCACAACATCAACTCTTGTCCTTGGAAGTTCAGCTTATCTCTTGTTCCAGTAAAATTTGTTTCATTCGCCAAATCTCCCCCAATTATCCGACTAAGAATCCGTTTAACAAAATTCTCGGTTCCAATACCACCGATTCCTTTGAGGAATTTTATCTTGAAAATAATGGCATTACAACAGGTTTCATATAAAGCGTACTTACTATAAGTTAGAATAAGATTTACTGCAAACGCATGCTAATATTCCTTTCGCAATTCTTACTTACAAACTTAGACTTGTTTTCTTGAGTATGAAGCCAATCGTTCAGGATAATAAACTCGGTGCTACTATTGATGGGGATGGTCAAACCAGGAATGGTAAATTCCTCTCCATGGCATAGCTCCGAATTCTGTGAGACTACTCGAATTACTTGAGCCAAATTCCCAGAAATGTTCACAAGTTGTCGTAGAACAATCGTTTGGTGTTCTGTAAGTAATTTTATATTATTAACAGATTTTAATACAGTCAACGTCCGAGATAACTGGTACCTAATAAGCATTATACGCAGCAGTGAACTCTCGCTATGACGGATCCATTTATTATCAAGGATTTTTCAATATGGCAGATTGGAATTTGCAGTCTGTATTACACAATATATAAAACCCCGTCACGTGAACACTCCTTATATGTCGAGTTGACTGTAGAAACATAGGATAATACGTTGTGTAAGTTGGAATTGTAACAGCAAATCCCAATCAATCTAAAAATTCCGGATAGCGGTATGTATCCCTTACAGAGAGTTAACTGTACTATTTTCAAAAATACACGTCAAAATAATTATTGTAGTTATTCTTGCTGTTAAATTGAAAAATTGCTTTCAGTACACATAATCATGGATAATCATACATAGTCGAGAAATCAAATATACCAAGCCTAATTATAACACATTAACAAATGAAATATTAAAACATCTATTGATAAATATATAATAAACCAACACAATAAAGTTTAGGTTTGTTTACGTACTCACGAAATTCTGAAGAGATGAAATGATTTGAGACCATACATATTACCTTGAAACTGATGCGCCAGTAAATTAATGCTTCCAGCAATTTCCGTTAAAGATATATCCGGTAATGGTACATTGGGACAAGGATGTGTTGGTTCAGGCACCGATGCAGTCTGCTCTCTATCCTCAATAATTTCCTCGTTGTCCGAAATTTGAAGATTACCTTGATCTGAAAAACAAAACTCTAATATAATATTTGCGATGTGGTACTTAGTTATTGTCATAATATAAGAGTTTTAAAATCTTACCTCCAACTTAGGTTTCAAAAATATTTTGAAATTCGTGGAGATTCAGTACAATTTGCTCGTTCCCGGGACCAAAATTTACAATCTTTTGGGATTTTGAAGCCACCTGGGATGAACTTCCAGCAGTTGCTTCTAATTGCCGGGGTAACGATCGGGGTGGTTGAAATCCGATTTTTGAAGTTCGTTTTCTAAGTTTCCTTCCTGGAGTGTTTTCGTCACAGTCGGTGTCGGTGAACTCAAACTCACTGTTTTCTACTACATTGGCAGCCCCAGATTCTGCCTTCTCATAAGAATCTAAAATATAAATTATTTATAACCAACAAGTTTTCAATTTAATGTCAACGAATATGAACATGCAAGTGCCCAGTTATGTTGGTCAACACCCAGCACTCAGCACCCAGCATTAGATCATAAAAGTTTCGAAAAGATAAATTCAATTACGTATTAATTACCTGCTCCGCACCGTATCTGACAATCATGGACTACCCAGGAAATTTTTGGGCAATTTACTGGATCAACAGCTTTTTGAACTAGTTTAATTATTTTGGTTTCGTCAATATTCACCGGCCAGTGTGATTTTGTATTATTGTTTAATAACCAGTTGCTTGGAAAAACTTCCACGCTGTTGTCCTCCGGAAAATAAACAATGTAGTAAACGGAGTTCATGGCTGCAGTTTGGAAAAGGGTCTTGAGACACAATTAAGTAGCTGTGAATTTTATGGAGTAAATGAAATGGCGGTTGCAGTCGTTACCATTTGTGTTGCAGTGTACATGTATACTGAATGCAGCACATTATATTGCCGTTTGCCGGGAAAATTCACTAAGGCATTCTTTATTCGCTGGTATCCTTTGATGGACCTATGCATGCATGCCAATTTATTGCCGGCAATGTATCGTCCTGTATTTCCAACAAAATAATAATGTCGGGCCAAAGACGGCAAGCCGTCGAACAAACTGCTCATGATATGCCAACAAAACCGAAATTATTCCTACATGCTCCCGTGCTGGCTACTTCGGGTAAATATTGGCTTGCCAATGCCTATGGCGACCCACGAAAACCTGAATTAATCCTGAACTA
Source organism: Allacma fusca (assembly GCA_947179485.1). NCBI lineage: Eukaryota > Metazoa > Arthropoda > Collembola > Symphypleona > Sminthuridae > Allacma > Allacma fusca. The sequence continues at coordinate 66,967,578 of OX359246.1, forward strand.
AGCCAGCAGTCATGGTTTACTGGGTAATGGCGCAGTCAACATTTACCTAACTGTGCATAACTGTAATGGTTCTTAGTGCATACACATTTTATCAAATACTAGCCAACTGAACCATGCTAGAGTTTCAAATATCATTAATTCCTTCTTATGTATAATCAGAATAATAATTATTACCGAATGAGCGTCACTAGCTAATTCGTCCTTTCCACGTGAACACGTTATCTAAAATGTCAGAAGTATTGATTTCAAAGGAGGCAGTGTCATCCATCTAGCCCTGGAAAAGTATATGTCCCATATAAGCCCACAATTGTTATACTTTCTTACAGTAGTGTAAGGTAGTAATCTCGCCATCTATTATGACTTCATAATTTTTTAAACTTTCTTTTGCTGCTGTAATAATTAGCACCATTGACCGGATGTTGCGAAAAGCTATTTCGTGCGATTTGAGTGAATTTTCTAATTAAACATTGAAATTTTGCTGACGACATCCTATTTGCATACGTAATTCAATGTATGGTGTAATGAATTTGTACAAGGAAAACTGACTATTAATTCCGAGTCGACAAAAAGTTTTAGGTAACCCACGCAAAATCATATGGCTTACGATAGTGGACTTGACTTACAACCAGCATTATTGGGTGACTCATAATTTTAGACTCCACTGGAGTCATAGCAGAAATCACGTATTATAATACTGGGGTTAATGTTTTGTTACTATTTACACCGTTTTGTATAGCTAAAATCAATGGCACGAGCAATCATTTGCGACCTTACTCGTTCAACACTATAATTTTGGATTTTAATTTCAGAATGCTTATTTCGAAATTTGTTTAATGAAATGTTGGGCTTGATTATTGGATAAAACAATAATACATACGGTTATTAATTACATGAAATACACCATTCACATTTAATACAATAAATTGTTTTCATACTGAGAACATGCGAATCTATTTGTAAGAGTTAATCCTTCGCAGTTTATATAAACAGGTGCTTTTGTAAATCATGTGGACTGTATCTTGACATCCATTACTGTTTGCTCGGGTTTGTACAACCCAAATTCTTGGGAACGAATGTGTTTAGCACGGAAAAGCGACGCAAGCACTCTGAATGCAAGTTTTGAGGAAGCACTACGGAAACTTTCGTCAGTCGAATCGGAAACGGCCTGACCAGAGAGGAAACTGGAATCTTGGTCACGTCAAATCAGCCAAGGAAGTTGACAAATGTATACTTTGCGAATTGAGACCGCCAATTACGATTTAATGAATACTGTGAAATGTTACTGGTTTCCTAATACTTTGATTTAATAGATAGGTACTACATTATTGATCGATAAACCATCTGACGTTTCAATACTTATGGATTGATTTATTTTTTAGATGAAAGATCCAGAAACAAAAGGGATCAAATTCCAAGTTGTTTTTGATTTATACTTAAACATCCCTTTTACGGGGATTTCGAAACTATGAAAACATAAATTATAAGACGTAGCGCATTTGAATGCAATATAAAATAGCATTAGTATCTACCCAAACTGGTCCAGCTTATTTTCCAGCAGTTGATAGAACTGATTTCAAAACAATACTGAAACCCGCGATCACAGAAAATAATAAACAGACATTTAAACCAACAAACATCAATCAGCGAACATTTATTCACAATATTTAATTATTATTTTTAAATAAATAAATATAATTTTTTATATATCTTCGCAAAAACCAACTCAATAATTTTTAAAATTAAATATTAACATTTCAAAAACTGGAATAATATTATCCAAGAACCATCGTTGAACTAACGATTTCTAAACATATGAAGCCCTTTACATTTTAATTGCGTTCAAATTTTCGGCTTCATGAATTCCATAACAAGAATGAGAGAGTGTTGTCAATTAGAGCTTGAACCATTGTTAGAACCATGGACTTGTCCACAAAATATATCGATCCTATGTGCATTCGGATGTCCGGCAGTGACTTTAGAGACAACCAGAGCCATTTGCTGCTGCTGCCTGCCATTTCTGATTTCCAATCTTGAATGACCTTGTGACTTCGTAACTGTATGTCGGCCATGAGAGAAAACCCAACGATTAGAATAGTGAGCATAATCCATGCCATGAATGCCATTGACAGAGCCAGAAATCCATCCATTCTAATTGAGGCAACAATACACACTGTGATCAGAATGCATGCAATAAGCTTTATCACTGGGACGATAACAAGTCCAAACGCATTATTCCACTGCATGATGACAATCCGAAGGGACTGGTAAATGTTGATTTTGTCTTGGTTACCCCTCAAGTTGTCCGAAGTGTACTGGCTTGTTTTGGGACTAAATTGAATAATAAAACATTTCAATGGTGTATTATTATTGAGATGCAACCGTGAAGCGTACAGTAGTCAATAATTCACCTACCTAAGTTCCATTAAAGCTAAAATCACAGGGCCGCCCCCGGCAAAATTAGAAACAATGAAGAACATTAAGGAAATGCATGCCAGCAAGATAGTGTAGAAATTAATGCAGGCAATGGAAAATATAATGAGCAACCTTTGAAGTCCGTTTTGAGGGCCTTCAAGAATGAGCGATGAAAGTTGCTCTGGTGATTCAGGCTTTAACAGCCCAAATACAACATATATAAATGGTGCAAGGTATCCGAAAATATAGTAAACTAATATTAAAATAGATTGCAAAACTCTTGAAGTTACTGGTAACGCCGTGATCCCGTTTTTCAGATATTTCGCTGCATAACCAAACATTAGTTCGCGATTAAGCAAACATTTTTCCTGAATTGTTTTTCTCAGTAAAATGAAAAACATTAAGATGAAATAAAATATAAAATATATATACCATCGAGACATTTTGCCAAAAGGATTGAAGTGTTCACGTAGCAAACTGCCCTTTCGGCAAACCTGAAAATGTTCCAGTGTAGAATAATTCCGCCCAGAAACAGCGTAAATATAAATTGAAGGTAGATTTTCTCAACCATGTTGAATTCACGTTTTAGAATAAAGAACTGACATCGGTACAGGCCAAAAATCAATGTCGGCATCGTCAAACAAAGGTTGCATCGCCATTTCTATAGCTGCATCTTTGGTCCGATTTCAGCCAATTGCTTCTCAGTGTTCCAGGTGCAGGGGTGAAGTCCCCAGGAGTTCCCGATCTGAAAACACTTTCTAGTGTAGCATAATGTTGTTGGATTTATGAAAATCCCGAATGCCATTGTTTTGCCAGGGAAATTTTAATGTGTTGTGCTCGTGTGTCAACTGAGAATTATTCTGTTAATCTCACTGTTATATAGTACCTCCGACGCAACATTTTCATGAAATAATTGAATTTAAATATTAAACGTAAATACTTATGTAAGATTGCCTAAACTACTTTCTAGAATACTGCCCACCTCTTTTACATTAAATTAAATTAAAAATGAACTGACAGTGACATTTCCTCAGGTTCTGTGGATTTGCTTTTAGTGTTGACCCAGTTCTGATCAGTAGAAAAATCGTGGCGTCGCAACAGTTTACCGCGCCCCAGAAATAGGTGAATGAAGATTTGCTCATTTGTATAATGTCGTTCTGACATTGATACATAAAACGAGCATTCTTTAACACTTTTATCATTATTTGGCAATTTGTTTTCGTTGTATTCCTTTGTTAAATAACCGGGAGATGACCACACGAAAATAGAGTTTTAGCTAACTGCCATTACTTCTCACAATTTTCATAGCATTTTTAGGAGAGATGTAGACACTCCTAGTAAGAAGATCGACGTCCGTCCGTACGTCCATTCCCACGATAACTAAGACTAGTGGACCAATTCCGTCGAAATGTTTTCTCGACATTACTTATGCTAACAGGTAGTGTGAATTCTTATTTGGTTGAAATCGGTTGGATAGTTTTGGAGAAAACAATTCTTGAAATTTCCAAATTTCAATGACATAACGGTTATTTCAAGCACTACTGGACCGATTTCGATGAAATTTTTCCGGGAAATTAATTATGTCAACATGTAGCCTTGGTTTGTTTTTGGTTGAAATCAGTTGGATAGTTTCTGATAAAATAATTCTTGAAATTTCAAACTTTCAATTAAATGCCAGTTATTTTCCAAGTCACTATCAACTGTGACAATTCATTCGGATTGTCATGGAGAAACAACAATGTGTCTAGTAAAATTTTATACGTAAACGATAACCCGCGAATTCTTAATACGAACTCAACCAAATATTTTGCATTTCACCTCCACCTTACTACAAAATCGGGTTTACCCCGGAGGAGCGTCCACATCACTTCCTCGCGGAAGCAGTAAATTATCGCGAAGCGATGATTTTTTAATTGAATATACCCACACATTCCAACACGTTTCGCCTCATGCCAACATATCAATCAATTCCTTGGAAGGACAGGTTAACCTATTTACTAGACTGTAGTATATAGCAGCTTATGTCAGTTACATTCAAATCGATGAATGTTACTGTGCATTCCTATAATGTAACATTAAATCCCGATTTCATCGCATTGTACTGTACATTGAATGGGTATGAGGGAATGCTACTGATATTGCATGGTGGCTCTAGCGTGCGCAAATTACTGTATGAAGGAATCAGTTCGAATTTAATTTAAATTCGCATACAACTTTAAGAGCATACATTTGTTGCGAAATCAAATAATTCTCTAAACTTTGGCGTTATTTTTAGATTGTAAAGCATATAAGTAGCTTTTATCTGTAAAGGTTCAAATTTTGAAAACTAGTCGGAATAATAATTTTTAAATTACTTCAAATACTTGTTCTGAGCAAGGCCAGTCTCAAATGATTACGTCTCTAAGAAAAAAGCGCCGAAATGTTTGTCGACAAGTTGGTGAATTGGAATGCCCCGCCAAAATTTCGAAATTGTTTTTCGTATTACGTTAGTATGCAGGGCGTATAAGTTGTTTTTAAATGAAAAAATATAGCATATCAGGTGTACTACTGCAAGGATGCTTTATCCACAACATTCCCAGCAGTTTCAAAACCGTTTTACAAATTTTGAAGTAAAGAATGTGAGGAGACTCACGAGGGTTATTATTTAATCTCGAATGGGAAAATAAATTAAGCACTCATCGGCATACACGATTAACTACTCTAAAAATTTAGCATGTCTCGGCATACATAACTAACTACTCTGGGTAAATGGTACTGGCCTCATGTAGGTACATATATATAATTTACTCCAAATAATTTATGCCGCGCCGGCTTACACTACTAACTACTTCAATTAATTTAATTAATTAATTTAAGTTAGAACCCGAAATAAATTTATTTAAGGGGGCTAAATTAAAGGGCGTACCCTGTACTTAATTTAAAAGGGTTTTAAGGATTTAATTTTAAGGAGCCAGGCAACGTTAAGGCCGGAAACAAATATTTTAATAATTTTAGGGTAGGAATTAAGGATGCCTAAAAAGGTATATGGTAGGGGCGAGGTTTGTCTGACCCAGTGACACACACAAAAGAAACAAAACTCATAAAATAATAATAAAATAAAGGCTTATATTCAGCGAGAAGCACCACACAAAACCAGGATGGATCCGGACACAGGTAGGTATAATTATGAAAATTATTTTCAAAAAATATTAATATTTCCAAAAAAATACTTACAAAAAAAACAGTTACTATGTTTTAACATGGACAGAAACACCGACTGGACAATTCAAAAATTATTTCCAGCGGAACAGGACTGGACCAGGATTGGACGAGAGCAGGGCTTTATGTCAAGGATAAGGCTTAATAGGCGGGAAGGTAAAAGGTTTTAACTTAGCCGTTATAATACGGAAACAGTGCCGAGGGTTCCTCGGAGGATTCGCCGTGAGCTACTCACGGAAGGAGACTTAGTACAAGTCTGCCTTAACCATTGGAAGGGCTGCCCTATTTATACTTTTTTAGGGACCGGGACTTACAGGTAGGTACATATATGGTAAGGGTTTTTACATTTTTTTATTATTTTAATTTTAGGGATAAGGGCATAGTTTAAATAATGAAGGGAGGAAAAGGGAGAGGAATTGATGAGGCAAATGTAAACGGCTTGTTTACATTTGCCTCATGACCTATATTTTTATTTTATTTTATTTGCAGGTCCTGACGTCATCATTGCAGTCCTCATCATCATCCTCATCCCCTAATCATTTGTCCAGTCACTTCTTAATTAGTGTGTGTGTGTGTGCCCGAATTACAATTGAGGTGAGTGTGTGTGGGAGCACACTCACAAAGAATATCACCCTACGTGTTGTTGCGTTTAACCTAAATATGGTCCAACCACGGTCAACTATAATAACTGTTGATTCAATTTGCAGTAGTATTTATTCATTTACAAAAACACTACTTGAAAAATTATTAGGAGGATTAACTCTAAAGAAACAACTTCTTCTTCATCCATAATCTATCTTTGGGGAGGTCAGACATGCAATCCAATGCAATGAAATTTTTCTTTTCCACGAAGGAATTATTTAGATAAATGCCGGCGTCATCCCTCGGTTGGCAAATATTTTCAAAACCTAACCTGCGATTTTCCTTCCGGACAAACCCAAGTTTCCAAAGTTTTAAATTATTATCCCACATAAATTTCCATCAACTGCATGAAATCAAAAACGACCGGGAAGCTTCTGCAAGACAACAGAATTGACTTTTTCAGAATGAGTCAGAATGTAAACCTGAAACTGAAAAACTCCTTTATTTAAATCCGTGTGAGCATTAAGTAGCCTTCTTGAAGTTCAACGTCGAATCAATGACTCGCTTAAATTCGCATACCAAATTAAAATTATATGGTTTCGAATGCAATAATAATTCTAAAAAGTTTGTATGTTTTTCTTTGTTTTAAAAACGCACCTCGTCGTGGCTTGTTTCTACCTTACTTGCTATGTTCAGATTCAAAATATTTGTCGAGACGTCCATGTTTTTCAATATCCGGTCAAAGCTAACTATGATATGGCATTTTCAATTTTTTCCATTTTCCAATTACATTTATTGAGAATGAGGTATTAACTAACCCATCCTTATGGCAGCCTCTTCTAGGCAAGCAATATGAAATTTTGACAAAGAAATTATTGAATTTGAATGCCTCTCGTTGACTAGGACTTAAAAATGTCAGCTGAATTGTTTTTATTTTTAATTAGTTTAATTAAAGTAATTAAGCGTATTTTTTAAAAGGTATACTTAACCGAGTTGCCACATCCAAGCTAAAACGTATTGTATTTTTTCAACATTCACGATCACTCCCAAACCCTGATTTTTCAAAACTTTGAAACCCAATAAACACGAATTAGATGTTTTAAATTTTATCAACAACTTCGAAACTGTCGAAAGACAATTTGTTTTGGGGGAGGACTAAGTCTCCAACGATTCTATCTTGACCAAACAATTAAAATTAAAATCGTGAAAAATAACATATAAACAATTTTTACTAGGATTCAAAATTTTAGTTTTGCATTTTGTTTACATGTATAGTTTATAAGTAGCTGTTGTAATTTTACTTGAGTTACGTCACAAGAGAGCGTTTTGCCTGTAACTGTACATATATATGATGAAATATATCGTCGGCTAAACTTGCTACATAACCGGCTAAAATAAAAAACGCTTACAAGTAACCCTCGCCCCATTCCCACACGGGATCGGAATGAAATTTTGGGATAGCTTAGATACCTGGCCCAATGTCCCAGCGAAAGCAAAAGTTTGTGCCATCTCGCCCTGGTTTGCGCTGGAAATCGCACAGAAGTTTTAAATTAAAATTCGTAAAAGCACATTGAAACTTGGTCTGGGTCATCTCGCCCTAGTTTCCTGTGGAAACCGGAATTACGTTAGAATGTTTTTAAAAAAAGATACGGGTCCAATACGTTTGCTTTAAAATTGTGCATATGGGTGACATATGGATAATGTAGGTTTAGCCTTGCCCCAGGGTTCGAATTTGTTTAAATCCCTCCAGAATGTCATTTCTGAATTTCTTTCGAATCATGTCGTTTATATCTGTTCTTTGTTCTAAACATTTTAAATTATGGCGGGTTAGCAAGTGTAACCGACGATATGTATCTCAAAGTACCTACAAATTGGAATTGTTTTCAAACTCGAATTGTTGAGTTTAAACTGTTTGCACTTTTCAGAGTATTGATAACTTTTTAGGGAGGCTTCCAGCGCAAATCAAGGCGAACCGGCAGGAATTTTAACGCCAAATATGCAACATAAAACATGCGCTTAACACTTGCAGGTTGTACTTTCATTCTACTCATATTTTATTCCACTAATGAAATAATAAATATAATAAAATGGCATGCTTCAGTAGTCCACACATATCCTTATAATTCTACGACTCTTGAGCCTACCTGTGTTGTAAGCTATAGGCTTTAGTGTACATTCCTGCACTCTATTTTGCCCACAAAGCTTTTCATAAAATTCCGTGAACCCTTCAAATAGCCTACATATTAACATATACATATGTAGGAAATGTGGGCATTTTTGCAATAGTAATAACTTGGTTCAATAAAACGTTTCCATTGTGACAGTTTGATTTTTGTGAATTAGCCCCTTTTGCTCGAAACAAGCGAATGGATTTGTTTCGCCTTGGGACAATGTATTTATACACAAAATATTTCAAAGTTTCTTAGTCTTTCTATCTATGCACAGTATTTTATTGTGATTAGCACGGTTACATGTTAAAAGTAAAATGTATCTTGTATAATTATATTTATATCATTCGACCCTGTAAGTGTATAGTACACTGAAAATGTAAGCTAACAAATATACCGCAATATCTTTATATGATCTGAATCACATATACGAGATCATGATAATTTGCAATAATTTGCATAATATGTTGTTGCCAGTGGGAAGTGAACGTCCCATAAATGATTATTTAGTACATCCTTTACTGACTATTTGTGAAAAATCCCAGGCAATCTTTAAATGTTGGTCTCTTCTCCGGTTTCTTTTCCCAGCATTTCATCATCCAATTGAACCTACAAAATTGTGCCTTTTGATTTACAACTGGTAACGTCCGTGCATATGAATAATGAAGTTGTAATGAAAAAATCTTACATTTCCGGAGATGCAAATTCCGGCTTTGAAAGTCGTAGACCAGCCTCAATTTCATCCGGTAATTCCGAACTCCAGTTCACGCCAGAAAAGGGAATTGCGCCTAACGAGAAAATTTCCCAAACTGTCACACCGAAGCTCCAAACGTCAGATTGAGAAGAGAAGTCCATGTACCGCAAAGACTCAAGAGCCATCCAACGCCAGGGCATGGGAATCTGTCACAAAAATTGGGATACGTTAGTGGTTATAGAACTCAAGAAGGAATTTAGGAAAATAATTATGTTTATAGTGAATCCCAGGTACCGGCTCGTTTTCGAGGTAATTTGGGCATTCAGAAAGCTGCCTGGACATCTGAAAGTCCGTGATTTTAACGACGTTGTTGGGGAATACTAAAACATTACGGGCGGCCAAATCCCTATGAACTACCTTCAAGTAACAAAATAAACTGCAATTATGATTTATACTTTGAAGTGCTACGTTTTCCGCAAAATCTGTTCTGGGTTATTTTCGTACCTTGTTTTGAGCAATGTAAGCCATAGCAGATGCAATTTGCTTGCAAAAGCTGATCAAGACTGCCTGATTGAGATCCATGCTCGGTTCACTTCCGTCACTACAAATACACATTTTTCACATTTAACATTTACTTAGATGCTTTTAATTATTTTTTATAAATTTACATAAGCTAAAACATGGAAAAGGATGTAGGAATCATTACCACACTCGAGGGAGTCTCTCCTGAGAATCTTCTGAAGTAACATCGACGTAATTTCTAGCGTAGTGTCTCAAGTAATTATTGAGGCTGCCGAAGGGACTGAGCTCAAACACAGCATAACAAACACCTATTGAAAATAAGTGGTATTAATATTTTTCACTGAAATGCTCCCCAAAAAATTAGGATCGTCAAAAGACAAAGTGTCAGATTAAATTTCCAGCGTAAACCAAAGTATTTGTAAGCTTTATTGGAACTTACGCTGTTGACTGTTTTCAACCACTGCACCATGAAATTGGAGGATGTTTGGATGCTCTCCGATATAATTAACAACTTTAATTCCCAACAAAAATCCCGGGAAATTTTCCATATCCGGATTGGTTTTGGTTGTCAACACGGCAACGGAGATTTCATCCAACGTACCCTTGTAGACAACGCCATATTTTCCTTCTCCCAAAACGTCTTGTGCTGAAACACGAGCAAACGCAATTATTGAAGACAAACGAGCTTAACAAATAATAGGATAACAAAACGACAAATAGCTGCAAGAAACTTTTATCACGTACATACTAGTACCCTGTTGTTGACGTCCCCACTGTTTTCCTGAGAAAGTGCAGTTACTGTGTCCCCCGTTAAAGCTGCATGTGCCACATTTGTGTCACCCTGAAAAAATCAAGCACATAAGTTACAAAATTTTCTGGATACAACAATAATTATTTTATAGACAACCATCTCAGTTTGACCCTATTCACGATACCAGATGTTAATTTTTATCTATAAAATGTTATATATGGTCACACATCTCCCCATAGCATGCAAAAATAATGCTATCAACAAGCTATGGAAGTAAATGAGCACCAATGCTAAAATACAATAGCGTGTACTTATTTTGTGGCGTAAATGTATTTGCATATTACTGGGTTGATTATGACCCAGGAAAAATTTTCTATATACAAATACGAGGAAAGCCGGACTCATGAAAAACTTCGAAGACAAACGTGTAGCGGTTAATTAAAATTACCTGTGTTACCACGTATTTCCGCCTATGGACCGAAATCGATTTTCCCATTAAAAGATTACAATGCTTATTGAAGTGACAGGTTTATCAAGTGTAAAATAATAGCTGAAAGTATACTGTGATTATCTATCTTGTATTGAAAATGCTTACGGCGTATTGTTACCTGTTTTTTTACAATATTTTTCTCACTGTCAACAGCTTTTAGATCAGACCAGTCTAGCCGACAAAGCTCTAATGTGCATTATTTGCTCCGGCTATCTATTTATGAAGCATAATTTTGAAGATACAAGCTGTACCATTGGAATTTTGTTGACGACATCCTATTTGCTTACGTAATTCAATGTAGGGTGAAATGAGTTTGTACAAGGAAAACTGACTATTAATTCCGAGTAGATAAAGTTCTAGGTAACTCAAAAATCAAATGGCTTACGGTAGTGAACTTGACTTACAGCCAGCATTATTGGGTGGCACATAATTTTACACTCCACTGGAGTCAAAGCAGAAATCACGTTTTATAATACTGAGGTTAATATTTTGTTACTGTTTATACCGTTTTGTTGCGTTAATTGATTGCGACCTCAATCGTTCAACATTATATGTTTGGATTTTAATTTCAAAATGCTTATTTCGAAATTTGTTTAATAAAATGTTGGGCTTGATTATTGGGTAAGACAATAATACAGACGCTTATTAATTACATGAAATACACCATTTAAAAATACAATAAATTTTTTTCCTAAAACTGAGAACATGCGAAGCGATTTGTAAGAGTTAACCTTTCGCTGTTTAAACAGGTGCTTTTGTAAATCATGTGGACTGTATCTTGACATCCATTACTGTTTGCTCGGGTTTGTACAACCCCAAATTCTTGGGAACGAATGTGTTTAGCACGGAAAAGCGACGCAATCACTCTGAATGCAAGTTTTGAGGAAGTACTACGGAAACTTTCGTCAGTCAAATCGGAAACGGCCTGACCAGAGAGGAACCTGGAATCTTGGTCACGTCAAATCAGGCAAGGAAGTTGATAAATGTATACTTTGCGAATTGAGACCGCAAATTACGATTTAATGAGTACTGTGAAATGTTACTAGTTTCCTAATACTTCGATTTAATAGATAGGTAATACATTATTGATCGATTTAAAAAGCAATCCGTACTTACAAAATGCACTGTTAAAATACAGAGTCTAATTAGTTAGCGGTATTTTGGGTCAATTCGATAAAGTTTAGTATTGGCGAGATTTAAACAGAACAGAGAGAGAGTATAGAGATACTCACTCTAGAAGGATATGCCAACTGGGATGTCTTGTGTACATTTTCCAGAAATTCGATAGGCGTCATTGTTTAAAATTACTTCAATAGAATTACGTCTACACACACACTTGCTACAATGAAAGTGCCAAGTAGAGTGTTTTCAAAACTGGACACTTCCAAAGTACTACCGTCCAACGCATGACATTTTTCATGTGAACGTAATTTGTGTGACATTTTATTTTTGTAAAACATTTGCAGTTATGTATTTTGCCACTATTTTTCCTATTTATTCTAAAATATTCTTTGCAATGATAAAATAATCTGCATCTATTCTTTCTTTGTTCCAACTAATTCCTTAACCAATCTTGCGTAACTATGCTTATGTGTAGGGTGTAAGACATGTAGCTCATTTAAGCTGTCGTTTTTTAATTTTCCCATTGAAGTGAATTTTGGCACACACGAAATGATAAACTTCAGTTATTCCCGAGAAGGTATGTTTTTGTTTCGGAAAGGTGAACCCTTCAAATCCACATTTTCTAGAGATAAATTCAATCTTTGCTCTTCAGTCGCCGTGAACTTTATACATCTTTTTAAAAGTCGGTAAAAATATCTCCATGTATAAATATTCAATCTGGTTACTGAAATACAATATAAACAGAATGTACTGCTGCAACCAAAAAATTTTATGAAAATGTATAAACATTTATTCAAAGCCTGCCGAAATGTCGGACATTGAAAAACATTCTTCTTCACTCATTAAAACAGATGATTTACCCTCTGCTAATTGAAGCCGTAGAAAAGTTATACACACCAACAGGACAAATGAAAATTTTCCCTGATGAGTATATCATATATATATACCCGCTTCACCGTTCAGTCCAAACTAATGTAAGGTACGTCCGTTTATTGTCCATGCCAACCACAGAAACTGATTGCATACAAATATCTTTGATGCAATAGTAAACGCCATTTATTGTATATGTACAATAAACTTATGTATTAATTTAACAAACAGTACACTTTTTATTAAATTAATGGTCATTTGTGAAATCATACACAGTGACAAATTACAACTATGCCTCGTTCTGTGAATTGTCAACTCGGGCAATGGAAACCACAACAGATATGTCCTAATGAAATTGCCTTCCTTCAAACCTTCGAAGGCAATTTAACAAACAGTACACTTTTTATTAAATTAATGGTCATTTGTGAAATCATACACAGTGACAAATTACAACTATGCCTCGTTCTGTGAATTGTCAACTCGGGCAATGGAAACCACAACAGATATGTCCTAATGAAATTGCCTTCCTTCAAACCTTCGAAGGCAATTTTTTGAAAAAAATGCATTTGTAACGGCGCGACCACAGGGTGAGAAGGTGGCCTATCAACAGGGTGACATAGCGTTACAGGGTGAGATGAGACCGCAGGGTGAGATGGCGGCCTATCAACAGGGTGAGATGCGAGCTAAGCCAGGAGAGAGAGAGAACGGAGAGAAAATCGAGTGCAGAGGAGAGGAGTTCGAGAGACGGAGCAATGAACTTTATGCATACGAGGTGAGACGAAGAGAGAAGAGCGCAGCTTGTCTGCGGAGCGGCTCGCCTCTGTTACTCACACTCACTCGGTGTTGTAGTGCATTAGTGTGCATATTGTTGATTCTAATTTAATATGAATATAATGTGAATTGATTGGTAGTTGTATGAATTGTAATGCAATGTTAGTGTAATGCTATGGAAAAGTGATTGTGGTATGGAAGAGGATTAGATTTTCTGGTGTGAGGGAAGAACGACGTGTGTAACTGTAATAAAGAATCAGTTTTCATTTTCTCTACATTTTACCTACAAAAACCCTTTTATTTTCCCTTACACTGGGTAGCAAAGGCTACCAATCATAAAAGGGTAGTTGATTGTGGGTGAGATCATTGAATAAATATAAAACGTGCGCTGCTAGCGGCGCTGGTCCTTCGAAAACCGACGTCTCACCCCGGGGTGAGACTTGAGTGATCCGAACTTTTATTTTACACCAATCTGAGGCTGTAACAGTTGGTCCTTCGAACCGGATCGGTTTTGAATCAGTGGTAATTGTCCATCCGAAGGCATCCTCAATGAAAAATCGGCAAAGATGAGTGGAGAAGACGACGGAAACAGACGAAGTAGGCGACTACATGGAGAAGACCCAGAGGAGTATAGTACGCCGTTGCTAAGGATACGGAAAGGTGCTATGCAGAGGGTCGACGATGCGTTAGCCGCAGCTACAGTACCGGTAACTGAAAATGAAAATCCACATGATATGCTTATTTGTTCGAGGAGAATGAAAACTTCCAGTGAGTGTTCGAAGTCTTCCACTAGAAGTGACGTCTTGCGAATGAAGCTCAATGCCGAGGTGGAGTCGATTCAGAGACTCAATAAATTGAAGGACGATTCCTTCCTAGCCAAACAGAGGTTAGAAATGGGGAAGAAAATTGAAGAGAAGAGGCTTCAAATTGAAATGCTGCAAATTGAAGAAGAGATGAATGAGTATTCCGATGACGACATGGGTGTGATACCACAGCATGTAGTCCTGGACAGGGTGAGTACATGGATTCCCAACGATATGGCGAGACAGTGTGTTCCCAACAATAGGGTGAGAACATGGGTTCAAGACCAAGGGAATACTAACCCCATTGAAACAGACATTCGTGCACCAGCCAGGGTGAGACCGTATGAAGCAAAAGATCCAGTGATGCAAATGAATGCCAGACTGGAGAGGCTGTTAGCGAGGCAATCAGTGCCACAAGACCTCCCTATTTTCAGTGGTGAACCGGAGGAATGGCCGATGTTTTATCAGCAGTACCATCGTACTACAGATCTGTGCGGGTTATCTGATGATGAGAATGTCATTCGCCTGATGAAATGTCTGAAGGGAAAGGCTCGGGAAGCAGTACTCCCACTTTTGGGTTTGCCAGAAAATGTCTCCGGGGTTATGGAGACATTGAAAATGATGTTTGGCCGGACCGATAAGATCATCCGATCTATGATTACGACCGTAAAGGCAGCACCAACCCCGGTTATAGGCAAGCCAGATAATATTATCTTATTTTCTAATCTTGTCCGTAATCTGGTAGCTACTATGAAGAATCTGAGGCAAACGGGGCAACTATACAATTCTCACCTGTTAGAGGAATTGGTGATGAAGTTACCTGTTGACCAGCAGTTCGAGTGGTGTAGGGTAGCAAAGCGGTTACCTGAAGAAGCATCCTTGGACGATTTTAACCAGTGGCTGGGTGAGATTGCCATGACTGCGTGTATGATGCCAACACAATCAACAGCAAATTCACAGGAGAATCAATCGGATTGGAAGAACACAGAAAATAGGAAAACTGTTATGGTGGTTTCCCAAGATGAGAACGGGAAATGCTTCCACTGTTCGGCCGATGACCACAGGGTTGAAGATTGCAAGACGTTTCTGAAGGGTGACATCCAGGCTAGATGGAAGACAGTGAAGAATAACAGGTTATGTTACTGTTGTCTGGTACCTGGGCATAGAAGCGTAGATTGCCGAAAGAAGATAATTTGTGACATTGATGGTTGTGGCTGTATGCACAATCAATTACTGCATATGCGGACAACAACTTCAGAAGACCAGCCTGAAGATAAAGTAGTGGAACGCGTTGCTTTCACGAATACTCCCAGGGGTGAGATGAGAGTACTTCAGCGAATTCTCCCAGTGACGTTACATGGACCGAAGGGGGAACTGAAGACATTTGCACTACTGGACGAGGGTTCTACAGTAACGATGGTACATAAATCAATAGCGAAGAAGTTGGGACTTAGTGGTCCTGAAGATCCATTGCGTATCAAGTGGACAAATGATATGTGCTGTGACGAAAACGAGTCACGGAGAGTATCAATGGAAATTGACGGTGAAGAAAAGGGCAAACGGTTTCATCTGCAGAACGCTCGAACAGTATCTCGGATGTCACTTCCCTGCCAGTCGGTGAATATGGAACACCTAAGGAAACAATGGCCTTATTTACGGAACATCCCGTGCCCATCGTTGGTGAATGCAAAGCCACTCATTCTAATTGGTTCGGATAACATTTTGTTGTTATTACAGCGAAAGTTACGCCACGGTTACTGGAACGAGCCGGTAGCGTCGAAGACTTTGCTAGGGTGGGCAGTGCATGGAAACCTCCCGAAGGGTGAGATAGATGTTGCCTTTCAACGGACTCGGCAGGGTGAGATGGATGTTGCTATTCAACGGACTCGGCAGGGCGAGATGGATGTTGCCATTCAACGGACTCGGGTGGGTGAGATGAATGTTGCCATTCAACGGACTCGGGTGGGTGAGATGGATGTCGCCATTCAACCGACACCGAAGGGTGAGATGAATGTTGTCACACAACATACTCCGAAGGTTGATGTGGACGTGGCCATTCAAAGGACTCGGGTGGGTGAGATGGGTGTGCTCATTGAACGGATACCAAAGGTTGAGATGAATGTTGTCACACTACAGACTCCGAAGTTTGATGTGGATGTGGCCATTCAAAGGACTCGGGTGGGTGAGATGGGTGTGCTCATTGAACGGACACCGAAGGTTGATGTGGACGTGGCCATTCATAGGACTCGGGTGGGTGAGATGGGTATGCTCATTGAACGGGCACCGGAGGGTGAGATGAATGTTGCCATTCAACGGACTCCGAAGGTTGACGTGGATGTTACCAATGAACGAACTCGTGAGGGTGATATCGATGTGGCCATTAAACTGACTCGAGGTGAGATGGACGTTGTCGATGAGCACACTCGAGGTGAGATGGGCGTTGTCGACGAGCAGACTCGAGGTGAGATGGATGTTGTCGATGAACAGGCTCGGGGTGAGATAGATGTTTTCGGTGAACAGGCTCAGGGTGAGATGGATGTTGTCAATGAACAGGCTCGGGTTGATATGGATGTTGTCGACGAACAAACTCGGGGTGAGACGGATGTTTCCATTGAGCGGATTCTGGAGGGAACTCTGGTGGAATCTAGTAGAAACTCGTTTTCTGAGGTGCTTGGGGTCACCGGTACCGGGGGAAGCTGCCGCGCTAAAGATGACCACGATCGGTTTCACCGTCTGGAGATTACAATCCGAAGAGTTGGTGAACGATCCATCAGGGTGACATAGAAGAATACAACATGAAGAACAAGCAGGACTATCTTCCGGAAGATTCAGCTGTAGTTAAGGTTAAAGTGGCGACCGTGCAGTTTACAATCAAGGGTAGGATCTTGTTCCGGGAGTGCACTGCGACGTGTTGGCGAGGCTGGGTCAAGGAATACCTTTCAACATTAACCCGATGTACCAGATGGTGGAAGTACCTCCGACCTATCAACGTAGTGGACGCCACAACAACGGATGGGACGTACAAACGACCAGCTACAATACTGTGGGCGGTGAACGTGAAGAAGAGTGATGAAAAAAGCAGTTTTTCATCAGGGGAAGAAATGTAACGGCGCGACCACAGGGTGAGAAGGTGGCCTATCAACAGGGTGACATAGCGTTACAGGGTGAGATGAGACCGCAGGGTGAGATGGCGGCCTATCAACAGGGTGAGATGCGAGCTAAGCCAGGAGAGAGAGAGAACGGAGAGAAAATCGAGTGCAGAGGAGAGGAGTTCGAGAGACGGAGCAATGAACTTTATGCATACGAGGTGAGACGAAGAGAGAAGAGCGCAGCTTGTCTGCGGAGCGGCTCGCCTCTGTTACTCACACTCACTCGGTGTTGTAGTGCATTAGTGTGCATATTGTTGATTCTAATTTAATATGAATATAATGTGAATTGATTGGTAGTTGTATGAATTGTAATGCAATGTTAGTGTAATGCTATGGAAAAGTGATTGTGGTATGGAAGAGGATTAGATTTTCTGGTGTGAGGGAAGAACGACGTGTGTAACTGTAATAAAGAATCAGTTTTCATTTTCTCTACATTTTACCTACAAAAACCCTTTTATTTTCCCTTAAACTGGGTAGCAAAGGCTACCAATCATAAAAGGGTAGTTGAGTGTGGGTGAGATCATTGAATAAATATAAAACGTGCGCTGTTAGCGGCGCTGGTCCTTCGAAAACCGACGTCTCACCCCGGGGTGAGACTTGAGTGATCCGAACTTTTATTTTACACCAATCTGAGGCTGTAACAGCATTCCTTCATCCTTCTATTAAAGGAAGCCTTCAAAATATTTTGCCTTCCTTCAGCCCTACTTTACTTATTAATTTAATGCCTCCAGCCTTCAGCCTTCAAAAATTATTAGCCTTCCTTCCTATTCAGCCTTCATAACACGAAATACCATAGCAATGCATTTATACAACCCTTTTGCAGGTAAAACACCTAAAAATTAGCGATACAATTTACTCAATTGAGTTGAGTCTCATTGTGCATATAACTATACATTTGTGCATTTGTAGTTTTTAGTACACTCTCATTGTTGTATTTGTAACTATCTATTGTCGTTCATTGCATGCGTGAAGCCTTCTAAGTAGCAGAAGGCTACTTTATAGACTTCCTTCCTTCGCCTTCCGTTTTCTGTTAATACTAGGAAGCAGAGCTGCGCTCAAGTCAAGTAAATCCCAAACTTGACCCTGAACTTGACTTGACCCTGACAGTCAAGTAGGTTTTTCAGACGGTCTTGAACTTGACGGTTCATGGTCAGACAATTACTTGAAAATTCAGGGTCAAGTATTCAAGTACTTTCCGCGTAACTTGAACCTGGTCAAGTATAGCAGGGACAACTCTTGACTTGACCATGACTTGACCATGACCCGAACTTGAACTTGACTTGAACTGTCAAGTTTTTAAAAAAATAGAAATAGAAAAATAGTATTCACACTTAAAATACACCAAGTACACCATTTATGGTTAAAACTTAGCAAATAACAATATTATTCACAATTGTCAAGCTTCTCCAAGTAAATTTTGAGTTGCTGCTTCAGTTGGATATTTTAATGTCTTGTGTTTTAGTTTTAGCCAACCTTCAATCACGAGAAACTACGAATAGTCTCTGCTAATTGTAAGGTAAACAGTCTTTTAGAAGTAAGTAAATCATTTCCCATTGAATTTTCCTGTTAATAATAATTACTTACGCTAACATTCAAGTTTGGGTTGTGCTTCACTGAAAATATCTACAGTTCAGCGTCCACCCTGTTAATGAAACAAACTGGCTTATGTGGTAGCGTTTAACGTTTTACAGATGTTAAATTGTTTAGAATGAAAAGAGTACTTGGATTTAAGTAACTTGATTGATTAACAACGCGTTTATTTTATACAACAATCGAACATTGAACACTGTTGCTTTCATAGGTGCTGCTCCAAAGTTTTTATATTCGTTTTCTTTCGTTCACTATTACAGCTGTGGCTTTCCAATATCTAGAGATATTGAATCGTAACCCAAAAATATGTAGTTTAGAAGAACATGTATGGATACGGAGTCTCGGAGTAACGATAACATTATGAAAGAAAACCTATTGAAATATATACAGTAGTGCCACAACTTCGATATGCGTAACGTTTCGTTACTTGAATAAGTACTTGAAATACTCATGGTTCATGGTCAAGGATTTATACATTTTTACTTGACCATGAACATGACTTGACTCTCAAGTAGAATT
Organism: Allacma fusca; assembly: GCA_947179485.1. Taxonomy (NCBI): domain Eukaryota; kingdom Metazoa; phylum Arthropoda; class Collembola; order Symphypleona; family Sminthuridae; genus Allacma; species Allacma fusca. Next base: position 66,987,219 of record OX359246.1, read on the forward strand.
TTTTGTCTTGACCATGATAACTACTTGATTTCAAATCTCAGGGTCAAGTAGAATAAATAACTTGACCATGCCTTGAATGTTCAAGTATCCATTATATTTTACTTGACCATGACCCGAACTTGACCATGACTTGAAATACTCATGGTCTACTTGAACTTGAGCGCAGCTCTGCTAGGAAGCCTTCCTTCAGCCTTCCCGAATTAATTCAGCCATCCCGCCTTCCCTTCCCAACTCTCTGGAAAATTGATATTCCGCCTTCAATGAAGCCTTCATTGAAGGCTAGCCTTCGAAGGCTGGACATGTCTGAACCACAAGTCAAAAATACTCAAAACTGGCTTTTATTTCTTATTCCCACAAATAACGCAGACATTACTATAATCTTTACTCTTAATTTATGACGTAGTTTTTCTCTTAATTTATTGTTAATTTAACAAACTTTTTCTGTTCATATTTTTTGCGTCATTTTTCATAATGTGAATTGTTTACGAATTCCTCGTAAACAATTCCCATTACTTGGGTGCTCAGCTCCATGTATAACAGTAGTCAATGTAATGTTATATACGTATATTTAATTATGGCAAAGATGTTTTAGCACTACTTGCTTGGTATACGCAGAAGTGCGAATTTCATCATCCAATCGAACCTACAGAATTGTGACATCACAAACAACGGAAACCTTGTTGCTTCGAAGTGACGGCTAATGTCGTACCGAAAAAACTATGTAATAATTTTCCAGGTGCATGTAGGCTTTGAAAGTAGCCTCGATTATCCAGGATCGAATTGTAGCTATAATTGGGATCTTCGAACTAGAAAATTTCTCAAACTGCCACATCGAAGATGTTAACATCAGATTGTATTTGTTATGTCAAGATAGCTTACCCACTCAACTAATTGGGGAATTCATAGAGCTTTCTGGACATGCTAAAGTCGATGATAGTAACAACGTTGTAGTGGAATATTAAAATATTACGGGTAACCAAATCCCAATATAATACCTACAAACAAGGAAGTATGGAGGTATATGTATTATAAATTATAGGCTTCTGAAATAGGCTACTTCCTGTACCTTCTTTTGAGCAATATGAGTCATATAAGATGCAATTTGCTTGAAAAACTGATCAGGATTAATGATTGAGGCTACCTTCACTCCTATGTGAATGAGGAAATGTTTCTACAGTTAGTAAATAAATACTGCATGTGGGGCATACTAAAACTCGCGTTACATGTAATTAGTAATTCGATTTGCTTTATAGATCTTCACCTTGTCCATTTTGCTCCTGATTTTTAATATATTTCTGTCGGTAATTTGTTGATGGATCTGTTATCATGCGAGCTAATTTTATTTCCAATAAAAAATTATCTGTGATCAGCACTACGCGCTAAGTCACCAGGGGCGAAGCGCCAGTGGAATGTGGCAACAAGGGCTTTTAACAGTAATGTGGTGTGTACAAGGATACGTGTACTTAAATTCCCCTGTACTGGTCATAGTTATATCTATTGCAAAGATGTTAACTGAGGCAAATCAAAAAAATTATTAATACATGTACCATCAGCTTCCTTGTATGCAGTATTATATTCAGTGCGCATATTGTAAATTGTGCAAAACGTTTTATATTCGATTTTAAAACACCATCCAGAAGTATTCCCGACCTCTACCGGTCGTTAGAACGCACATTTCAATGTAAATAACAAATCATACAATAGATGGCGCAAGCAGTCCTCCCCAATGTTCACACATATGTATTACCATGAGTTTATACGTGACCTCATTTAATTTTCTGAGGTCAAATGGATGACACGATGTCCTTCAAAAACAATAGTGTTCTTCCCTTTTGCATGATATGTTCCGGTAAAAAAATTTTGATGTGTAGTAGCAATGGTTCTGCAGATATCGTGAGGACAAGATAACCTCTACAGACAGCCAGACACCAGACAGCCACACAACCAGACAGCCAGACCTTCACAATAGGGACTCTCGCATCACTTCGCCCCTAAAAACGCTTTTAGTTTTTAGAAAGTGAAACTTTCTTATGCACGAGTGTATTCCGTCCGTCCGTCCGTCCGTCCGTCACTCTACAAAATCTTGTGGTAGCCATATCTTTACAACGAATTGACATATGGATATGTGACCTTCACCAAAATATCGGCCATAAAATCTAGTTGTGCCTTCTGATAACTTCGGCGACATGGTATCAACCGTTTGACCTCATAAAATTATTTTCGGAATAAAGAATCTTGCATTTGCTATATCTTTCCAATGGATTGACACTACTACTGACAAAATGGATTGTACTATGGACATGCTACCTTTAACAAAAAAATCCAGATCTGTTACCCTACCTTATTATAAATCTTTTAATACAAGTTTCACTTTCCTGTACATGCAAACCAAGTTTACCCAAATCAGTGCAGTGCACGGATTTTGCTACTTGTCAATGACTGTATGCAATATCAAATACCGCTCACAATAAAACACTAAGATACCCTACCTTATAACATATAATATATAATTACATCTTAACAAATCAGGATAAAGTGCCCGGGTAAGAGTACAGTTACGACATTGAGGTACCCGAGCCTTTTCGGGTACAGGTACATGGAGTGAACAGGTACATGGTTTCAGATTATATTGCTGGCATGGGTATGAACAATTTTTGCCCAGATACTCGGGTATGGGTACGGGTATAGATACCAGATATTTGTAATACCCGCACTTTAGGTACGGATACGGGTACCGATTTTACGTACCCGTGCCGAGCACTGGTTCGTGGACACAATAACTCAAAAATATGTGTTTTGAATTAATTCAAAGGCGCAGAGCTATTCCTAATAATAAACAATAAAACGTTGTGTGAGTTCAAGGTTCAATTTTGGTCGAAAACGTTTTGGTTGTCACTATATTCCAATATGTATAGTGGCCACTCAACAAAATAATACAAGAAAGGAAATTGCCAGGTATAACTATTATCTGTAGAAAGGATGACACTATGTATTGATTAACACAATATCTCAAATACTACTGAGCCGATTTCCTTGAAACTTTTTGTGAGCATTACTGGGGTCAATATATAGTAACGCTGAGTTTTTATTAAACTAACTTCGGCCAGATAGTTTTTGTGAACAAATGATTACAGATTCAAAATTTAAAGTAAATGACGTTGGGCTCAAAAACTACTCGACCCATTTCAACGAAACGTTTAATGGATATCTGGAATAGGTTGAGGAACTTTTAAGTTAGCAATAATTAGTAATTTTAAGAATTATTCATAGCATTTGAAAATATTATTTAAACGACGGTAACCAAAGGCAGTATTACCCACTCTGTAATCATCAAAGCTAATAACACATGCAGGCCTCGCAAACATCATATTGTGATGGACGTCGCCTCTTTCGGTTAAAGCGAGAACAACGTTTCACCGGGTAATTAAAATTCATCATTTCCGAATTGCTGTTGCCATCAAGATATTAAAATACGCGTGGTGGAAATAAATAGACACCAATGATGAAATACAACACTGTACTTATTTGGCTGCATATAAGTTCAAGGGTTGATTATGACAACGAAAAATGTTTCCGTAGTACAACAATTTTTTAGTGCCAGTTTTAACAGTTCCAAAAATAAATGGTCTGTATTAAAACGTATTAGTTGCTGTAAATATGTATATAATTTGTTTTCAAAGTGTTTGGGGAGTCATTTTGTCTGCTTAACATAATTTCCTCAGGTACAACAGTGTATTCAGATCAACTCAATATTGTCGGCAAAATATTAATATGTAGGTTGCGTCGGCGATTCATTTTAAGAAAGGATATCTTCAAAATGTAAGTTGTGCCTTTTTCAATCTTTTCCTAATATATCTTGAATATGCTTGTCTTTGGTATCCTTTAATATTAAAGAGCACTTTCTGTCCGTTTATTTAAAGTTTCGCACTTTCATAGTTCAATGGCCTCATACAACCCCCAAATGGAGACATACAAATCACTCTTTATTATTAACGAGCAATACCTGCCCGTTTATTTATAAGCGCGCACGATTTAGGCATACAACAAGTCTCAACGACAGAGCTTGATTCGTAAGCCGTTAAGCTTTAAATTCTACAATCAAACTACCACCTCTTCAAGTAATTGTCCCTGTGAAGCACAGGGCTTTTACTAGTTACTTGTTACATTGATCTAAGAAAAAATTGAAATTCCCTCGCATCGTCCTAATCAGCATGGGTATCCAATTTTTGAAAATCATCTGTGGTCAGCACTACGCGCTAAGTCACCAGGGGGGGCGGAATGTGGCAACAAGGGCCATTAACAGCAATGCGGTGTGTACAATGAAACGTATATTTAAATTCCCCCGTACTGGTCACAGTTATATGTGCTGGGCAAAGATGTTAACTGATGCAAAATAAACGTCACTTTGCAAGACAGATGGGGCATGCGGTATGTAGCAGTTGGTCTACATGTGTATTTGAATGTGTTTATACATTAGTTCATTTATTTTTCTGAGGTCAAACGGATGATACGATGTCCTTCAAAAACAATAGGGTTCTTCCTTTTTGCTTTTTCATGATCTGTCCCGATAAACAATTTGTAGTGCGTAGTAGCAATGGTTCTGCAGACGTCGTGCGCACAAGACTGCCTCTACAGACCTTCGCAAAAGGGACTCTCGCTGCGCTTCGCCCCTAAAAACGCTAGCACTTCAACTTATTCAACGCACTTATTCAACGCACTTATTCAACTTACACATGTGTAAGTTCGTGCGACATCTATGGATATGAAATTTCATTTAATTCAAAGAATTCAAGAACAAATACAATTTAGAAGTGGTGCTAGCTTAATACCTCGGTTTTTAAAGCGAAGCGCTTTTGTAAAATTGCTCGTTTTTGATTTTGTCCCACGAAAGGCTCCCGCGTGGGACGAGTTACAACGACTGGACCAGCAGAAAACGATCTATAGGGTCCTGGACAATGGCATAACTCCTTTGCTTTTTCAATTTTCGAAATCTCATGAAATTTCGAAAATTCTCTGAATTCACGTAAAAATCTGATTTAACCGCACAAACGAATTCCTTCATCCCTAAAATTGTAGAAAATACCTTCCCCGCCACAAAATTCAAAATTTCATGAATTTAATTAAAAAATCATGAAATTTCGAAAACCTTTCCCCGCCTCAAAATTTCACCAAATTTTGCAAAAACCCCGAATTAATGTAGGAACCAGATTTAACCACAAAATAAAAATTCATTGATTTCGACGGACGTGGAAAATACGTTCTCTGTCATGTCATTCGCGTATTGGCAACATAATAAACAAATAGCACGGTCGACGCAGTGAAATTCGAAACTTTATAGTTAAAATTTCGTTTTTACTACGAAAATGATTTCGATGATGACAAGGTATAAAACACCTTCCACACAAAGACCTGGAAATAAGACTTTCATTATGAGAGCTGGAGATATATTTCCTGCTCAGAAATTGCACGTTCGATGGCATTTCCAAAAAATTAAAAATACTTTAATTCATCACTGCACCCAGAAATAAAAATTCGTGCACTGCACTGATTTGGGCAAACTTTGTTTGCATGTGCAGGAAAGTGAAACATATATAAACATTTTTAGTAGGGTAGGGAAATAGAGTTTGATTGTTATCTGTAAAGGCCGCATGTCCATACGTCAATCCGTTGGAAAGGTATAGCAAATGCAAGATTTTTTGATAATTGTATCCAGAAAATAATTTTCAGAGGTCAAACGGTTGACGATGGGTCAGGGAAAATATCGAAAGGTACATCTAAAATGTATGTCCGATTTTTTGGGACAAGTCCCATGTCCGTACGTCCTTCCGTTGTTGAGTTGTGCCACTTAGAGCTTCCAATGTGTTCAACATTTTTGTTCCGTAGGAGATTCCGTTCCGAAGCCTACAAATAATATTGTACCCGGTTCCGTTCCGGCTTTCGGGACATCGGAACATTTGAACTGACACCGTTCGGAACACAGGATTAAAGTATTTTTTCCGTTACAGGTTGTGTTCCGTTCCGTATTATGCTAGTTTTTCCGTTCCGAACCCGTTCCGTTCCGAAATATCCCGGAATTTTTCACAACATATACGTGAAATGCGTGTACAAATTACTGGCAACTTAATTTATGTACATGATATACTTTTAATAGATTGGATGCTAGAGAATGCTATTATTTAATTATATAAAATAATATTTAGTAATAATTTGGCCATATAGCAAGAACTACTGTGCAGTATTATATAATTATTATTAATTATTTTTTAGCAATAAATATTTGTAGCGTGTGGACTTCAATGGCCTAACAGTGTTAATTTCCTGCAAGCTTGCTTCATTGCTGCTAATAATTTCGATTTCAGAATTTTCATTTCGAGAAAAATTGCCCATGGCCATGTTTATTAAACAAAATTAGTTATTCTGTTGATTTTCATGGAAAACGATACTCGCATTACGTATAAGCATTTGCGTAAATTAAATCTGTGTTCATCCAATCGTTATTTTGGCAAAAAACTGCTTACAAGCCAGTGCGATAAGAAATGTGTTTCCATTCTAGTTGAACGATGGCGCGACACTTCAGAAATTGTACCGCGATCGGTTCGGAACGGAACAGAACAATTCCGCTTTCCGATGACATAAATTATATGGGACATTTTTCGTACTGATGCTCCGAATCGTCCCGGTCCCAATATTATCGGTACAAGTGCTCATGTTCCGGTTTTGTCCCGATTCAATGACGGAACCAAATAGAATTTTCCGAAATTGTTCCGTTCCGTTTCCGAACACGGAACTTCGGGATTTCGGAAACCCGAAGGAAGCACTGGCCACTTACAAGATTTTGTAGACGGACGGACGGAACAGTCTCGTCTATAAGAAAGTTTCACTTTCTAAAAACGACAAAATATAAAAGAAAAAATTCCCCAAATTCTTTCGGGATACAATCGCTATAATCAGACCTACAAATCAAGTAATTACTAGACGACTATTCGTAAAGGCTTGTGGTAACTAAAAGGTGCGTCAATAAAACCAGCAGTGCAAGTATCGACATTTGTGAAACAGTTGTCAATCATAGTGTTATTGCTAAAGTCGACTCTCCTTATAGCGTCTCTCCCTATGGAGTCACTCTCCCTATAAATTCATCCTGGGTTCTTCCCAAGCTAAATTATATGATAATTTCTACCTTTATAGCGTCACTCGTTATAACGTCAGTTCCTTTATAAAGTCGCTTTTATTGTAGCCGTAGGTTGAAAAGCGTACCCTTATAACGTCATGTTAACGTTAAAAAGCGTCAAACCTAGCTAAATAATTTACTTACTGGTGCTGTTATTTTAAAGTTATTTTTAAGTAAGTTTCACTATATTTGCTTTGGTTTATTATGCAGCGACGTTATAAAACACTGGAAGAAACGTACTATTATAAATATATGTGCAATTTTTGGCTAACGACACTGATTAAGCCCCATTCAGAAAAATCCACATTTCCAACCTTTTAGATTTATTTTCGCATGCAGTAAAGAAATTATATTTAGAATTTTAACGGAATTGCATTTTTCATTGCTTGAAAACTTCTGTAAATGCTCTGAGAAGTGTCTTATTGAGATTCAGAAAATACTTTATTCAATCCTGTCCTTTGTTGTTGGCGGTGTTTATGGCGTGGGAAACTTAGAAAAATGTTATTTATTACTTAAAATTAACTATTTTTATTCTTATTCCCCGTAGATACATAGTATTTGCTACTTAAATGAAACGAGACATGGCTCCAATTTAACTATAAACGAAAAATTTCCAATCAAACCCTTAGTTATGTTATGTGCCTCTATAACGTCGTTCCCTTATTACGTCACTTTTTGGGAGATTTATTGATGTTATAAAGAGAGTCGACTGTAGTTGAGATTGCTTTGTCTGATACACTTGATTTCAAACCTATCCTAGCCATTAAATTGTAGCATGTTTGATTCTAATTCGGTAAAAAATTAAATTAATGTCTCCAACAATCACCAATTTATCTTGAATAAACTTTTGAATAATATTTTCCAGAAATTTTAGAAATCGAGTTGTAGTAAATTGCGGGGACTTATACAGAAGAACATCTACTGCACCTTTCGTTTTTAAGACCACTAATTCTGCATGATCTCCAAATGGTGATGATGTTTCCCAAACTCCAAGGGTATCCACTGCGACACATATGTGTTCTAATAAACCCAAGAAATCCGTACGATTGTCTTCTTGAAGTGCTGCAAGCTGCAATCAAGTCTGTATGCACAAGTCAAGCCAGGGATGGCCACATTATCTGATATTTTTAGTTTTAGCTCCACAAAGAATATCGCATCGTTCAGTATGTAGTACTGGTAAGATATGACAAAAACTTCATGAGGTGTGTAGGATTGAACGTTGTGGTAAAGGAAAGGGATTTTTTTAAATTTGTAATCATACCCTTTTCCTGGTAATCCACACGCCTCATGTAATGACGTATAAAAATACTAAGCTTTGTTGTATAAATCTACTTCAGAACGCATGCCACACACAGATCCCCGGACACAATCAACCAAAACATTGACTATCAACTAATCTTACACTAGCTTGTCACGAGCGCTTCGCTTCAATTGCTATCGATTCATTGACTTCAGTTCGGGATTTTTATGTATGTATTTGCGTGTATTTTTACGTGAACTAATTTAATTTTGGGAGGTCAAACGGACGACCCAATATCCTTCAAAAACAAGAAAATTTACCTAATTTGCCACAAAAAATATGAATTACGCTAAAGTCATTCTTTCAGCAGTTGCGAGAATGAGTTGATATTTAGTTCTTCTGTCACGTAGCTTATTGGTTGTAATCCTGGAATTCTGCAGTATTTGTTAGGGTTTGAGCTACCACCTACAAACAAGCAGAAAAGACAGGACTTTTCTATTCTTTGTTCCAACGGACTCACTCAGATACAATTAGACATTCAAGCACTATTTCCTTGTAGATTTACTAGTTTAAATACGTGACGTTTTTAGGGTTAAAACCCGTATCAAGGTCAGTATTCGCTGTTACGTATGTCGTGGTGTCTGGCTGTCTGTTCGGAAGATAGCTGCGAATCGAGATCAACATGCAATTCAAATTTTAAACAGAGGTAGATACTATAAAACGCAAGAAGCATATAGTGTTTTTGAATGAGATCACATCATCCGCTTGACCCTAGAAAATTAAATGAGGTCAGCTGCAAACACATGCAAATACAAATGTGGAGAAACTGTGACGTATAGCTTGCACCATCTGTAGTCGGTTTGCTGTTTGCATTAAGCTGTTATTTCAACTCGACCGGACTCGACGTACTTCTCAAAAGTGTTGAAGCTTTGGTTTTATTTTTGCTGATGCCAAAGGCATAGAGAAATACAACCCATTCATTATAAACGAATGATATGAAATAAATTAATGTAAAAATAAATTAAAGCTAAAATTAAACGTAAGTTAAAATATGATGTATACAATATAATTAAACTTTGCATAATTTGTTGTTGGTTGAACTAACATTGTGAATAAAAAGTTTAGTCTTCCCTGTGAACTCTTGACTGGATGTCTGTGAAAAATTCTTGGCAGTCTAAAAAGGTTGGTCTCTTCTCTGGATTGTTTTGCCAGCATTTCTTCATCTGGTCGAACCTACAAAATTACACCATCACATTTACAATAAAACTATCCTTGAATGGGAATAATAGAATTCTACTTTAAAACAAACGTACACTTCTGGAGGGGCACGGTCAGGCTTTGAAAGTCGCAGCCCAGCCTGAGTTTTATCCACCAAATCCGGAGTCCAAATTAAATCAGAATAGGGCATTTCGCCTAACGAGAAAATTTCCCAAATGGTCACAGCGAAACTCCAAACATCGGATTTAGTGGAAAATTCCATGTAGCGCAAAGACTCGAGCGCCATCCAATTCCATTGCATGGACATCTGTCACAAAATTTGGTATAAAGGATATTGGACATGACAACTGTGAGGAAATAATTTATACTTTTAAAATTTACAATCATTCCAGTTACCGATTCTCGTTCAACATAATTTTTGGATTCATAAAGTGTCCTGGACATCCCAAAGTCTGTGATTTTAACAACGTTGTAGTGGAAGACTAAAATATTATGGGCTGACAAATCTCTATGTACTACCTTCAAATATCACATTCAAATTTATATAAAAGGTACTTATGCATAAGTTTTGTAACAATGTTAATATTTCCCCAATAGCTGGACTGGGTAATTTTCTTACCTTCTTTTCAGCTATGTAAGCCATGGCAGTTGCGATTTGCTTGCAGAAACTAATCAACACTGATTGATTGAGGTCCATGTTGGGTTCAGTTCCAACGCTGAAATTCAAAGTTTTCAACATTTAATTTTTTTTAGTGTTAACTGCTTTTAGCAATTAAGCTAAAGCAGGAAAATGAATGTAGGCATTATCACCTCACTCGAGGAGGTATAGTTTCCTGAGAATAGTCCTCCTCTGAACTACCACTAACGTAATTCCCGGCGTTCTGTTTCAGATAATCACTGAGATTACCGAAGGGACTTAGTTCAAACGCAGCGACAAACGATCCTATTAAAAATAAGTTGTATCAAAAATATTTCCTGAATTCGTACCAACCCAATTCATGTCCAATATGACCGAAACATGAACTTCGAGTTTATCCGTTATTTGGTCTTACGCTGCTGATTCCTTTCAACCACTGCGCCATAAAAGTAAAGGATGTTTGGATGCTCCCCAATAAAACGAACTATTTTAATTTCGTTCAAGAATTCTTTGAAATACTGCACATCTGCATCCGATTTGATTAACTTGATTGCAACCAAACTTGTGTCCAAAGTACCTTTGTAAACCTTTCGAAATACTCCATCTCTCACAATGTCTTTGGCTGGGAACGAGAAAACAATAATTATATGCATAAGAGTTCGAACAGTAACTTAAGGATAATTTGTAGCCCCCGTGGTAAATAGAATAGTGCGTAGAAATTTCATACGGTTCAGAAATACAAGGTACTAATATTTTTTGTACATATAAAAAGCAGTAACATTTTGTTTTGTACTGTATTTCTGCATAAATACGCACAAAAATCGGGGTTCAATACTTCTGTTCATTTTTAAAAAATATTAATTTTCCTGAGAGTTTTGTTACAAAATAAATTATCAAAATTTCAACTTTTCTGCCGTTGTTTTGAAAATGTTTTAAGCTAAGGGGATGAAACAAATTTTGAAAAATTTTGAATATTTTTTGAACATGGAGTGATGTGAATATTTTACCTTCACCCCTTTCATGCGCTGGGGGGAATATTTTAATGGTCAGTGATTTCACAATAATCTTAATTATTTGATTGCAGTATAGTAAAGTTATAAACAATTAAATTTTTCTCGAAAAATTATTTGTGAAAGATTTGCCACTTACAAATTACTAATCTGTTCCTGGTGATCACTTTTTCCTTAGGAAGTACAGCTGCTAGGTCTTCAGTTAAAGCTGCAACTGCTTCACTATATTGACGCTGACTTGTGTCACCCTGGAAAAAATCATGGACTCAATTTTGCATATGCTCTTTTATGGTTACAATGATAATTATTTTATCCCAACCCTGTGCAATATGATGCTATTGCTGGTACCCGCAAGAGAAAGCTCACGTTTTTCTACAAGATTCTAATTCAATTCCACAACACAGATACATATGTGTTAACACTATAATATGTATATAACACCTGTCATATATGTATTTATTGTTGAGATCCCGCTGCCTTCAACACTATGTTTCACAGTTACGTAATTTATGAGAAATAGAAGCTCAGAGCAAGGTACATATATAATATATTATGTTGGATCATAAACTGAGTTCCAACACTTCACTCTTTGCCCGAAATATACGCACGCGTTACTCCGGTTATAAAAAGATAACTGTGCTTCGGCTAAAACCGGGGAATAAATAGAGATTGCATAGGAATATGAACAACGGTTACCCGAAGAGTTCTTAAAGCAAACAAACGGAAATAGAATTACCTGTACAACCAAGTACTTGTGTCTAAGTATCGAAATCGATTTCCCCATTGCTATGAATACGCCTGTACCTGGAGTAGAAAATGTTTACAGCATAATTTTACGTCCTTATTGTATTCAGTTTCCAACAACATTCAGTTCAGTGGAATAGTTCCAGCAAAGGACTAACGTGTACTGTATTACTTCCTCCGCCGATCCTATTTATGAAGCGTTAGTTGGGAAATGTACGTCGTAGCGTTTGAACTTTTGACGATGATATGCTGAATGCGTAATTCAATGTGTGGGAAATTAAATTTGCACAAGGAAAATGCGGTATTAATTACGGATGGAAAAGAGTGTTAACGTAACTACATGGTTCTCAGAAATAAACTTTACGTATTGTCGGCATCACTGGGGAAATCTTGTAATTTACTACCTCATTGAGTCAACATAGAAGTCGCGTATTAAAAAAATGTTACGTTGCCTTGCTTTTGTCCATTTTTCTTCGTCAGTGACGATATCAATTCCCTCGGCGTATAAGTACACATTTGCGACCAGTCTTGAAAAAGTGCCATAAAAAGTTACTAAAAGCATTTTAGTTTTTGAGCATTCTGTAAGCTGGTGGGGGGGGGGGGTAGAATTAGGAGGCATTTAATTACAAGAATTGTACACCTGCACTTACTGTTTTTCCAATGTACTTCCCAAATGTTGGCTCCCCTTACAAGGGAATTTTCCCCATAAGGGCAAACATATGTAGACGCATTTCCATACTTAATGCCATGTTATTTTTGACTACATAATAACACAACAAATAGCTATTGCAAATTTGGCTCTTCAGCATAGTACAGAGTTTCTTTGGTCAGGAGTGTACTACATACATCCTGATAGTATTGTCTTAAGTGTAATTCCTATGAACGGAGTGCAGCCCACTGGATAATACTTGTTGAAGAGGAAATTAAAAATTAAATTTCCTCAGGTATTTATAAATTTAATTCAATGAGTTAGGGTGCAAATGTTACTGGCGGGATCTTGCGAACCAATGGTTTTTCAGAGAAATGTGACGCTAGTGCTTTTAATAAAATTCAAGCTCTGAGGAAATACCACAGGAAACGTTACAGTCCTAGCTCAAACCACTTCACAAACTACACAAATACGCTGTAGTCCTATTATGCTAAATCAGTCAGGGATATTAATAAATTTGTTTACATTTAAAATGCTGACCGCAAATACGGATTGTAGGAATAAAATACTTCACATGCGAATGGTATACGTCAGTGACGAACGTCCTACATTTAATTTCCATGCAGTCCACATTTGTCTTTAAAACAGAAGCTTTGATCTGAGTCTTTGCTTTCATAAAATGCAAATACAAATGCAAATTGGTTACTAAATTCTAAATTGAATGAGTCATTTATCTGATTGTGAGTTTGGGGAAGTTTTAACCTTCACAATTAGTTTTCAATCTTCCAATCACAAGAAATGAGGAAAACCTATTTTGTCCCTTTATTTTCCAACAAAACTTGTTGATTTTGAAGCAACATTTTTTGCTCCCAAATACAATAAAATACAATGCGACTGGTAAAATTAAGGACTTGCAGACTTCCGAGACCCAGGATTGTAATCCGTAGAGATACCAAACTGTGTAATGGCTATTAAGAACGTTAAAGTATGAACTCCAATCTGAAATCAATTACAATTAAGTTGATTGTAAATTCTATGAACATCATTGAAAAATATTTATACACAACTTTACCGTAATAATCAATTTTTTATCCAAGTCAAAGTAGTTCCCAATTTTCATAACTGTCGGCTCCGTTTTCAGCATAATATAAAAGAACTTGAGCTATAGCATGAACAAGTTTATACATTTAAATTCCAGGATAAAATGAAGCTTATAATAACATTTTCGTCGAAAATTATTTGGGTTTTGAAATCCCAGCTTCGTTTTTATATAATTTGTAGTAATTAACCCAATTATCAATTCTAAAATATTTTACTTCTGATTTAACTCCTTCGTCAGAAACTTCATCGTAAATTTCCAAAAGATCGTCACTTTGGAACTGCTCCTTTGAAATGAAAACCTCAAAATAGAATTTTCTCTCAAGGTGCTCTATACAGGGACGGGAATTCGAATTCGAATCGGAATTCGAATCGGAATTATATTCAAAAAGTTCGGGTATCCGAATCGATATTGGAATCGGAAAAATAGTCTCAGAGGTATTTGTATTCAAAATCGGATTCGAATAAAAACAAGGGTATTCGAATCGGTATTCGAATATTTTTTATGAATTCCGATTCCAATAAAGTATCGATTTCATTGGGTTTTATATTGCCACGTGCGAGAAAAAGTTCATAGGAAGCGCTTTTTGAAAGCGAAGTTCCGAACGGTTGGTAAACGAAAAGTGTATGCATGTTAATGGACAGTGAGTTGAAGCCCGTTTTTGTAAAAATTCCTGCAAACAGGATGAGATAGCTGCATAGTTTCGGTCTTACAGGACTGTTGACCACTATTAACAATAAGTTAATCAAGTTTCTCACTTCTAAAATCTTGCTCTCAAGTACATTCCAATTACGATGTGTTATCAAACAAATCGATTTACAAATACTGTTAGAAGGAACTTATCCGAAAAGTAGTTAGACAGGTTAACAAATTACTCCAATTTTTTAGAATTGTTATGGGATCTTTTGCTTAGCAAATGTTTTCGAGTTACTCAAATTTCAGCTGAGTGTGTGTTTTCTGTGCTCAAGTTTATAATAAATGATTTGCGTGGTAATTTTGCCTTGAAAAAACTTTATGTGTTATGTATTGCTTATATTTTTGCGATTAAATTATTCTTTTGAATAAATTCCCATTTTTTGTAAGAATATCCGAAAAGTATTTGAATCGGAATCCAAATTCAGGAAGTATTCAAATATATTGGAATCCGTATCGGAATTCAAATTTGTAAGTATTTAAAAAAATAATTGAAATTGAAATCGAAATTAGAAAGTATTCGAATCCACATTTAAATCCGTATTTTTCCGATATCCCGTCCCTGGCTCTATATATGGTCATCTACGAATAATGGCTTAAATGTCCAAACCATTACTAACTTACTTCTGTGTAAATATCTTCCGCCTGCAGCACTGAAGTGTACACCCTTAACCAAGTAAATGTGCAGAAACAGACAGTCATGATGCAATACATGAAATCTGAGTTGGTTGGTTTCCCTACACTGACAATATCAGAAATGAAAAAAATTCCAACCGAGGTAAGGAAAATAGTCTCCAGGATGTTCACAAGTTGGCGCCCTTTTGTGTAATTGCTACAGAGTTCAACCTGGTCCCGAATCTGGCAAACGAGTCTTTTCCATGCCCTGACGTCCTCCGATTTTATTGGGTTAGATCCAAATCTCTGTTTGATACATCGCCTGACCTACGTAGATGAATCACATATCTGTCATGAAGGTTTCCCAAGGATTAACAGTTACGTGGAAGAAAGAGCATTTATTTGTAACCTGTTTGAATGTCACCCACAATGTTTTCAACATCAGGAAGTTTTTAATATCCTCAAATAGGGCGTAGCCACAGAAGGAAACACAAGCAGTGGTTGTGGACATCACACTTAAAATGTATAAATTTGGATTTTTATCAAAACTCCCTAGAAACATTTTAAAGGACAGTACTGACCAAAAGATGTACGCAATTGTAACAAATATTAAAAGAAGTACACTCTTAAAATTAATTAAATCAAAAACAAAGAGGTCATCTGAGCAGAAACAAATTGAAAATTGATATTCAAAGTCCCTCCATTTGTTCAGCCATTTAACGAACAGTTTGGAGTTAATAAATAAATTCAAATGTCCAATAATCAGGAGAAATCCTCGGGCAGCAATTGTGTAGCTGTTGATAGTAGAGTAGAAACTGTGGGTTTCCACCAATTTCCCTGGATATCTTGTCCTAAATATAAATAAAAGCAATTCAAATCAAATGCGAACATCGAATAAGCCTGTAACCTTCAAGATTAAATCAAAACAAATTAAAGCTTACAGGTCCAGCGGAAACGGGATTTTTAACCCGACGTTGCATGTAAAATTGAGGACGCAAAGTATTTGAAGTGTTGTCACGAAGTAAGAATACCAAGTAATTTTCCTATTCCATGAACAACATACCGTCTCGTACAATTCTCCCGTGGGGGTTCCTTTGCATGGTAGGGTTCCTTTTGACAATGAAAACAATGCTGGCAGTTGTTTTGGCTCTAATTTCAAATTGTCATGTAAAATAATTGGGTACGCGCCAAAAAATCTTAAGAAATTAATTATGGGAATGAAACTACTACAGATTTTATTGTATTTGCAGATTTTAACCATCTCCACCCACAATATTTTATTTCGACAATGCAATGGTACATTACAGATGTAGATACTTTATGTTTTGATGCCCGTCCCTGTTCTCATTCTAGCCGGAAAGCGTACATACTATCCGCATACTACTTCACCATAGTAAAATCCCATATTGATCGGGGTACTAATTTATCGGGAAGAGTCAACAGCCGAACATTATGATAATTGAAATTTGTTTACAATATCACATGAGTACATCTAGAGTTATTACCGTGAGTCTGAGTTGCTAAAAACCTGACCCAAAATGATCCGTAGAATATGTATATATAGTTTGTCCTCATTTATTTTTTGTTTTTTTTATTCAGACATCACATTATTCGTTTGCAACATTGCTATAAATAAAGTAAGGGTTTGTACGGCCACCTAAAATAAATAACCCAAAAACAATACTGTAATCTTTAATTCGGTCTACTCCGATAAAATTCCACTTGAAGCAAGGACCAAGCACAGGAAATAAAAAGATAGTTTCCCCGTTGTATAAATGCATCACAATGTTTATAGCTTACATTTACAAGTAATTTCTTGTCCAGGTCGACGTACTTCCCAAGTGTAATGATACTTGGGTCATATCTGATAATGTTGTAGAGAAACTCAACCTATTTTGTAAAATTATCTGATTTTAAAATATGAAAAAAGTGTATACCCCAAATATTACAATTCTGGTTTGAAGACATACCTCCAATTTTGTTGCTTTGCCGATATTTTCACCATGAACCATTAGAATATCTTGCGCCAGCATCCTTTCCTACAAAATAGTCCGCTGAATTATACTCATTTCGCAGAAGTTTCTGATTCCTTATATATTTTGTATGCAATATTTTAAAAGGGACTGTGCTAAGGCTTATTACAAAAACATTGTTGAATGGAAAAAAATTTGAATGGAATGTACATAAATGGTATATTTTAGAAATAACAAACTTCAGTGTAAATTCCTTCGGCCAAAATTACTGTGAAGTATAACCGAAGCCAGCTGCAGAGACAGTAAGCACAAGTAATGATGAAGTAGCTATTTTGATCAAAAATGGTTTTTTCCTTTGATATGATCTCCACTGCGAGCGAAAGTCCGGTAGAAACCACGAAAACCACTTCGGCTAACAGCATCAACTGCCTTCCTTTAAGGCAATTACTACAAAGTTGGATTTGTTTCCGGATTTGTAGAAGCAACTTCCTCCAAACTATAACATCCAGGGTGCTTGCCACATAAAGTTGAGTGCTTATTTTTATGGCTTCACGAAGCTGTAATGCAGAAGTTGAAATTGTAAATTAATTTATGCTCCCTTTAATAAATTTCGTTTTGTTCTAATTGTGAAACTTAGTACGTATATCTAATGAACTGTCAAAATAACATAAACCCGGCAGTAGACAAGTTGTAGTTCTTCAATGTTTAAAATATCATAGAACATGGAAGGCACATGAACTTACCTCTGCAATGCTAACCTGGAGGGCTTTCATCATTAGAAACGTTTTAGAATCCTCCAAGTAAGGATACACCAAACCCATAGTAAAAGACCAGTAGACGATTAGATTAGCGAGAGTGAAATAGCTTGGATTATATTCAAAATTATAATGGTACATTCCATGTTCCTGTATTGACCATAATACCATTAACGGAAACGTGTAGCTACCAAGTACAAGTCCCTGGAACTTTTCAAGATTATATTTAAAATTGACGCCATTTGAAACAAAATGGCGTTGAAAATCTGCTTGAAAGGTATCCCAATTATTTAACCACGAGACTAATAATGCCGAGCTAGTGAATAAATTAAGGTGGAAGAGAACGTAACCAGATGTTAGGCCAGCTACAACGTAGTTATTCCTTTTTGTCCTGATCCCATGTCCATAGCTATCATTTTCTGCAGGTAGTTTCAATTGTACTCTGAACAAATCCATGGTTGAGAGAAAACATTTCGTTAGTATGTATTGTTAATTTTGTATTGTTTTACCCATGAGAACTGTATTAATAATTATTAGGATAACTTACGCATCTATAGGGAATGGAGTTCCGATTCCAATATTACTCAAGTAAGTAACGTGACAAAAAATGCTCGCAAGAAAAACCAGGTAGGAATACCAGGTGATCTTTTTGTTCCAAGTGAATAATCCGTCTTGGAATGACTCTTCAGGCCGTTGTGTATATTCAGATAATGCAACCTCCGAAGAGAAACGATTTTGAATATATTGGAATATATTCCACTGTGACCGCACATTTGAAACAATCGGGCACGTTCCAAAAATCCGTAATAATTCCAAGGTGCTGGCAAAAACATCCGTAATTTGTGAGGATTTTCGAAAGTTGTGCATTATGTTTTCACTCTATTTCAACTAACATTATAGTAAATATTTCCTATGGCAACTGTCCAAATAAATGTACTTTCTTTGTTAAGCAATACGCATGGTTCGTGGATAAATTAGGGACAACAATATACATATGTACATATATTCAAAAATTGAGATACTATTGCAGACTGAAATTGTAGAAACAGATTTTATCACGTTCACTTATATTCTGCACATAATGAAGAAATTCATGTGTCCATGCTCGTCAGCTTAAAATAATGCTAGTCTGGTTAACATAAAAATTATTGGGATTGAAATGCCTTGAAAGACGTCTTTTTATTTGCGATATTCAATTGGCTCGGAACGGCTAAGCACATACATATATAATGATTTTATCTAATTTCAAATTTAATACATTAGCAGGCATACAAATATTTGATAAAGGCGTGTAGTAGTTTCAGTAATAACTAAGCTGCAGGATCTTAAAAGTCTTGGTGTATCGGGGAAAGCTGTATCTTTAGTAATTGTTGTTATACCCTGAGTCTTCTCATATTACAAAGCAAACAGGAAAACTGCAACTCCTTAAGCAAAAATTAAAAGGTCATGTCCAAAAACTGACCAAATAAGGATTATATAAATCCAGTTTAACAGATGAACCTACCCACAAAACCAATTTGCAGTCGTAAGTGCATCCACTGCCTACAAGTAAGCATTTGGCATTACCTAAATTTCTCCCCACATATAGGGTTCCTCTAAGTTTGTGTCCGTTCCTGCGTTAGTGCACACGCGTATGTTGCATTATTAAATAAAAATCCTTTTTATTATGTGCGTTCTTGTTTCTCGTGTTCTGAACATAGTACTCTTTATATTTTCACCAATAATCTTGAGGATAAAGAAGTGGAGTATAACTCAAAACCGTAATTGAGTGTAGGTAACAAGCCGTTGACCCGTGTGCCCATTCCAAATTCATCATAGATGATGACGTACGGTGTTGTAAGGATTTCCAGCAACACATAATACTATAAATCTAAGCTAGGTTATTTGAGAACGAAAAATGAATCCACTTATAATTAGAGGATCCAGAGTTTGAAATCGCCTTTTATGTATTAAGAAATATTATTTAATACGCTTCCTGGTCCAAAAACATATACCAGTGGTTTAAATCATCATGTGAGTGATGAAAGTGAAACATCCTCATATGTTTTACCACACGAGATTTTAAGTTAAACAATAATCATACTAGAAATGATTAACCTTCCCTATTGTTGGTATTTAAATAAACTTGGGCCTTATTTTTTTAATATGCGGCATTTCATTTTAGATTTGGACGATTTATCGCGTGATTGTACGCAAACCAACTAGCTGAGAGGACGTGGGTTAAATTAACAACAAACTTGCACGACGTGAGCGCTCCAGTTATGCATGAGAATGTGCAATTATGTCGTTTTAATTATTAAACGATTATCTGATATTTACTATGAACGAATCACATGAATGATGATGATACAATAATATATTTATTGTTGAGAAAAACGTCCTCAATAAGCCATGTATGCAAATACTCTGCTATACAACACATACAAAAGGACACTGTATTGTGATATTTATGTACATCCTAACTTTATACTCACGTTCTACTATAAATCAAATATTGACATAACATGACCCTGCCATTGTATGCTGGCTATTATGAACAAGAGGTAACTGCTTGAACTGACTGCTATAGTTACAATAGGCAGATGAAGACGGTTGATACTAGACAAGTGTTTAAATAGCATCAGTACTTGTATAAACCCTGAGAGTAAGTTGTGTGAAGCGGAGTAACCAACCAGATGGCTACTCAACCATCACATACGAAACAATACAAATTCGCGTAACGGTCAACGGAGTAAGATTTCTATTCCGCGAGTAAGATTGCCAACTTCACTCGCATACTATGCATGTACATACTTTGTCTTATAAGCGCTTTCTACTAGGAATTCAGAGTATCATATTTTGACTACAAACTTTTCAGAGAAGCATTTGCACCCCCGGCCAACATTTACGGCTGGCTGACACTTTGATATCAATTAAAAATAGGTGATTCACGTTATGATACACTACATAGTGGTGTAGTATTTTCAATACATTTTAGTATTTAATAAAATACGGATGAAAGTAAAAGACCCAAAGACCGAAAAAAAGAGATACATAAAGACGTTGCATTACCGGAATAAGCAAAAACGTTATTCATAAGTTTTCATAAATCTACAATACAAGTATGCAGACAAGTTATTTGTAGGATTTTCAAATTACAGAGAAAATATCGTGCTGCAAAAAATAGAGATTGGAAATCTAAATGGCGGGCTAAGAAATACTCTCATACAAAGTAAATGTAAAATATATCACTCGAGAATATATTTAGAAGATTTATTTCTTGATAACAACATTTTTAAGCCATACATGCTCTCATATCTTACATAGTATTGTAGATGAATATTCTGTCAGTTTCTATTAGCAAATATTTGCCCCAGAGAACAATAAAGACAATGCATGAGTTTTTTCTTTTCATTAAAAAATTGATTTATTCTGCGTAAAAACACAATGTGTAACTTTATTAAAAGTGAAAATTGTTTTGCACGTGTAAAACCGACGCTCACATTTTCTTTTTAAAATTTAGCACAAAAGAACACGAGTTAATAGAACGAAAGTTATACGTCAGTTTTAACAAGGCATCGAAATAAACCATCCTTCTTCGACATTTACAGATTGGATACGAAGCAGTAACATTTAACTCATTTATCATTATTATATCACATACATTATACTTAATTATACACCACATAATATGCTTTGCTGGGATTATTTGTCTAGATTATTATTGATATGAGAACATTGGAAATAATGATATTGTTGAACCCAACAGCTGCAACAGACGGTTGCTTCTGTGTTGACAAAAGACAACAAACGAAAAAAAACTTGCATTTTAATCTACGCAGAGTCAATTATCGTGTTAAATTATCCAGCAGATTCTCAAATTCGTCTTGTGTAGTAGTGCCATTTATTAATATGTGTTTAAAATAGTTATTCCGCTGCTAAATAATGCACTTAAATTGTCTTCCAAATAAATCAAATTCTTTTGATTTAAAATGTTGACAAAATAGTTGGTATATCTAATATACTAGCGATAAAGCACAATGTGGCAACGGTTGAAAACGTTTTTGCGAATTACAGAGAAAATATCATGTTGCAAAAACTTTTATAAGTAACTGAATGCTAATGTCTATATAAACATGAAATAACAGATTTACACATTCGTATAGAATAATGTGACGCATTGTGTATTTCAACACTCGAAATAAGTTTAAAAAACGCTTGTGATGTAAGTCGTCAAACCGAATTGCATAACAACTTTGTGCCATAAAAGTTTGCTTCATAGTTTGCTAACTACAGAGACAATATCATGTTACAAGAAATTGAGACTAATGTAATGAATAAGAAATAACGTTGCAAGAGAATGTACATACTAAGAACCTTTTATTCTTGGTGAGAGTGGTTGTTGTTACATAGCGATCCGTTACTTACTTCCTAATTCGGCATGTAACCAGGCCTAATAGATTCGAAGGAACCCAGATATAAGCTTACATCATTTCGGTTCTGAAATACACGAATTGGTACTTTAACTAGGATTATAAGTGCAGAGTATTTATGACACGTGCGGCTTTTGTAATTGTTGAAATTGCTACAGCTGGTGGTTATAGGTATTTATTTACTCGCATCACCTCTACACGAAACATTTTAGGCTATAAGCAAGCAACCATCATCATTAAATAAATTGTTTGTCAATGTTGTTTCCTTTCTTGTCGTCGTCTACCAAGCATATTTGTTTTAAATGAATTAGTTATATTAATGCTGAACTCAATTTTACAATTTATATCAACATATTTTTTTTACATTTAAATTGGTTTCAGTAGAATCCATTTTATTATAAATAGCAAACTTTTGAAAACAAACTGCGTTATTTAAATAATAATTATAAGTTTTTATAATTTAAAATGTTGACAGTAACGTAAATATATGGAATGTTTTATATAATAGTATAGAAGAAAAATACACCGCATCTAATCCTTTTAACCTTTATAGTACTTTATTTAGTACTTTATTTATTTTAATCAAACTTGTTTCAAATTTTATACCGGCACAATTCTTTAAGCTATTGGTGTGCCGTTACAGGGTAATCCTTTTAACCTTCATAGTAATTTGTATTATCAAGCATATAAACGCACGTAGGAGAGAGCAAATATTAAAAAATGTGTACCTAATAACATCCATTTTGTGGTACTAAATTATAAAACTACACTACCATTATATAGCAACGGGGCTTCCATTCTTAATTTTGCTCAGATCTTGTATTTCTGATTTTGAATTCATTTTCTCATTCTGTCTGCATTTATCTAATTACACTTTATTTATTTTCATCATTTGTATGCTTATTGGTTTGTTTAATTTATTAGGCTTTTTTTCTTTATTTTGTTTTAGTTAAATTACAATAATACTCTCTTTTAATAATATCATACTTTCCCTCTTTTTCTTAATTTTTAAATTTAAATGATATAAATGGTATTTAAAATGTACAACTGTATTTATATAGCAAACGTAAGTTATTGTAATTTTAACATCGTATAGTTGCAGTTGTAAATCCTTGGAAAGTCATTGATTATTTTCGGCTTATATTTGATAATCGATCGACTCCCTCCTTCACGACTCCTTAAAGAGGCAATTTTCATGTAGCGGCATCCTATGATGCGTTCAAAAACTATTAAGCCATAACGGCTAATTAATAAGTTAATAACTGCGACCGATATAGCGATTCCCTTATGAAGTCACATTTCTACCCCGTGCCTATGCTTGTAGCGTAAGTTTAAAACGTCTGAAATTTTGAATGCGATTTTTAAAATACTTACAATTAGTGGAGAGCACTAAAAGGTTAAAGTATTTCAATATCTTCCAATACGTATAGAACCACTTGTCATTTTCAACGTAATAATATGGTTTTTATTTTATTCAAACTTGTTTCAAATTTTATACCGGCACAATTCTTTAAGCTATTGGTGTACCGTTACAGGGAGATCAGACTATTGTTTTAACAAAGGAATTTTTTTAACAGTTGTCGAAAAGACTTTATTTCATAATAAATGTGATTATGAACGGGATGCATATATTTTCACGACTGTAAATAAATGGATAATACTGGGTTGTTCGGGTCGCAACCACATATCGACCATCATAAACTTTATTTATTATATGTAGCACTAATGTATGTAGTATTTACAATTTATGAATAGTGATGCCAATGGTATGGTCTGATCCAGATTTTATGAAACTGGTTTGGTGCCAACCTCAGACAAGTGATCTTGCCCAGTTTTTCGGACGAGACCAGTGGTCTGATCCAGTCGTTCGAACAAGACCAGACCAAAAACCATGGTCCGGACCATGGTCCAGAAAACCATTGAGAGACTTTTAGGACCATTATAAATGTTCCGGGCCAGACCATTGGTATCCACATTTATGAATATGAAACCTATCATTGCTGTTTTTCGTGTTGTGAACTATTCATCGTCAGAGAACTTGTAGTGTACGGTCAAACTATAATGGCTGCGTTTAGATTTTATTCGCAATGTTTTACGAGTGTTTTCGATGTATTATTTCTTTAATAATATTCACCCATTCCCAACCTTGATAATTGTATAGTATTGAATTGCACAGACAGAATACTTGCAATATGACAAAAGGTAAAATACAGGAAAAGTGTAACCTCAAACTTGTGGAAAATCTTGTTAATGTATCTGTGCAGTCAAATCCACGACGATTAAACCAATTTTGGGATACGTAAAGAAAGTTTCTTTAGTTTTTGATTTCGCAATAAAATTCGTTGCAAAGATATACGATCTATTGTGCAGCCCCCCGTAGATCTAACAAAGGCAGGCGGGCATATCTTAGTTGAATTTATAAAAATTATAACCCTGTATTTCCAAGTTACATTGAGGGCCCAAAATACATATTTTCAAATATAACATAAACTCAAATACTATAATGCTATGAAGCTATGGAAAAATGAACAAAATTTAAGCAAAAACGCTTACAGGTTCAGTGGGAATTAAATTTTTGAAACACGTGGAGAATGTAAAGCAATAGAGTCATTATTTTCGTACTCCAAAAACAATTTTCACTGTATAATATTATTTATCGTGCTGACAGTTGTTATGGCCTCAACTTTGAGTTTTTATCCGAACTAAATTTGTATGTTCAAAATATTTGTTATCAAAATTAATCATGGAGATGAAACAACAAATACGTTTCTTGATATCAGCTGGCAAATTGTTTTAAACACGTATTACGACTGCAATCACATTGGGACGGGAAAAAATTTAACAGATACTATATGCCATTTAAGTAATTTAAATTTGTATACTGTGTGACAATAGTACACAAACTTATTATTATTACCATGAGTTGCTAAATACACAATAAATTATCTCCCGACATTTAAATTTTCCCTGCCCAATTATTGGTTGACTTTTATCCAGACTTGATGTTATTGGTTTGCAACATTGCTATAAATAAAGTAAGGATTTGCGCTGTCACCTAACAACAAAAAAATAACAACGACAAAATTTAATTTGACAAAATATCCAAGTACACAAAATAACAACTCAAAATGTAGGTTCAGGATTTTTTGACAATTATGGTAATAGCTTACATTGACAAGTAATTTCTTGTCCAAGTCGATGTACTTCCCAAAAGTAATTACGCTTGGGCTTAATTTAATAACGTTGTAGAGAAAGTCAGCCTGTGTTTGAATGCATTGATTTTAAAATTTGAATCAAGTGTGAACGCGAAAGATTACAATTAATTTGCATTTTGACAAGTTACCTCCAATTTCGTTGCTTTGTCGATATTTTCCCCATAAACCATTAGAATGTCTTTTGCCAGCATTTTTTCCTATGAAACGTTTATGAAACTATA
Source organism: Allacma fusca (assembly GCA_947179485.1). Lineage (NCBI taxonomy): Eukaryota > Metazoa > Arthropoda > Collembola > Symphypleona > Sminthuridae > Allacma > Allacma fusca. Next base: position 67,012,868 of record OX359246.1, read on the forward strand.
AACTATACATCATTTATAAAAGTACATCTTCTAATAAGAACTTTCATAATTGTTTGACATATTTTGAGCACAAAATTTTAAAAGGGGAGCCATACTGAAGACCTTCATTTTTGCTTAAAAACTTCGGCATTTGTAAAAAATTGCTACACATTAAGGATTAACCAGGAATGCGAAACCATTTTAAAGATAATTAATTAAATATTTTAGAAAACTGCAAACCTCTGCGTAAATTCCTTCGGCCAAAATTATTGTTAGGTAAAGCCGAAGTAAGCTGCAGAAGCAGTAAGCGCAAGTAATGATGAAGAAATAATTTTGATCAACAATAGATTTGTCCTTTGAAATTAAATCCACTGCAAGGGAAAGTCCAGTAGATACCACGAAAACAACATCGGCCATTAGCATCAACTGTCTTCCTTTAATGCACTTACTGTAAAGTTGGATTTGTTTCCGGATTTGTAGAAACAACTTCCTCCAAATTATAACATCAAGGTTACTTGCTCCATAGAGTTTCTTGCTAATTTGTACGGCTTCACGAAGCTGTGGCGCAGGAGTAAAAATTTAAAAAGAGTAAACACAACTGCTGATGTTTGACATGTGCCAAAATTACTACCGGGGGTTAGCACTAACAATAAGTGCTAATTCACAAAGTTCGAAAGTATCCTCATGTAATATCACACCAAAAAAAGTAATGAAGTTTAATGTTCTCCAAAATAAATAAATATATGTATATAATAATATATACACAAAAATTACAATGCAAACGTTTCTATGAATTAGAATTTAGAAAAAGGCCTACTATTGTATAATATAAACTCACCTCTGCGATGCTCACCTGGAGGGTTTTCATCATAAGAAATGTTTTGGAATCCTCCAAATAAGGATACACCAAACCCATTGTAGCATTCCAATACACAATTAAGTTACCGAGAATGACATGGTTTGGACTGTACTCGAAATTATAATGGAAAATCCCGTGTTCCTGTATTGACCATAATAAAGTTAATGGAAGCGAATAGCCAACAAGCACAAGTTTCTTGAACTTCCCAATATTAAAATATTTGGGACGCTTTGAGCCAAAATGGCGATCAAAATCTGCTTGGAAATTATCCCAATTATTTAACCACGTTACTAATAATGCCGAGCTGAAGAATAAATTCAAGTGAAGCAGAACGTAACCAGCCGATAGGCCAGCCACAATGTAATCATTTCTTTTTGCTTTGATCCCATAGCTGTCATTTCCCGCTGATGTTTTCCAATGTACCCTAAACAAAATTATGGATTGGTTGATTGTTTATGGGATTGAAAATCGCTAGTGATATTAGTTTTCTAAGGTTTCCCGTGAGAATTGTATTAGCATGATAACTTACACTTCTATAGGGAATGGAATTCCGAATCCAATATTGGTCAAGTAAGTAATGTGACAAAAAATACTCCAAAGTAAAACCAAGTAGGAATACCAGGTTATCTTTTTGTTCCAAGTAAAGAATCCGACTTGGAATGACTCCTCAGCTCGTTGTGTATTTTCACACGATATAACTCTCGAAGGGAACCAGCGATTTTGAAAATATTGGAATAAATACCACTCTGACCGCACATTGGAAACAATTGGACTGGTTCCAAAAATACTCAATAGTTGCAAGTTGCTCGAGAAAACAGTAGTAATTCGTGAAGTGCTTTCAAAATTGCTCATGATGTTACTACTGTATTTTAGCTTACATTGTAGTAAATAAATTAATACTTCCTTTAGGTAATATCCAAATAAATTCACTGTTTGTTAAGCAACACACAAAGTAAATGGCCAAACTAAATACAAAAATATTGAAATCGCACGTTTTCGACACTGAGTTACGATAAAGGTTTTAAGCTTTACCTGTCTCATCAACAATTTTGTAATACTATGAAAGGCAGCATTTATGATTTCAAACCTAACATCGCACGGAATTGATGAAACACTAGAAAGTGCAAACTAATTTCAAATGCAATCTTGTAACAGGCACATGAGTATTTGATTAGGGCGTGTAGAATAGGTTCCAAGATTTGTTTCGTCTTCCAAGCAAACAAATTTTGATCCAATATAACCTTGAAGGTAAAATTGCATTGGGTACTTTACCTACTACATTCAACAAGTGTACGCTCCACGACCTTAGACAGTATTGGTGGTGCTGGCATCTGTTCCGATTTCTATTACGTATTCACGTTTTTACACACTACAAAGGAACAGCAAAACTGCATTTTTGTCGACATCAAGTCTCTCAGTGACATTAGTATTTATTGCAAAATTATTATTCTTATCTCGCAGCAAGGCAATTTTCCGCATCCATTTTAAGATGTTACCGAAAGGGCTCAATTCAATCACTGCAAAACCAGCACCTGTGAAAATACTGCACATGTTTGCTTCTGCAGAAGTAATTGCCTCTAAGTGCTTACACTTTAAAAAATCCGTGCACTGCACTGATTTGGGCAAACTTTGTTTGCATGTGCAGGAAAGTGAAACTTATATTTAAAGATTTTTAGTAGGGTAGGGAAATAGAGTTTGATTGTTAACTGTAAAGGACGCATGACCATACGTCAATCCGTTGGAAAGGTATAGCAAATGCAAGATTTTTTGATATTTGTATCCAGAAATAATTTTCAGAGGTCAAACGGTTGACCCTGGGTCAGGGAAAATATCAAAAGGCACATCTAGAATGTATGCTCGATTTTTTGGGACAAGTCCCATGTCCGTATGTCATTCCGTTGTTGAGTTGTGCGATTTACAAGATTTTGTAGACGGACGGACGGACGGACGGACGGACGGAAATGACTCGTCTATAAGAAAGTTTCACTTTCTAAAAAGGGGACAAGTAGTGTACTAGCAATAAGAAGAATAGTTGCTATTATTTCCTGGACTACTTATCAAAAACATAAACAACAGGCAGATGAACATAAAATTCTTACCTTGGACTTTGGGGTCTTGATATCCAGAAGATTGCCGAAATATCCGAGTCAAATAATGACATCAATGTAAATAAAACAATGCCCGTGAAAATTTTACTTTATAGAGCATTCAACTATGTTTCCATGTTTCTACTAGATTTTACATTTCTTCGAGAACAACTTGGTTTTCATACCACTTTTTGGGATTTTAACTGGGATGCGGAATGCGGACAGATTAATTTTATTTCTTATTGCTTGCTTGCTTGGTTTATTTAATCCAAAATGAAGACCAACTCGGCTTAATAGAGCTGTTAAGATTTAAAACATTTTAATTTATCCAAGGCGTAAGTATAATTATGCATTCCTTTTAGACGTTGTATTTGTATGGTAATGTTAGAGATGAGAAAATCTTTAGTTAAATTTAGGTTGACATGGTTTTACTTGTAGAGAAACTAAATATATCTTTATAATAAATTATTAATAATCGCAATTCGACATGTGAGAATAAGTTTTAGCAGCTTTTTGAAGGTACGTCGAGGCTTTCAAGTCAACATTTTCGAATTTTGAACAGCGATTGATCTAAATATAATTTTTGTTAAATTAATTAAAATCTCCATCATAAGACGATTTAAGTTGGGGGATTCTTTCCAGCTTCTATTTCGTATTTTGAAACTTTATTTTATTAACCCAGGTCAGAAATCGTTGTCCGTCATAATTGAGATGTTAAGTCGAGATGTGTTAAGATTTTTATATATTACAAATGTTTGTTACAGAGCAAAACAATTTCCTAAATTGTGTTGGTACTGAGTAAAAATTTACATAAAAACAGAACAATGTTGGGGAAATTCAGCAGAGATTCATGAGGAACAGGTGAATTTCTTTTCTTGTCATTTTGTCATAAACGGCCTGGCAACAAGCATTTTAGAAAATCGGATCTCCTCTGAAAAAAAACTGGAAAGGAATATTCTCTTTTAATACCCATTAAAAATCTATTAAAATATTTTATGTACACATGTAAGACTCCACTGCTTATAGCTACACAAGTTAATTTGATCACAGCAAAAACGAAACTACTTCGTGATTGAATCGTTAACTTTGAGGGAGCTGCAATAAACAGAGTCGACAGTGCTGTTGAATTGCATGATTGCAATCAGGAATGTTGCCACTTGGATTGATACCTGTATTCATCAAAATGAATTTAAAATTTCCGTAATACATTTCTATCTACAAAAATAGATTAACCATGGTTGAGCATCATGTGGCTCCACCTTGCACTGCATTGACTATCAAATACATTTTTAAAAGTAACACTAGACTCGTGCTCGCCTGTAAATCTCGGAAGTTCAAAAGTGCAAAAGAAATTTTATTAATTGCAATTCAGCCAATGATGTTCTGTTACCGTTCATATTACCGTTATTAGTAGCTTCTTTTTCAGCTCAAAATAATTTCCCATGCTGATTACTGCTGGATCTTGTCTCATTATGGAATATAGAAATTTTAGCTGGAAAAAAAATACATGTGTCAATGAAGAATTACCACTCCGTGGAAGATCTTTAAGTTTTTTTCGGGAACATTTTTACAAAAAAATCCTTAGGAGATCGATACTGATATCCACTGATTGATATTACTACAAGGACGAAGGGCCTGGTATTAATAATGAATTTCAATGTAATTCCATACAAGCTCAAAGTACTTACCTCACTGTTTGTCTCTGCTTTCTGACGCTTGTACTTCATTTCTAAAATCAGATCCGCGAGCTTGCTTTCCTATCAAATTCCAATTTTAAATCCTCACTTGACAATCAATGACAAAAACAGTATGTACTTTATGACTGTACCTCTGAGTAAATGTTTTCCGCCAATAGAATGACCCCCTGAAGTCGCAAGAAACAAATGATGCACATCAAGAGGCAGGCAACGTTATAATAGAAATACTCGGAGCCAACTATCATTTGATCTTTAGAAACCGAGTCCAAAACAACGGAGATTCCGAACGAGAAGACGAAAATCGTTTCGATTAAAAATGCCAGCTGCCGTCCCTTTATGTAACTACTGCAGAGCTTCACTTGCTGCCTGTTCTGACTTATTAACTTTTCCCATGAAATTACATCGACATCAGTAATCTCATGGTGCTCTTGACTGGACGCAATTGCTTTGCGAATCTATTAAAATTCGGGTTTTATAAAAATTAATCCAACACAGGGAAAAATTAATATTTTATTTACTACAAAAATCAGACTCTTATTACTTGTTTGTACGTCAGCTGCATCGTCTTCAGCATCAAGAATGTTTTCACATCTTCCAGGAAGGAGTAAATTTGTGAGGCAATAATAATAATAATTGAGGAAAGAATGCTGACCACGCAAAAATTGTGTGTAAGCAATAATTGAGATGCAATTCCACAAATGCCAAATATGGTCCACAGAATTGTCAACGGGAGGAAATACCTTAGTAAATATTTGACCACATGTTTTTTAAATTTAAATTTAAATTGGATATTGCTGTTAGAAAATATTTTCTCGAATTCTCGCTCAAATATGCACCAGTCATTTAACCACTTGACGAGGAGCTCCACGTTGTAAAATAAATCAATGGTTTGGAATATCTTCAAAATCCCTTTCCCGGCCACGTGGAAACGGTTGACTTTAGAACTTGTCCCGAGATTAGTGCTCCCGCCATTGTTAATAGTTACGATGAGAGTTCTGCATTGGAATTTTATAGAAAATTATATAGCAATGTTTCCGTTATCGAAATATTGCCAATGTTTTGCTCTGTGTGATAACATCGCCTAAAGCGTCTTTGCTACTTTACTTTAAAAGTTGCTCTAACAAAAATATTATTATTGTTGTTGTACATTACATAGATAAATAGTTCTCACGCATTTAATGGATACGGAAGTTCCATTCCTGCATTGCAAACAGAAGTGGCACAGATCACAGTATAAATAAAAGAGACAAAATACGAATAAATTGTCACGTTCCGTCTCCAATCGGTGTAACACGAGCTGTACATATCAGGATGAGTTTCGGTTTGGTTTGAGAAGTTGAAATCGTCAAGTTTTAAAATATTTGCATTGTGAATGCTGTCCTTCCGAATTGTGACCGGATAACTTCCAAAATATCTTAGAAACCTTATGAGTGGCCTAAAGCTGCTGCCTATCTTATGGTGGGATTTTGGAACTTCAGAATTCATGTTTTGAGCTATGGGGTTAGAGTTATGGAAAAATTCATTTTCTAATAAAGGCATTTTTGAAAGTATTCTAAGGCTTGACAGAAAATCGAATTTACAAAACTAGTAGATATTCTTATGGGAGCAGGTGAATGATTCCAATCTCATTACGAGAACATGTTGGGTCCTCAAGATAGAAGATTTTTTTTTTCAGTAGAATTAACTGTGACATGTACAAGTGCCTAATGAAGCGTAACCTCATCCTGTTTGCTTTAAAAACAGGGACGTTTTAATTAGCTTTTGGGGCGCGTTATATCTACATACTTTGAACGTACCACAAATGCTACGTTATCTGTCTATAATGTTCACATATTTTTAATAATTGTCAGCGAGATGTCCCAGAACCATCAATCATAATGATGGATGTACTTTTTTGACATATTTTGCAAACAAAATACATACGGTGTTGAATTTGATTGGTGTTCTATTCATTTGAAATTTGGAATACGATATTACGGTGAAACATTTCTACATTTCTTGAAATATTTTGACAAATATTTCCTCAGGCCAAACAAAATAATCCCTAGGCGCCAATTCGAATGTCATTCATATTGTATTTCAAATAAAATCGACGTACAGTCTAGAAAGCAGAACATGAAGTTTTTACAGTATGGTTTTGTTAAAATCTCGCTTCAAGGAACAAATAGTCTTACGTTTTCGCACTGATTTTTCCAACGTCCACAACTAATTTTTAAATTGTCCAAATGCTGTCAAAGTTCAGTAATAAATCGAATAGGTTGTATGGTTTAAAGGGTTCATTATTAAGTTATTATTATTTAGTCATTATTATGTTATGTGACAGCACGAGCTAGTAATTAACTGTATTATCCTAAAACGTTCATATGCACACTTACAACTAGTGTTTCTGATCGAGTTCGGGAAACTCGAGGTTTCGAGTTCGAGTCGGGTTCGGGTCGAGTTCGAGCCCACCATTTTTGGTACCGTTTGCTTTCGAGTCGGTTTCGGGTATCAAGTTTTCGACCCGAAAAATTCGGGTCGAGTTTGCCAAATATACCGGTCCCTACCAAAACTCGAAAGTAAAAACTTATTTTGGAATTATTGATTCATGTTACCTTAACAATAAAAATTGGCCCTCCTGCCCCCTCTGATTAAAAACAATATGCAGTTTTTGTGGAAAACATCAAAGAAAACAAAACAGTTTCTGTGAGCAAGTATTTTTACATGACCGTATAACACTCCTCATACCTAAGTTTTATTAGCACACGAAGCTAAGTACCCTAATATGGAAAGGATGGCGCGTGAATTCTTGGGTATTCCTGGCTAGTGCTCGGCACGGGTACGAAAAATCGGTACCCGTATCCGTACCCGAAGTGCGGGTATTTCAATAACTGGTATCTATACCCGTACCCATACCCGAGTATCCGGGTACAAATTTTTCGTACCCGTACCCGCAATGTAATCTCAATTCATGTACCTGTACCCGTATTGTACCCGTACCCGAAAATAAGCGAAAATTGTACCCATACTCGGGTATCTCAGTGTCGTACCCGTACTCGTACCCGGGTACTTTATCCAGATTTGTTTTAATGTAATACATAATACGTTATATGTAATAATGTATGCCACCTGAGTGGGTAATTTTGACTAGCTAGAGAGGTAGTTGACATTGTATATTTTTATTGAAGAGTAGAAAACTATAAGCGTTTTTGATTAGAAGTAAAATTATCCCCATTTGATTGTTTATGGGCTGATGGGCGAAGTATTTTATAGCACCCAGTCCATATGTACATGCATTTTTGGCTTGGGACTTGGCTACTCGATTTTTCACTTTTTGATTTATTCGGCCTTTTACATTAATTTTCTCATCTCAGTAGTTCTGTGTACATGTAACTCATTAATACCTTGTTACAAATATCCGCCTTTTCCTAATCAACTACCAATTACAAAAAATATCTTGCCATCCAACTCATCGGAACTCTAATTTTTAAATTGTATTCATTGTGGCTAATGAAGTATCGTGTGCATACGTGTCAATCAGACTATTTATGCAATTAGTGACAAAATACTACATTATGAAGACGTTTTGTATAAAATTTCGTTGAATCCTATTCTCCACTTCTATTTTGATATTATTCCTCGACTGTTTATTAATTATTCTTCCTAAAACATGTTTCCATAAAAATATATATTATAGATATAAATATATATTTTAGCAACACAGTCTGAAATACAGTTACTGCATGTTGTAAGGTTAAAAGGGTATTAACTATAAGCTATATGTATTCAGAATTACTAAAAATACCGACAGAATTTTCCAACGGAAGTTCCATTATTTTCATAAAATTCATCAAAATGTCTCAAATCTCAACATATCCAAATACTCGGGTACAATGGTCGCGGGTACGGGTAAATGACACCATTATACCCGTACCCGGTGGGTATATACCCATTTTGAAATCCTTGTACCCGTACCCATACCCGTATCCGTACCCGAGATTTTGAGCCGACCAAAGTGTACCCGGGTAGTACCCGGAATTGTTCGGGTACACAAAATCCGTACCCGGGTAGTACCCATACCCGTACCCATACCCGTTTACCCGAGTATTACCCATACCCGTGCCGAGCACTGTTCCTGGCATTCCTATCGAGCGTACTTTTTCGTTGCCTCCGAGATTTTAACACTGAAATATTTGGCTACTCAAGGAGATACGATATGGAAGTTACCGCTTTTAATATCGTGGTTAATGTTGACATATAACAAGTTTATCGAAGCAACAATGAAGAGCATTACTTAGGGATGGCCGGTTGAATTAAATTATAATGAAAATTTGAAATTATATTGAAAAAATGAAAACGACACAGTGATTGCTGCATTATTATGTTTTTACAAAAATTTGTTTGATGCTCATATTTCGGAACGGTGTGATGTTGTATTTTATGTAAATTTTGTGTCTGGTTTCGGTTCGAGTTCGAGTCGGTTTCGGGTATAAAATTTCTTAACGGTCTCGGTTTCGGGTACAAAAGAATTTCCCCGACTCGAATGTCCCGAGTTCGAGCCCAAAAGTGGAATTTACACCGGGTTTTTGTTTCGAGTCGAGTCGAGCCCAACTATTTGTTACCGATAGAAACACTACTTACAACTGAGTTTTATATATTTGACATGAAAAGGTTTACACATAAGTTTGTAAAGCGAGCATAAAATAATATTTTTGCGCAAAACTTATCTACGGATGTTCATCCCGATGAGGAAAGCTAGTCAGGGAGGGAGATGTTCTACGTTTAAATACATGTTAATTCATACGTCTCCGCAAAGGAGGCGCTGTCGGATGTACAAAGGAGCGCACTCAAAAGCTTTTATGGACGTTATTACAATACTGACCGACATGAGTCTGTCCAATATGTACATACACATTGAAGCCTGAGCACTTCAGAGCTGGTCACGGATGATTTTTAAGGATCGGATTCGGTAAATAATATGACTTAAATAGTTGAGGGTGTGTTGCTTTATCAACCCACCATTTGGAGTTCAGGTACAGTGGTAGGCTACATATTTATGTATTCAATCATACTGTATTACTGATGGTACTTAAGGTATTGATTTCCAATCAGGAATAGCATACTTGCGGGGAACAGTTTGGTAAATACTTCCTATGAATAATTTTATTTGCAGTTATTTTAAAGCTAATTGTACAAACGGAATTTCCATAATTAAAAATGTCTGTATCCACTCTTTCTCGATCAATCAAAAATCAATACAAATACATATTGTACAGAAATGAATCAATGAAATACGTGTGTCTTGGTTGTATCGGTTAAGAATGTATGTATGAAAGATTGAAGTCACATATTGATATCTTAATAAGTGTAATAGAAATCACCTAGAGTGACAACTACTATTTCGGTATAGTGAAGGTGCAGGGATGTCAACGATTAATAATCACGATTACTGATTAACGATTAATGATTACTAATTATTAATCATCAGTCGTTAATTTAGTAAGCTTGGACTTTTTGAAATAATCATTAATTGTAATCATCAATTAACCGTTTTCAAAAGTCAATCATCAATTGTAATCATCAATTGACCGTTTTCAAAAATCAATCATCAATTGTAATCATCAATTAACCGTTTTCAAAAATCAAGTATCAATTGTAATAATCAATTTACCGTTTTCAAAAATCAATTATCAATTGTAATAATCAATTTACCGTTTTCAAAAATCAATCATCAATTGTAATCATCAATTTACCAATTTCAAAAATCAATCGTCAATTGTAATCATAAATTTACCGCTTTCAAAAATCAATCATCAATTTTAATCATCAATTATTAAATTATAAACCATAAATCGTTAATTGTAAATGACATTCAAAATTTAGCAAGTAATTTGTAAACGGAAGTGTAGATTTAACAAGAAGTAATGTGTAATAATTGTAATCGTAACTGAAACTTTAAAAACTATTTTGTAATTGTAACCCAACCTAACTTCAGTAAAAAATAATTTGTAATTGTAATCGTAATCGTAACTGATATTTTAGCAGCAAGTATTTTGTAATCGCAATCATCAATCACTTTTTTCATAAAGTAGTCATTAATCTTATTATATAATACGGAATTCGAAATGGGACAGTTTTTCAATACTTTGTCTCGCCTGATGATGTTAGACACGTCAAGCCCAAAAACTTGCGCATTATAAACTTGTAAAAAAATAATTTACTTTAAAAAGATACTGGTAACAATAAAATAATTATTTTTGTTGCTTTATAATATGCAGTTACTACTTACTACAAGTTCGTAGCAATGATCGGATATTTCTTATTTTGTTTAATCAAACTAAGTCTCACAAATTGAAGCTAAGATTTATTTTAAGACTACCAAAATATAATCTATATCATATGTAAAACGCAGGTGACGTCTGTCCGTTCTGAACGATCATTTTGCTTATCATTAATAATGTTATCGGCAATTAAATGTTTAAAAAAATAAAGATTAATAATTGTAATCGACAATTAAATATTTTGTTAAAAGATAATCGTTAATTGTAATCCTCAACTAATTAATTTTTGAAAATAATCGTTAATCGTTAATTGTAATCCTCAATTAATTTATTTTCGGAAATAATCGTTAATCGTTAATTGTAATCATCAGTGAATAATATTTCTAAAGTAATTGTTAATTGTAATCATCGATGAAAATTATTTCTAAAGTAACCGTTAATTGTAATCATCAGTGAATAATATTTCTAAAGTAATTGTTAATTGTAATCATCGATGAATAATATTTCTAAAGTAATCGTTAATTGTAATCATGGATAAAAATTATTTTTAAAGTAATCGTTAATTGTAATCATGGATAAAAATTATTTTTAAAGTAATCGTTAATCGTAATTATTAATTAGTAGTTATAAGCCCATTAATCATTAATTGTAATTATAAATTCATTTTGTTTTCGAAGTAATCGTTAATTGTAATTTGTAATCACAAAATTGGAAATTGACATCTCTGGAAGGTAGTCTCCGAGGTCATATTAGCAATTTTGTCGTTTGAACTGATGCTCCTGATATGTCCATTCGATGTCTCGGCTTCCCGAATGTGCACGGACTTCCCTATAAACTTGTCTTTGAATAAAAGGCCCAGAAGTGCTGGAAATTAAGCATACTCTCAATTATATTATTACTGGTCTTTAGGGGTATTCATGTAACTATAAAATGTATTATAATTATTACTTGTTAATTTAGGATGATTCTTCTGTAGTGAGGTGATAATATTTGGTTTGCAGATGTAAATAACAAAAATAGCAATTTCTTGCAAGATAGTAAGTACTTCAACTATAACCCAGTACCATATGTCTTTTGATCCGCTAACATTCCAGAAAACGATTTCCAGTATCAATGGGAACCCCATCAAGAAGAATAACTTTGCAAATAGCTGAAGCCTACAACACAAAAAAAAAATTAGGTAAACTCGGTTTCAGGGAGAATAACTTGTAGCTGGACAACAGCTAATTCGATTTATTTATGTCATGTAAGCTTATTGGCTATCAAAATCGGAACGTTCGAAATAGTCACCGAAACCCCTTACAATGCTCGGAATTCCACACTTTTAGCCTGATTTTCTCGTGCAATTCCGTATTTTGCTGTGTACAATTCCCAACAGGTGTTGGTGAAAAATATCATGTTCATGACCAGCAGAACCGCAATTGGATAGTACAAATACGGACCCTGAGCAGCAGACGCAATGCTGCAAGTTTCCCGACCGTACATAGGAACAAGTACTTCATTGCAAGGCTCATAACTAAAAAAAACACTTTATTTATTATAATGTATCATGAAATCTTTATCACTATATACATATATTATAAAATCACATCTGTCTTACATCTAAATTACATTATGAGGCACATCAAATCATACCTGTACTTTTGGTCCAAAACAACCGATACCATTACGTAGACAAATGGCGATCCCCATCCAAAAGCAACGTAAGCTCTAAATCGCTTAGGATTATGGCTCCAGTAACTATGTATCCTGATTGATTACATAAAAGCGATGTTCCAATTACACAAGAGATGGGGCAACTGCGATATCTGTCCCAAAAGTCGGAAACTTGGGGACGGTTATCGTAGTTCGGGGACAGTTATCGTAAACCGGAACATTCGACTTTTGGGACAGATATCGTAGTACAACCCAAGAGAGATATCAATGCTCAAATTAAAATCATCAAGAAAATACCCATACCGAAATACCCAGAAGATATGAAAGCAAATCACGGTGAGCCAGCAGAAGTTGGATAGGAAGAGGAAATGCAGAAAAATACCTGAAATTTTTAAATTTCAAAATTCATACGAAGCAATATCGCTCACATATAATTACTATAAAATTCAGGTGAGGTGCGAGCATGTCATCGTTAAAGAGACAAAATGGGTCTCCGACGATGTGAACATTTCTCCCCTTTGAATTGCTAATACTTTTTTGGCTTGCGGACAGGAGGAGCTAGGCAGGTTACAGAGAAAGAGTCTTGTAACATTCAGGAAAGGGAATTTATATCAGCCTGCTGTTTGTCCATTTGTACTAATTATTACAATTGATTTGTAAATACAGTAGCTATTACATACTAACATACCATAATGTACATAATATTTACAAACACAACACGCTATACCTACCCGACGCCATGCAAAGGAAGGGTACTCCCGCAGTCTCATCCTTAACTGCCATATCCTGAGCTTCCAAAATGTTATCTATGCCCAGGAATACATAAAATAAAAACATTGTTCCTAAATGACACATGGTGGCCCATCCATGAATTTTCTGTTCGTTCCAAAGGAGCACATGGACACTCAATGTGAGGAGAATGAATATTGATGCCACAATGAATGCCGCACCATAAATTAGAGGCAGAGTAGTAGTATACATAGGATCCTCGTACTTCCCAAACAAAATACACATAATTTTTTGTTTAAAAATTACTACCACTACAAAATCAAGCGTCGGAAAACATCTGAAAATGTTTGGTACATTTTCATATTGATTACATTTTATTAGGTACAGTATCGTCCTTACTCGTCGAGTTGCATTAGTGCAGATCAACGCGCTGTAGTGTTGCTCTTCCCCCAAAAAGTTTTCAACTGGATGATTCCGAGAGGTTCCTTTTGTTGGAAATCCTTCTAATTGTAAGCAATAGTCATCCCGAGCTATCTGAATCCAATTCCTTTTCGAGTCTAGCATCCGGAGCGTACCGTCCTCTAGGATCCGAAAGCTGTGGAACAATAACGTAATTTTCGCCAAAGAATCCAACAGGTAATAAAAAACATGGCAAGTTAGAATACAGCTTCCAACAATCTTTATAGTTGCACAATTCAAAATAAATATTTGCTTATTACCATCTCCGCACAGCTTTACTGTTGACTTCGTTAAGTGGATGGGTTTCATGTATTGCAGTAGTTAGTCCAGTCCCACATCGTCTTTCAATACAGCTCTTGATGTAATAGGCTGGTGTTTTTAAAGACTTCTCCCAAACTGTTGTATACAAGGTGGGGCTGAAAAGTTTTGGATTTTCAAATGACGTCAGACATGGACTTTTGGTTCCGGTCAATAATGGACTGTTTCTGGCGCAACACATCGGAACACATGGAGTACTAACCCCACATTCCGGGACAGCGGCACACACTTGGACTGTAACGCTTGACTCTGTCCAACTATGTAACAAAAGACAAAACTAAGTAATAAGTTCAAGCGAGAAGTGTCAACTCAAAAGGGGACTGCCTCATTTTTTCAAAAATGTATTTTCATAACATTAATAAATATATATATACATACGTCCCGAGGAAGGAGTCTTAATGAGGCAAATCCCACAAATTCAAAGGTTATATGTAATTACTTCGAAAATTCGAAGCAAAATTTTTGTGTACATTTTGTATGTTCGGAGAAGAGAAATTTTTAGCTCATTTACTTACTTCGCAATGCAATATTTATCTGGAGGGTAATAGATGTTTCCGAGACGAAAATAACCAGTTATAGAAAGTTCCTGGTCAAAGGATAGATCCTGGTGAGTTGAATTGAACCTTCTGTTCAAATCTAGTGTGTACAGGGACGTGGTCATTTCAGGGAAACATGACACTGATCCGTTCACTAGCCTGTTTGTAATAAAATAAATGACATATTATTAAATTTTAAAGTTACTTTCTTAATTTAAAAAATCTAACCATTCTCCCTGAGTCAAAATTATATGTCTATGATTGGCAGTGTGTTTGATAATTTTTAATTCAAAAACTGTCTGCATGTGTAATATGAACATACATACGTATTGACTTTAATATTAAAAGTCTGGAAACGAAGTACAACTAAAGTGGCTTTAAAGGTCTGGAAATAAAGTAAAAATTATGTGTCATTAAATAATCAAATTCATGCTTTACCCACCGCGATTGCAAATAATAATAATTGCATTTATGCTATTTATAATTTTATTTTGTATGTCTGGAGATTAGAAAATACAAGATAATTCATTAATTATTATACCATTTAATTAAATGTCAATTTATTTCCAAAAAAGAACTTATACCTTGCAGAAATATTTCTCTGCTCCTCTGTTATTCCGGAAGTGTTGAAGTCAATTAGCTCCGGAGCTTTCCCATGCCCGCACCATTGTAATTGAATGTCTTCTGGTTCAAGTGTATCGTTTGTTGCAGAGCCAGCATCCGTTATTTGGCTGTTCGTTAGCTTAATTATACTGAATAAACACAACAGTGCAGATGATATAACAATAACATCCACCATGTCTGAATTAAAATGGTGTCGGAGCAAATTGTTTGAGACTTACGTAACGCGTAACGTTTGAACCTAATTTGAATTAAAAAAAACTCGTCAGCTCAATTTATTTCAGGAGACTCATTGGCAAAATACTGATTTTATACCAAAGGCAGAGCAGGTTGGGTCAGAGGCTGGTCTGAGAAAAATCTGAGAATTTACTTTTGGTCATACGACAAAACTTATGCAAGTACAATAATTTCAGTGGAATGAATGAATGAATGAAAATCGGCTCACGTATTAGCAGAAACCACTGGGATTCTCTTTAAAAAATTATTACGAACATCAAGTTAGATAAAAGCATTAATAATTAAAGCTTTTATCTAATATAGCTGAATTATTCTAGTAATCATCAAATTAGTCATAGATTCGAGATTTTGCCAACCGCAAGCCCATGGTTTCGAAAGTATAGCTTTAATTTGGTAACGATGTTAAGAGTATGTTTACAGGGTAATATCCCCTACATGATTAATTTTCAAAGATAGAAATAACAGTATTCTTTGTGATAACCTTTGAGGAAAAATTGGAAAAACTACTCATCCTAATTATTAGAAAGAAGTTCTCGTATATCTGCAACTATTTTTTGTATTGGCTTGTATTTGTCAGGGCTATTTCTTGCTCGGTATGAAAAGTATTTCTTGTAATGCACCGATTTACGCAAGCTACGTTTGCAGTTCCGGGAAGGGGCCCCCACGTTGTTGTAAGGGTTTTATAAAGTGTAAAGTGATTTATACCCGGCAAAAATAATTTGCAAGGAGTTGATTAATGTACGTATTGAAGTACGTGTTTGCAGGTCATTCCGTTATTGTTGAGGTATTCAAGCGACAAAATTGTGTGGACGATTATTTAACACGAAACCAATTTTCTGACGTCAAAAGGTTGACCCCGGGTCACCGATAATGCCCATAAGCACAGCTGCATCTTGTGACCGATTTTTGGAGACTATCGTAACATATGTCTTTAGGCCAAGCCATTGCATCGTGTGGTATCTACAAGATTTTGTGGGCAATTATTGGGCAGGAAATAATTTTCCGAGATGAAACGGTTTATTCCAGGTTATGCATATCTATTATATGATCAAAAGACTGAACTATGTATATGTATTGTACGGATAAAAGCATATAAGCAATTTTCTATTCGTATATATTTGTACTTACAAGGATAGTGTCACAAAGGGGCGGTTTAATAAAATATTTTTTATCTTCGCCCACACAATCAGCCTCAAAATGAATGAATGAGCCTTTCAGCATGCAATCTAAGGACTTTTGTTAATAAATCTTGAGTAGGGTCACATGTACCTACGAAAAGATGGGGCTGTGACAGTGCTGCTGGATAAAATAAATAAACTTAATAATATAATAATAAACTAATAAATGTACTTACGGGGTTTAGAATTAATTATCAGGAATTATAACTACGGAGGATAGATTAACAAAGTGTGTGCACATAGACACTCAATTTTTTAAGATAATAGACAGCTCAAACTAAAGCTTGAGCCAGGTATATCATGTTCCAGTGTGATAAAAGAATTGTTGGGGGTCAAACGGTTGGACTCGAGTCACCAAAATTTTGAAAATACACGACTTCATTACCTATATGTATGATCGATTTTATTATAGTAACGACATACATATCCGGTAACCATTCCGTTATTAAGATATGCGAATCACAAGATTTTTCTGATGGTCGAACGTGTGTATAAAAAGTTTAACTTTCTAATGCGAAGAGTAATTTTTTCGTATTGTAAAGATTGGAGTAAATGAAATAGAGAATGATGGCACATAATGTCCCCCATTGCCCCATACTGCGGCATGTTACTTACAGAGCATAACCTAACATGGGTTAATTATTACCATATTACAGAATGTATCGGTTTCCCAACGACATAACATGTCAAATACAAGAATGACAAAATAACACTCGAATATTGTAGAATTTTTGTATATACAGTAAATTTCCTATATAAAGTTCCAAAGGTCCAAAGTGATGATGACCAAATTAACTCAATATATGGAGATGCCACTGTCTTACTTTAGTCTATAACGTAAATACATATAATCGTAGGGAAAATTTAACTGTGCCAATATAAAGAAATGGCTATCTGAGAGGAAACCACTACATAGGAAATCACTGGAAATAACCGACAGCTGTTGCAAGTTCATATACTATATGGGCAGAAATCTGGGTAGAGGAAAATTCCTACTTGTAGACGAGGATATTATTGACCGTAGCAATTGCACAAAAAGGCGAGAAGGAAACTTAATGTATAGGTAGGATGTTGGATAAGTAAAATTAGTCTTTTAGCATCTTTGATCGTCGCCATTTTCTCTCCTAAATCTTAATTTCTCTCTTCGTTGATTACTATTTTGTCCTGACATGCCACTAGTAATTCTTAACGTAAAGACTGTAACCCGATAGCTTACTAAAAACGTGAGAGGTTGGAAGAACTCCAAAATAGATTATGAAAATAATTTGCAGTAATGAGTAATTTATCGAATCATAATACATATAATATACGTTACAGCATTCTCTGAACCTTTGTAACCGCAAATACGCATAACCTAGTGCAATGAGACTTTTTTAAACCTCCGAAAGAAAACCGGATGGAGCAGGAATATTTCGTGGTTATTTCCCTAACTTGTTTCAGAGGAAAGCAAATTAGTTTTAAATTAGTTCTTTTACAACAACAGTTTATAGTACTACCATTTATAAAAATAACATCCAGTGACTCAATTTTACAAAAAAATCATATCATTGCATAGAGTATCAGAAAAAGAGTAATTTAGACACTTTCAGATATTAGATGCAAGATTTCCTATAGGCTATAATAAATGCATTAATCGGGAAAGGAAAATGGGGGGGGGGGAGAAAAATTAATTAGATATGTCCCACCCAAAGACAAAAGTAGGGGGATAATGTCCCACCAAAAAGGCCTGTGGTTTTGCCCCTGACCTTCCCGAAAGTTTTAAATTGTAAATCATATAAATTCAAAATAAGTCGGGGTATGTGGGAATTCATAATAATAATAATATAATACTGCAAGCAAGCAACAAATCCGACTATGGATGGCGCAACCTATACTTCCCAGTTAAAGTACATATTATCACGTAAGTACGTTTTTATTCGAAGGTATCTTAACCTAGAATGGCAGGATCGGTTATAGTCAATAGGCTTCGCAGCACATTTAACTTTCATTCCATGATTATACTATTACATTTTCCAAGCGGTAATTTATTTAAATAATAATAGCAGCAATGCTGACAATTCTATCAGTTTCGATTTCCAATAATCCGTGTTATTAATGAGCTCTACCTGTCCATTTATTTAAACCTCCGATATATACTCTTTAAATAAACGCGCACGATTTAGGCATACAATAAGTCTCCTCGACAGGGTTTGATTCATAAGCCGTTTTGCTTTTATTTTATACGCTCACACTACCACCTCTCCAAGTATGTAATTGTCCCTGTGAAGGGCTTGTACTTGTATCAATTATTTTCAACATAACAATAAACTTCAGCCCGATAGGGGAAGTGCGACGCGTATAGCCATGTGACCAAACCGTCTCCACTCACTGATGACGTCTGAGCAAATGATAAAGTTCAGCTCTGGATCATTCAAAAATATGTATGTACTTGCACGTGTTTTCACGCGACCTCGCAAAATTTCCTTTGGACAAATGGGCGAACCGAAAAGAAGTTCAAAAACACTAAACTTCTTAATTTTAATCTAGTCAACCCCTACAAGAACTTGAGTTGCCTGGGGCCATTGGTTCGGTATTTATTGTCTTGACAGACAAGCAGACAAACAGGCACCCCAACATTAGAGTTAGAGGCTTTCAACTTCGCTTCACCCCTAAAATCTTTTGAGCAAGGATGCCAGTAATAAACTATCTTCTTGTGCGTGCAGTTTCTAGCGTGTACGCGTGACAGCATTAAATGCCCGTGCCACTTGCATGTGGTATACATTTGCGGGGAATTTTAAACAGACCCCACTAGTTTTAATATCTGCGTTCTGCTACTGCTATGCTGGAGCCTGCGACGTGCCTTCCATTGGAGGTTCTTGTATTTTGTTTGTTACTATTGTGTTGGGGTTTGGGATTGTGTGAGTGCATTTGAATGTTCAAGGGCTAATACACATGACCGGAGTCTTCTTTAATTTAAAGCTTTGACCTGACGCTCTCATATATTTTTGGTCTCAGGTCTGAATCATTGTTTACTCAGGAATGCGAAATTCTTGACGGACCTGCTCGAATGTATCCTTATTTGATTTCCCTCGAAGAAGAATAAATTTTAATAGTTTGGATCACCTGTACAATGTAAGTATGGTTAAGTTCTGTAAATTAAATACGAGGTTAAATTTTATGACTTATTCTTTGAAATTGTATTTACAATATTTAGAAATGTCTCTGATTATTATTTGGATAGGGAGCCCCGAAAGACTATTTTAAAGAAAACCCTAAGTGACAAGAAGCAGTTTAAAACTGTTGTGGCGATCAATTTACCGGATGAGCTTCTGGATAGAGAGGTTCTGGACAACCACTTCTCTAAATATGGAAATATTGTCAAGATTCACATCAGCTCCAAAAATAAAAGTGCTGTAGTTAGCTTCTCCAAATCGGTAGGTTCATGCTTTCGCTTTTTATTTAAAGACTGGGAGAGTAAGAGTATATGTGTACTTGATGCAAGGGCGTTGAACCAGTACTAATAAAATGTTTTATATTTGGAGTTGCTATTTTTTTGGGATTGTACGACAATGTTTAAATTTTAGAGTGAGGCTAAAGCAGCTAAAGAGACTGGCTCAGTCATTGATCCGGGACTTCCGCCTATAAAGATGTTCTATTCTGACAAAGGACCGGATGGTCGGAAGCCTCTCAACCGTGCAAGTAACCCCTCAAAGGCGGGCGTGTCAACGTCATCGACGACAGTTAAAAAAACTCAGTCGCCTATTAGACCGCTTATGGAAACCCCTGTGGAGACCGTTGTGAGGATACCTGAGTCCAAGAATCAGGATTTGATTAACTATGTGTTCTTTCCGGACACGGCGGAAGCTAAGGAATTGTTTTCTAGAAAGGCTACTACAGCAGAGGAACGTTACAGACTTCTGGAGGCTCGGGATAAGCTCATCCGTTCAAGTAATTAATTTTATAAATCAAATTGAAAATTTGAAATGTGCATTATAATAATCTTTCCCTGAAGAATTTTCTTTCTGGTTAGAGATTCTGCAAGAGGAAACAATACTCCTGGGTAGATGTGATAGCTTTGAAAAAAATTATCAAAGTTTTTAAACTTCAAAAAATATAAATTGTTTCATTCTGAGGTACTTTAGATGCGCAGTATCATCATGAAACCCTACAAATGAGGAATGATTTCTCAGCAAGGTTCAAGTTTTCTAATTTTTTAAAATTGCGAAAAGTTGTCAAACCTTGGAAGCAACTTTTAATTTTTTTTTCTTTAAAAAGCGACCAATACTACCAATGAGAATTGTTGCATATGCCAAAATCACTCACCAAAACAAAAAATCCGACTTTCCGTTCTCGAGAATTTTTTTTTCCCTGAAAACTCCAAAAACTCCCGTATCTTGGTCCCTATTACATGCAACTGAAAAATTCCAGCACAGTAAATAGGTGCCTGTTGTAAGCTTTTCATTCGCGTGCAAACCAAAAAATCGTACCACAACCAGACTTTAGCTTACGAGATCTCAATGGTTTCATTATTATGATCCGTGATATTTGGTACCCAGTAGTGTTTTTACTTGTTTATACGGACATGAATGAGACGAGACACATGGTAGAAGAGAACATTGAGATGGCGAAGTTTTATACTGTATACAAACTTCCAAATCTCAGACCTCTTTTGCGAAGCGATACACTAGTTGTCACACCGACACTGCTTATGGATCTCCATTGGAACGATTGCGACCGATTGTGACAGCTCGCGTCCGAAGCGCTTTAGACTACCACTTTACCGTGACCGGAAAAGTGGCTCGGCTTCGAGAATATACAAACACGGGTCTTAATCGTTAGTAGCGATCTTTCAGAATGTTGATGGGAAACTATTATAACGGTGATCTCATTTATGTCGTTCTTGACTCACAATCAGCTCAGCCTGTATTAAAGACCCAAACTTGACCAACTTTGAAGTCCTCATTGAAGTTCTACATCGAGAAATTGAAATACCATACAAGTTTAGACTCTAAAATTGGCTTGGGGTCTCAGTTATGGATCTATTTTCGTTTTGTCCCTATCGAATTGCTATGCCAAACCCGTTTTTCGGAATATGATAATCATAATTAGATGTTTATAAGTATGATGTAGTTTCCTATTTTTAAATTTGGAATTTAATGGTGAGATTAATTTGAGGGCAAATTACTTTGGTTTCGTGTAGTGCGTCTGACCTCGACATAGTAAATAATCATTTTATGAAACTCACAGGAAAGCCCAAAGTGAAAATGAGGGTCGAATTTGCTGAGAAGCTCGCAGGAACTTGCAAGGACATGTGTCCGGAGAAGGAGCGTTACATGAGAGAAGTTCAGCGGCAACTAACGTCCTACGAAATGGCCCGAGATGGAGAAGTTGACCACCTTAAAGCGATCAAAGCATACTCTCGGAGCTCTGCGGATCAAGAAGAACCTTTACCACATGAACTAAGGCCGACCCCAACTCTCGAAATGTCTATGTTATATATTTTGCATAACATCATCCCAAGAGAAGAGACCTCGGAGGACTTGGGCAACTGGTACAATTTTGTTTGGGACCGAACCCGAAGTATCAGAAAAGATATCACTCAGCAGCAACTCTTCGACATAAGGGCTGTAAACTTAATGGAGAAATGCGCTCGGTTCCATATCCACTGTTCGTCCCGTCTTAGTGAGTTGGACAGACACGCTTTTGATCCGAAACTGAATGACGAGAATTTAATGAAGTGTCTGCAGAGCTTGGAGCATATGTACACTGATTTGAATCTGATGGGACAGACTTGTAAAAATGAGCCAGAGTTCAGAGCGTACCAAATCCTCATGAATCTGAACGAAGGGGACATATTGTGGTATTTTTAATTGCTTACAAATTGCACTTGTAGGTTTAATTATATTTTAGAAACAAGCAATTATTTTAACTTGATCGCGACTTTAACTTTAAGTGGTCCTTTTTAAGTATGCCTTTTGATGAAAATACAGGGAAATTCAACAGAAGCCTGGTTGGGTCCTAGCTTCAAACCAAGTTCAGTTTGCTATCAAAGTCCACATGGCTATTTTTGAAAAAAACTACTCTCTGTTTTTTAAGCTAGTTTTGGGTGCCCCATATCTCACTGCTTGTATTCTTCATCGGTATTTTTTTCAAGTTCGGTCCACTGCCTTAAGAACCATCTTCAAAGCGTATTCAATGCACAATAAGACTGAGAATTACGTAAGTTAATATTAATAGGAATTTGTACATCTTAGCTTGCCTTATTCACGCATCTTATGCCCAACAAATTTATATTTAGCAAATTCTGTTTACCAGATAATTACCATATCCTATTAAAAAATACATTCCGAAATCATGTTATCAAGTCTTGGAGTCATAATTTTGTTTCTGAAATATTTCATTTTCAAGACTTCATTGTCAGCGGTAAGACGTGTGTTTGGCTTCTGCGAGAACAGAAAAGAGCTTTTCCAGTACTTTTGCGAATCACATGGAATTCTGTGTGATGATGACCGGGACCGAATCGTTCTCAACAGGAAGACCTTTGAAATGCCCGATTTTCCCTCTATTTCGAGGGAGTTTTATCTCATAGAGTCTAAGTTAAATCAGCCGGTAAGTTCTGGATTAATTAGTTACACATTTTTAAAAACAATCGAAATTATGGTAGGACTATTAATATTTTAAAGTTCTTGTATTTTTCAGCTCAATGTAATCATCAATGGTGGCCCACTGGACCCAAACCCTTACTTGAGTCACTGTTCTCACACCAGCTTCGATGATCAGGGATTTCTAATTCCTGGAGAATTAGTTGGAGTCCCGGAGAAGAGAAATCCAAACTCTGTTCAAGACTTTGATACAGCTGCAAAAGCATCAGATATCTCTAAATCTGACAGTTCTAGACCGTCTTGGTCACTAACAGCGTCAGCTTCTGCTGCTCCAGTTTCTGCAATTAGCAGTTTTTTGAAGCAACCGACTTCGTTGCCTTCATCTTTTTCAAGTTTTGCAGCAGCCAGAGGTTCAGATACGAGTGCAAATATTTTTGAACGGCCTAAAGCCTTTTCTAAATTTGGGGAAGGAACTGCATCTGCAGGAATGAGCGTTTTTGAACCGCAGAAAGTGTTTCCAAAATTTGGAGATAACAGGGGAAGTGCCGGAGCAAATTTATTTAAGTCACAACCAACCCCTGGACTATTCACTTTACCCACCACAGAAACTTTGGTTTCGAAACCTTCTCCACACCCAGGAATTGACCCGAGGTTGAAGAATGAGAAGTTGAACAGAACTACAGAAAATTGTTGGAATGACCTGGTCAATAGTGCAACTAAACGTACTTGCGAAAGGGAAATCGCTAATGCCCGCCAGGAACTACGGGCCATTCAAGAAAAGAAAGCTTTAATCGATAAAAAAGCTTCGTCCGTTTATTTACAGGTATAGTTTGAGTATTCATACCTATCTGTGTATGAAGGAAATTATTAATTGTATGAGTAAACCTTATACATTCACGTACTCAAAGTATTCAGGTTGATGTAATGATCCCTTCTTAATATATTTGTTCTGTTACAGTAATTTATGTTTAGATGTTTATGAATTTTACAGTTGGAACAAAGCGTGATCGAGAATGAAGTGAAGATGTTTTGGGTTCGTCGCCGGCAGATTCAAGTTATCTTGAGTAGAAGAAGTGAGCAGATATGCGCAAATATGTTGGACACCCAGGTTTCTCGGACTGTGGTTGCCTTATCTCAGGCTATATATGCAGAGGCTACTAAAGCTAGGTGAGATACCACTGAAATATTTATGGATGTGTGTCTATTTCAATTAGATTTTCGGCATGAGTTTACAAGTAATTACGCTAAAGATTAACTGAACTCCATGGCTTTAATCTTCTTATTTGGTAGGTTATGAAAAGCATTTGTTTTCAACAATTTTAATAGTTTAAGTCGCTCTTTTATTACAGCATCAAAATTTTGGTAAAGTTCGATCCACACCCTCTCCTACTTCCAAAAATCATCTACGCACTCCTCTAACCCACCCCTTCCAAGCGTATGGCATCAGTACAGTACATGCACTTATATTTAGAATATATAGATATATAGATAATTTATTGGTCGATTTGGCCTTGGCCCTTACAACCTGCTCTATGTTTTTTCATCATATTCTTCATATACCCCACCATCTCTGTGCTGTCATCATCATTATCCCCCCCCCCAATCTCTACCTCCCCCCTCATTTACATAATGAAAGAATGACGCCTTACTAGTACCATCAGCTTGTGTTGACTATTTTTAAACACTGTATTTTTGAACATAAAGGGAGAAGAAGCTTCAGAGATTGAGAGAGCTGATGTCAAGATTGAAGATTCGTTTCTGGATAAGTAAATGGAAAAGGTTCGCTAGTCAGAAAAAGAGCAAGCGTGAAATAGACTATGCAAGCAAACTGAAAGAGCTGGAAAACTTCCCAGCATACCAAAATACCAGTTTTCTCTCACCCGAACAATTATTAACTTCCTGGTGTGGAGGGCTCAAGAGAAGGAGTCTGCCTATTTTGCCTGTCAGGGCTAATTACAAAAACTACTCACGTAATTGTTTTTAAAACTTATACGATCCCTTTGAGTTTTAATGGAGATATTTCTTTACTTGTCAGTTGTGAATTTGTAATTTTAGTCTGATTGTTGTAGATGATTAATTTGGGATCAATCTTTCAGGTCCCTCTTTGACAAAGCAGGGCGATACTCGAGCCAACGCGAAGAGGTCAAAGGAAAATTTGAAGGATGAACAAATACTAAAAATGATAGAACTGTATGACTTTCCTGCTTCTAGTAATGTTAACAATGCCTCGCCTGCATCTATATTGTCTTCTTGGTGCTGGCTAGATAGGGACCCCACTTCTTTGGATTCCTCAGAAGGTCAGCCATTTAATCAATATTTTCCAATTGGATTGAATACATTCAAAATTATAGTGTATGATTAATTACTCATTTTATTTTATTTATAATTGATTCTGTAGCAGATCCCGGTTTGTTTGATGTAAAGAAGAGACGGTTGAACATGGACTGACACTATGAAAATCAAATTCAATGAACTCTTGACAAGTTTTTGGTCTATACACCAAAATAAGTTATTTTTATAGCCATTATACAGATTAGTGATGTGATCTGTAACTGCTTTATATGCTAGTATTTAAGTAATTACTTTACTCACGTTATGGAACACAGACAGTGATCACTGTGATGCTAAAGAAGCTTAAGATAACCAGACACAAATGATCCAAATGTCAGTATTTTTGGGTCAGCATTGTGTTTTCTGTTTATCTTATATCCTGTTTTGAATAATGTTATGACTGATTAAATTAGTTGTTTCCCAATGCATCAGTTTATTAAATATGTATTTTGCATTATGCACATTTCTTCTAAAATGTGTTTATGTAGTAATTTTTTTATTGTTTACATCCGAGTGGCATTTTTCAGAGAAAATAGCTCATTAACACTTTTGTAATATTCAGGGCCTATACATGTTTTCGAAATTGTACTCGTTTTGTGCAATGTATTATGCTATTTAATCAGTAGACGTAGAAACATAACAAATTATAACTTTTGGTTCAACCGGAATCTCAATTCCTTCTCCATTTGCTCGTTGCAAACCACCCCGTCTTCCATAGCGATCCTATTAAGTAAGTTTAATGATTTTTCCGTGAGCTCAGTATGACGCTTTGTTATGTCTTCTACAGAAGACGCCGCCGTCACAAATTCCTCCATGTCAGTCTCGTACATATTTTCAGCTTCCAGCATCAACCGTGTAGTCGCTGCTGTCACCTTTCCTATCATAACTTCATGTCTCTTCAAAAACACAATCAATAAGGAATTAATACCGTGCTCTAACTTATTTCTGGCTTCTTTTTCCAATTTTGAAACTGAGCTAAATGGTGCTGTGGTAAAAAATTCAAACGTTTTTGTGAATGAATCTAGTATTTCTTCCTTTAGTTGGTTGAAAAAGCAAGTAATCTGACTATCGCACAACGGTTGCTTTCTGTCCGTTATCTCCAGCATGCTACTTTTTAATTTCTGAATGCCAGCTTGAACTGCGTCTTCCAAGTTGAAATTTACGATTTCCAGCAAGTTTTCATCTAATCCTCCATCTTGCTCTCTAGAATTTTGAACATGAAGCGTTTCTGCAAAGAAAAAACAACATCAAACATACGTTTCAATATTGTTTTGAAATCCTTTTTAGTAATTGGTTTCATTATGAGGCATACCATCTTGTGCACTGTTTACTTCAGGTGCTCTATCCGGATTGGCCTGAAATAGGTCCTCTGGGCGCTCATTGGTGTTTTGAGCGTCGCCATTTTGAAGGATAGGATTCGTTGATACTGTTATTATCCCATCTTCGTCAATTTCAATAATGAAGTCCTTGTCATTCTGAGGTACGATTTTGTACGTCCCTACATTTGAAAACAATTTTCCTCCTGGAATTACTTCCCTCACAACATATTCTTGCTCATTAGATGGCAGCACTGGTTGCACAAAACCCCAACCCGGAACGAACGGCAAATTGATGTTGAGGTGTTTTTTTATGTCCTCCCTTGCGGAACCAATGCTTAAACTCATACGGCTTAATCCATACAGGGTCAAATTGGGCTGGGAGGCAAATAGTGCTGCTCCAGCCAGGGGTCCTCCAACAACAGACTTTGTTGTGTAATTAATTCTAGTACACAAAGACGTAATCAATGCTTTAAGCTCGGACTGATTTTTATACTTCTGTACCAAAATTCCATTCTCTGGCTTCACCTTTGGCCTTAAACGGTTAAAGGCTTCCTCGTAAATGGGCTTTATGAATTTGAGTTCCATCTCGGAGAGCTTCTTGTTCGTAAAAAGTTTTTGCTGGCAGGAAATGAATATTTGAGTATCTCTCAAGGGCACGATTGGGCCCACAATATCAGCCGGTGTAATGTATTTGTGTCCAACTTTGATGATGGCCATTGAAAATGTTGTGTGACTTGCGTGGATGACGAGAATTACGCTTACTCTCGATCTCTCATTCACAGCCAATGGAATTTTTATTCTGGAATCCCGCTTGTATGTAACTCCGGTGGTTACAAAAGACGGACAAATCCTCAACTTCTGGAAGCCGGCGTTCTGCATGGAAGTTTTGATTCTTTTTTTCTCGAGACTTGAAAGTAGGAATGGGACTGTTAGAACAGTATTGTCAATGTTGTTATTGTTGGCAATTCCCATGACTTGATGTCCAAGCTGCTTAAAATATTCCGTCAGTATGTCTTCACTTGATAGAGCCAATCCAGTAAAAATGTCACGGCCTGTGGATGGTTCCTTAATGAGAGAATACAAATTAAAGGAATTGAAGGAGCAACCTGCTTCGTCTTTGGGAATATTATTTCCAATTTGAATTTCTCCGACACCAAAATAAAGTTTTGCCGGCTCGTCGTGAATCAGAAGTTTACGCTGGGACCCATGAAGTACCGTTGATACAGAGATGATTTCCTCATCCAGATAAATCCCAATGCTAAACAGTGGAGAAGAATTATTTTCCAAGTTTGGAACTGATTGTGAGTGAGAAGGGTTAATTTGAGAGGGTTCTTCATCTTCGACGGCAATTTCTGGGAGACTCAAATTCGGATGCCCAGTTTCCAGATTTGGGTTGCTCATTCTAGGAAATATTTTCGCATGGAAATGTGACTTTGAATTTAAATCTGGTTTCAGCCCTAGGAACTTTTATCTATTTGTGTATTATTTAGTTACTGAAATAACCGTGTGTTTCAATCCGGCTAAATGATTTTATTTGAGTGTCGCTAATGAGCCCCATACAGTTGATAAAACTTTATCTGCATTATCAGAGCTAGATACAGATAAAGAATATTGGATGGACTGGGAGGGATTTAAATGGTTCACATTAATTATGCTGACAACAAATAATATTCTCGTTCCAGCATTAAACTATCTTTAACCCTCTGTGACGGTAAACGTGAGATTTTGATTTTTTTTTAAATTAGTAATCCAGAACTCTCGTATAGTAAGCATATAAGAGACATGGTTAATGTCAGAAACGGGGTAAAGTGAGAAAGTTAACTTCAAATTGCATTTTTAAAGTTGGCCATGCCCTCATCAATCGGAATCGATCTCGGGACTACCTACTGCTGTGTTGCGTCTTACAAAAATCTGGTTGTGAAGGTAGTTGAAACCCAAGCAAGTGAGAATACAACTCCAAGTTTTGTGGCCTTTGATGAGGGCGGTTCAGTTGTTGCAGGACTGGCAGCAAAAAATGGAGTTCATTTGAAGACTGAAAATTGTTTATTCGCTGTAAAGCGTATCCTGGGAAGAAAATTCAGTGATCCGGGGTTACAAGAAGATATGAAACACTGGCCCTTTGAGATTATAGAAGGATTTAATGACACCATACTTATCAGACTGGCAAACGGGGACACTTTTCGACCTGAACAAATTTCCGCAAAGCTTCTATCCTTTCTCAGGGTACAGGCGGAAAATTTCCTGGCGCCCGAGACAGTAAAAAGGGCTGTCATAACCGTTCCCGCCCACTTCAACGACGGTCAACGACAAGCCACAAAGGACGCTGGGGAAATTGCTGGTTTCGAAGAGGTTCACATATTAAACGAACCTACGGCCGCCGCCATAGCTTACAATCATCTGAATAATAAATTTCAAGATTGGAAAACAATTTTAGTCTTTGACCTGGGCGGAGGCACCCTGGACGTATCAATTATGAAAATGAAAAACAAGGAGATTGTGATGCTGGGCGTGGGAGGTGACACTCATTTGGGAGGTGAAGACTTCGATAATGCCTTGGTTGATTATTGTGTCGAGGAATTTAAGAAGAAAGATGGGATTGATTTGAGAGCAGGACAAAATTCAACAGCAGAAGAACGACAGCAGGCTAATAAAAGACTCCGTCGGCTGAAGATGCACTGTGAGAAGACCAAAATTTCATTGTCAGCCACGAAAAAATATCCCGTTTCAGTAGAAGCTATCTACGACGATGTGTCGATGCACATTAATATCACGAGAGATACCTTCGAAACTCTTAACACTGCTCGTTTTGACAAGTGCATCGAAATTTTAGAAAGAGCAATAAAAGATGCAAACCTCGACAAAACTCAAATTGATGAAGTTATCCTTGTTGGGGGCTCATCCAAAATACCAGCTATTCAGGATAGGGTTACCCGATATTTCGGAATGGCCCCATCTAAAAATATTAAATGTTCCGAGGCGATTGCGTTCGGAGCAGCAATTCAAGCTAACATTGATAATCAGTATTCTGAATCGTCCATTAAAATCAATGATATTTGTCCAATTTCCATTGGAATTGAAATATTTACTAAGGGAACAGTTAGCTTTAGTCCTATCATCCCTAAAAATACACCCGTCCCTTGCACTATAACTCAGAAATACCACATCCCTTTTGAAAATATGAAGACTGTTGCGATTAATGTATTTGAAGGAGAAAATTCGAGTGTCAAAAATAACAACTTGCTGGGGAGCTTCATTATTAGTAACCTTCCGGAGAACTGTTCTAAAGGTGAGTTACTTGAAGTTACGATGGAGCTAAGCCCCGAAGGAATTCTCCGTTGCACTGCTAATTGTCCCAGAAATTTTGCAACAAACAGACTTGAAGTCATGGGATCCAAAGGTCGGCTGAGCAGGGAGGAAATCGAGAGGATGAAACTTGAGGTTTTTGCTGTATTTATGTCAAGTTCCATCAAATTAAATAATTACTAAATTGTTAAACATTTCCCCATTAAGATTTCTAAACACGATTTTGTCCCAATTGCAGGAACAAGAATCAGTAAGACGCTTCTTTGAATAGAAAATATTGATTCAAGAGACCTCAGATCCCTCCCCATAATTTTCTGGTTTGTCAAAACAATTTAAGGATCGGCAGTAACAAAGATTTGGAGAGCCAGTAAAACTACTCGAGGTAGATTGACTTTGATCGAATAGACCTACGCTGCATTTGTTCTAAAGTGCCCATAACCATCCACGAACATGACTATAACAATTGACATTTACAAATAAATGCTTGGTTTATTCGTTGTAATTTGAATCTAATTGCAAGGCCATTATTTGTTCATTTCATTACCAGCTGGGAAGTGCTCCCGGAAAAACCGGTGATTAAAAAAGAATAAAATAAAGCAGGTTTCCACCCAAGGATAATTTAAAAAGCGCGGGCGTGTTTTAGCCCTAACATCCAAGATCTCGGCCATCCTATAAGTACTGCGAAACCTCACACAAGGACTATTTTTATTGAAGTTTATTGTTGTATTACTCTGTATCGCGTATAATAAGACCGTTGGTAGTGCATGGTTATGATCTGGGAACTCTGATTATGCGGAACACCATTGCAATAGAAGGATTCTCTGTTTGGTTATTTGTTACTATTTGCACAAATCCCACATTTGAACCTTTACTAATTGCGTCCTTTATAAAATCGACAAATTACAGTATAATATTAACTATAAAATACACCTTGCAATGCGAAAGTGCATTCTGACATCAGGTACAAAAATATACAATGACAGTAATGTTCTTCGGAATTCAACTCCCAATAATTTATCAGTTGACGTTGACCGGAGCGGGTGTTTACAGAGCAATTTATGCCCCATAATTTGATTTGCTAGACTAAAAGGCATTGACGTAATCTTCGTTTATCTCTTGCTGCTTTGAACCCCTTTTTGCATCCCGTCCAAAGTTCTTTATAGTAAATTAAATATTTAAGTAATTTTTCCAGTCACTAATCAGCCAGTTCCTGCTAATGGCTCAAGCCTTACCTCACTGGCAATGCGTGGCGAAGTAGAATTTCCCATGTCAAATTGATAAGGCAAAAATGTAATAATACAGTCATCAGCCTAGTCATAATTATTAGCAATAGACTAGATAAGATTTGGTTGTTGCAAGCTTATCATCCCCATGCAGTTCTACAGGAACCAGAATTCATAGCTTTCATTGACTCCTGCGATTGTGTTGCAGTTTGCCCTTGTCCCTGGAGCTCTGGTCGAAATCACAATCAGAATCAGTTGAGTCCGCGGGCATAAGAATATCAATTATTGAACATTGACAATTGGTGTTTCAAATGTTGGCACAAAACGTTATTTTACTTTGAAATATTGGCAAATAATTTGGAGCTCCAGTAAACAAAGAAATAAAGGTATTATAGAATTTTATTCTTCTGTAATTTGTAAGTTCTCTAAGAGTTTTCATATTTTCCCTAAGGAAACATTCTTTTATGATAATGACGATAACAATAATGATTTGTGGGTGGAGCGTTGTGGGTAAAGCTACCAGATGACCGTATATACGACACTTTATTTTGCAGGTTCACCAGCCTTTGTTCGATGTACAGTGTGCGAAGAAACGGTTGCTCCCCCACCTTAGCTCACATTAAGGGCAACGGTGAAAGAGTTTAATAGTGAGAGAGATATTGAATATTTCCCTGAAAAGCCCTTTGTGTGAAAAGTGTCAAAATCATTTAAAGCAGATTTTTAAATGAGACAAAATAATTTTCAACGTTCAAAATTTGATATTTCCTAAAAAAATGAAATTACTCCAATTCCTTGACTACTGTATCCAAAGGTTTTGGGCTAAGAGGTCGAAACAAATTTTGAAAAACCTGGAAAACGATTTAGTAAATCATTTTTCAATACAATTTCAGTCAAATTACAAGAGCTTTGAAAATTTTCTCCATTACCCCTTAAGTGGTCTACAGTGGGGCATATAGATTTTTCGTACCCTATACAAGGAACATTTATTTTCTCATCAAATACTACTCTATCGGTCTATCATGCAGTTATTTTCGCAGATATGAAATATCACTATAGATAAATTACTGGAAAAATTCGAACGGTAACGTTAGATAAGATTTTTACATATCAGAATAAATATTGAAACAAAAATTAGAAAGCCTTCTAATTTGATCTTTGAGATCTGGTAGTTTTAGGTGTGGGTGACAAACTGGTATAGAGCCTAGAACATCTACACTGAAGGAATAAAATTTGAGAGATTCCATCCTTCTGAAATAATTTCCTTGGTAAGGAACTGAGAATAATATTAAATATTACGAGCCTCTGAAATTAATTTCAGGGAAAGAATCATGGCTGTATCAATTGGAATCGATCTGGGAACGACCTACTGCTGCGCCGCCTTTTACGAAGACGGAGAAGTCAGGATAATTGAATCTCAAACAAGCGAAAACACGACCCCAAGTCATGTGACAATTGATGAGGATGGAACTGTCATGGCCGGATCGGCAGCCAAACAACAGTGTCATGTCAATCCTCAAAATTGTTTATTTGGTATAAAGCGCTTGATAGGGAGAAAATTTAATGATCCCCAGCTTCAAGAGGATATGCAACATTGGCCCTTTGCGATTATAAAGGGCGAAAATAACACCCCACTTATTAGGGTACCGCATCGAGGGCTGTTTCGACCGGAACAAATCACCGCGAAGCTCCTGTCCTTTCTGAAGGTACAAGCTGAAATTTTCCTATCGAAAAAGGTCTCAACTGCTGTCATAACGGTCCCAGCATATTTTAACGACGGTCAACGACAAGCTACGAAGGACGCTGCGGAAATTGCGGGCTTTGATAAAATCAAGATAATTAATGAGCCAACTGCAGCTGCCATTGCCTTCAATCACCAGAGCAGTTTTTTCCAATATTGGACAAACATTTTGGTCTTTGATCTTGGGGGAGGGACCTTCGATATCTCAGTTTTGAGAATGAAGAACCAAGAAATTGAAGTGGTAGCCGTAGGTGGGGACACTCACCTGGGTGGAGAGGATTTTGATAATTCCTTGGTCGAATATTGTATTCAAGAGTTTGAGAAAAAAGAAGGGATTAATCTCCGAGATGGACGAAATTCAACAGTGGAAGAAGAACGGCGACGAGCATTTAGTAGACTTCGTCGACTCAAGTTGCGATGCGAAGAGGAAAAAATTTCCTTATCGACAACGAAGAGGGTTGTTGTGTCTCTCGATGCCATGTACAAGGATAAAGCGATGAATGTGGAGGTCACAAGGGACACCTTTGAATCCCTCAATAAGGACCGATTCGACAAATGCATCGAGATTATGGCGAAAGTGATAGAAGATGCGAACTTGGATAAATACGAAATTGAGGAAGTCATTCTTGTTGGAGGTTCCTCCAAAATACCAGCAATCCAGGCCAGGATTACGGAATTCTTCGGGAAAACGCCTCTCAAGAATATCAAAAGTACCGAGGCTGTCGCATATGGAGCAGCAATTCAAGCTAATATTGATTTCCCGTACAAAGAAATTCGTGGTAGATCTATCATCATGGATGTATGTCCCCTTTCAATTGGCATAGAAATTCAGCAGATAAAAGATGATCCCGAAAATTTCAGCCAGATAATCAGTAAAAACACTCCAGTCCCTTGTCGGAGAACCAAAAAATATTATACTTCAACGAAAAACACCAAGGCTCTGAAGATTAATATTTTTGAAGGAGAGAACCCCAATGCTAGGAGCAACTTCTTACTAGGAAGTTTCATAATTTGTAATCTTCCAAAAGACTGTCCCCAGGGGGAAGTGATTGATGTTACAATGGAAATAAATGCTGAAGGGATTTTAGAATGCACGGCCAAGTGTCCGACAAATTCCGCATCAAATCGACTTGAAGTCATGGCATCCAAAGGTAGGATGAGCCCAAAGGAGATCGAGAGAAGGAAGCTTGAGGTTTGCTCCATTCGTATTATTACGACAATTATTATTGAACCAAATATTACCATTTTGCAACTATGATTTTGTGTTCATAATTCTTTGTGCTAAGTTTTGATCCCTTTTGCAGGAAAAAGAATCAACAAGGCGCTACTTTGAAAACGAATGAAGATGTTAAATATAGAAGCCAAAATTTGATCAGTTCGTACAATAACCCGTAATTGGAACTTTGTTCTCATGGTGAAATATTTAAGATTTTCCATGTTTGTTTTATAAGGTCATAGCTGTGGAAAGTTTGTCATATTATTAAACATTCCAGTTTTGGTATACATTGTTGTGATTGTGTCATATGCGAGGTGATTCAAGTTTGAATTTTAAGCATATTATACACACATTACGCAAAATATATAGCAAATATCAAAGAATTTTCAGATTTCCGGGATCTCAATCATTATCTTAGGTATTTAAGTGGAGTTTTAGAAATTTTAGAAAAGAATTTGCTTAAAACTGGGTGAATCAAATATTGATTTTGAATGAGTCACTGATGCAATAAAGAGATTGGACCACCCTGCATATATATATATATATAATTAGATATACATAAGTAAACTAATAAAACTGAAATTACACTCCCACTTTTTACATAAACCGAGTACTCGTACAAATGCTTTGACCAAAATCACTGACTTATTTCGCTTTCAGATCACTGGTAGTAAAAACGTTTCGTGCGACAAGATCCGTAAAAATTACCTGTTGAACATTTTAAACCAATTATTGATTACAGAGTTTGAATTATTAAATTAATAAACTGAAGGCCTCCGTTGATGCAAGAAATACGATTGTAATAAATTGTCTGTCATATCCTTGGGTTTCTAACATTTTCAAAGGATAAATCATCAAATGTCTTTGTATATAAGCACGTCCCCACACAACAATCTGATTAAAGTTGAGGACAAAATCCGGGCAAAACATCAGTTTTTTTAGAAAGGTTGAAACAGGTCGATTAAAAAAATCACTTGCTGATTGGAATTCTTTCGAATAGCAAGTTTGAATGAAAAAGAAATATAAATAAATGGTCAGCAAATAGCTGCATCAATCCAAGTCTTACAACTTCTCGAAAATTGTCACTAAATTTCTGAGAATGTCTTACTGTAAAATTCAAACAACAAGACACTAAGTTAGGAGGATAGTCGTAATAGTCGATTAATAAAGACTCAAGTTTTACATGTGCATGAACCTGCTCTCCCAAAATACATATTACTGTCAATTTCAGGCACAACATTTGTTGTGGTTTTGTGAATAATTCTACGGTTATTCTTCCACATTTGCAAGAGATGCCTTCAAATTTACTTTCCGTACTACTCCTCAACTTCCCCATATACGAACGTTTAGTAACGGTCCTGCGGGCACCTGGCTGAAAACGCCGGGTTTACATAATCTGAAACTTACCCGCAGTTTGACGTTGTTAAATAATCTCGAACTTCCAATATTTGAAAACACTTTTGCGGCTTTATTATAATAATTATATAATTGAGTATCAATGCATTACCATACTATTTTCAAAATTTTAATCATCCTGCATATCAAAGAAAATTTAATGAAACACATGAATTCCACTTTGTTCATTGCTTCCAGTCAAAGCAACAACAATAACATGGTGAACTCAACTTTTATCCTCGGATTAATTCCGGAATTGGGCCACGGACTGGTAATGGTCCTGGAACGTGAGTTCCAGGAGAACGATGAACGTTTGCACGGAACCCGAGGTCATCCGCCACATATCGAACAAGTCTAATACTTCCACTGGGCTCGACAAGTCCGTATTCCCCTCGAACATTTAGTCCATCCCGTTCCTCTTTATGATGTTTAAAATCACCGGAAATCGGGTCCGCTACGTGGTACTGGTAATTGTACCGAGGGTGAGCCTGTAAATTTCAAATTGTAAATTTAGTTGTAAATATTTAAACAAATACAATGTGTACAATTTGTAATTATATATCAATTATTAGAGAACAACAAAACATTACAAAGTAATCCAAGCCTGGGCCAACCGCTCCTGGTGGTAGTGGACGACCAAATCCTACAGGTATATTTCCCACATTGGCATTCGTTTGGGATACAGGTAAAAATTGAGCAGAAGCCACCGTTGCGCCCAGTAAAGTACAAGCCTGGTGGAAATAAAAAAAACATTTATTAATGTAAATAATTTTTATAGAAATACAAACTGAAGTTCAATTTAACAAAGATTTTTATGGGATTACAAATACATAGGTATTCACTTACAATAGTAATGAAATATTGAGTTGACATTATAACAGTTGTTTAAAATTTATTGTTAAATGTGTCTCTTAAATGTGGAAGTTAAAGCTGACTGCGATAGAAGTCAACTGTTACTGCTTGGAAAATAGCCTCACCTTTTATAGTGATGACAATAAAATTTCCTTCTTAATGTAACTCTTGAAGTATTTTAGAGAAACTTTTTGTGAATACACATAAATGTCGTTGATCGTTCAAAACATTTTCGTTTAATTGATTACGCATTTTAATCTCCATGAATTGCAGAGACGTGGACCTTCAGGTGTGAAATTGGATATGACATTCATTACTTAATTAATATTAGGTAAGCTTAGGCAGGCTGACATTATTTCAATGTGACTGACCGTTGACCGTGGACAAAGCTGAAGTCGTACTAGAGATCACAATATCTATACTTGTGAATATGAAAATGTAGTGTTACATTCACGAATTGAAAATTCACTTGCTTTGGTTCAGAGAATCTTTATCAAACTAGAGAAGCATTCAAATCTTGACTTTTATGACTCGAAACATGGTTCCCATTACGAAAGCACTGATATTATCATATTTCATACCTGGATGGTTTATCTACTACTATTATATATGGTTATAAGAAAAAGTCAAATGTACAATGTACTTATATCAAGAAGCATTACATGTTCTCCAGTGAAACCTCGTTTTTCACCAACAGCAAAAGCCCCTCAAAATTTTTCGTCAATACCCTCACGACCAGCACTCATAAAGTGCACTAATTGTAAGTATGTATCTCAAGAGGTTTACTGCAGACACAAGTGCAATACTTAAAGATGCCAGACCCTGGAGAGTAAAATTTAAGGCTCGCTAATATTGTTTTTACCAAATGTATTCAGGAAGTAAACAAAACCATATTTAACCTAACCGCTGACATTTCTACAGCAATTTAATAGTCAATCCTCTGAAATTAACAACAGGATACGGAATGATAGATTATAGTATATTTAGAATGAAACAATAGCACTGACTCTGTAAGGGTTAGGATGCCAAGAAATAATTTGCTCACACGTTTACCCACATTAGGGGCAACTTGTAAAAAATGTCAATTCCCTGTTGTTTTATCAAAACTTTGCCACATTATTCTAACTTTATTTTGTGCGATTGTGCGACTTTTATGGGACGTGGAAGGCTTATTAGGTACCCCACGCGGTCAATTGCGAAAGCGCATATGGCTTATCAAAACGTAATTCAGCAGGTCACTGAATTCAGAATTTTGGACATAGATGGTAAAAATTCGTCCTCATTCTCAAAAATGAGGTAAATAATTGCAGGTGCGGAAGATGAATTTATGCTGTTTTTATTTTTGATCATGGATGCGTCAATATAACTCCTAGCGTTTATAGAACTAAAATATCCGACGTTGCGTCATGGTTGTAGTCTCCGTAACCGCTAAAATTTTCCTACATCAAGGAAATTCTAAATAATCTGGAAAATAATTTGCTTGAAACTGCTTATTCATACATGTTTTGGATCTTGTTTCCCTTCTAAGCTACGTGTATGTGGAGGAGACCATATGTATGTAAGTGCATGAATAAAACCAATACAGTGTGGCGACCATTTGGTTAAACATTTCCATTATAGTGCTATGGCAATGGCAAGAACTTTAATGGGTAATTATAGATATACGACTCCCACATTTAAGTCGTAATTCTTTCCCAGAGTTACTGGAATTTGTTTGTGTAACCAATGATACTGTAAATCAATACTTGGGGCAAAATTGTTATACACCGTGAAGCAGTTTAAATTTTTTTAAAAAGGTTTCCAAATTAAAATAATATAAAGACAATATGGTCACAAAATGTTGTGCTAAAAAAAAGCTGCAAAATAGTTTTTACCAAGAGCGTGTCGTAAAGCAAAGACGGAATGGGATGCTTCCGGGGTGTCAACTAACACAAAATACGAATAAAATTCAAGTTTTGACAATTCCTGATATTTCCGGAGCATACATTTTCACACGTCACGTTAATTAAGTTGACAGGATTTCAGAACAGAATCTTAAGTGTAGATCAAATATCAAAAAACGTCTTGTTTCCTTTTCTTTCTTGAATAGTGCCACTTTTCCACTTGTATTTTCTGATAGCCTCGATCTGTAAGCTAGAATAATTTTAAAGCCGTCATATTAATATTCAACGGATATGCATAATGCATTTATTTTTGACCCCGTAGTATTGGATATACATAGTATTCGTTGGAGCAATTGAATATTTATTATACATCCTCGTCATAAATGATATACCTGAGGTCCAAAGAACTTCCACCTTGTAGGAATCGTGGAATTGCTTTCAAACACTAACTCATCAAATACTTTGGGAAGAATCAGATGAGTTTCATTCTGCGTCACAGTTTTGTTCCCACTAAATAACTTGAAGGACTTCAATTGCAACTTCGGAAACGTCTCAGGGAACGTTTCCGGTGTCACGAGGTTTCCAACCACTGGAAATATCCATATCACTATTGCAACACTCCAAAAACATGTACTGTTCATTTTGGACCGATCACGAAATGTCGAACATGCAAATTTACAATCTGAGGATAATTTGTCTTTTTATTTTACTAAATTCAAAATTATTATAGGGACTCAGCCTGTAAATTAAATACACAATTTAAGTACCGTTTCGGGCACTTACGAATAATGCAAATCAGCAATCTATTTCTCAAAAATAAATCTCACAGGAGTGCTAATGCCTATTTAACCTTTTAAACTACTATTACGTGATCTTAAGTTTTCACATAATTTATTACTGTAAACTGAATTGCGTATAAGCGCTTCATGCATTATCAATTCGTGCAGAAACCATGGGGTGATTACAAGTTGTGTAGTTGAAGTTCCTTGAATACATCAGGAAGGACAACATTAAAAAAAAATTACAGAAGTAAGAATTGACAAAACATATATGTACTAAGTAAATAATTGATAATGAATTCATCATTTAAAAATATATGTAAATGCGTTGTAGTGTGGAGAAGGAAGTACTCGCTGGAATTTAACCTCACTCCTCTAAAAAATGTAATGCTTTAGTTTTTATTGTATTATAAGTTTAGTTTATTGCTTTACTCAAAATATTTTTAAAAGATAAACTTTACTATTAAAAATTGGGATGATTTAATCCCACTTTTATGGATAAATGAAAGGACTAAAATAAACTCGATTTTAGAATAATAACCCAAAGGCTGGAGTATTGTTCTAGGAAATAAGAGAAGCGCAAAAAAATCAGAGATCCATGTTTATAATAATTTATTAAAGACACA
Source organism: Allacma fusca (assembly GCA_947179485.1). Classification (NCBI taxonomy): domain Eukaryota; kingdom Metazoa; phylum Arthropoda; class Collembola; order Symphypleona; family Sminthuridae; genus Allacma; species Allacma fusca. Next base: position 67,052,730 of record OX359246.1, read on the forward strand.
CAAGTGTAAGGAATAAATCTCAGGACAAGACTGAGAGTTCTACAATAATTCCAAACTCTAAGATTTCCCTTAACTTGACATGTCATTAATTAATGCTACACAGAGAGCTAATCGGAATTTAATTATTAGTCACCACTCTCTACATAATTCTGTAGAATTTATTCGCAGAATAATTCCGTCAGTTCATAAGCTCAGAATTATTTGTACCCACAATTTTCTAATTTCTAAAATAGTATTTGCCTACAAGGTCGTCAAAAGCTCTACCATGGCTAACTTTTTGTTGCGCAAAGGATGACCTCGACATACACTTATAATAATCCCAGTATAAAAATAAAATCCAGCTTCGCACCCCAAAATCATTAAGGACCAGCTGCTCCTCCCCTCCGAGTGTTCTCAGCTTTTTACGCATTTGTTTGCCCAAAGTCCGACGGACATTATTTGGGACTCTCAGTTCCTACACAAGTTATTGATAAGGCGTGGTCGGAGGGAAGTAAAAAAAAATATAAAAAAATATAGTAGCTCCGCGCGGTTCCTTTTCCTCTGGAAATCCATCGATGATTTCATTTTCACATATGTGTCTATGCACACGGACATCCATCTATGTACCTACATTACCCAAGAGCCGTCTAGAAAATAAACATGAGTGGCTCCGGAGATTTGATCCGCATGGGAAGATCGAAAGGCCAAGGAGGAAATCTTTGTTCTCCGAAGATCTAAATCATCCTGGAACAGTTAAATTAAATAGATTGGCTCTGCTCCATTCCCTTGGTTTCCCTTATAGGGGTGGGGTTAGGGAGGGGATTTGGAGGGGGGGGGGGTGGAAAGAGAAAGATACATTTTCTAGGAATATATGTATATATCTGTAAATATATGGAGGAGAGGAAAACCGAAACGGGCGGAAGAGGAGCGAGACACACAGAAAGAGGTGAAAAGTAGGGATGAGACGGGTCTACTTTAAATAGATATTAGTGGGCGGGAGAGGAAGATCTGGGGATGTTGGACTTGGCGGCGTGAATAAGAGTCGTTTGGGTTTGTTAAGTCAACTACTTGCAATTAAGGGAAGGTAGGTTTAAATTCTCCTTCCACGGTAATTATAAGGTCCGCTATTTATTATTGGTTAATGGTTCGAGTTCCTCCAGTCCTCGTTCAGTTCGAGTCCCATATGTGTGTATGTATGTGCGTATGTTTATGTGTGTGTGTGTGTGTGTGTGTGTGTGTGTGTGTGTGTGTTTTTGTACATGAGACGCTTTTTTTTTTCTTTTTTCTTTTTCTACTTTTCTCCGCTCTCGCTATTGTGGGAGGAAACCATAATCTTCCTAAATCTTCACAAGAGCTCAAGCACCAAACCAGAAGTCTATCATTCTGCCCCAAATTATTGTTATTTCTCTTAACCTCTACTCTGAGTAGCCCTCGGACCGTTTACATGTCATAACAGGAGAAACGCGTCACTTGTTATGGAACCTTCCCCAATATTCCATTCCACTCAGGGAACATGTAAATCCCAAAAGATTCACCTCTCACCAGAAAGATTACATTATTTTCGTACATTTAACTTATTTATGTGCGGTCCCTGTTTTTTTTCTTTCTGAATTATTTCAAATTTTTTGTCTGTAGATTAAAATAAATTATTTATCTAAATTTTTCCATTTGTTATTTTTGAAAAATGAGCTTTTACAAAAAAATGAGCTGGAGCTTCCAAATTAAATTTCTTCTCTTTCAGAGGAGAAAAACTTCCTTGACATTTTGCTTCTGGTTTAAGGCTCCTCTCTTTGAGTGTATACAGAATCTGTATGTACATATATAGATAGGCAAAGGGTCCATTCTGTTTCTTATGCATAAGGATCTGGTGATGTCTACGGACTTCTTTCTCTCTCTCTCTCTCTGAGGGATAAAAAAAAATTAAAGACTGTGGGGATGAGACGGTGGTGTACAAATGTTAGTAGGAAGGTAGGGGAGGGGCAGTGTTGAAACTAAATTATGAACAAGACGATTGGGAACGCAGAGGTTGAATAATCAAATAGGAATGAAAGAATTATTTAAGACCCTCTCGTTTGTCTCTGAGGAGAGTTGTGTTGGGGCAATTATCATATATGAGACGGATGCCTAGGGAAAGTCAGAGATAAATGTAAATATGCTCCGGTGCTCCCACCCCCCTCATAATAAACGTAATTCATAAAATGTGAGCAATTGTGGGACGGTCCGAGGAGTTGGTGCATTGGAAATGTGGCGGAGCCAGAGAGGAGGGCAAGCAGAAATAGAGATCAAGTGCTCAGATAAAACTTAATTTTTTAATGGAAATAGGAAAAGGAGTGTTTCTCCGCTCCACACTCGTATTTATTCCAAATAGTTAAGACTCCACAACATACACATATCATTGCCAATGGACGGAGAGAGAGAGAGAGAGGGAGAGAGAGAGGTCCTTTTTTCAACAGGTTATACGCAGGCCAGACCCGTAATCGTCTCATCCATTAAATTATTCTGCCATTGCTCCTCATGTATGTATGTATGTATGTATGTACATACATATGTATGTTGACTCTGTCTGTTTTTATACCCTCCACTTGGCTTCTCTCAGGAATCTCTGTCCAATAGGGAATTTTACTTCTAAGATTATATAATTATTACTTTACGACTGGGCTTATGCATATGAATTTATTTACCCCTCTCCACAATTAAAACCATAAGAGTGTCATTTCCCGGGGAGAGTTCCTTAAATCAGTTTCAAGAGACGGAGGGTAACGTGAGACTTTTTCTACACCCACTTGAGAACCCTAATGGGAATTATTACTGTCATCTTGCAAATCCCATAAAATTTATTTTATTTCTAATGTGGATTAATACAGAGGTCTCTGTTTATGGGAGCAGTCGTTGAGATAGATGAGCACTATTTGACTTAGAACTGCTTATCCTATTTTAGAGGGAATAATTAAAATTGAAGGCAATGATGCAATCAGGCATATTTTAAGGGAGCTAGTCCTAAGGTTTACGAAAAACATGAGGGTAGGATTAAAACAAGGCAAAATATTTTTCAGAGTTTCAACCGACTGACTTTCCGTAAATTTCTAATCTTGCGTCATATTATTGACTAATATGACCGGAATATCGGACATGGGAGGATGAAATGAGGTGCAAATGAATCCCTGTAAAATTTACTGTTAGAAAGCTCTTTGAAATATTTTTATGAACGCCAGACCGCCAAGGAAAAAAGTTTGCCCTGGAACAAACAAAAAACGTAATTGTCAAAAAATCTGGACCTTGCTAACGGTCCCGACGCTTCTGACCGCAATTCTTGACCTAGATGAATGAAACAAATTTTGAAAGACCCGGAAAAGAATTCCCTTGAAACTGGGGGACTCAAATATTTTAAGACATCATCCCTTTACGAAACATGTTTTTGTGGAAGTCTCTGATTTGAAATAGTCATTGTAGAGCTTGAAAAATTATTGTTAAAATTGCATTCAAAAATTCCCCTCCCATAAGATTTTCTTCCGTAGCCAAAATCCATTTCCCGTGAAAAGTTACGGTCCTCAAAAATCTTTGAACATTGACGTAAATGGGATTTTACGGAAGAAAAATTCTGATTTGAGGGAATTCTCCTATACTTAAAATTTGTCATGGGTGAGGGGAAAAAAGGCGGATTGTAAAAGTTTAAAAAACGTGAAATCGGGATTTCCCTTGTTTGTCTATTAACCCCATTGGAATTGCATGAAGGTTCATTAAATAACAGTTGTAATATAGCCTTTGTATCTCTACAGCACGGGAGCAGATCCTATCATGGTAACTCACCCCTCTGAGCTGTAGAGGGAGCAAAAAAGCCTTCTTGTCATTCTGTGCTAATTGCATTATTACATGCGGGAGTCACTACTATACTTATACTGTCACGTATCTAATCATATTTACAATTTTTGAAAGTTTCAGTGGAAACTGCCTTTTACTCCGAGTAGAAAAATCCAAACTTTTCTACGAAACATGAAAGACAGAGAAGATATTTAATCCTACCTAATTTACGAAATAAATTGTAACTCATGCCATAAATCCTACTTTGGCGAAACGTACAGACCAAATAATGTTAGAACTGAAGAACAGACGAGAGAAAATTCTGGAGTGGAAAAACATTCGGAAAGAAATCCACGTCATCAAATCAACCTAAAGAATCCGGATATTATCACCAACGAACGGTTTTATTTATTTCACAAAAATTAAAGAAGGTCTACGCATACAAACATACAACATTATAATAGGAACTAACTGATATTTGCCCATCTTGGATTCAAATTAAGCAGTTCTTGGAAACCAATAATTCCCGATATTTCGAGAATCTACCAAAAATTGCGTCTCATAATTAAAACTAGAAATTCTTACATATAACATTATGTGACTTCATTAAAATTATGTAGAATTATACTTCATACGTAATTCATACTTATTAAATATTTATTTCAATTCAATCTGACACTTGTGAAACTCCTGAGTCAGGATTTTTCGCTCTTAACTTACAACTATGGAAAAATGAATTCTATTTTCAGAATAGATCCGTCCAATCTTAATAAACTATTTACTCAAAAATATTTAGCATCAAAATTTTTATAACTATGTAATTATGCGTAACAATATTTTAATAGCATTTCAATTATACCCACAAAATACGATCAAAATAACTTCAAATCTAAAAAACCTCCAGGAGCAGTTTTTCAAATAAATAGTGACTTCCCTAAAAAACTTGGAGCTGGATTGGAAATTAGTTTTAAAATGCTAGAAATTTAGCAGGCATTGTCTCTTACAATACTTTTTTTTAATACAAATTGTAGAAAAAAACAGAACATTTTTCCTTAGCTATTATTTACAATAGCTCCGAGAAGAAAAATTAACACTGTGGGAAATGTGAGTGTACTGAGTTTTTTTTACCCCATCCATATCTAAAAGATATACAAATTTGCCTCTTATTTCAAACACATGTATAGTTCTTACAATCAAAACAGCCAGTGATTATTATAACATTGAAGTAAATGTGAAAATGTCTGAGTATTTTCGTTCCAATGGAAAACACACTCCTAAGACTGTCCCTTCCAACGAAAGTGTATAGAGAAACAACAGCATTCTAAGACTTCTAAGCCCGGGCCGGCACGAACGTTAAAATATGAAGTTGATTAAAAGCCAGTCCAGTCCCGGCCGTTTCCGTAATGAAGGAAGGGATTGAAGAAAAATGACTAAATTGATCCAAGAGCCTGGTCCAGTCCAGAGTGGTCTCCTCTATGAAAAGGTATTTTCCCAAAGAGCCCCTCCCACAAAATCCTAACAGATGATTTATCGATTTCCAGAATGTGGAAGCTGAGTTCTCACAGCAGGGTACTAAAAACCCCCTCCGATGCGGAGCTATTTTTCAAACGCTTCCTCCAACAGATTTATTTTTAAGGAATCATTATATACGTATGTATCCCAGCTTCTGGTGTAATTCCCTCCCAATCAGAGGCCTATGGTTTGTACAAAAATCCCAGGTCATGACCTACCTCATCTCCAATGTGTCTCCTCTTGACAAACGCACCTCCGTCAGTGAACTTCGTCCCCCACTCTGTCAATCACAATGTCACAATAAATGTAATATTATAATCCTTGCTGTAGAACTATTTGCTTACACTTTTAATCCAAGCACGCAAAGGTCTCTCTCAAAAATCCCCTTCATATTTTTACAACAGCACTTCTAAAAGGACCTCAGGCCCATCCAACAATATCCGGTACCAACTGTGTAAGTTCATTCAAGAATCTCTGAGAAAATGTTCAAGAGTGACATTTGCATAATTATCTATATTAAAATGTAAGAGATTTAATATCGGGCTTTTGCTCAAAGATTGTGAACGCTCTGAACTTTTTATTGAGAAGGCAATAAAATTTAAAATTATGTAAATTCCCCTTAAAAACCACAAGAACTCAGTAAGCATATTAGAGTGTAATAAAATTGACTCGTCATTTCCATATGGAAGAGAAAAAGGGTAGCAATCAAAATTTAAAGGTTTTTAATGCCTGTTTTTCCCCCTTCAATAATTATTATTCCTATATCTATTGATTGGGAAAATCGTCTTGGCAAGTTTACAATAAATAGATAGATAGATATATCTAACAATAAGGGGTCATATTCCTATATACAGGGAGATAAGTCCTGTTTGAGAAACTGCCCATTACCAATGTGAACTGTGGCAATGACGAAATTATGAATTTCCTATTTATCCCTATGTACGGTAGTTGGGGGCTGCCTATTACATAATAAGTATTTAATGGGACTAAGGAGCGCTCTATAGGATTGTCCACCGAGCCATACAAGTCCATCAGATGGAATAATTTGAAGCCATTCGTGTTTATTAGAAAAAGTCAAATTATATAGTATTAGGGACTGCCGATACAGACCGATAGAGTCTACATAAAAGGGAGAGAGAGAGAGAGAGATGCATGTGAAGTAAATACTAGGAATATTATTATTCATGTTATTGTAAAGTCAAATGAATATCTTTGTTGCTCACCCTGCTTGTAACTACTCTTATTCTCTCCTCTCTGTCCTATTGACAACGTTGGAGTGAGGCAGGAGCAACAGAGGGCTAATCATATATCATTATGTCATTTTATATTTCTTGTAATACTGTAGATTATAATCAATATGGAGGAATCAAATACTCCGTACTAAATGTGAAAATGATAGTACTCCACTCCTCAGTCACTGCCTAACTCAATAAATACGTGCGGAGATACGTATAATTACCATTCCTCTCGCCTTGAAACAATAGAGGAGACTCTGACGTCAACCCACACCGTACATACAAATACAATTCAGGCCTGTGTGTGTGTGTGTGTGTGTGTGTGTGTGTGTGTGTGTGTGTGTGTGGAACTGCAGCAGCAGGGACCCATAGATAGATAGTCCAGTCCCAAGATTTTATTATTGTATTGTATTCTTAGGTCCTAATTCCCAAGTCTCATTGAACATATGTGACTCATATCCTGGGACAATTTCCTTTAAGGCCTTAATTTAAAAAAAAAATACTCAAATCAAATAATTACATTGAGCTCAACACTTAAACAATCCTTACTTACTAGAAAGTCCGAATTAATTTTTTTTTTTCAGTCAAATCTTGATATCCGTAAATAATAGACGCTTTTAGTTTGACGGGACGTATTTGATATCCTACGATCCGTTGACACTAGTGCTTGAAAAACTTAGACAAAGTTGTATCTGTAAAGGTTTAGGAATGTCAGTTATGATGACATATGTATTTTCTCATGAGGGGAAAAATTTGCATAGTAAATAGTTACTGCAGACGTGGATGGAGAAAATAATATTATGAGATCCCTTAAGGCAAGAGTATGCAGATGAGATAAGGGCTTAAAATTTTATTTCTACAGGGAAAATTAAAAGGGAGTATATTTAATCTTAACATGTGTTTTTGTGTTCGGGGGAAATATTATCACTGTATTTTTTGTGACATTGTACTAGATGAGTGCAATTATATGCAATGCTTCGTTCAGCATCTTTGAATGAACTGTGGTTACAATTTCATTACCTGAAAATTCCAGTAATTATTTATTTGAGGTGACTACAACGACACAAAAGTAATGTTACATTGTATCTAAAATACAGTATGACATTCACATTATGAGGTATGGGAGAATCGCCATGAAATGGCCAGTTTTCTTTGAGCTTCTAATTAACTAGAAAATTATATAATTATCTCTGATTTTAGTAATATTAAACTGGTTACGTGATAAAATAATAGAAACAAACTGTTTCCATAAAAGGCTTATGAAATTATAATTATTGGGGGACCACAAACTGCTGATACTTTAAGACCAGAAACCTTGTTTAGCTGCATACACCCGTGTTTCGTCCTACTGTATTTGGGACTCGTAAGAACAGCGTAAATAAAAAAACAATGACTGGCTTCGTAAACCGTCAGGGGCAAAATAAAGACTGACTCAGAAAATAAAATTAATCTTTTCTCAACTTCAATAATTGCTGCTCGAAATAATTCAATGTTAGAACTTCTGCAGCTTGGAAATACATAGTTTCTTTTACTGACGAAAGCCCTGTTGTAACGGCATAGCACAATGCCGATGATTTCGAACTAATTATGCCTCTATTGAGCCAACTGTTGCAATTTTTCAATCAAGAATTCGTAGTGTAATGCCTAGTTTATGGATATTTCATTTCCTTTTCACTTCCCTTTATTTTTCCGGAAATTTTAATGACAGAATTATTCATAGAATCATTCATTTATTATTTATAGTTTGCGTCATCGTGCACTAATAATCGGGTCATAATTTTTACCACGTTTTTCTTCAAGTTAACTATAAAGTCGATCGGGGAATAATTCCCATAAGGGTGAATTTAAAGTGAAAGAATGTATTAACGAGCAAATTTACAAAAGCGCTTCGCTTTAATAATGGCATCGTTCAATAATTAGTAGATTAGATATTTAATTCAAATTAATTTGGGACATAACTGTAATAATTTAAATTCCACTCGTTTTATAGTTTCACCATTTAATTCCATTTTCATTTTCCGAAAAGTTGAAACTGTTTCATTTTGGGGGAAAAGGAAAACTGAACGAAAACTTTCACGTCAGTTTGGACTATGAATTCGGGCATAGTTCGTGAAAACGCAGTGAAATTAAAATGACGTGAAACTCGAAGAAAAATATTGTCATGAATGCAATTATATGTAAACACGATCCAACTGGTAAAATGCGCGAATTATTGAGTGAAGTGAAAAAATCGCCGGCTATAAACAAGGCATAAGACAAAACGTTCTGGGATCATCCTTCGAAAAGAACATGGAGGAAGAAGATAATGGTATAATGCACAAAAAGGAGTCCGAGACTCAACAAAACAATAATAATTATTATTATTGTCCACCTGGAAAGTTTTTCTTATTGCAAAAAGCTGACATGAGAAGAAATCCATTCGCAGTTTATTACCAACATATCCCAAAATGCTTTTCTATCGCCAGCTTAAAATTCACAAGGATGTTAATCCAATGAGACCTATTAATATTTTTCAATTGACCGTTCGAAAATCCCGCGGGATTTCTGAACAGTTCAAGCCAAATGTATAGTTCCTGAGGCTCAAAACTCCCAAAATTGACTTGTTTACTGCAATAGCAAATGGAAAGAACTCCTGTCGAAGTTTCAGATATAGTTATTGAAGTCACACTACGCACTTGCATAGCGGATACGCATTTCTCATTAATAGTATAAAATGTACGGACAAGATTATCCTACTCCAATGAGGAGGCTCATATCATTTACCTCTCATACTTGAAGTCACACAGGAAGACAAGATTATCAAAACCCATCCCCCAAATTTGTTACAGTGTTAGAGATTCTCCTATCAAAATAAATAGACCACTGTACTGTAATTACTTTAATATGGGATTACATACACAGAGATACAAAATTAATGAGAAGGATTAAATGTGAGTAAATATTCATCAGAGTAGTCATTTCTTTTCGGCGCAAAGCTGAATCCTCACTTCAACTCTTCGAAAAGCTATTTATTGAAGAGAATTTTCAGCCCTCAAATTGTAAACGTTACAAGTATACCATTGGCTTTTGAGACTTGTTTCGAAATGTATTTCCTGACGCTTTGCAATACACACAGTCCATATGCTTCCGCCTGTAACAAAAGGCCCCATCAAAAATTTGTACGTCAAGATAAGTTCGGCTCATCCACTATTAAGTAAAAGTCAATGCTGAATTCCGTCACTTCATTTTCCCAAAGATCAGAGCGTCCCCGCACGAACATAGCTCTTGTCGGCTTTCTCAACAAATACCACTGACAAGGCTAACAATGAGCCCCGTGTTTATACAGACACGCTCAACAAAGCCAACTCCTTTCATATCTCAAATTCTTTTTCTCAAGTCTTCAAATCCTAATCTTTCAATGTCTTGTATCTACCTTTGAAATAAATTCCTCGCAAAAATTGCCAAGCTGCCTTATTCATCCCGCACTGGATATTCAAAGGAAAGGCTAATTGTGTCTCTACATATTTGTCTATTCCAAATGACTATATCTGTACTATAGATAAACAGAATTCTTATCCTGTGTGGATTTAGATATCATATATTATATGATGCCCTCATTAGAGATTTTCTACTCCAACTGACTCACAATTTACGAAAATGTTTCGCACCCCATATAGTCCCAAAAGATTGACCGTTTTTCGGGTCCCGTTAGGCTCAAAGTCTCCAACACGTATATTATTGGATGAATCAAAAGGTGTCCACAGATTTCGACCCCGCGCCGACACTATATACTACTGTGACTATGAAAAAGACTTGAGTCACTCCTAATAGCTTGACTGCTGTTTGTTGAAAGACTCTTGTGTAAAAAAGGTGGGGCTCGGACGGAGAGACTGCAACCAGGAAATATAAATATAGGTTGACTGCAGTCGTCGTCATCATAATAATAATAATGGGAAAAAAGAAGAAGAGAGGAAGGCTCTCCTGTGTGTAATTCGGATGGAACATTGTCCAAGAGAATGTTTGGGGCGTCGGGTCATTGAAAGTCTTCCTCAACCATTGTCCTCTCTCACTCCATTCATTTTTGATCCAGCTTTTTATTCACATTTATAACTGAACTCCGTACTACTATTAGAGGCTCGTACTAGAGCTGCTTTATCCCAATATCCCAATCTCCTTGTGCAATAATATTTGAAGGGGCACACACACACACACACACATATCCATACATACAATGTACATACGTAACTATAATGATGAGAGGGTTTCCTCCGTTTAAAAAATATAAAAACTGCATCTGGTAACAAACTGATTTTTTTTTTACCCCTACCATGTTGTCCTAATGTGTAAACCTAAACTTGAAGAAGGAAGGAAAAGGGTTTGAAAAGAAACAGGTCACTGCAGAAGCTCTTTCTCTCTTTTTCTTCTGGTGACAGGACAAAGTCTTGAGAGCCTTTCTTCTCCTGAGCTCTCTGTCTCTACACATACATAAATAAAGTACATGTTAAAGGGTATATGTGTGAACATTATTTTAAATATACTCCTCATACTGGGTAACCTCAACCCTCTCCCTCCTTAAATATTGGACTTCCGGTGAATTCATACATGAGAGTAATTGTTGGGTGCTATTCTTTCCCTATGTACAAATAGGATATGTGGCTCACACAAAAACGGATCTTCTTGCTCCCGTAGTCCGATTTCTCCTAATTCTTCTCCTCAGATTCTATTCATGTGTGAGCAATGTAAAAAAGAGGGAGTCATTATATATTGACAATATAATATAAAAATTGATATCATCAGGTGCTCAGAAAATCCTGTAGATATTTTCTATACTTGTGTGTCTGTCTGTCTTTGCCTGTGCCTGTTTGTGTGTGTGTGTGTTGAAGGCTTTTAAAAAGAAAAAAGGTAGATGGCTAGGGGCAATGGAGATATTATTTTCTGCAACGGTTGTCATTACAGGGGATAAGTGCTTCAAAAATTTAGATGCAGGAATGTTTTGTGGGAGCCTGAGAGGAAACTCGACTAAGAGTTGAATAACAAATATATAAAGCAAAAGGAGAGAGAGAGAGACAGAGAGAGAGAGGGGGGGGGAGAGAAAGAAATGAATGATTATCATCTGAAGAATAATCGGGTTTTGATTGCTGGATGGATGGCGGCTCATGTGTTCCGCACATTGGCGCCTCCTTCAATGGGTGCTGACTGGCTTTGAGAGATAAATTATTGTTCTATGAGATAATTGGTGTGGTTGCCGTCAAATAAAATTAAATTGGAGCTCGAGAGTGAGTAACAACTTTTTGGAGGGAATAAAAATCACTGTTAGAGGATATACCGGGTGTGTGTGTGTTTGTGTGTGTTTGTGTTTTTGAGAGAGAGAGAAATAGAAAAAAATAAGATGAATCTTCGGCTTGTGTCACACTTGTACTATATTAAGATAGTAACAGAAATAGATCCCGTATCTACACGTAGATATGGAGGAGATAAGAGATGCGACAGTGGAAATAGAGACTGTATAGAGTTGGAGTTGAAGGAAAGTTTTTCCAAGGGATTGGTTTTCGGTGGTTGATGGTGGTGTTGGTGAAAAATTGGCTGGTTCCTTGAGCCTTATGTAATTATATTTACGTATATCTACATACATAATTATACATATACAAATTAACTGTGAGGATGGAGTTGGAGTTGTTGAGAGGAAGCGGGACACTCTGGGGTTGGAGAGGAGACCCGGGTGAAGGGAAGGGGTATCCTCAATCTTTAACAAGTAACTCCTGTTGACGATCCTCTCATACATAGATACTTATGTTGTAATATTTGTCTCCTCTCCTGACAAATTACTCTTTAATTAAGGCAGCAGCCCTGGAAAATTTAGATGTCATGCTCAGGTTACAAACTTCTCAGCTTTACACATTCGTTACTTCCAGTTCCAGTTCCCTCATTGTTCCCGTAAAAGAAGTGAAAGACTACGACAACACGTGTGAGCATACATTCCGACAACTCCGACCCTCCAATTCTTCCTGAGCCTTCAAAAATCTCTATTTCTCTATCCTTTGGCTCCTTATACTCCTCCATCTCTTCTAAGCATAAGAGCGGAGGATCCGGGCTTTACAACTCAGAGATCCATCCCCGTAAATGCAGACATTATTACTACTACACGAGTCCATTATGTGTTGACAGGATTTAATCCAAGACAGGAGTGTTCAAAGGAAATTATTTCTTATATCATTATATTCCTACCATCCCGGTGTAATAGCAGTAGATATCCCCTCAATCTAGAAAAGATTCAGAGACTACTATACACGTGAAAGATCACAGGTGGAAGTAATCCCACACCCGTGCGTCTGAATCTATTATAAGGACTGTGTATACGTACATCTCCTAATTACCTATGTATAAAGGCCTTTATTGCTTACTATATAGGGTGGAAATCTGTATAAAATTCGTAATGGACAGATCAATGTACTATTACTCCCAGAGAGAGAGAGAGAGAGAGAGAGAGCAGATCTTCAGAGCAATAGTAATAATAAGTGTCAATGAGGCTGATGAAACAAGAGCATGCAACCATATAAGAGCTCTCCGGAAAATGGAAACAGATGACGATCTATGGATTCCAAATGTGAGGGACGGAGGAGGAACAACGGAGAATTATTATGTATTGTAAAAGGAACATCCACAATATCCTATTAGTAAGAACATTTCCCAGTGAAAAACATTATGACTGGAATTTCCCATGACTTTTAACTGACGAAATTAAAATAATCTTGAAGACTCCTCTAGGAAATGGATAATTGCATCCTTGGTGAAGAACAAGGAATTATTACGTGTAAATAAATAGTCCCTGAACCCTGATTTTTTAATCCTTAGTAAAATATTTTTTTTTTGAAACTATATGTCTACAGGAAGTAAATCACAGGACTCAACCTCAAAGTTCACAATATATCAGTGTATAATCAATTTATGTACATCCAATTCCTCCAAAAACATTTGAAAAGCTCACTAAAATTTTAATACATTTCTAAAACTTCCGTAATTATATATAAATCCCAGGGGGGAATTTAGGAATGAAAAGCTACCATTTATGTATTGCTGAAGGGACAAATTCCCTGATAAGCACTCATTTGAGAGGAATGTACACACAGTGAGGGTATCCTGTGATATCCAAATTATGGTAAATGGTAACAAATAATAACACGGGAGTTTTACCATCCCTCCTTTGCCCATGTATGTACATATGTACGTTATGTACCAGCCATTAAACCCAGCCGGGAGAAATACCCGGGATTGGGGAGCCCCTCAGGTAAATAAAAATGTGATTAGCTATTCTAATAATTGGGAATGAGGCTTATGATTTGGGTGGCGACACCCCGAGAAAATAAAAGCGGGCTCCAGGAAACTATTTATTCCCGTGCTGATGTCCTTTATGGGTCAAAAGAGTAATAATCGGTAATCAGGATAATGCTCATACTCTGCCCTTCCCGTTCCCGCTCAGTCCTCCCATTAAGATAAGGAATGTTTTAATGACAGAAATAAAGACGGTCCTCTCTTTTGCCCCGAACACATGTAATAGTCCTATTTACTTAAGCAGTACGAAATTTCCTAGCAATGCTAGTACTTACTGTATGTGAGGGCAATCGGGAGAGATGTCTATTTGACAGAAAATGATGAGCGACACGGGCACGTAGTATATTAGGCTGATGAGACTCTGAGTGTGTGTGTGTGTGTGTATGTGTTTGTGTGTGTGTGTGTGTGTGTGTGTGTAGTTATTTAAATCCTTATATGCTTATTCCGGCCCAGTACGCACATATAATTATGTAAGTAAGTGTCATTATGGAGATACACCCAGGAGCCCTTAAATTAAAGCCGTAAATTGCCTGAGTCGTGTTGAGCTGACGAATCTGACTGAACGAGTCCAACCTGACACGGACAGAGCGCTCATATCATACAAAATTCACTTAGTTAGACAACGATCATACAAAATTCACACTTACAACAATCCTATAGAGCCCCTATGTTCACACATACTCCCATATATAGACAATTGATATAATGTTTATAACCTCCATGTAAACAGATACAGACAAATATACATACAAGGTACAGGAGGATGAGAGGACATTGGTGAAAATAATTAGATGAGTAACTGCTATCATTACGTTGGTTTCGCTGCCCTGACACGTAGTCACCACTTAAGCACACACACACACACCAAAAGGAGTAAAATACATGGCCACACACAATCACCAACTTCTCCTATGTATATCTATTCAAAAATGTATATCCCCACATCACATCAAATACTCCAGGAATTAAATACCTACTAAATACACACTCGTACATATTTATGAAAATAGTGAAAACATCACAATTCACCCCATTCTGTGAGACTCCAAGAGCTTTAACACACACTCCAACCAAATCAGACTCTCTCATTGCTCCTGTTATGTGTGTGTGTTAGGCTGTGTGTGTGTGTGTAATGCTGTGTTTGTCGCAATCGTTCCATCCATTAAATTACTTGATCAACCCCAATTATAAGTCCAACTCCTGTATTATTATTCTCGGGTTGTTCCTCCATTAAGACTCCCGAACCCATATTTTGAGCCATTTTTGACAAAAGCAACAAAACAAGAAAAATCAATGCTCCCAACGTTTATTATAGTCTTTGTTGTGGAATTGGTCCCAACACACACGCACTCACCTCATCGTCCTTATTTCCCAAGTGTGCCGAATGTGATTGTTTCGTGTTAATGTGACTCTCCCTCCTCAGACTCACTTCCCAATATCCCATGTTTGTCCCAAACTTCATCACACACACACATACAAGTACACAGTATATGCAAATAAAAATTCCACACTTACACACACGAAGATTCACAACAAGCAGAGGGCTCCCTGTGTGTGTGTGTGGAAGTGGACAAGAGAACAAAAATCCGCTGACAAATGTTCTAAACATTACTATTACACACACACACACAACACACACACATTGAAACCTATGGGACTAGTATATAGGATTCTTATTGTTCAGATGTAGTTTGTCGTCGTGTCCATTGAATTTTTACTTTTCTCTTTTTCACTGTATTTCACACACACACACACACACATACACACATGTACAGTGTACAGTGTACAGTGTACTGTGTGTGTTTGTGTTTGTGTGAAAGGTACTAAAATTCAGAGGTTATTATTAAAGAGTACATATGTACCAGTTTGCCCTCACCCAGGTGAAATTAGCCTCCTGAATGGCAGTTTGAAATCCATTGAGGATCCTTTGCGTGTGCATCAATTATGAGTTATATATGTGAGGAGAGAAGTAAATAGAATGCAAAGCAGAGGGTTCTTTATGTGAGAGCTGCACACATAATATGTAACAAACGTGAACGCCCTGCATTCATCCCTCTCTCGCACTCTCCAGCTCTCTTAAGTTTAGTAAAGGATGCTCGTACTTATATATCCATAGAGATGGATACTACTTTGGCGTAAATATGATGTAATTCCTGTGGGTTCCAACCACTCACACATGTTTTCCCAGGTTGTTCGGCAATTGTCGTGTGTTTGTTTGTCTGTTGGTTATCCTGGATTGGCTTTGACTTATATAGTGAGCTGAATATGTAAGTACGTCTCCCTATCATCCCCTTCCAAATCCTTCGGATCCCAGGCCGGTATTTCTGATTTGGACGTGTGCAGATATGTATGTATATATAGAGTACAAGTATGTATGTAGGTATATGGTCGCCAGTATCGAGTGTGTGTGTGTGTGTGTGTAGGGAACGAAGGGGCAGAATCGCAAGAGAGGAACGAGCGGATGGAAATAGATGGGTAATTCTATCCTTGTTATAATCTGTGCAACTTAGATAAATTAAGAGTCAAGTGACAAAAGGGTCTTTTTCCTTCCACTCCTCGTTGAATATTTACACTGGACTTTACATCGTAATGGTCGTCATTAGGTCTTAGTAGGTGTTCGACAGGCTAACAAGGTCCTCAACACTTACTCTCCATGTGCGGAGCAGCATCTTGTTCCATTTTTATGGTACCTCATCTTGTTCTTCCCTTTTGAGTGTGACCGCAGCCGTATGTATGTACATATGTCCTCCTGGGCTGTGGGGATCCACACCAACTCCTCCATACACTTCCTAGCACGTACATAATAATAATTATTGTATCTACAGTTGTAAGTCTCAAGAGTATGAGACCCTAAATGTAAATATTACAGAGCCCATAGTGCGTGTACATATGAATGTCCCTGTACGAGAAGCCTCTGAAGCCAAACCAGGCTCGTACATATAAATGTGGCTATAAAAATACAAATGAGTGTGCCTTCACGGGGACTAATATGCGTGCATTTGGACAAATGTGTTTGAGATGAGCACATGTACGTACAGATGATCTCTTAGGAAATATTGGGAAGAGAGAGGGAGAAGGGACGTGTGAAGGAATGAGTGTCCGAGGGAAGTCATGGAGGTGTTGTTGCTCGCATGAATAAATATTGCCTTTTGAATAACTCATCCTCTCGGCCCATGTCGAAAAGTATATTACTAATAGTTACACATTTTCAGGCTAATGTAGTGTAATGTACTGGAATAAATGGCTCTCCCTTCCAAATCCCTCGGAATCTCTGTAAATCCCTCTTTTGTGTGAGGACTCTATTGATAACCGTGTAACAGGGACTATGTACAGCACGTACATACGGGACTCCAGGACGCAGACACAAAGACCCGAAACAATTTCCCTTTTCCACGGACACTTGTTCCCTTTTCTTTTCTGATAATGTAAGACCTGGGCAAACATGGCTCAGCGGTGATCTTCTCTCTGATAACGTAACGTAGCGAATGTCAACAGCCATAACATGAGCACTTCCTTTGTGCATCCTTTCATCAGGCCACAGATTATATCAACTCACCTCCTGGCTACTCATCTCTTCCTTTCAGTTTTTGTTGGAGGAGTGCAACCAGCCAAGTCCTTTTGCTGGGGTATTTATTCCCCAAGTATAAATGTACATATGTACAATTCCATCCACACGCTCTATAACAATATAATGTGATTGACAATAATAACCTAATGGGATTGTGTGTGTGTGTGTGTGTGTGTGTGGAGGGCTCTTGAGACGCCAGCCACGCTGCTGCACACAATTAAACTTGGACATGCATTACCTAATTTTAAATCCATTGATTACCATCAGAACAATTTTTTTTACTAATGGCCAAATCAACTGTCATTAAATCTGAAAAACATTTGGCTCCTTTATCATTTTTCACATTCCAAAAATACTTCCGAAAAATTGGATCTCTCTCAAAAAAAAACTCTGGGAATTAAGGAACTGTGCCCAAAGATTTGATTCACGTTCTTTGAGGGGTACTTTGCAACCTTGGGTTACTGCGAGGTGCGCATGCTCTCGAATTTTATAAGAGTAATTGTATAAAATGCCAAATCTTATTAGGAGGCTAAAACCTGCGGAGGAAAAATGTGCTTGTGTATTTTAAGAAGGTACTTATGTATGTGTATGTACGTATGTAGTGTGTTGGCTCTGTCCGTTAAGTTTGCATTTAAGGGGTACTTAAACTTGATAGGGAAATCCAAGGAAAGGGGCAGTTAGAATTAGGATAATAAACAGAAGGGATTTTATTAGATTATGGGGATTCCCGGTATGGGCTGAATTGACACGTCAATTTTGATAAAGTCAGTGTTAAAGAGTCAGTGCGTTCATAATTTTGATTGATGTTTTCTAAATGATGTCAGAGACCATTGTTAATGGAGCAGAGGTAGTCTCCACTTGGACTCACAACTGTTCCTTCATCAACTACATAATTCCTGTTGATTATCTCCGCAATTTATCAAGGCTTAATTTTTTTTCTTCCTCCCTCTCCTGCATTATTTATACCAAGAATTTGTTCCGCACTCCCTAAGTTTTTCTAACGTGAAATAATAAATTAGTTATTAAACAATAAGCAGTGGAGCGGAGGATGTTGTCGACCCGTGTATGCCCCAGGTGATGATTGAGCTGGACGTGGTAATAAGTGTTTTTAAAGCGTCAATCATTCCCGTAACGTGTGAGATGGAATGTTGATATGCGTCCATGAGCGCGAATGACTGCAAACTTAATACTGCCGGCTAATTTTGCTACTTAGAAAAATCCTCAACTTTTCTCCCTCCATAAAATCCATTTGTTTCCAAGACGTGGTCCCTCACATTGCCCATTGTTCTCCTGGTATTTCTTTCCCATGTATATCTACTCCTCAGAGTCCTTCCCTAATTGCAATTAATTATTTTTCTCTCCTAAAGTCCCATTAATATCTGCACATACGCGTAATTACCCCTGAATTTTCCACGCCGGTTCAGGAACTTCATACGCGCGAACATCCCTGAATCTTGTTTTTCTCACATTTGAGCAGGAGCAGGAGCAGAATCAGAGAAACAGAAACAGTTAATTACATCCCCAAACGTGATGTCTGCTCATCGCCTCCTCCCAATAGTTTTAACCATTACGGCGTAATGCACACCAACTTTTGATCATTTGCTTTAGAAACACACGTTCTTCAGGATCACCCAAAATCCTTTCCCAAAATCCTGTCCCAAAATCTCGCCAAACTTAAATGGTTCTATCCCTGATTGGTTAATCAATTTAATCGAGGAACTTTTTGTTGTTGTTGTCGCAAAAAGTAAAAACGTTGCATCTAGCAGGAACTGCTCAGGACCTGAAGGTCCTGCAAAAGAACGAACGCGTATTTATATGGGCCCATATGCTCCAATATTAATTATACAAGATACAGTTACTTATACTGCTCCACAATTAATTTAGATTGACGAGCGTCATTTGATTGTATTACCATATGCACATAGTGTATGAGCCTCGCTCTGTCTCTCTGTGTGTAAAATGTGAATGGTGTATAATTATGAAGCCCATACGGATTCTGCAGGGAAGAATTCTCCTTTTGGGCGTAACCCTAGCATGTTGTACGTATGTATATATCCTAAGTGCACGTCTACGTCTACACTATATGGATATATGGTCAAAGCTGGAATTGAACCTCCAATAAAATCCTTGTTGTTTTACTACTTTTGACAATCTCACGTTCAGCATTGTCTCCCAGTCAGGATTTACATGGGCTTGTTGGATTTATGCAGGGGCCTTATGTTCATCCTGTAAAATGTTCATATGTTCGTCCTGTAAAATGTTCATATGTTCGTCCTGTAAAATGTTCATATGTTCATTTTATGTAAAATGTTCATATGTTCATCCTATGTAAAATGTTCATATGTTCATCCTATGTAAAATGTTCATATGTTCATCCAATGTAAAATGTCTGTATGTACTTGTGCTGTTGTGGATGTATTAGACCTGGCGGCTCTGGACGGGTTGGTTATATATGATGTGTGTGCGGGTGCCGTGCCTATTTAACAGAGTGAGCGGGTGAGGTGAAAAACGGCAGAAGTTGAAGATTCAAAAGTCCATCTCTTTATAGAGGCTGAGAGCTATGTATGTATGTATGTAGGTATGTACGGCTATGGCTATGGCATGGCTGAGGCTTTGTGCCTCTCTCTGTGTGCGTTGGAGTAGACATGAGACATGTACATACATAGGCCGTGACTACGTCCGTGAAGATGATTTATGAGATGGGAAAGACGTTGCGAGGGAGAGGTGAGGTTGGAATAATGCGATAATAGTGGTTGGTGGGTTGGTGGTCGCGTACGTTCCTTGTTAAAACTTTTATCATCTTTGTGGCTTATCGATTGCTCCCAGAATCTCTCGGACAAGTCAAGCGATGTGCTTAATGTACCGAAAACTCGAGCTGGATTTTTTTTTATTCAACCATCGTTTTCATTTGCATTCTCCTCCTCCTTCTCCACACCCAAAAGAGACCCCAGCTCCAACAATCGCAACATCTCTCCACCAATCATCACCCGTCGAGCCCGAGTATGTGTATGTGTATGTGTGTGTGTATGTGTGTGTGTGTCTGTGTCTGAGGATCAGTCTCAACAAATGTAACTAATAAATAAAACCGAGTGGCAACAAATTAATCTCACACAGGTATATTAAATGTGACTGGTAGGGGTAATAGAGAGTCTCTCTCGAGTACTATAACGCTCTGCAGAGGGCTTATCTCAAGGTCCGAAGCCCATCTCCTTCCAATCTAGTATTTACAAGTCGTTCCTCGTATGGGAACCTCAGAGCTCTGGTCGGAGTCAGAGCCAGGGTTTGTAAAAACTTGTAAAGCCCAAGCAAGGAGTAGTTAGTCAGGAGTCTCCACAGAATTTGTAAGGAGCAAAAGTCACCATATTGCAATGCTTCCCTTAATGAAGATGTTCACCTTTACCTTTTCAAAGTTATCATCAAGATCCAATGTTTCTTGCGTAGATGCCAATTGTTTCGGGAAATGTTAATATCCCCGTTGACGCTCGAAACACCATCCTGTAACAAGTAACAAGTCCACGAGGAAAGTTCAAAAGTACTTGGGAAATTGGATTTGTGCAGATACAAAAATAATTATTAAAGTTCCAGCTTTAAAATTATTGTAGGAACCTCAAATATCTACACACATAGGTCGGAGGCTCGTTTGTTATCGGAATTAACCAATCAATGATCTATCTTTAAAATATATAAATCTGGACAGAACGCTTTAAAATACTGGTCTAAAGTATTTTTTTACACATTTAAATTGGCTCCAGTGGAATCCATTCTTTATTATAAATAGGAAGCTTTCAAACAAAAACTGGGCTCGTCTTCGGGCTATCTACAACTAAATGCTAAAACTATCAAAAGTAACCTTTTACATCGTAATAGCTTGTTTACAAAAGGCTGAAACATTAAATTATATTATTGTTCTTACAAAATTTGTTTATTAACTGGATTACTGTTAAAGAATTAGATTCATTTTTGAAATAAATGGTTTCCAAGCATCACTTATCTAGCATGTAACCATTATTGACGTTCATCAGGGGATGTTTACTTTGTTGAATTATTAATCCTTTTTTCACTTCTCTTAAAAATGACAAGGTTCTTTTAAGACAAATTTAGAATCAGCCCATTTAGTCCGATGGTCAGGTAAATATAATCATGGTTAGCTACAGCAGATTTCTTGCAAGTAGTCTTTTCTACATTCGTTTTGTGTTCATTAATTCTGACTGCGAGAAGATGTCCTGTTTCTCCAATGTAATACAGCATTGCATAAAATACATTTTATTTGGTAAATTCCCCCCATGTTCAATTCTCCACGCATCTTTCTTGTATATTATTCATGTACGTACATATGTATGTACATATGATCTGAAGACGCAGACAATGTACAGAACTAACTCAAATTTGTTATCCTCATCGGTTCCAGTGAATTACAGCGCCTCAAAATTCCAGGTCGATTGGGTCTCCTTAAAAAAGAATTCGCACACACGTTCCTTCAATCTTGCCATTCATTTTCAAGTAATTCTTATACAATTCTTTCAAATATCCACGAAAAATCTTTTTCATACGAGCCCAAAATCTCCGGTCCCTTATAGAATAAGATTTTCTACTGGATCGGCAAAAGATCCATGAAATTTAAATTTGACAGCTAGTAGATATACAGGGATGCCTATAGAGAGAGAGCCCACTGTAGCTCTATATCTCCCTGGCCCTGTGGACATGCATCCACGGGCGACATAGTATCTTTTGGGAAGGGATTGTTACAGAAGTGAGCGGTTGTGTGAATGTTTTGACAAGGTCGGGTTATAAAGGAAGGAAGATTGAGACTCACTGGAGGAGCCATTCTTCAGAGTTGGATGTGACACAGTGGTAAATTTAGTGGACGGTTTGGGCTGGGAAAGAAAAGAGAGCGAGGAAGATAGAGAGACAGAGACGGAGTAGTAGTAAGAAGAGAGACATCTTTAGCAAGGAGATATATTATATAACTAACTACATACATAGGTATATCCAGAGAAAAGAGGGAATATTGTGAGAGACGAGAAAGACGATATTGAATGTTGAGGGTGCGCATGTAATTTCCGAGTGAGTGCTCCGCAACTCGCTTCGGTCTCTTTTGGGAAGGCAGAAGTCTCCCGGATACAAATTTGTCATCAAAGACGGGTCGGTGCATTTATATGAATTTACCCCATTCCAAGTTGTTCAAGGGAACTGTAGGAGTCGGAGAGAACAAGTAGCAGTATATTTGATTGTGTGTGCTTGTGTGAGGCTTGCTGCCTGACTGCGTGAATAGTCAAAAGCTCCGCTCCTCCGCTTCCTTTCAGTCGCCTCGTCTTTCAGGCATGAAAGTGTGCATCTCGGGTTCCACTACCAGTAACTTTTGTCGTCCTACAAAATATATATCTATACACACATTATGGACCGAACAACTTCCATATCTAAGGCTTGCCCATATATTATATCCCTATTTACGTATAACTATACAAGTAGATACCCCTAGCATTGACAATATATGCCTACATGGACGCTGGATATGATTCCACTGCTGTTCCCAGCTCTCTGCAGTAGAAGTTGCAGTAGTCGTCCTCGTCATCAGTGATGAGGCCCCGGCAGGTCGGGAGAATAAAAGGGCAATTGAAATTCAAAGCTTACAAAGCATTAAGCATTTCAGGATTTGATAACATGGAAATATATTGAATGTGTGTCGCTCCGACAAAGTCAAGAGACAACAAACGACGAGCAATTGTCAACATTTCCCACTGACTGAGGCACTCCCTATGTCCTTCCATTCATCCTTTTTCAAATAAGCCCCAGCATACATTACAGTCGCATATCTCCCTCCAACTCCGAGATCCTCCTCATATATATCCCCTCATCTCCAAGAAACAGACAACTCTTTCACAACAATCACGTCCATAAATACATGGAGAAAAAGAGTCTGGAGGGAGACGCAACTGAGGGCTCGAGGACTCCCAAGATTTTTGCAAAGGCCTACAAAAACAGCCTACACTATGTATCTACTATAGACTTGAAAATGGCTTCTGTATCTATCTATAGGACGGAGAGGAGATGTGTGTGTAGTATTGGATTGGCTTATTCGAGCCGGTAGGAAAATAAATATCCCGAAGATATCATCATCATCGGACGTAACCATCCATCAGAGACCTCCCCACATAAACACAGGCTGGCTCATCATCCGCTAAACAATTATTGCATTATCTCCTTAACTCGCTTCACTTCCACCTTTTCCCCATGTACACAACAAAGGCTGCCTTATTCTGCATCCCTGTACAGATTAACTCCCAACCATAAATTCCGTTACTCATCCTCACACAGGAGTTTATTTGATATTCGCACGATGCGTCCGCTCTGACTCTCTCTCTCTCTCTCTCTCGCTCTCTCACTCACTCGGATGAACTGTTGAAGTGTGTGAGGTTGTTCTGTAGCTCTATAGTTTAGAAGCCTTATATGACCCATATGTAATTATGTATCTGTATAAAGAGTGTACAGTAATTCCTGACTGGATGCAAAAGCGGAGTTAACTATCAGTCACGGAGAGCGCGGAGTGGAGTTAATAGAATGTGTATACGCTCAAAAATCCTGTGTTTGTATGAAAGCTTGATGGCACAATGCCTCACCACATGAGCCTCGTAAAAAGTTGTGATAAGAACAAAAAGTATCTTCCCTGTAAGTTATAATTAACTCTCGAGTCCTCTCATCACTTTGTCTTCCCTCCTCTGGTAATAGTGGGAGCTCTTAAGGAGCTCCTCAGTGAAAACAAATTAATTGGTAGCGACAAACTTCCGTCTGAGTGAGCTCTCCTACCATAAGTATGTACGTAACTCCCTATAGATATAGAAGACTCTATAGATACTTCCCACATATAATTTCAAGTACGTATGTACATACTGTACAGTCTGTAGATGTAGATACTCGCAGTATCCAGTGGCTTCAAAGTTTTTCTCAATGGTATCATTTCTGAGGGTCTAATTTCGCTCAGGCTATTTTTTTTTGTCATCCCCACACGTTTCTCAAGACTGACTGAGTGAGACTCATATAATAAATATACAGTATTCCCTTAAAAATATTTTGTAATTAGTCAAGACTCACTGACTGAGCCAATAAAAAAATACTTGTATTCATCCCGTCTGGGATGAAGAGACTGTTTGTCAAGTCATTACGGGTGGAATTGCAACGGTTGCTTTTGTGATTTAAGAAAATTATTTTAAATTATGAGCCCCTTTTTGGAATCCCTTATAACGTTTTTCTTTAGGATTTTTTTCTGATGTATGTAATCTGCGGAACTTGGTTTTATTTGCGCTTGGATTTTTTGGCACGCAAGGACTCTATTATCCCGATCTGATAGGGATGATTAGATCCATATGAGAAAAAAATATCATTTGGGCTCAATAAGCTTCCTCAAAATCCTTAGCGTCAAATGCGTGTCAAATGTGTTCTAAATATGACTCCAAGATATTTCCCCCATGGATTTTGTTTTTGTGTGTACAGGGCAATGAGAAATGATCCGGAGGAAACTGACAATTAGGCTTGAATAATTATTGTAAAATTCCTTTTTTAACTTTATGAGTCCGAGTTATTCCTGAAAAAGCAAATTATTCTAATGAATTTATTTATTTTTTATTGTAATAATTATTAGCGTACATTTCCTCTGAGCCAGGAAAAGTTCCCTTACAATTAGAGCGGAAAACATTTCGGAATTAAATTCCAACCTTATAGTTTTGGCTGATTGTGAGACTCCTGTGAAATGCAAATGCATTTGTGTGAGATTGGGAGATTTTCAAAAACGCGGAAGTTGGGAAATGCACGTTCTTTTTGAAATTGCTAGTTGCGACCCTATGCTGGAGCTATTATGACCAAAAATATGTAATAATTGCCTATAGCTGGAGAAAATGTGATGTTTTTGTATAGTATCTACAGTAGTGGGTTGACAGAGGGATTTTAAATAGAGAATATTTAAAGGCACTGTATATAATCTATAGCGTTCAGAGATGTATGTAAATTAATACTCTATTATTTATTCCGTCTTTTACTGTAAAATAGTGCAGAGAAAAAATATAGCGCTTGAGCCTAACCGCCCGCATATGCTCTTGACTTCTTTGGAGGGGTCTCTCTGGGGCAAGGCGAGACACTAAAATATATGCACGCCCGTGCAAAATTTTGCAGAGAAGGGTTCCATACGAGTAGGGTTAGGGACATTCAAATTTCACCCCAGAGATCAAATCCTTTGTTATTCTAAGTAGGGATAAAGGCTGAGTAAGCTTTATTCAGTTCCGAGCTCAGTTTAAAGTGAATATTTGCCTTTAATTTTCAATCTAGAGGATGAGACCTTATTTTTTGTAACGCCCGGTTTTTACTGAACTGCACATATCTATGTATGTACATATGTCCGTGTGTCAAATTACGTCCAAGTATATATCAAAGGCACGCTCTCTGACGTCTTTCAAAAAAGGATTGGGACTGTGCTAAGGAGTTGGAGGAACTTACTTAACCTTACTAATTAGAAGAAGAACCTCTGATGAACGTGCCGTACCATCAAGGATTTTTTCCTCAGTTTTTACCGGCTTTCCGAATATGTCCGCCTCAGAATAGATACCACAAGCTCGGACACACCTTCACCTGTCCCTTTTGATTTGAACATCCAGCACACATTAACAAAATAGCTATTAGCTCTAAAAATCCATTAGTCTAGGTATAGTTGCGTGAGCTCTTTCACATTACAATGAATTATTATTGTTGAGAAATTTTTTTCCAGGAAGTCTTTCAAATAACGTCTCCACACACGAATTTATTACACCTCAAAATCCATATTTTGAAATTACCAGCACTTTTTGTCCCTGTAGTTTACAGTTATTTTCAGATTTAATCAAGTTTTTCTCCTTGCTCAAGCAGATCCGACATAATTCTCCAAGGTGGATAAGTATTCAAAGATTTTGATTTGTTTATTCACGAAAGTTCATACAAAAAAAATTTTTTAGTGTAAATTATTACCAGTCGATGAACATGAGCAGAATTTAATGGATCTTAGCTCTTTAGCTTGAATGTATGTACATATGGGCTGGGTTCCTGGAAGAACTGACCTTTGACCTAAGGATTGCCGTCCTTACATTATCGAAATTTCGAATCCTTTTCCCTTGGGAAGATTTAAAGGATAATTATTGTAAATAGCGTGTATAAAGACTCAAGCTAAGGGAGAGCAAAGAATAAGAATCCTTACGTTTAAAATAAAATTGGTGCTAAAGAAATAGTTTGTAAAACAGAAATGAAAGGATTTATTTGCTATGGTAACAATAATAATTGATTTTATACAGATTTTCTTATTTATTGCCTGCCTCTTATGAGAAAAAGCAGTTACTGTAGATGTGTCATAAAATATTATGAGCTTTTATTTCCTATAGATTTTCATTGAGGGACTCAAGATTTTTTTAAAAAATAAATGAATTATGACTGCAATAAGTTCAAGCGAACTTTTCCACGAACAATGGTTACTTGAAATTCTTGGGAGTTTTGTAAACAAATGTATTACCTCATGGGTTTGGGTTGAGTCAGATGTTCAGTCATTCATGCGAACTATCTAGAGTGAATGGTCAGTAGAAGGGGGAAAAAAAAGTTGGCATGTTCTTTTTGTATGTATAGATGATACTTGACTGGATTTTGACTCTATACAGGGCTGGACAGTAATTATATACATACATCTCTACGGTATCTATATAGATACTAGGAGGGAATGTTAAAAAGCATAATAAGCTTGGTGAGGTGTGAGTTCGGAAGATGATGAATTTAGAAGAAGACAGTGGTCGGGGAGGACAGGAAAGCACATAAGACAGACAATTTGTGGTTTCACAGCTGGAAATTCATTGTGGCCAACCTCCTTTGCCTCCCCTCATTTTGCCATCTCACTTAAGAACACAAACTGAGAGCCTGGCTCTTTCTCTACTAGTAACCACTTCATGCCAAAACACATCTCTCCTGTCAATGTCAATCAACATTTTTATATGCTTGCAAATCCTCAACGGGGATCTCTCTCTCTCTCCCTCACACATTTGTTCCTCAATTGATTCCCTGTCACATTATTACAACTCCTTTGGATTTCCTCCCAAAGTCTTCAGAATCTCGTACTCTGTATACAGTCAACTCCCTCTATAAAGGTTCCCTACTCAGGGATAGGAATCCTTCCCATTGTGGACCCTTAAGGACACACTGACATTGTAACAAGAATTTCAAGGTCCTCAGAGGAGTTACCCTCAAATGAGCATTGAGATTTTATTGAGAAAAAAACTAGCAAAGTTTTCGCATGTGTGTTTGTAAGGATGCGATGTGAATTCGTACCCTGAAATTTGACTCTCATCCCGAGAGCTCATAATCTCGGATAGATGAGAATAATTAAAGGTTGTTATAAAGGGATAGAGGGAGAGAGAGAGAGAGAGAGAGTCAACTGTAAATGGATCCTTTAGGAAGAATCGCAACTCATGGTTGGATGGGAAAAGTGTCCGAGGTTGAGTGTCATTATTGGAGTTCACGGTATGTGTGTGTGTGTGTGTGTGTGTGTGTGTGTGTGTGTGTGTGTGTGTGTGTGTGTGTGTGTGTGTGTGTGTGTGTGTGTGTGTGTGTGTGGCTCGTCACTACAAAACGACATTTAGTCCCAGGATTTTTGAACTGATGCTGCTTGCATATGGAGAGGGACCTCAAAGCCCACGGTGTATATTCTAATAAAGTAATTTGACTAACGTAATAATATTGTGTGCGTCTATCTATAAATAAGCTGCAGGAGAGCGGTTTTGGGGATGAGCGGGGCAGGGAGTGGAGGAGGACGGTGAGGGAGAGGGCCATAACAGTCCTGGAAGAGTATATAGATCCATATGACATGATGAATTGCGGGTGAGCATTAAAGACGGGCATTTGCGAGCGTTAAATGGATTTGTGGATATAATTTGTGAACAAGTAAGGGGACGCATGCAATTCAGTTGTGATTTTAGGGTTGTTGAGCCACGACCCCGAAACGGAATGTCGTCATTGTCTCTGTCATTAATCTTCATCGATGCCACATTTCCCGCTTGGATCATTACGCTTTTGCTCTCTCTCTCTCTCTCTCTCTTTTTCTCTCTCTTTCTCCACCAGCTCAGTTCAGCTCAGCTCCCGACCGCATCCACCGCATCTTCTTTTCCACACAACAACAAAAACATAGCATCCCCCAAAATGCACTCATCTATTTCCTCGTAATATTTTTGGGGGGTCTGAGACTTCAATCCTTCCAAATCTTCCGAATATTTTCCGTGGGAAAGGCAGACGACTTCAAATTATAGATAATCGCATTACGGACATTATTTCTATACGCACTATACATGCACAGTGTGCGCTTGTATTAGTACATGCCAAACTCAATCTACGTTATCATTTCAGACACAAATGTTTTTATAAATTTCCCATTTAACACACTGTTATAATTCCTCTTGAAATTTTTCTCAAGGACCGTACACACACACACACACACACACACACACACACACACACACTCTTTCAGATTCTATTAATTTTAAAGGACGGTAGAATTTTTATTGATGTGCGAATTTGAGGGGTGCTTCTAATAGCAAGTGTTTTCTGTATAGACAGGACTGGATTCTAGAATTGAAACTGATGCGGTCCAGGACGCTAGGTTGATCTTCGGCAGGATATAGTAAGAGGGATTTATCTCCTCCTAAGAATATAAATTTCCCAAGGCAGCCCCAATGTTTGCTAAAATACGAAAGGAGATAAAAAGATGACGTGAGTGGAACGCAGGGCATAAGGGTAGGTTATGGCTCCGCACACATATGTACGTATGCTCTCTGGGCAAATGCATTGATAGACAAATGGCAGAGGGAACTTCACTAATCTCATGCTTCATCCTATAATTAAAATTGACAGCCATACATTATCAAGTTTGAAGCACGTGGGCAATTCCAATGCTTTATGACCGAACTCCTTTGGGATTGAGAATGTGCCAGGGCAGAGATTAACGAGGGAAATCCTCTAATCAATCCCACGCCTGCATATCATAATAGTATCCTCTACTTTGCAACTTATTCTTCCATCAAAAACACACACACACACACTTGATAACACACACACACACACAGAGAGAGAGAGAGAGAGAGACATACACACACACCCTCCTCCATACCCCCAATCAAAACAAATAGGTCAAGTCCTTTGCCATAATGCCCAACATTATCCAGGTCCACTCTCAATAATCTAGTGTAGTAATTCATTCCCTCTCATGTATTATCATCCCCCCATAGAGTCACATATAGCCTTGAGAAATTTAAGGAACAACATTGCCACCATTTAGTTTTGAATTCCGTAGAGAAACGTGCCAAATGTGGGCAGTTAGTGATAGAGACTGTTTCCTTTCCCTGACCGAACGGGTCATATGGACCTGAGACCATAAACTTATGGAAATATTTTATGTCCGTCAAATTCTACTCGCAATTCTTTCCCTTCATCTCAAAATGAAAAAAAAACTTGTTTCTAATCCCATTGACTCCAAGGGAACACAATTTTCTTACCTAAATTTCTAAAGATTTGATTTCCTCTCAAGTATAGATATTTATCCTCCAACAAATTGTCAATTCATTATTTTGATTCAATGAGGCAGAGAAAATTATGTTACCATATAATTAACCTCTCTTCACTTAAAAATTTGTTATTTTCTCTTATTTTAAGTGCAATTCATGGGAATTTGAGATGAAAAGAATCCCCTTCAAATCTTACGACTGGATTTGTAATTTTGTTTAAGTGTGTGTGTGTGTTTGTGTGTGTGTGTGTGTACAAATAATATGTGGGAATTTACTTAAGCAAAACGAAAGCTTATTTATTGAATGAAAGGTAGCATTTTGCATGGTATAATTATCTTGTGGTAATAAAGCAAAGGATTTCATCAGTCTCACTTTTTTTCCCCAATGATTTTTGTCCTGTGGAACATATATTTTCTATTCAAATACCATAAAAAGAACATTTTTCAAAGGAAGCAGTCTTTGAAGTTATGAAGTTACAGGTTGGTAAGTAATAATGGGGAAAATATATAACTTTTTAAGGAATATTCCTTGACACAGTAATTGTGGTAAAAAAAAAGTCAGAATCTATATCTTTGAGCTTCTCCCGCTTATTATTATCCCCCAGAATTATACTCATCCTGAAAAAATCCTGAGTTTGTGAGGACAACTTTCATTTACATATTTCCAAAGTATAATCTCTTTGTAGACCCCTTTCATCACAATCACTTTTTTGGGACAAGCCTTTAAACGTAGTCAAAATAATTGTTACTATAGAAACTCAACGTGGACTTAATTAAAGGACGCAGATTTGTAGGGTTTGAAAAAAATTTTATGGCTGGTGTATCTATCTATATCTATATACTGCAAGTAATTATGTAATTATACATTACATATGTCATATCATTCCCTGTATCATATGTAGAAAAGTATTCTCTGATTATACGCCCAGCCTGATTTAATTCCAAAAGCAGTTTATCTCAAGATTATTATGTCATTTTTGAGCTTCGGACTTGAAATAAAAATTAGATTTCTCAGCTCACAATCAGAGTAAATGTCAGGAGAGGGGAATTTCCCATTAAAAATCACGGGGCTCTCATCTTGTCATTGAAATTACACTGGCTCTTTAGAGAAGAGATCATTTTTGTAAAAGGGAAGAGATGCACTCCGTACATATGTACATACCTACTGTAAACATTATATCCCAACGTAATTTACAATAGGGACAGATTTTCATATAGACAATTACACACTGGAGCTGTATATCTACTTATTACATCCCAGGCTAAATCTATATGGGCTAAAGTAGAGGAGTAGTGAGCATCCGTAAGATGTACATTTTGAAAGAAATGCTCAAAATTATTAGGTAGGGTTGAGTCTTCCCAAATTCCCTAGCAATTGTTACAAAAGCTTGTTATTATTTTTGCCGTTAAAATAGCATTATTTTACTCATTGTTGTCCCATAGGAGCCTCCTCAGCTCTTTCATACGCTATTGCAGCCCCTGTGTAGGAAAAAGTTCAGCTTAAATCCTCCTTTCTCATAGGAGCACATATATAATATTGAAATGCATGCACAGACACTATTACAGGATTTTATTTACAAATATGGTCTCTCCGTACAAATGTATACTGAGTACTTTGTGGAGATACGAAAAGGTACGAAATCCTGAAAAAAATGAGGTTTTGGTTTACAATGGGAAGGGCTGCGGGGAGGGAGAAGCGTGCGTGTGTATGTATGTATCTGGAATAAAAACGGATAATTACATATGTACATACATATAGTGATATTACATAGAGTACCTACAGACTCTTTAAGCACATGGCTCACTGGAAGTTCCTTGATCCGCCTAAATATAGCAATTTTTAGCGATAAAAGCCGCTCGCGCTGAGAGAAGACATAAATAGTGGAAGGTATATACGTTCACATGGGGTTCCCTACTCCTCTGATTTATTCCAAGCTATTTGACAAGACACACACATTCATTGCGGAACCTTATGAGCATTGTAGTGTTTTTCTGACTCCGGCCGCACTTTGTCACTTTTCCTTCCTCGTCACCTCATAATAGCCGGAGCAGGGGTGTAGATATACCTCCTGTTACGCTCATGGAGTTACATCTATCTCTCCAGCCCTATATTAGTATATTGACTGAACAATCCATGTACAAAAAGTAGATATGTATAGACCCAGGGATAGATAACTATATCTAGGAGGAAGATTCAGGTGGGGCATTGATAATACATACACATACATACACAGAGGGACATTATAAGCTGTGAAATGACTCGGTTTTTGGGAGTTGCCTTTGTTGATGGAATGTGTGGCTCCGACTCCTGCTACTGACAACACTACAAAGGCCCAGGCAATAAAAGGATGAGGAATGAAATCAACTAATTCAATTGCATTCATGTAATCTTTTCAATACAGGACCATTGGCTCACAAAGAGACTCCGTCCTGTACAGAATCTCCTCTCTACATCCTAGCTCCATAGATACAGCTAGATATAAAAGCTACTGCAGTGAAGACATAGAAATACCAGTGCATTTACTGTAATACACATAGACACTGCACAGACATCAATGCACTGTAACTAGTCGACATTATTGAATGCACTGGCTAATAGTGTCTACGTCACCAAACGACCGTACCCCATCATTGTAGCTTCTACAGTATGTGTAGATACAGTAGACTGTCTCTGTAACAAGCCCCTAAAAATCCTTCAAATGTGAGGGGAAAATGTGAAATTAAAATTTGTGGGAATTCAAAATTGTTGAGGTTGAAATTTGTTGATGTTAAAAAAATTTGTTGGGATTACAATTCTCTGGGATTAAAATTTGTTGGGATTACAATTTGATATGCTACTTGTAAGAAAAGTTGGGGTTAAAATGTGTTGGGATTAAAACTGTGTGGAAACGTTCATGTTCCTTGGAGAGAAAATGCTTCCACAAGGACATCTTCCATAGTCAGCGTCCACTGTATTCAAATACAAGGCTCCACTCACAATCAGGCCGATACTATAACAGTGCCATGTGGATCCTATAGGCACTCCGTCCTCAAGGGCTGATGAAGATCAGGGGGGCTAATCTGGGAAATCCGAGAGTCTGGACTAATTCGTAAATGATTATTTGTTGGTGTGAGGACATTTGAAAAAAAAAAAAAGGGATGGAGGATGGTGTATGAGGGAATGGTGAGGGAATTAGTGTGTGGATTGTGAGAGAAGTCATTATTTGTTATCATTGGCAATAGACAATTTGTTGTATGTACGAGTGTTCCATGGCTCCGGGGCTCCCTTGATCATCCGTTCCACTGGCTGGAATCAAGAGACGAGAAGGGAGAGATAAAGAGTGAGAGAGAGAGAGAGAGAAAAATAGTGAGATAGAAAAATAGTAGAAAGAGAATTTCTCTCTCTCTCTCTCTCTCTCTCTCACTCTATCTCTTTGGAGAGAAATGGAGAGAGAGAGAGAGAGAGAAAAATAAAGAGAGAGAGAGAAGTAGCAATGATGGCTGAAGTAGAAACAAAGGCGAGCACATCTTGAGGGTTTTAATGGGCCGAGAGTGGCGTCTGCGGGCTATATAAGCCCAAGTGTGGGCGTGTCGCTCCGAAATTTGTCAGCTCTGTTTCGCCGTAGGACCATATCGGGCTTGGAACAATTTTTTTGGCTCTCTTCCCACAGACTATGCATCTCTCGACTGGAGTCAGCTCTCTCTCTCTCTTTTTCTCTCTCTCTCTCTCTCTCTCTCTCTCTCTCTCTCTCTCTCTCTCACTCTCGCTCCTTCACCTCGGCTCCTCACTCGTACCATTCTTCCCTCGGATAATAACTGCTATTTCTGGCCATCCCTCTCCCAAAATCCAACATTTACTCGCTTCCTCTCTTATATGCCTTTCGTATTTTCTTGCTCCTCTCCGAGTCTCTCTCTCTCTCTCTCTCTCTCTTGGCTGTTGCTCATTTACCGTCTCTATCTCCACTTCTTCTTTTCCACTCTCTTCTCTTCTCTGATCTTCTTCTTCTTCTTCTTCGACTTCGTCTTCCTCTTCTGTCTCTCCACACAAATATATCCTTCACGCATTTCTCTTTGTCTCATCCTCACAATCTCCGATTAGTTCTCCCGTCTCTAATGGTGCCCAGTCATTATGGCCTTTCGGACATCCACAAATTCTCTCACAACATCAACCTCATCCGCCGAGTCACTTTTCTATCCCTCTTCCTGGGGCTATACTTTTATAGTTCCACTATAGTTTACTATATTTACTATAGCCCGGATAATATCCCCCCTCCATGGAGCAGAGAGAGACGCGGAGAGCTACAAAATATACTAAAACGTATAATAATTACGTATATGTTTATATATATATAAATATATGGATAAATATGTATGTACGTTAGAGGAGATACTCCAAAACCGTACGGCACTCCCCGTCCATCCCCCCACAACCGGCCACTCTAAATGAGGCGGAATAAATGTTAACCCAAAATTATTTCCATGGTATTAATAGCTATAATAGCTCTGAGTAATCCAAGGATCATTCATATCACTTCCAATGTTTTTCCTACAAATGAATATAAAATTTTTGCCTCAAGTCATCTGGACACATGTTCCGAGTTATAGGGAAAATGATAGGATTTTAAATGCTACTCATAATATGCTATGTGTAGGCACTGGATTGACATCCGAGAGTTTTGAACTTGTTGGATCAGATTCGAAACAAATTATTGAATCACATATGGCCGAAACATTTATTGAGTCCGAGGAGACTTCGCTGGCTCCTCATTGGCTCCTGATGGATTTAGTTTCTATGATTGCTACTTTATGATCTGACAATTAGCCTTCGACGAGAATATTATATTCTGGGACATGCAATTAGGACAGGGATGTTCAGTTGCTATTTGGGCGGGCTTAGAATTATTTTCGTCACAATTGTAACAAAAAAACTGAATTGGTAAGTATTTAATCCTCATGTAATTATTTCAATAGCAAAGGCTCAGATATTAAAGCTTTTAGATTTATTTGTAAGAAGGAGCAGCTACAGCGATCGGGGTGGTGCTTATTTGCGAAAATAATGTTGTGTTCGGGTGGAACGTGCCCCAATATTCTTAACTTTTAGAGGAAACACTGTATCTGTATTTATAGTATAGAATTTCATACAGGGAGGATCATATATAAAGTATAGACACCATTCTCCATATTTAAAGGCGCCCTTTTAGATGCCCGAAAGCATCAAGGCATTTACAACAGTTGTCCTAACATGTAGCTTTGCCATGTACAGGGAAAATTGTAGCATTTGAGTAAATGAGTGTAATTATTACTCTCACTGCATGTCTGTGTCTGTGTGTGTGTATCTCAAAAATTTATGACCCTTCAGGGAGAAACTTGTGTACAGATCAGTTCCGTTACACAAGGAAAGTGATCTGCAGAAACCTGACTGTCTAGGTCAATAATGGCCATGTTTCTGGGAGGGATTTCAAATTGACAGTGTCAATCAAATTTTTTTTTCAAAAATAATAAAAAAAACCTTCAAGTATGGTCTTGCTCTGGTTGCACCTCAAATTGAATGTTATGTGTATAGGGAAGGGATGCATGTACTTTGTGTGGCTAACCATTATGGAATATGAACTGGGGTAATAAGTATGCGGGAAGAGGAGATAATACATGTCTTTACTATTATTAAGCGTTAGAGTGGATTACATAGTATTTAGGATTCAGCAGCCTCTCTCTCTCTCTCTCATACAAAATCGTCCATAGACACAGAGAGCTCCACACGAGTCATGTCCCATTGTTAAATTATGATTACTCAATCATGCATGGTTCCTACGCATATTTTAGGATCGCACCATGAATTGATAATATCATGTGTGTGTGTGTGTGTGTGTTTGTGTGTGGACTGTGGGTGTAAGTAAGTGGACACTGGACTCTGTATAATACTAAATGGGCTTTTTATAACTCAGGGAATGTTGTGCCGGGTCCGGAAGACACGCGCGCATGTTTTTAGCACTTATGTTAATTATCGTATCTAAGTATTACAAAAACCTGGAGGAGCACATGCGGGGGGAATTTTAATGAGAGTCCTCATCAGATGTGGCAGGTGACAGGGTTTCTAGCTCATTGGACTCGACATAGAAGGCGGAGTTATAAAGTGATTTCTAGGGTTCTGGTATCTACATATACCTAAAGGGAAGGTTTCCCATGGAACCCGACTGCTAAATAGGGACTATTTCAGGTATCCGACATCAATCTATAAATATACCCTAAAAATAAAACTCCCGGACAAAACATCAATAGAACTTAGGGTATAAACTGTTTATTAACTTATTATCTCTGATTTCCTACAAATAAGACTATTATCCCAGAGGTTCTGGGCCCAAAGTTCTATAGGATTGGAGTCACATTGAGTAGCATTGGCAAATGTGAGGGAGCTTTCCCAGCTCGGCCTTTACATATCTACATTTCTACATATTGTGAGCTTTAATGAATTGTAATGGTCCAGAATTGACGCAATATGCTGGTTGGGACGTCAATGGCAGGAATATATTTTTACTGTATTTCTATAATAATTATATGTAACTACCGCATACAGTGTAATATTCTATTCTATACGAATTTATACAAGTAGGAATAAGTGCTTGAACCCTTGGAATTCTCCTGTTAAATTCTAAAGTGCCCTAATATTTGTGCTCCTCTGGGATAAGATGAGTACAAGTAAAAAAGGCGTTTGGTATAATTAATCAGATTTAACTTGATTTGTTTTTTGAGGGGAAAAATCCAAGATCTCAACCTTGGATTTCCAGGATATAATTACATAATTATTCCAGAAATTTTAAAGCCTTCGTTTTCCCCCCCCCCTTTGCTGCTAAAGCTGGAGTTTTTTCCCTATCCCCAGCAAAAACAACGCCAATATAAGTATCTCTGCTCCTAATTATATATTTGACTCAAATTATGTTCTAGGCCAGAGATTTGATGATTGGCTCTTTTTTGTACGCTGTATCTAAAGCTATCCATTTAATGATGCTGCTGCTGTGAATAATACAGATCCCCGTGGAAGCGTATCCGAAATGATAATCACATATGCTATATTTCAGACGGAGAAAAATTAGCACGGGTATAAAAAGGACTGTTTCAAAAAAAAAAGTGTTTTAAAAATTCTCCTACAATAAGTCCCAGTGCTTCTATAGAAGTGAGATTTTTACAATGACATTACGGTGAGAAAAGATACGGTGCAGTAGGATTTTTATCCCTGTATTGTGAATCCCAAGGGTCCGGAACCAATCCCAAGTAAAATATTGCGAGTGGGACAATTTCTCAAAAGTCCATTGAGTTCAATGAGGACGTAATGTCTGCACGCACTTTAAAATTAAGGATACGTTACTTTAAGTCCGAATTATAGCAATTCTTGGTTGGAGAGCTTGGAGAGGGAACATTGGGTTGGGATCTTTCAAGGCTCTATAAGCTTTGTCCCTATATGTGCTGTTGTTGCAATGGAGTTTTGGGAGTGCATCCGACTATAGCTAACAATAGGAAATAACTTGGGATGTCTGGAGCGTGACGGCTGGAGAGTTGGAGTTGGAAATGTCAGAGGAACATTTTATTTTTTGGAGAGGAAAAAAGAGGAGAAGACTCCAAGCTTACACACACTTTCCAAAGCTACAATATACATTGACTGCCCTTATTAGTTTATTTAGGACTAACCGGTCAGCTTCGTTAAGAGAAAGAAGACATGGAAATAGTTGATAGACCCAGCCCTGCCAAAGTTAATGAATCTGAGGAGAGGAGAGGACTGCCGCATTATTTACTTTTATGCCTGGAATCTATAAACTTGCATCCTGACTATGAGCTGGTGCTGGTGTGGAGCTCATAGTAGGCATACAAAAAAAAATACAGGAGACTCTTTGCATTTACACCCTCCTGAATAAGAAAAAAAATCCGAGTCTCATTACTATTTACACGTAAGGAAAAATTATTATTCTGGCAAATGGGGAAAAGGTACATTTTGCCCCAATTATATAGAGCCCATGCTCTGGTCTACAAGCCCTCCTTGAACAATACAAGAGCTCACTGTATCCTCAGGTCTTGGCTCAAAAAAGCTTGCACTCACTCAGACTTCCATGCATTATTGACCCCGTTGTTTCTCCAAAGCTGACTGCGAGTACACTGTTCATGGTGCTGGGTGAATAAAACTCGTTTCTAGAGACTCTCCACTCCTGCCAGGGTTCATGATCTTGACTATGTATGTGCAGAGAGATCTATATAGATATAATAACTATTATTACATATTATCTAATATGTAATATATATTTCAAGAGAGAGAGAGAGAGAGAGAGAGAGAGAGTAAATTAGCTCCGATACTATTCTCATACATTCCTATTTTACTTGAATGGTGTCGATGAGGCTTGGACTATTCACTGGAAAGATGCTCCATCCCACAAATTATTTGCTTTTGATTTAGTATCTATATCTACCGAGTGTATATACACAAAATTCAAAAATCTTCTTAATGAAAAATACTCAAGGTTTTTATATAATTACATATTCCCTATCTATATCTATCTATAAAACATACATAAGCCCAGATCCTCCTAAAAGTAGATATAATATTCATACATGAAAAAAAAAGAATACCCCGATAAAAATCTTCCTGGGAAAGATGCAGCAATAACGTATTTTGAATGCAGAGTCGTGCCATAGGTTCAGTCCGATTACCATTTTGAGTCAGTTGCTTTTGAATTTTTGAGTCTCAAGGTCCTATCCTTCGGAATAAAACGTATTTTATTTCCCTCCCTCCCTCCCTCCCCCAAAATATTGTACCCAAGGTATAAATTCTTTGTCCCAGTGTACTGTACTCTCTGTGCTAGAATTCCCTGCAATTTAAAAACAAATCATGGGATATAAAAATGTCACTTGAATGAAGTGTTAAGATCCTATGGGACTTTTAGTAGAGGGAAAAGGAATACAAAAAGGGTGAGACATTGACAAGGTTTTTGGATTCTATCGAGGATTTTTGAGGATTGTCATAATAATTGTGATCTGAAAATGTTATTATGATTCGGGTAAGACTAGATACTACCAGTAGTGAGGGCGGATGAGGCTGAGGTGTACTGATCAAGGGATGAAAGACGTTAGTATAAGTGAATGAATGAATTATTCCATTAATAATGATATATTATTAGGAGAAGAATGGACCTGACCATCCTGCCAAAGTCTCACACAGTATTGACCAAGCATGAGTCAGGGATTCCTAGAGAGTGGAGCTCTCTCTCTCTCTCTCTCTCATCTCATCTTCTGTATAAATACACATTGAGAGGAGTTATAGAGAGGGAATCCAAAAGCAAAGGCTAGAGTATGACTCAGAGTTCCTTATTCTTCAGCTAGCTCTTGTTCTCTGTAAGATTTTTTGAAGGAGCTATGAGTTGGGAATGACTTCTAGCCTCCCGAAACTTTTGTATAGAAACTATACCTATTGGGGTGACTAAAATAGATCCTTATCATTGAGACTCTGGGAGAGAAAGTTTTGTTGAGTGTCTGTATTTTTACTGTATCTATGTGAGTGAGGACAAGTGCCCATTGTAGGTCTGAGATTTTTGAGCTGGATCTCGGAATCCTTTGAGTGCAGGAGGAACAGATGAAGGGATTGAAAAAATCTTCTGAGGACGAGGTCTGGGTCTGAGGAATTGAGTGTTGTTGGCGTTCGTTTTGAGAGTCCGTCATTGGTAGTGTTGCGTGTTGTCGGAGGAGACTCTGCGGTGTGGATGGCATACTAATGGCCATGGAGTGGATGATCACCCGCGTTAAATGAGCACGAAGAATGGACTGGAAGGGAAAGAAATGTGCTCATCACGGAATATTTAGTCGTCGATTCTTCATTTCCATGCCTCAGCTCCACTTGCACTTCATTGGCCAACAATGGGAGCGTTAATGAGACAGAAAAAACCGATTTGTATGCGCCTCAACACCGTTCTCCTGCGCATCAACAAGTCTCCCTTTTATCTCACTGTATATATATGTACATATATTTACTTCTCTCTCCGCATCCTCATCCTATTCCTCATCCTCAGATCTACGGCCCCAGCTTTTGTCCCGCACAAGTCTTCCAAATCCTAGTGACTCTCAAGAAGGTCTGGGACTCTCGGTTGACTCCAGCCTGTAACTATATATGCACATTTCCCCTATTCTCATAATTATCCCACCTTTACACCATACAGCCAATCCAATTACCCAAATTAACCATCCACCTCATTCCACACCATTTATCCCATTCCCAAACCAACTATAGGGATGCACTTCTCCTCACAATCAACTCCTCCAGAGATTCGTTAGGCCGGGGGAGGGAGAAGTCTCTCTCTCTCTCTCTTCTCCTCATGGAACAGTAATAAATGTCCTATTTGTCCGAATCACATCTGGAATCCCCAGCCTTTCCTCAGTCTCAAATTTCCTTGTAACCAAAAAATCAGAGCTTTAAACCGGGAATGACTGGAGGTCAGAATTAATTCCATTCTAAGGAGAGATGAGGTATTAGCAGGAAATTATCTGTCGGTTTTTAATTGTCCTACAGCTCAGGATCCCACTCTAAACCTCAGCCCTTGTATGCCAGAACAATTTAAAAATTCTAAACTGAAGAGTTGAAAGGAAAAATACATAAATGTCACCTTTTAACGCTAACCACACGTTTTGTCATCAGGTATTAAACATACTACTTTAATTCCCCTTCAGACCTCCAGGTAAGTAGACACTCGTCATCATTAACCAAATCCCTTGGAAGTTCTTTTAAGTAATAATAATTATGAAAATTTAATTTAATAATTACTTAAAATGCATTCAAAATCCTTGAGTTCTTATAAATTGATATGTCAGTTGTCATTAGAGACTTTAAATTGTTTGTAATTGGAAATGTGCTGGAGAATGTTGAAGGCTTGAACCAAATGGGCTGTCATTAAAATTTTGCAGTATTTGACACTTGGCAATTATTTGGGTCGCTATTTTTTTTTGTATAATAAATTATTAAAGTTTAAAAGTGTGTACCTTTTTTAAAAAAAGGCAAGTACGACAGATTGGATATAATATTGGAAAGTAAGTCAACCCCCCAGGGGTTAGAGGAATTATTGTTATAAATGGGTGCTAAAATGCAGCCGAATTTGTCAACCATTATGTAATGTTTGCCCTTTTGAGGTGTTGATTTTTTAAAAAGTTGTTGTTGAAAGGCTGGAAACTGTGGGACAGTGAGGGTGCTCCGGTGATAAGTATCTATCTTATAAGCTGATAAATAAATAATGGGTCTAATTGTCAATAAACAAACAACTTAATGCTTGAAGCTTCAAGTGACTCAGGGACGGATGGGTCTATTGTTAAGCCGTCTGTTAAACAACGCTACTTAAATAACTATAAGTAAAAGTAGAGTCATTATGTACATATGTATGTATCCCCACACAGTAGGACTTTCTATGGAGGGATTAGCCACGTAACATCAAGTCTTTTACAATGTCTACATCCAAGCGGAAAGTGTGAACTAGAGGGAGACCACCCGCTGAGGTAACCCGTGGACCTGCAATGAATACTCCACTTGAAAGGTACAACCTCTGTACCTCTTGCAATCACAGGCAAAGCTTCCCCCTGAAACATCCAAAAGTTATGCAGAGCGCTGAAAGGGAAACCATTCCCTGACCGAACATTGATTTCCAAAACTTTTGCACCCAAAATTATTTTACTGTTCCGAGGGTTGGAATACAAATATTTATGCCTTTATAAAGAAGAAAATTATCTTATATGAAATAGTCTTGTGTCAAAAATATGAGATATATGCTCTTAGACACATTGTGGGTAACATTGAGTCTTGCAGGGAAAATGTTCCCAATGATTTTTATTGCCCCAGGGGACAGGTGAATTTCTGCATGGAAATTTTGCAAACTGTAGTATTTTATGCTGTGACCAGAGTAAATTTTCAGAATTAAATAAAGAATGCAAAAATGATTCCCCAGAAAATTGATGCTGCATTGAGTTTACTGAGTTACGCTCCTTAAAAAATAACCATTGACATAGAAACTGAGCAGTTAGCCAAAATCTTTGATTCTAAAGTAACGACTGACTGAATGGTATTTGAGAGTGATTAAAATTGACAGTATTCCCAAATAGACCAGAGCGTTCAACCCCCTTCGGATCCTCGAGCTTTATTGGCCATAGAGCAGGACCGCTCCTATATAACTGCCGTGGGAACCCATCAGACTAAGTAATGAGAAGCTAAAGGTGCGTAAAAACTCCTCGGAGATATATAAAAAAAAATCCTCACTGCATATGTATTTAAATCCTTCAAGAAAATTTTAAAACAAGGATGTAAATGGGATGTAATTATATGCAAATATGTATTTATGGGACATGGTAAAAAAAGGGCATAACAGGCGTAAAATTGAACGGGGTAGTCTTTACTTGAACGCATCCATGTATACACACCAAAAGAGTTAATGATTCCATTCAACATCGGGGCCCCAACATATAGAAGACCCAATCAAGTCAACAAGTATACACAACAGTCCGAACACTCTTTAATTATTTAAGTAGTATTGTATATATATATATGCATGTAGTTCCTTAAATTACACACAAGTATATATATATATACTCTCACTGGGATATACAATAACTCACACTCTCTCGGTATATGTCGTCA
Organism: Allacma fusca; assembly: GCA_947179485.1. Lineage (NCBI taxonomy): Eukaryota > Metazoa > Arthropoda > Collembola > Symphypleona > Sminthuridae > Allacma > Allacma fusca. The sequence goes on from OX359246.1 coordinate 67,095,305, forward strand.
CTGGGAGGTATATTAATAATATGCTTCTTGAGAAGCGGTCAACGAGTTTTATGTTCTACTACACATTGAACGTTTCCTCGTCGTTATTATTATTTTTGGGAGCGAGCGAGCGAGCGATCTTGTGTCACTACCAATGTTGGACACTTCTTCATTATTTATAACCCCTGTGGAGTCCATGATAATAACATTCCGGGAATTACTGAATTTGAGCTGTTCCTGTTTTTTTTGGGGTATATTGAGAATAATGAATTCTTTTTTATTTCTGTATTTTTTCTTCTTGAGCCGTTATATTCTGAGATGTAGTCAAAAGCTTCCAAAAATCGTATTAGATTGAGAACAGTACTACAGTATTAATAAAATTGGAGAATCCACAAAAATTAGTAATATTTCCTGGGATTTAATTATTAGAGGGGATCTTGTAAAACAGAGGGGGGAGAGGAATCATACCGCTCACAATAATCATAGTGCTCTACTATAAATGTGCCTGTGAGAGATTTTTATTGGGGAAGAGTATATAACTATATGTGTGAGTGTGTGTCTGTGAGTGTGTTTGTGTGTGTGTGTGTGTGTGTGTGAGTGAGTGAGAGACTGAGTTTTTTGACGTATACAAGACTTTAAATGAGAGGTTTTTGTTAACAAGCCCACACATGCATAATAGTACGTACGATAGAGTAAATGAGGGCCACGCCTGATAATTATTTGTTTTGCCTTACAAGTTATACGTATTAACCTAATAGTGATCATAACGTCACGGGAGGGTATTTTTTTTTTCAAGAGGGGAGTTGGGGGGTAGGAAGGGAAATGTCCACTTAAAATTCAACTACTAGAGATATAGTCATGTAACTCGGGCTAATTTTTTTCCTGTACATATAATTATATTATTACAATATAGCATATAAATTACTACAGCAGGTTATACATACATACACACGCTGATATATCCTACTATTACTATAGATATAGATTACTTAATTTAAGTGAAATCATCATACTTAACAAATTCCTTCATACGTTTTTTTTTCTAAATCCACAATCATCATAAGTACATTTTGTTTTTTTTTTCTCACTCTCTCTCTCTCTCTCTCTATGTTTTCCTCTTCCTCTCTCTCTTAGAATTATTTATTTTTTATTTATCATGTTCTTCTTAAAAGTGTGTATTATAATAAACTTCAATCCGGAAATATAGATATTGATTCCTATATAAGATACGGGTAACACCTCAGTCCATATACTCCATGTAATATGAAACTCCGGATAAATATATATTATAACACAAGTCTTTTTCTTATAGATTCGTAATCGTTTAGTTTTTTTTTGTTAAATATAGAAATTCAGCAGGATTTGTCGTTTCCGAGAGGTGGTCACAAGTTTTCTCTCCTCCTTCCGCACAGTAGTAGTAGTAATAATTAATAATGATAATTATTATTATTTCATTTTCTATTTTTTCTTCAAGTCAAAAACCAGCATTAAAATAGAGTGTATGTGTTTGTGTGGCCTTCGAGAAGAATAAGCCCTGGTTTTGTATAATGTGCCGGGCCTTGTGTTGTATACATTGTAAAGTACTTCTGGCTGTTTTTTTTTCTTTATAAATTAGTACCTTCACAATTAAAATTATCCTATATATTAAGTATCAATGGTAAAGGTATTTAGCTTCATTTGGTATATTGTTTAGGTTTTCCAGGGGAAAAAGATCGATAGTACAGAACATATTTATATAATTATATATATAATTATAATATAGGGGACACGTTTGAGTGTACAAGACAGTGTAAATTTATAATGATCCTTAACTGTGTATACAGGACTTACTTAGTACTGGCTGTCAACACAATGCTCTAGTAAACCGGGTTGGTAGTGTGAATGGTAAAAGAAATGAAGGCCGTATTTATATATGTAGATAATTGGTATAGTTTTTTTTATACATATATAGGGGGGAGTTGGAGGAGACACCGGGAAACTGACTGATGTTCATGTCATGATTCATTAAAAACAATTGAGTAAGAAAACTTTCCACACTAACTACAACAGGGTTAATCAATTAATTGCACTCCCCCATTTAAGCCTATATCTTTGAAGTAGTAGCGAGGTAAATGACCAACCACAAGTCCACCGTGTAATAAGTATATAAACTGTGAATTTTTTTTTTAAACGTCCACAGTCCACACACATACACACACACGTACACATACACGTACACGCAGATACACCGAGATTGTTCAACACTGTACATATCCCAAAGTTTCAAAACTGTCCAGAACTTCATAATTATGCACGTTAGCTTTCGAAGCTGCATGCTCCTCCGCTCCTGAGACAAATGGGCTAAAACACTTTTATTTTATCAGGGCTTATCAGTCTATCACTGGATATTAAATACGTTCGTGTCTCGGCCAATCACTACGTCGGCGGGTGTCTGTCACTGCTCCTCCAGAAGACCTGGTATATAGGACTATATCCCGCGAGGAAAACGAAAGGGCTTGTTTTCCCCCTTTGCCCTCTTATAATATGTATGTAGTATGTGTGTATTTGTATGTAGTATTTAAGCTCAAAATGTCAGCCAGAATCAAGTGTGACAGATGGCTTGTTTAACCCTCAAATGCACAAACTGCACCCGGATAACTCCCCGCGGCTTATCCCCCACCTTCACGTTGGCTGTCGTCGACGTCGTTGATGTCCCTGTACGTTTCGGAGTCACAGTGTAGATGTTCAATAGGTAGAGTTCCCTTTTGTGGATATATCTCTGACGAATGAGGATGAGACTGATAAAGATGCTATACGTTAAATATACGAAGCACACACACACACACACACACTCCAAGTAATAGGCCAACAGGTCGGGAGTTCCAGGAATTAAGTCTCCTCCGAAGTCCTCCTGCTCTCAGTCAAATTCGCACAGTTTGTTTCTGACGGGAGTGTTGTTGTTGGAGAGGGTCCTCCAAAAGCTAGATCCACTACTGGGTCCATACATAATTATATGGATGCATAAGGGAGTGTGTACATAATTATGTATGTGTGTGTGTACGGATGAAGGACTGGGAAGGTAAAAGGTAATTGTCCAGGAGAAGCGTATAATTTCATTGATAATAAGGTATAGTTGTTGCAAGAAGAGCTGCATGGTTGTGTTAGAGCTGGCGGAGGAGAGACTGTTGAGGAAGTTGGACATACTTCGGGATGGGGTCGTGGTGATGATGATGATGAGACATTTCGAGTGACGGATGGATCGACGGCTTTGAGACTCTGAGACATGGGGTTGGTTGGAGGTGATGGACGACGATGGAGAGATGCGGAGGATGAAGATGAAGAAGAAGATGAAGATGAAGAAGAAGATGATGAAGAAGAAAGAGGAGCCACAGCAGTTGAGGTAAGAGAAGAGGTGATGTCTACGCCTTGTTCTGATTGTGAGTGATTATGTCTGAAGGGGTTGTTTTGGTTTGCTTGTTGCCTATAACAGATCATCATTTTGGGCATTAAATCGCGGGTTTGATATCCTGCTGCTGTAAGCCTAAGCCAACTGGAGAGGAGAGTGCATGTGGAGGGAGGGGCGGTGTGGTGACGGACGAAGCGGGACTATTGGCAGAGTTGACCTCTGACTGACTATTGTCCTCCTCATCCTCAGAACCACTTGGTTTGTGGCCCCCGCTACCCGAACTACCTGAGCCCGTCGAGTTGTGAGTCTTCACATGTTTTGACAAATGGTCGGATCTCATGAACCTTTTATTACAGACGGGACAGGCGAAGCGTTTCTCACCCGTGTGGGTCCTCAAGTGACGCTGCAACTCATCGGATCGGGTGAAGCGCTTCCCACAGAACAGCCAGTTGCACACGAACGGCCGCTCTCCCGTGTGCCACCGCAAGTGGGCCTTCAAGTGAGAGGTCTTCCCGTACACCTACCAAAATAATCATCCAAAAAAAAAAACAATCCTGAGTCAAATACGGAGCTTTCAATCGCAAGTCAGAAGCGGAGCCTACAATCTCTATGTACTTATGTATAATCTTAATAGCATGCGGATTTTCATAGGCAGCAGCAAAAATACCAGCCGTGACCCGTGACTTCAAAAGCAAGTTTACTACAACAGCTCCGTGAGCCTTCATTCTTTAGTAAGGGAATTTCTCAAGTGCATTCTCAAGTGCAGTAAAATATATGTCTTTTAAATTTGTAGAATAATTACCTTCAAAAATCCCTATTTAGTTACAATTACCTCCTTACATATGATTACTCATGCTATATGTATGTGAATGAATGTAAAACTGTTCTTGATATAATTGGCTCTTATTTTTTTTTTGTATGTAGGTCTGTCCTGTCCCTGAACCTTATATAGCAAGTGGGACCAAGTCTGAATTATTATTCCTGGCCGTTCAATGATATTACCGCTGCTGTCACAGAGTTCCTCTAAAATTGATTACCAATTGTAAATAACTAATAGCTAGGAACTTCGATAACACACTACCAAGGCTGATTGTGAGTCCTCCAGAATTACTCAACTCCAACCCTTTCAATAATTTTAAAAATTAAGTTACAATTCCCACAAGTAATTTTAACTAATACTTCTAGCAATTTTAAAATTCTCCTAGTTTTTTTCTAATTACCTGTATCGTTTCAATACAACCCATTCTTTTCCCGTATCGATATTAAATTTAGCCTGATTCTTTTTTTCCATGAACCTTCTGTCCCCTTATTGTAAAATCATTCTCATAGTGTCAGCTGGCTTTAAATAATTCTTTTGCTTCAGAAGTTAAAACAAATTTAGTTAATATCCTGCCCGGAGTTCATCCTGTACAGTTTTTGTTTTAATTCTCCCCCAAGCCTTGAAATTGTCACCCGATACCCTCGGAATGGATTCCTGTCAGTAATTTTGTAATTATTCAGAAGTTTCGATCCTTTAAAATATCTCGAAGGAATTTAGGTTAAAATTGCAACTGTCATCATCTACGGATGGATGTAAGCCTGGATTTGGAAACCCTATGTCCATATAATACGAAAGGAATGGGAAGGGATTGAGTAAAGGAAACTCCCCAATTCTTAAAGGATTTTGTTGGCTCGGAGTCAGGAGAGTCAGATCTGTATATCTATAATTATGTTCAGTGCAGTCCAAGTACTACTATTCAAATGTTGACAATAGTGCAAGGAATGAGAGACTATGTGTACAGTAGAGACAGACATATATGAGATTTAATAATTCCTGTCCACATTAAACTGTTCTGGAGCTTGAGCTCCTCAGCTCCCTATATGCTTGTTGAATCTCCCATTAAGAATTTCCTCCTTTGATTAATGTTCATTAAAAACTACTCCTACGGAATGGGAATGGTTGAAGGATTACATAACAAGGGTAAAAAATTAGACGTTTTGTCGTTCTGACTGGGAAGTTTAAGCGGAAGGAATGATTTGATTGAGGGAGAAATGCCACACACAGTGTTGGGTGTTGGATGCGAATTGCCGCATACTGTAGTAGTAAACTGCAGAGACCTGGGTCTATATAGTGTAATATGGAAAAAGGGGTAAAAAAAATTTTTAGCAAGAGAGAGAGAGAGAGAGAGAGAGAGAGAGAGAGAGAGAGAGAGAGCTAGAGCTAGAAAGAACGATAAGAACGCGCGTGCGGTGAGACAACATGCAATTATATGATTGGAAGAAAAGGGCTCAAAAAGTTGTGTGTATACACTCTCCAACTCTTTGGTCACTTATTGTGAGCGGGTTGAGTCTGGCTCCTATGTATTTTCATACCACCTTTGAATAAAGTACATTTTGATATTCCAGGGGATCTCACGCATCCACGGCAACAAGACGCCGGAGTTATGACGCACTTAGAAGCCCCGTAAATGGCGACTTGAAGTGCTCACTATGAGCACGGACTGGAGAGAAAGAGAGAGAGAGAGAGAGGAAAAATTGCCCTATAATATTATCTGAATTCAACTCCTACTTATAACCCTTTCCTATATACACACACATCTACAGTAGGAGCCAAGGAGAAAATACCGTGCATGGCATGACAGACAGTTTGGTGGCTGCACATTGTCTCAACATAATGAGCACGAATCTCACACGCATTCCTCACATTTCGCTCTCAATCCCGACTTCCCTCCCTTTGCCTTCTCATGGGCTACAGTCAACTCTTTTTATCAACTCTGCCTGTCAAAAGAGCAAAATTTGGGACTCAATATCTCTCAGACACAGAGCTCCTGTAAAAAAAAAAGGAATTTGTACGGAGATTCGCGAAGGATTTTGTTTTTGGCTTTGAAATAACAAAAAAAATAATAACAATACAGTAGGGGGACTATTATAAAAAGAGTTAACTGTATAGTATAATTTTATATTTGAGTAGATATGTACATATTATGTATGTAGATAAATTATAAGTATTTAGAAGTTGAACAAGAGGAAAACAACCAGTCCCAAAAACTCCTGTGTGTACATTTTCTTGGACCACAAGGGACAGGACACACGTAAACAATTACAGGCCGAAAATCCTAGTCTGCACTTGCACGCCTAATCATGACCATAATAACTAGAATAAACTTTATCATCACTTCCATCTTTTATCCTCTCAGGTCATAATGGGCCCAGCATGGACGAAATTTATGTTAATCCCTCCATACTACTGTATTATATACTGCTGTGGATATGCCTACCATCCGCCACGAATTTGCTTCCCTTCGCTCCCCGTAAGTAAGTATCCATTTGGTTCTACTCACACCAGGCAATACTAAGTATGTACGTGACGTTTATTTGTCTAACCCCGACCGTTTAGTCCGCAAAAACGACAACCAATAAAATCCTTGAGGAATTATATATTTTATGAAATTTACACGTTTCAAATCCGGCCTTGCCTGACGCATGCCATATGGCTGGATTTTAAATCCAGTGAATATATGTACATATATATATGAAAAAAACGAACTGGTTTCTCTTCAAAATATATACTCAGGGACACCAGAGTTTGGATCAAATTTAACTATTATTTACTCCTCTCCTATATGCTCTGCAATCCCTATACCCTTCCCTTCCTTTGCATTCCATGGCATTGGAATATTCAATACTGTAGAAATTGTCCCTCAAAAAATCTAACTGGTAATCTAATTTTCCCTTTAAGCTTCGCACATATGTTTCGTCGGACTACTACCGCCCTCAAAGCGTAATAGCATCATTACGAGCATGGTAATCATAATGGATTAAAATACGAAAAAAAAATAAAAATAAAGGAGTTCAAAGACAAAAGTAATAACTTTTCCTGAATTATTATTATAGAACAGAGTCAAGGGGGTGGAACATTCGGGATAAAAATTTGAAACTACTTTGTCTCTCTGTTAAATTTTCAGCGAACCACTTTTCTTTGAATAATTGTTTTGCAGCTGTTCAAGTTTTGAGCTCTGCATTCCCAAGGAATCATATTAGGGTTTTCGAATCCACAATTGTATAGATAGATATTTCTCTGAAGATATTTTTTTTTCGAGAGGGTGCTGCTGGTGAGCATTGAGGAATCAGTTTAAAATTTAAGGGCTTGGCAAAAATCTCTTTGAGGAAAGAGATAGGATTTTTGTATTTTTTTTTAATTTTCTAAAGACTTGGAGTAAGTGTGAATATCTGGGAAGTATTTGGGTGGCAAGTGGGGATAAGAGTAAGAGACTCTGTTTAAAAAAATTTGCAAATCCACCACTTGACAGGAGATAGGGAAAACATTTGATTTGCTGTATCTAATAAATATTGATTACATTTATAGTCAATGATTGGACAATTTGACGGATTTGATTGATAGGTTGTTGGGAGATGAGGAGGGATGGAAGAGACAAATCCCCCTCGAGGGTCTGCGTCTTCTTCCATCCTTCAATTCATTTATAGTATAATAATTATAGTTAAATCAAGAGGATAACTTGGAGTGATGACTACTCAAATAGAGGAAATTAGTTGTAATTGAATAAATTAAGCCGGAATTGCAAGTTACGGAGTGGGGATAGTTCGAGGCATTAAAAGATATCTATACAAAAAAAAAGAGCTCTGTGAGAAAAGGTGGTGGTCTGGGTCCTTTTGGTCTACTGTGTCTGTATAGTCTCCAAAGGTTCAACTTGTCTTGTATAACTCTCTGTGGTAAGAGTTTATAAAGACATATAGCTTTATAGACGATACACTCTCTTATACAGTATCGGTCTTAAAATGAAAAATCTTTTGAAGCTGGAATTGAGCTGAAAAGGGCTGATCTGACCCAATTTCAAGGAAAGGTTTTCGTGTAATAATTACATAGAACATACATAGATATACATTATAGTGGTACAGTGAGTAACAGTAAGTGTAAGGGACTGACCTTTCCACAGCCAGGGATGTGGCAAGAGTGGATGTTTTTCTTTCTGAGATGTGCACCTGCTGGTCCAAGTCGCTCAGCTTCTTGACAGTTTGGACAATCACAGGTTGCTCGACCAGTGTATCTTCGCTGGGAACGGGGTGAAGGCACCTGCTACAACATATCACATACCAATCAATTTCATCTCTCTCTCTCTCTCTGTCTCTCTCTCTGTTTTTCCCTCTACGGTGTAATTACAAACAAGTCACACTCACTCATTCAGAGCGCTCATCCCGAGGAGTCAAAAAATGCCTAGCCCAGAACAAGATCACATTTTATGGGACTGCCGTGATTGCATCTAATGCACGCATCTCTCACACTAAACTATGTGCATACAATTTTCCCTATAGCCCAGATGACCAGTTTAAAAGATAACTGCCCTGGGATGAGAAGAAAGCATCTTGTCCTTATGCACGGAGCAGTTGAGGGATGGGCACTCCAACATTTCCAATCCCTCAATGACTCCAAACCCCAACCAAACAACTCACTTTCATTACAAAATCCCAGTCACTCTTCCTTACTAAAAGCACTATACAGCCAGCCCTCTCTGTGTAATTATAAGGGCTCTCCCGGATATAGTCAATGTCTAAAATCTCCCTTGCTAAAATATGCTAAAATGAATACTTACTCCCTGAAAAAGTTAACATGGTGGGGGACGACGAACGAGAATATGTTCAAATATTTGAGCCAGAAAAATAAAATCCTCTAAAGTCTCTTAGGATTTCAACTCTGAAAACTTATTTCAGGCTTTACAGCATATAAACCTACGCATATAAGATCTCTGTATCTACTAATTTTACCTCCCAGAAGATCCAAGAAGCGTTAACTCTCCCTGTACTAGAAGAAGACTCCCTTACAAAAAAGAATTTCTCTGTCGGAGGAAAAATACGGAAGAATTCACAAAAACGCTTCACTTGTCATAAGAGCATGCTGGTTAAAATTTTGGAGCTTTTAAAGGCTACCCTTACAATGAGAGACCACACTGGATTAATTTGTTACAAAAAAAATATCACAAAAAAGGGGGGGGGCTAGTCATTTGAAACAAGGGTTTTTATAAGTTTACATCCAAAATAAATTGTAAGTACAAGCTTTTTTTTTAAAAAAAATATTGGTACTAAAATAAGGAAATCATTAGCACCTGCTCGCTGGAGAAAGCTTCATACAGTCGACTGTCTCTATAAGAGCATCCCTGAAAGATTCAAAATTTTACTCTTGTCATATATGTCATCTCCTTTTGTAATTGTGATTATCTAGAAAAAGCTGGCATTCAAAAGGGGTAATAGCGGGAACATGTCCTATTTTCACTAAAAGGGCTCCTTTATAAAGTAAGTTTGAGTTGTCATTTTGCAGGAGCATTTCTCTAAAAGCGCTAAATTAAATTCCTACAAAGGAAATCCTAAAAAAGGGGAATTATGAAATTAAAATGTGACTATAAAGAAAATATCCCTTCCACTAAAAAGAGCTAGAGATATGTTCTATCCTGCAAAAGCATTATTATTCTGATTTGTTCCTATCCTTCCACAAAACAGTCATTTCCCCTAATCTTCCCATCTCTGTCAACTTGAATCGTCCCAAGAGGGATATCATTTTCAGACGATATGAGCACCACCTCATAATATATACTGATTCCTCACAAAAGTCCCATCCTCACGACCCTACATACATAGTAATTTACCACTTGTCTGTATACACTCTATCAGTAGATATAGAATGAGCGTGCTCAAGATGTCCTGCGAAAGAGCTGTGGATTTTACTCTAAAATGATGCATTGTTCGGGATTGTCTGACAGGATTTAGAAATTATAAGTATGTGACTACTCAAGTAAGAATTTTTTGCGAATGACTTATTCTTATATACTGATAACGGTTGGAGATTGAGGGATTCATGTTGTTCGAGGGCTATTTGGGATTGTACTCTGGACTCTGCTATATCTATATGTTTGTACACAAATGGGCTCTCAAGAATGGTAGTAATTTGAAATGGTCCCTGAGTTGCTCCAGAACACTTTTTTTTTTGTCATGTGGGATTTTTCCTATTACTTGGGAATGAAGCATATAAAGAACTAGTATAATAGCGTAGGACGTATCTATACAGATGTAGGATTTTAGGAAAAGGAATAGATACATAAACAAAATAAAATTTCCTAGGAGATGAAGGATGAAGGTATCTATCTATCTGTACATACATATGGGAGGATTGAAAAAATAAAATGTTAGGACAAAGGAGAATTACTAGGAGGAAAAAGAAGGGCTTCACATAGGTAAGTCACGATCTGATGGGAGCAATGTTTGCTGTATAGTAGAGCTCTATGCTCTATGGAAGGGTTTTTTTTTTGGGGGGGAAGTGATGGAGACAATTATAGAGTAGGGACAGAATTGATAGATGGATGGATTCATTAAAGAGCATATACACAAGAGCGGGCTATTCCCAGGACCCACGGAAATGATGGGCTCAGGGTAATAATGGAATTAGACAGTATGGGCCAAAAAGTCTATATGTATGAGACACAAACAGACATCACATATAAGCAATACATTGACTATATAAAAAAAATTCCTCCAACAGGAGCACACTGTAAAAAGCTGAGAGAGAGAGAGAGAGAGAGAGAGAGAGGGGATTGAGGGGAAAGACTCACAGAGTGGAAGTGAACTAACCTGTGGCAGAGATGCTTGACCTAAACCAAAAGGAGACGTAACATTTGAGCCCACGCCCTGTGATGGCAGCATTGACTTGTACGTATCCTGCAGCCAAGGATGACCAAAAAGAGAAATTTCACCATATTATTCCCATATTTAATCATACACTCACGACCAAGATATATTACAACAATGAAATCAGGGCTACTATTAGCTCCTAAATCCTCAGATTTGCAATAACAATCTTCTCCCTCTCCTCGCTGCTCCTTCATCATCATCATCAGCAGCAGCAGCAGCTCCATGTTGTGGTCGTCGTGAAGTCATGATTCACGACGATGACCACTTCTCCCATAATTCCCCGGCCCTACTCATATACACACACACACACACACAGGCACACACACACAAATACACAGACACACTCGACACTCACACACTCATCTTGCACACCTCATCTCTCCGTATATCCTAACTGACCTCCATTCCCTAATTCATCCGTGTCCCTCCTCCTCGCATCCCTCCATACAAATTATGACTTGCTCAATCACACATCTTCCAACGCATCAATTATTCATAAATAATCACTTATTCTTCCCCCGACTTCATTGTATTTCCCATATTACTGTAATCGCGGAGGCAATTTATTGTCATTCCTCCACATCCCCACAACAACTCCACTTACATACAATTCTATTGGACAGTATACAGTGTACAAGGGACTGGGGTTCAAATAATTGCATACATACATATACATACAAGGGGAAAAAAATACAGAGTTATATGGGCCCGGTGCTATAAAGAATCTGAAGGAATATTAAGGATTGGACAAAAACCATCGTAGGCTTCCGTGTGTGTGTGTGTGTGTGTGTGTGTGTGTGTGTGTGTGTGTGTATAGACACTGGTCATTGGGACTCTTATACATGGGACTATATAATTATTATTACCCCCGGGAATGGTACTAGTAGGAGACTGCGGCGTAGCCTTAGCATTGTAATAATGTTATTTGTGGATTGATTGTGGGAGAGTCGGAGGTGGTCCCTGTTATTTGTCAAGTGACCACCTTGTGTGTGTGTCATGGAGAGTAAAAATGTGTAGAGTGTTGAGGAAGCTGGGGGTTATTCTCGGGAGGCTTGTTGAGAGCATTTGGATTGTATTAAACTTTTATTTTAGAGTAAGAGGGAATTTTATAGGATTTACCTGAAGAAGGTGCTGACCCGAGGTGAGTATATGAGGATTGGAGGCAGCCAGGGAGTGAGTGAGGGAGGAGTAGTCATTGTAGTTGGACATTTGGTGGTGGGGATGGTGAGGGTGGTGCATGCCAGCTGACACTGCGGCTGGATTGATGGCACTCCCAGCACCCACGTCCAGCCAGCCTGACCCCGCCGCAGCCCCATGGACCGCATCCCACCAGGATGACCCATTCATGCCGGACATCTGAAAATAACAAGTGTCCCAGAATAAGTTTCAAATCACAGTTACCCCCCGGAAGTCTGCCTGTTGGAAAACAGGCCGAACCAAAACAACAAGCCGAACAGGAACATTGTGTTAAAAAAAAAAGGTAAGTGCATCAACTCTTACGTCGGGTTTGATTCCTGAGTGAGCTCCGGACATGGCGTTGAAGGGCCAGGAGTCATACGCCACACGGGAGTACACCCCAACAGCTCCCACACCCCCTTCTACCTTCCCGATGAAACCGGGCGGAGTTTGATCCCCGCATGAAGTAGAATTTGACCTGCGACAAAATCTTACATTAACAATTCGGTCATGAGTTCCAGGGCTCGATCCAGGAGAAACCATGCGAACTGTCTCTCATTGCAAGTTCCATGGACGATGTTTTTTGAGGAGACGACGTGGTCTCTCCATTGCCCCAGCTAGAATAGATACCATTTATGTATATTTCATACGTTCCTTTGGTTCTTAAACCTATACCTCAAGGTGTATGTATATTGTATAAAGCTTTACAAGAACAATAGACTTTGACAGAGCCGGACATACATAGAATCAGACAGGCCGGAGTGGAGTCGGAATAATTTGAGAATTTAGGGTGCTTTTCATATTTGGAAATCACATTAAAATGATGTATGGCTCCTTTGCTGTGGCCATGCATTGGGAGGCACGAGATCCGAATAGTTAAGGATAATAATAGCAATTATTAGTTCTGATCGTAGACACACACACACAACATGTATATTAAGAAGTTTTTTATTTTTTTTACTTTGTACTTTTTCGTGAGGGAGTGAGAGAGCCGAGTATTGATTTAAGAGTCGTGATTAATAGCAACTACGGAGCAATGACAGTACAGGGCTTGGCAAGGCATGAGAGAGAGAGAGAGAGAGGGAAGGACGGAGGCAGGGAAATTCGGGGAAGAGTTCTCTCTCTCTCTCTCTCACACTATCCGCAATTGAGTCTATATCAAAGGTCCACTGATTTGAGTGCGGACTTTAATTTTTCTTTCAGATAGACAAATGTGAGAGAGAGAGAGAGCGGGAGTCATTAGGATGGCCAGATGAGACCCACCTCTGGAATCATGTGATTTCAATTAATTTATCAGGACTTGGACTCCTACAAAGGGGCCTTTTTTCTCGCCAAGTCCTTGCCATCAGCTCCAGACTGTATCAATGCCTCCCTCAGCTATGCACAATAACCATTTACTACGATTTCAAATATCCCCCCTGAATTTTTGGTGTTTTTAGATAAAATCTTCGTTAAATACAGAAAATTTGGGGGAGTTGGGATTTTGTGTGGAGTGGGTTCCGATTGTAATAAAAATTATTGAAATTTGAGGAGGGGGTAAAAATACGACCGTTGGTTTTGAATGGCATTTAAGGAACTTACAATTAGTTAAATTTAAAATTCTGTCTCCCCATCTTTAATAATTCATTTTCAGTCATGCGCAGAATAATCGCATCATTCAATCCCTTACTATGGGAATCCTCCAAGGATTTCCAAATCCGTCGTTTATATCTTTGACTTTCCCGAAATTTGCTTCATAACCAGATGCATGAGATTTACTAATCACATGAGAATTTTACAGAATTGTGTCTTTTAAAAAGCCTAGTCCAGAAAAAATTCTCCGTCAGCACATTCTGCGGAACAGAGGGCTGTTTGTAATGTTGTCATTTTGTCCCTAATTTCTATAAACTTTTTCGTAAATATAAAATCTTTTAAAAATTTCAACGACACTTCAAAACGAGAGTTTTCTCTGTGGATGAATTGACTGTGGAGCATTTCCGGACACCCTACACGCACTCCTGGTGTGAAAGGAGGTTTAAGATTGTACTAGTAGAGCTGGCAATTGAGATTATAATTGTTGTACTTTGCCCTTATAGTTGACTATACACACGTACTGTGGTTGATTGGACTGTATCCTTCCTCAATAAAATTTGCTACAAATTATAGGAAACGAACAGTAGTAAAGAGAGAGAGAGAGAGAGAGAGAGAGAGAGAGACACGTCCCAGCGGAGGAACTCCTGAGTTAGATAAATAATAAGACAAATGTTTTGCGAGGCTCGGCCCACCACCAGCCCATGTTTCCAGCCTTTGTCCTGCCTTATTAATGTTCACATATTTCTAGGAATGAGAAGGTACAATGTGCGGACTGACAATCAGCAATAAAGCAATAATTAATCAAGTAATCAAATCTCTCAGTGCGGTAGCACACTGAGAAGCAGTTACTACTCCTCAACCCTGTTATATTCTCACACTCCTCCTGTTATTACTCCTTGATTTATTTCTATCAAGTTAATCGTCTCGGCTGTCCCGTCAACAAATGGGCATCCTTCCTCTAACCATGCCATCTAATCCGGTCTTCATTTTTATTCCCTTTCCTTACAATAATTTTATAATAATAATAAAAGTGGATAGGGCCGGAAATAGGATTAGCAGTGATACTGCTATTGTTAGCATTTTGTCATACGCTAATTGCTCAAGGGGTATTGACTGTAATAATTTTAATTGCCAATTAACATTTAATAATTAGCAATTACAAGTTTAAATCACGGGGAGACATTGACATCCCCTTGTTCCCATACAGGGTGACCATGGTTTCCAAACCGGATGCTGTTACTACACTCTCAGACCTGTCAACGGAAACATTCTGACCCAAAATTGCTATTACTCTAATTATTCCAGGAATAGTTTCCATACGTTACAGAGTGTAATTAGATAGTAAATAGGATTCAATGTATATTTTAAAATGCTAAAATGAACTGGAAATAAATAATATTAGAGGCTAATTTCTAGAATTAATTTTTTGAACCCATGGCCTGACTTAACCCAGGTCAGTGACGACAATACTGTAAAGATAGAGGCTGCTGGGGAGGCAATGCTCTTGGGTCACTCTGTACAAGCCCAAGGAGTGTAAACTTTTATTACTATTGTATTTACAGGGGAAATTTTGAAGCCGGAAGGAGCCCGTTAAGCACATGTTCCTCAAGTATGTACTTACTTCGGAAAAGGCACACGGAAGCAATCCTAATAGAAAAATCCGAGCTTGAGCTCAAAACACTCAAAAGGGAGGAAAAGCTTTAATTGAACTTGGGCTTGAGAGCTGAGAAAAGGTTCCCATTGGATTGTATTGCATTGCCCCGGCCCCGGGGATGGGAACAACGGGAGAGACGACACTCATCGGGAAGAGGCGAGTGATTGGTCTCTCAAGTTCAAGGGAAATGTCTTAATTGAGATGACCTTAGAAAATATTTATAAGACTTTTCGCTTGCTTTCGTAAGCAGGACCTGCTTGACTATAAGCAGGTCAGGAGGTCACAGACCTAAAATCAAGTCTGACCTGCTCAAAGATCAGGCCATCTGGTCCTAGCTGTTGTTGTTACCCGTGGAAGTAGAGATCCGCTCCGTAGGTGGGCGTGGTTGCACAAGAGGAAGAAACAGGAGTTCGACTGTAGGAGTTATGATTGGCGGACGTGACACACACGGAGGAGGCTAGACTTCGTTGAGCAGCACTCAGAATGGAAACACCCCCATGAGAGAGAGAGTTGGCAATCGAGACACCTCCAGCACTTCCACTCGTCGGAGTTGTGGGCACATTGGGATGCGTTCCTGGACCAAGTCCCATCGACGGTGACTTCTTCCAAGGATGAAATCCCTTCCCGACCGCTGCATCAGCCAGGGGCGGCGGACTCTTCGAGCTGAGCTTATTGCATTGTGCCGCCAGCATGGCCAATGGAGTTCCTCGTAGACCGGGATGCTCCTGGAATAGTCAGAGGAATTGAGAAAAAATTTAATAAGGGCATCCAACAACATCAGCCCATGGTGTCTTTCCATGCTAGCCCTGGAGTAGTACCAATATATCAAAGGTCCTATGGGAGTTCCATCCATAGATAGACAGAATCCTATCTATAGGGAATAACAGTGTGGAAGAAGCTCTACACGGCAAGGCACGAAGGCACAGGTAGAAGAAGCACCTATGTATAGATATAGGACCAGCCCATAAGGAACTATACATACTAAACACGTAGGGAGCAAATGTATAAGTTATTTTGATGATGCCCTCCACAATAGCACATGAGTAGTAATATATTAAAAGGCAGGAGAGAAAAGTTCCAAAATGGTAACCCTTTTTTAGTACCCATTCCCATATATAAATAGATATAGATAATTTATAAGGACCTAGGGATAGGACTACTGTAGGAATAAGCATGCAGGCTCTACATAAGTATAGTACCCTCTCCATGAATGATGATGAGTGAGAGTGAGCACTCAGTCAGTCAGACTGTAGCATTGGGAAATGGATCAATACATCCATTCCCTTGCAATAATAGGAGATTGCACGTAATAACGTAATTAGAGACAATGTCTGTTGTGTATGAAGGAGAGCATGTATACAGGAAAAAAAGGCATTACAGGGAGTACAAAGCTCTCTCTGAAGGATGTTCCTCCAGACGAATACTACCTCAAAAAATCCATGCCTCGCTCAAAAATGCATCCATTCAATAAGTTCTTATAGGACAATCCCAAGCCCCGTCCTCACACGCATGTTACAATAGATTATGAGCTTCTGCTGACGCCAATGTTCTCGCTCTCCTAACATATTTCAATGCTTAGGTTATGGCCGAGAATAGATACCATTTCCTTCGCACTTTCTTTTCCATGACTAAGTAAGTGCAAGAGCATAGGAGCGCGCTGGTCGACAGGAACAATCATCATCATATTTCATATAAGTTTTGTTCCTAGGACTAAATACCTACTACTACTGCTCCTACTATAGATACATGAACCTACATATTTGTAACTTTCGTTCGACAGGGACCTTTCCTTCGACGTATGGAAGGAACATGTAACTTTCCGCTGTGTTCAGAAACTACAAGAACTATTGCTCCAACGGAATTATTCATATCTATATAAGTTTTGCTTGAGTAGGGGGACCGACAACTTCAACAGGATTTGCTTCCGGAGAGACCTTCACTACAACGGCTTTTACTTCTGTACAGTGACCTCAGCAGGGACAGCTTTTGTTCCTACAAAAACCTCCACTACAACAGTTTTTGCTTTTATAGGAACCTTCAGGACAACAGCTTTTGCTTTTATAGGAACCTTCAGTACAACAGCTTTTACAGGAACGTCCACTACAACAGCTTTTGCTTTTTACAGGAACGTCTACTACAACAGCTTTTGCTTCTATACAGAAACCCCAACTACAACAGCTTTTACTTCTGCACAGACCAACAACTTCAACAGGCTCTGTTTCTGTAGAGACCTACAACTTCAACAGGATTTGTTTCCGTAGAGACCAACAACTTCAACAGGATTTGCTTCTGTACAGACCAACAACTTCAACAGCATTTGATTTTGTACAGACCAACAACTTCAACGGCACTTGGTTTTTCCCAAACCTACAACTACAACAGCTATTGCTTCTGCAGAGACCTGCAACAGCTATTGCTCCAAGTCATATCTACAAAACAGCTATTGCTTCTGCAAATACCTGCAACAGCTATTGCTCCAACCCATATCTACGACAGCTATTGCTCCAACACATACCTACAACAGCTTTTGCTCAGAACTCAGAACTTCACATGGAACTTTTCCATGGGGAGAAACCTACAGCTTCTGCTGCCGTACATAAAAACCTATAACTTATGCATACACGCAGAAACGTCCAAGTTGTGGTGGTAGAAAACTTGAATACTTTTTAATGTATCTACAAAAGTAGAGAAACATGCAAATGGATAAGAAATATATGTTCAACTCCGTCTCGTCATTGTCTGCACTTCAAGTCATGTGCAACGACAGCGGGTACATAACTTTTAGATAGGTACATGCGGAGGGCTCTCCAGTATTGGCACACACACGTATAAATACATAAGTACAAGTGTGGAGTGTCGTGAGGGAAAAAGAGAGAGAGAGGGAGAGAGAGAGAGAGAGAGAGCTTGGAAGAAAAGAGTGAAATATTTGGTGTGGATCAATAAATTCTGGTTTCTACACGACTTGTGGTGCATAACACAATGCTTCTTTACGCCTCTCCCCGTTTCCACGTGCTTCCATTTTTCATCAAATGGTCAATATTTCGATTTTGTGGTTAAACAAAACAGAATAAGTCTCACCTAGCTAAATCCACAGGCACACGAACATCCCATCCACACGCATAGAGCACACCTACATACTAAAAAGAACTACAGTATGTACACACACACATCCTTCCCCTACATATACATACTCCGGGTCCTCACTCCATATGTACATACATACATACCTCCCTATGTCCTCACTCCCTCCGTCAGACAATTGCTCAAGTACAATCATAATTCCTGTCGTTACTTATGCATGTAGCATTACAGACTGAGTCCGGAACTTCCCTAACTTTTACCTCCACTCTTTCTCAAATGCCCGGTGTGTGTGTGTGTGTGTGTGTCTCAAGTGTCAAAAATGTTTACTCTTCTATTCCTCCAAAGGACTGGAGGAGCTCAGGTATAACCTCCTATATAGATTCTATCCCCTACCTGTCCTCCTGTATATCCTCCACATTCAAGGAAATAAATGCAAAAGGAAAAGTAAACATTTACTCTCAGACACTATCTTGACAACAGTAAATGCTTTTATTCCCTTCCACGCTAAAAGCCCTATAAGAATAGCACCTCCGTTTTCATTTAATAATGCCCGAGCATGTACAAGCCCTCAAAAAATTGGCCAGTTAAAGTTAACTGCCACTGCTGAATACAATCACCTCAGAAATTGTCCTCTCATTTAAAACTTGTTGAATTTAGATTTTCAAAGAAGGAAGGCTACCTTAAGGAATAGAATTTTTACATGTAAGTACATCTGCATGGGAAAAACAGTACGAGAGGTGCACTGTGTTCATAAATACCATTGGTAATTGGTAATGGTAAGAGAACATGTGTAAACATTTCCATACATTTTGAGGCCGGCGTTAAAATTGGAGCAGTCCTTTGACTCCTATTTAAAATCCAAATCATGTTTGTTTATGGGTCTGTACTAGATATTTACATACACACTACGGAGGAGAAAAATACTAACACTGAACCTCTCCACCTGCTCCAACTTCCTCGTAGTACAAAGACCTTCCCCGACAACATGTGACATATGAGTGTACGAACCCATAGGCTAATTAATAAGCTCCTACTCACGAGCATTTCACAACCGGAGATGCCGAATTAAATTTGAGATAAATAATTCATTGCTCAAATGAACTGAATCTTTTGAACTCACAATCAGCTCCTGTGGGGCTCATTCAAATTTTTTAAATAATAAAATTAGGGTCAAATCCTGCCTGCAAGAGCTGTTGACGACTCAGAGAAGCAAAACAAATTGTACCTAAATCAAATCTCTTGTATATAGTCTGGATGAGATTAATTTTTTTAAGAACGCTTCAAGGGAACAATTTCAGACGTGATCTCTGAGCCTTAATAGTCAAATGTTCCAGAGTTCCACACGGGATGAAAGTGTACAACAGCAAACGTTTGGAAGGTTGGGTCAATTTGGTAGGAGATGTTGTTGCCAAGGTGGTTTTTTTTTGAACATTCAGACGTATCTATAGGGAAGGCTTCCTCTAATTTTTAAAGCAATTTCCAGAAAACCCGGCAGCTGAAATTTTTTCCCTCCCGCTTTTTATTACAGCCACTGCTCTCTCTCTCTCTCTCTCTTGCAACTCCGGCTGCTCCAACTCCTGGTAATGACATTTGTGAGTAGTGTATCGTATTACCCCTAGCATAATTTCTCTTGACTAATGTTCCTCCAGAGTCTGACTGATTGCCCCGAGCTTGACGGAGTAACAGGGTTTGGGGAGCGAAAACAAATCATGTGGTCTGTGGTTGATATTTCCAACTCCATTATCTGCGGAGAGCTATGACTTTATATATATATATATGAGGATCGTCAGGGCCGAGTTATCTCCTACTAAAGCGTTAATCTTACAGCGTCAGCTCATCCGCATCCAGTGAGACTCTTCCTTCATATACTCACTATGTACACACATCCCTTTGGATATATTGTCATTCCCCTTTTTGAAATTCACAGACCCATGGAAGGAGGGAGAGGATAAAAATGAGATGGAGATTTTTACTCTAATTAAAAAATATATGCAAAAAGAGATAATGCTAGAAAGTAATTACTACTGCAATTAATTCCGAGCTAAATGATAACACAAGAGATTATCTAATTCCTCAAGTGGGAAAAATAATGGCTTTCCAATCATTTTCCACGCAGATCAAAAATCCCACAGGGAATTCAATACCTGAGTAAATAATTTATATGCAAGTCTCATCTTGGCTCTTGTCTCTTTTTTTTCCACGTTTTTCATTTATCACTCTAAAAAATCTACGGCTCATATAGATAGCCCTGATGAGAAGGTCTGAGTCTCAGCTCTGACCCAGAATCCAATCTAACAGGTTTCCTAAATACAACTCTACCTCAACGATTACGCTATACAGTGTTTGAGCTGCGAGTGGTACGACGTACGAAATATCCCAATTAGCTCTGACTCTATTAACCTCTGATGAAATAAATAGTAATTTAATATTTAAATAGGACCTTCTTTTTGGAAGCACCTAAAATTAATTGAAATGAATGATTTAAAAGACTTTCAGCTCTCACGATAGAACCGAAACCCCTCAGAATTCAAGTAGATTTAATTGAGACACTTCCCAATATTCGGTCCTTGTAGCTCCTTCTTGCTGCTGCTGTTCCTGACTCCAGTAATAATTATTTTAGTATCCAATTATTACTATTTAAATCTTAATACCTTTTATTTTCAGTCTGACACGTGTTAGCCCCCGACCTGACCTACAGTCCCAGCTGGGGCTGTATGGTCAGTGTTCATCTGCATTAAAAAGTAATTATTTGGAACGCCTGCCTTGAGCACATTACATTTTTTAAAATTTATAGTCCCCATGTGATATGTCATTGTGACAGGGTCTGTAATTATTATTACTAATTGGAAAGTAAAAGTAGGAGACGTAAAGGCTAATTGGGAGTCAATAGCCATGATATGAAGTTATTATTAAGTTAATGCATTTAACTGCCCCATCACGTCCCAGTGAATATCTGGGAGTGAGACTCTGTGAGAATAAATTAGTAGACATGAACGTACGCCTATTTGCAAAAAAAAAAAGTGCATCTCAAAGGAACCTCTCCAACTCTACAAGTTGCATTTGTTTCATTTTTTCCCCTTTTTCCTGGGAAAACCTCTCACTTCTGACTGAGCCCTTCTCCATTCTCCAGTACATGTCATTGGTCATCTGACAACTGCACCCCTGTCCCAAGAGCTTGAAACATTTGAAATTTTGAAGTGACCTGGAGGTATTGCACCCTCAGGAAACAGATTTTTCCAAAGGATCCTATGCGCAAAGTTTGCCAGTAAAATACCAAGAACTTTCGAAACAATGAACGCGTTTAGATTCCAAAAACTATAGAAATTGAGAAATAAAGGTGTCAACTTGAGGTCCTTAAAATTTGAGGAAATTTGAGAGGGATTGATTGAAAGAGTAAAAAAAAATTTGTTGACACGCTAGATTTAGTTCTGAGCTGATGGAGTGCATCGAGGCGGGAAAGCCACATCGGAAGTATTAGTGCGGAAGAGTAGTGCCATGAAAGGAAATGCAAAAAAAGGAGCAGGGATAATTGAACTTGATCCGAGAAATTAATAATTCGGGCCCTGTGACATTGTCCCGGGCTCCTGGAAATGCTCCTGGAATTGGCCAATTTGCCTCTAATGAGACTCTCCTATCTGCCCCAACCCAATATTTACATTAATGAGTGCAGCCCAAACTAAAGGGGATTTCCTTTGTGGAGTTGGGTTTTATTGGAAGTTGCATAAGGGCTAGGAAAAGGATAGTGCGAAAAAGTTGGGACTACTATACCATAATGGAACTGCATATAAAGGGAAAAAAAAAGACCGGGAGAAGGAAACCCGAGAGGAAATTAGTATGGTGACTTGGCTCTCTCTGACTCTGACTGTGACTCTCTCTCTCTCTCTCTCTCTCTCTAACTGTGTGTTAACTAAATGGAGACATGGAGAGATGTGAACAAGTAAGACTGATTTTGGACTCGTGCTGCGTCTCGAGTTGCCTATTTCATGGAGTTAAGAGTCTCGGTTCGGTTGAAAGTCATTAGTGGAAGTCTCTCATAAACAATCTGCGTGAACAAATTTCCTCCAATTAGACATACGACCCTTTAGCCATTTCCCATTCCAGTTCATTTTCCTGTGTGTCGTTCTACCCACACTCATCATCATCATCATCATCATCATCGTCGTCGTCGTCTTCATCGCGGGACTACAAACAAGTCCAAGAGCGAGAGGAGCTCACACATCCACAATACATAACCAAGGAGACCACGGAGCACTGAGCATTATTGAGGAGAACCTTCTTTCTGGGTCCGAACTCACACAATCAGTCACATGTAACCCCGAGAGTTGTAAGTAGACGCACACTTTCGTCGGCACTCAACATGACACAAGTCAGTGAAAGATACACGAAACCTTTGTAAGTATTTGAGTAGCGCACTCCTTGGACTCTCGGCCTGTGCTGTGTGTGTGTGTGTGTGCATAAGGAAGGGCTGCGATGAGGTCTGGGAGTGCAGTAGCTCCCCCATTCAAGGAGGTACATAGTGACCATAAAGAGTGAGAGAGAGGGAGAGTCAGCCCATATGTACGGTTTGAGAGTATATGTACACAAGGCTGGAACTGTATTTGTACATGAGGTTGGGGCTGGCTATTGTATGCAGTAGGTATACATATGGCCGGAGAATTACGCTGGCAAGGAGAACTATTGATGTCGAACTCCCGCTGGGTTACAGACCTACCGACCGCCAAAAGGACACAAATCATGCTCAAAGTGCCTCACTGTCAACCCCATAAAAGCCATCGAATGTAATAGGACCTTTTTGCACTCTCTTTCTCATCCTCCACCGTGTCCACTTATAGGCTCACACTCTCTGTCCCTCTCCTATTTCCCTCTCTCCTGCTCTCTCTCTCTCTATCACTGTAGCTCTTTGGATTTCTGTATTTTCCTACTCCTGATACCCGGGATCTAATTGTGTGCATATGCTTCCAGTGAAGACTCAATATAAGGGACCTGCTCACAATAAAATTTTCCCATCAGAGGCAAAAGCATTTAGGGACATTTCCTTCGCTTTGTGCAGGAGACTGTCTGCAGGACATCCTGTGATAGTCGGAGGGCCTATGATAGTGGGAAATCCTGTGATTATAGAAGAACCTGTGACAGTAGGAGAGCCTGTGACAGTAGGATACTAGCTTGGGATATTAGGAGAGCCTGTGATTCTAAGAGAGCCTGTTATTCTAGGAGAGCCTGTAATTCTAGGAGAGCCTGTGAGTCTAGGAGATCCTGTGAGTCTAGGAGATCCTGTGAGTCTAGGAGAGCCTGTTATTCTAGGAGAGCCTGTTATTCTAGGAGAGCATGTTATTCTAGGAGAGCCTGTTATTCTAGGAGAGCCTGAAATTCTAGGAGAGCCTGTGAATCTAGGAGAGCCTGTAATTCTAGGAGAGCCTGTGAGTCTAGGAGAGCCTGTTATTCTAGGAGAGCCTGTGAGTCTAGGAGAGCCGGGTATTTTAGGAGAACCGGGTATTTTAGGAGAGCCTGTTATTCTAGGAGAGCCTGTTATTCTAGGAGAGCCTGTTATTCTAGGAGAGCCTGTTATTCTAGGAGAGCCTGTTATTCTAGGAGAGCCTGTTATTCTAGGAGAGCCTGTAATTCTAGGAGAGCCTGTGAGTCTAGGAGAGCCGGGTATTTTAGGAGAGCCTGTTATTCTAGGAGAGCCTGTGATTCTAGGAGAGCCTGTTATTCTAGGAGAGCCTGTGAGTCTAGGAGAGCCTGTTATTCTAGGAGAGCTTATGATTCCAGGAGAGCCTGTGATTTTAGGAGAGCCCGTAATAGTAGGAGAGTCTGTAATAGTAGGAGAGCTATAATAGTAAGAGATCCTGTCGTAGTACGAGACCTAACGACTGTAACAACGAAATTTGTTATTTTTAAGAAACCCTTGTATAAAGAGAGTGGACTGTAAAAGCTTATCCACGGATTCGCATCCGACAGAGAGTTAACTCCATCGTTGACATTAACTCACAGATTTGTTCCCATCCAACCCATGACTTTTCCCATCTGCAATAATAATAAAAGTTTATAATGTTCCGCTCGCATTTGCTCTCTCAGCCCTGGAACGACACTTCTCCTGGAGACCTCGTTGCCCTCACATTACTTTCCACGTGTTTACATATATACATATCTGCGGTTATGCCTGTAGATCCTCATCCCATGTACACACCCGAGACAAGTCCCATTGACAAACCCAATCTCCTATCAAATCTGCTATGCATATCTCTTCCAGTCAATCGCACCCATTGAGCCAGCTCCACAAGCTGTCTACACATAAATTAACCGCATCATCCTTCAATGAGGTCCTCAATATCCATTTCACACCACGGTGGCAACAATAATCCGAGATTCAATTGGTTTACATGTGACTGGGCTCCTGTACATATTTATACGCCACCATGAGCATTTTGTCTCACTTCAGGACGCTTTATTTACAGTGATGGTCCTCATAATATCCCTACTTCAAATACATCCCACTTGTTATGTCAAAATGTAGAAGGGAGTGGCCCTATTGACATTTCCCTGGGAATTTAATTCATA
This sequence comes from Allacma fusca, assembly GCA_947179485.1. NCBI lineage: Eukaryota > Metazoa > Arthropoda > Collembola > Symphypleona > Sminthuridae > Allacma > Allacma fusca. The sequence continues at coordinate 67,120,384 of OX359246.1, forward strand.
TGGAATCTATGTAATTATGTTCCCTGGGTAGATTTTTGGCTCCGCAAATTTTGCGGGGGTAATTATTTCAATTAAGGGAAATTTTGGCAGTCACACTTGTGCAAATTATATTTAAAAAGTTTAAAAATCTAAATTGGGTGAAAACATTTTATGTAAATTATAAGGGATTTCTATTTTTAAGACATTTATTATAAAAAGTCCCACCTATAATTTAAAATGTACGGTTCAAAAATAAGTGTATAGTTAATTACGTGAAAATTATCCCTGGGGAATTTCCTACAAGGACATTAAAACCAGTGGTCATCTTTCACTTGAAGAGCATATTATTACGAGGAAATTCTCCTTTGGGTGTGACAATATTAACCATGATGCAGTTCCCTGCTCCAACCACGTCGCGTGGGAGGGATCATATTAGCATGATCAAAAAGCAGAAATTAAAGTAAAGAGCCCCTCTCAAGATCATAAGCTCCATTATGAAAATCAGCCGTTTTGAGCCAGAGCCCAAGTTAGCCGGCTGCTGTACTAACTAAATGGTGGGATTAAATAAACGTAGAGTTGTTTACATACATTTGTTCCCCATAACCTCCAAAGCTTGAGGCTTTTTCATGGGAAAGAGGACTCCGTAATGAAACATTAATTTTGTCACTTGTCCTGGCCACCACCGGATTTGTCACGCACGGAATTTAAAATTAACTTTCATTATACTCATTTTTATTAAATACTCCTTACAAAGGACTTGATAACACGTTGGGGTAATGGCTTCCCCCGTGCTAATACATATCATCAGGGAAATTACTATCCTTTTTCCTAAATTTTCCCTCAAAAATTATACGGAGATTTTGATGATCTACAAACAGACACCTCGGAATTCATAATAGAATAAATACAAAAAGGAATCCCAGTCATTTAGCGCTTCTGGTGTATTTTACTGTATTATTGAGCCTGTGTGTTGGAAATTCAAACAAAACTAATAACTATGAGGGAGAACTTTCCGTTTGAAACATTATATACTGTTTGTAAAGGCTCAAATCCAGTTCAAATAGGTACGTATCTACGTGTCATCTCCGTAACCACATTTAACATGATAGGCTCCAAAACATGAGGATCAAAAACATGATTGATACTTGTTTCGTGCAGCCACGGCCCTATACCGGCCAATAGGACCTTATTCTCTCGAAGAATTGTTTCTTCGTGTTCCGTCAGTCTCTGAGACATAATTCGAAAATACAAGACTCCGTAACGATAGATCAGGGAAAATGCCCATAAATTTTGTTCCCCTCTAAATAAAAAAATCTTACATTTGTATCTACTCTTTCAGAGCTGACTATATATCTTGAGTTTTCAATCGTACAATTACATACTAAATGTATGTACATATGTGTACTCTCTGTATAGTCTGTAGGTTTTAAGCAGAGTCGGATTTTGAAGCATTTGGGTCTCTATTTTGAAGATGTTTTTTTTGATATTTATTTTGTTTCCTCTTAATGTCTCCAGAAGAGTTTTGTGTACATTTTGACTTAAATGGGTCTCATTTGCTAGAGTTATGAGTTATGGGGAACCCGGGCTCATGTGTATATTTAGGAGTGATTAAGAACCATCCGAAGAAAAGTTATTGAGTGGGGTGTCTAATTCCGACTTGATCTCTTCTCTCGTCAAGGGAGAATAAACTGCCCGTGTGTGCACACACCTTTTGTGGAGGTAATGTCTTTCCTCTCTCTCTCTCTCTCTCTCTCTCTCGTGTGTGTGCCATTAGTCGTCGTATTGAGGGAAGAAGTTGGAGAGCTCACCCGAGGATAACCACCTCTGGAGCCTCCTCAATGGTCTAATCGGAGGGAATTCTGGGAGAGGACCAAGACACTATTGTAAGAGAGCATCTCTCTCTCTCTCTCTCTCTATAACGGAACGGTCTGGAAGGCACAGAGGGCAAAAGGCTTGAGAGTGACTCAAAAGTTGATCTTTAATTGGAGGATACTTGGAAAAGGGAATGAATGGTAGGGGTCATTATGGGTCTGTAATGCGTCTGGATCTTGTCGACTGTCTCTCTCTCTCTCTCTCTCTCTCTCTCTCTGGTTCCTTTGACGCGGGCTGGGAAACTCCAACAACGGATAATTATATGATGAAGTCCCACATTTTCTTCCCGTTCCCTTCTTCAACGTCTTTACCTGTGAACCTCCTCATGCACCTACATATGAGTCCTCCCTCCAGATCCTGACTCTCTTCAAGACAAATTTCCAGGAAAAGCACGGAAGATAATGTGGCTGAGGTTAGGAACCAAAATAAAAATCTCTCTCTCTCTCTCTCTCTCACTCTGACGGAACACACATCCACATATCCACCCCGGACCAATTTACCGTCTGAACATTAAAAAGTCCATGAATGTAGTCATTCCGAGAGCTCAGGTATAGGGTCGAGGCACACACACTGGCGACGGCAGAAGACAAGTAACCCTTAAATGTGAGCATTTCGGTTTACTCTCCGCCTGTCATCAGTGGACAAGGATGAAAGCGGGATGAGCGGCGAATTCTGACGGAGACGGGATCTGTACGAAGGGAGAGTGACTGAGAGAGAGAGAGAGAGAGAGAGAGAGTGAGAGAGCGCAAAGAGGTCTTCAAAAAAGTCCAGGGGATGCAGAGAGAGAGAGAGAGAGTGAATGTAATATTTTGTGGAGAGTCTTCTTCTGGAACGAGTCCCGTCGGACAGTCGTGGAAAATAGCTCAACAACTTTTCAAAAGATGTTCGGCTGACATGACAGCCATCATCACACACAACAAAATCTTTTTTCTTAGACTTCTCAGGTTTTTTGACGGGGCTGAGAACAACATTTCCACCAAGGCAGGAGTCTTCATCATGTACACACACACTCTCAACTCCAACACTGCCAACAGACACAATCATAACAACTGCGGAAAGTCCAAAACATACATAGCACATGGCGTTGTTGAAGGTTCCGTCCAAGTACATAGGACGACTCCTCAGTAGAGAATACATAATAAGAGCTAAATATCTATATATTCCTCAAGAAATTCCACCGTACCTCAAATTAACCATGCATAGGGGGGGAAAATAATACTCTTAAAGGGAAAAGGTATAGGATTTGCCTCTATATGAAGAGTCAGAACTTTTGACTGAAAGGGCTCCTCGACTCCCTCCGCCTAATTATCCACTCAAGGGTCAACAATTGTCGGGAGAGAAAATTAGCAGACGTAAAGTTTTTTGCTTCAAAGAGCGAGAGAGCGAGAGGGAGAGAGAGAGAGAGAGTCAGACCCAAAAACGGTATAACTACTCAAGTGGGGGACAACAGCACTTATAATTTTTCTCAGGAGCCTATTCCCTCCAACAAAGGGCTGAGACGAGAAGAGAAGCCAAAGAGGATATATAACCACCATCCTGCGACTGCATTGTCTTCGCAAATCAAGCACTAACTTAATGAATTATTGCTGAAATGGTTCCAGACATTTTTTTTAAGGACGAGCCTCAGTTTTTTTACGACCAATTCTTAACTCTGTTAACTCATCTGTGTGCTTTGCTCCTCTTGAGGATGGATTCAAATGAGCCCTTAAATGCTTCAGTAATTTGAGCAATCAGGGTAGTATGAGCACCAACGCACAAGGAAGATGCTATTTATATAAGAGATGCTTAAATATGCCATTGCTGTATAGATAGATAGTGTAAGCCAGCCATAATAATAATTATTGGAGGTGTAATAAAAAAAATCACGTTTAAAAAGTAAGACTTTCCTGGGATCCTTGGCATAATTACGCGTTCCACAAATCCTACTTGGAGTGTAACTAGAAATGATGGTTTGGGCTGAGGCAGAAATTTGTATTTACAAAACCTCTTTGGTACGTTCAAAAATCTCAGTGAGATCTTAGGTAAAATTTGGCAGCTTGGATTTGAATGAGCAATGAATATTTGTTGGCTGCAGGACAATTATGGGAGGACGGTGTGTGTGTGTGTGGAAAAAGTGCGAAAGCTTTAACAATTAGTGACATTACAAGAGGTAGATTTTCCTGTTAGATTTTTTTATTATCCCTTGCCCTGATACTTACTCATATGGGGCTGGAAGAGATAGATCCCTAAAGGACATAGGGTTTTTGGGAATCCTGGCAGAACTATAACTGTCTGTTGATGGGAGTGTTGTGAGATTTGGTTGGTGTAATATTGAATTGTAACTAATATATATGGGGATGGGGGGGGGGAGAAATACTACAGCATTCATGTGTTTTCATCACTCGAAAGGTTTCGCTTCAAATGGGCGGTGAGACTTCAAAGGGTTTTTTAGCGGCTTTTGACTCCATGTATTATGATGGAGAGACTCATCTAGGGCTTCGGTTATCACCGAATTAATTCTTTTTTGGCTACCTGGCTGTCTCCAATACACTTCTTGTGTCATTCCCGCTGTCTACACAAGTCCTGAGCCATTCATCACAAAATTTTTTCTATGTGGTCTACTATAACGTGGTGCCCATCTAAAAGACAGTCCACTGACTCCTAGTATCTCAATAATGGAGAGAGCTATATGGATCCTAGATATACATATCCTGGGAATATATACCCTCCTGGCAGCCATAATTCTCTCAAATGAGAGTGTCTCTATATCTACACGTAATTACATATAGATATAGACACGACTCTCAGGGAAATTATGGCTTTATATAATTACATATGGAATTACATATATAAGTTCATGGAGGACTCGTGTGTGTACTAAAACTATATACAAATCCCTTGATTCACACCTAGTAAAAAATAGTAGTACAGTGGAAGGTACAAAAGTCTAAGTCTCCATATGTTCCTTCATAGTAGGCTCGGACGTTGGAATGATATACGAGGGGATAGATATTTGTCTTAATCCAATCCTTGTATAATCTCTGGCTCATCACAGACTAGTATGCGAGGAAAACAAGTTACGCGAAACTACAATAATTTTTGGATTTATACTCAATAAGTGAAGGAAAAATAAAAAATACAAGAGAGAATTCCCTGCTTCCCTTCACGCCACAGCATGTGTGCACCTGCAGAACAATCAGCTCTCGAAGCAACTCTCAAATATCGTCAAGGTCAACTACATCCCTCCTCACTGTCAGTTCGTTCGCCGCTATATATTCCTTCAAATGTTATGGAAGTACTTCTGAATTTCCCAGCTATCAACCATTCCCAACATTATACTACTACATACTAGAATCAAACTTTGAGCAGAGAGGCCCAGAGAGAGAGAGAGAGAGAGAGAGCACCGGCTCTAGTAGTAATGTGTATAGTCTCTCCCAACGTCCCAGAAAACATAGGAGTTATGAAGAGAGAGAAGACAGACACCAGAAGAGAATTATTGTTAAAGAATGATACACAACACTCACTCTCCCCTATTAATCCTCACCACTATCTTTTCATATGGAGTACCTTTTAACGGGCGGAAGCAAAATTGTTGAATGTGTCAACCGACATTTACTCTTAAGTTATAGTCATTGTTATTAGCTACATACAAATCACTCAAGGGAGAGAGAGAGAGAGAGAAGAGAGAGAGAGAGAACAAAACCCATTGAAACCTTCCCATAAGTCATAGAACACTTCAACTCTACTATAACAGGCCCGCAGCTAATTTTCAAATCTAGAGTTATAACTATACAGACACATAATCAAATTAACTTATATGTTTACATCTACGCTCATACTATTCTCAGTCAGTCTCTAGAATTTTTAAATATTCATTCAGTACTGCATGTCCTGAGGAGCTATGAATATTGATGGTATTGACAGGGTGTGGGATGGACACTACCTGCAAATTATTTTACCTACTGCAGATATTCTACATATGTACGTTAGGTTGACGTATGTACCATGCCCTCCGTAATAATAATTCTAGCTTGTAGTATGCACTGGATTTAAGGGGGATTGTGGGGGCTGAGACCATATATCGACCTGAATAAACATTATTATTATCATCTTTCCATACAATAAGTACTGATCATTCAGAAATATGGTCACTGTCGTAAAGGACCTTTACATATGGACGTTTTCGGAAATTGTTATGTGAAATGTTGATGGGCCTGAGTCCAGTAGGACTTAAAATGACGTGATTTCTTTGGGATCTAAAATTATTGCTGAAAATCGGCAATAAAGGTTTTTTATAGAAGATTTGTTGGGAAACCATGGTTAATTGTCAACAAGGACGAAACACGGGTGATTGGAGCTAACAAGGTTTCAGGTCTTAAAGTATCAACAGATTTTGGTGGCCATATTTAAGCCTGTTGTAAAAACAGTTTGTTTCTATTATTTTATCACGTAACTCATTCCAAATATCTAGTACTATAATAATAAATTGACAGGAGCATTACTACATTGGATAGGCTGCATGGATTGTTAACAATCCTTTGAAATGTCTGGATACTTTTGTAGTCTCTTGAGAATTGAAATTATTTCTCGAATATGAATTGTACAAAGATAAGATGGTTACGACAAAAGCTGGATGTTTAGCTATTTGGGATTTTGAGTCTTCCACAATTTCGGTGCTGTCGGATAATTTGAAATAGTTTGCTTTGAGCCTAAAAAATCCTGAATGGAGAGTCAATAAAATTCCCTATAATAGTATAATTATAATATTATATACCAATAATGGTAACGTAATCATCGGAATTAGAATAATCATAGGTAAATTACATTTGATACTCAAGAATCGGAGCATTTTGTTCCTTAAACACCGGGTTATTTTGTAGTAGTTTCATTTCCTTGGATTTTTTAAAATTGGTAGTTTTATCTGTAATGTAATTTACATATGTGACTAGTAGAGTAGCAGATATATGTCTATGTATAATCCTAGTTTGGTTTTTAATAAATTTTCTTTTATTTGGATTTTTATAAAAATCTGTAATAATTTATCAAAGGGGATATCCATGCCCTGTGTGTACATGTACAGTAGTCCGAAGTTTTGTGTCTTCGTGTTGAGTGACAATCTTTCAGAAGATATTGAAAAGTTTAAGGGAACTTTTACGGAGTGATTATAATGTCTCTCAAAGTTCGAGGGATCTAGTAACTTGTCTCACTTGAGCCGAACTCTTGAGAGTGAATGTGTCCGTCGAATTTAAGAGATATTGAGAAATCAGAAAGTACGGAGATAATTCCGGCTGCTCGTGTCTGCATGTGGCAGGTTCAAGTTCATTCATTTTTCAAAACTCTTCTGTCTGCCTTTCATTCGGAGTCTAATACATAGGGTTGGTGTGTACTACACAGGGACATGGGATAGGAATTCCTGAGATGGCTCCCAGACCAGACCAAACTACTACTGCAAAATCCCATTTGTATTTAGCCTATTTTAGCGGCGGTGGATTTGTTACCCGGAGGGGGATTCTTCCCACAATCAGAGGGCCTCTATGTGTGTACGAAGGAGATAATATCCGTAAGGTACGTATTATATGTCTAATTTGACTCCGTCCGTAATGTAATCTGCAGTTGATTATTAAATAATTGCTGACATTCAACTTGAACCACTCAACTATCCAGTTTTTTTCGGCTCAAGAAGCTTTTGCAATTTTTTAAGGGGCTGTCTCACTCTATACGTAACACTGAATTGCCGTGTGTTCCGATCCCAGCACTATAGGATTATTCCTCTCATATACATATGTACATGAATGGTTTCACTCACAGAATAATTTCTCACGGAAAATAAGGGATTTGAAAAATACTGTAGATCCACTGTAGCACGGTGTCTACTCTAAGAGAGCATCATTATAAACAGCCGGTACAAGATCCATTTGAAATGTATGTGTTAATAAATTAAATTAAATTCTTATTTAAAATAATTTAAAGCCTAACAATTGAATGATGTCCTTGCAGGGATTCGATGTGGGATTCCTAATCCGCTATAAAAAAAACTGGGCATGGAACATCGTTCCTTGAATTTGCACTTGCAAATAACTAACTTTCCGCACCAATTAGCTCTCGTAATTATTGGTTTAATAGTATAAATGGATGAGGAAAATAATCCAGAGGGAAATAATTTTTTTGAAGCAAAAATAATAATTCTTCTCAGGAACTCAAATTCGAAAGTATTGACATGATGATTTCAACACACTCAATTAATACCTAATACATATTTTCCCAGGATTAGGAAATCCAACGAGGTGCATAAGTATCCATAAATCAGTTAGAGGCTCATTTCTCACGCCTACATAGCTCTCAGTTTTGATGAGTGACAAAAGTACAGACTTGCAGTAATTATTATTAGTTCAATTTGATTGGTGGTGTATTTGTATAACTGAACAATACAATTATTATAGACGAGAATCTTATATATCTACGGAAAAATAAAACCACTTCCATGGAAATCCCTGTTTGATTTAATTTCTTCAGAGTTTAAAAACCAAGGGAGTGCCTTGATTTGTACTAGGAAAACATTTTCGCATATTTTTTAAAAACAGATGCTACAAATTGTCTCGAAGGGTTCTAGGAAATAGCTTCCAGGCTCAAATCAAAATGTTCACATAACCTGAGATCCGCAGTAGGAATTCAAGTGTTTTGTAAACACTAATAAAAATTTATTTAAAATACTACATACATACAGGGAAGTTATAATTTAATCTGAGGATTTTAAAGACTCCTTTTTCGAAACAGGAGATGAATTATTAATTTGACAGCTCGAACATTTAGTTCTCAACTGCATTTTCAAGAGTAGCTTCTACACAAGAAGAATTTATTTTGCGGGGGACATCAATTTTGTAGTGAAAAATAAATTTGTGAAATGTGAGAATTCCATTGTAAGAAAAATGATGAGGTTTTTGAATTGCGTGTTTACGATAGGACTTTATGCTTATGCTGGAATTGCTTTGAATGGTATTTGATCAAATTATCCCCATATGTGCTCAGTTAGTTCCAAGGTATGAATTACCCTGTATTTGCACTCGTAATAATAATGACACTGTCCCTGTATACAGCCCGTCATGTAAAACATGAGCCACGACATGGTCACGAAGACTCAGGTGACAGGAACATCTTGGATGGAGATCCCGATAAGAAAAGAACTAATATCTTCTAAATCCCTTTGTGCCTTTATACCCCAACACAGAGTCAACACTCACAATCAGGGTACAAATGGTCCGAGGGACTCAAGACTAGATGTAAAAAGGACCGACAAAGGACAGACAACACTCATGTTAACAGGCTTCCCCACGTGGCTCCCTTTCAATGAGAGATACATGTCAAAGCCCGTGCCGTCCTCACCCGTGTGATGGAGCTATGTATGTAGGTGGGTTCCAATTATTACAAGACTAACATGGTGGTGCCAAATGCAATAATTCTATAATCTACAAAACTACACTACAAAATAAGCCACAATATCAGACTGACAGATCCGACAATCCAAGGACTACAAAAAATGGAGCTTTGAATCCGTGAAAGCTTACACACTAGAGATATCAAAATGCTTCCTTTAAATATTCCTTATTTCCTGTATTATTTTCAACAGACAAAAAATTCACAAGGAATCCATCCCATCCTCACTATTCTAAACTATTGTAAGAAAAAACGCCCAAATGACATTTACCCCAGAATACAGTACAAATCTTAGAGGTTCCATATAGGATTTTAAGGGATTATATAATCCTCCAGCCCGTATCAAATATCAAACGTATCTTATCTCATCCCGTTTTTTTTAAGAGGAAGGATTCTCTTTCACTTCCTCCCCCCTCCCCCAAAAAAAAATATATAATAGGATTTATAGGTATACATTGAGATTTTGAGGGGAAATAGGAAAATAAAGGAAGCATATTGACAATTAAGACAAATACATATAGCAAGGTTGGTTCTTACCGATCTGTCCAGAAGACTTGTCTGCGTGTGTGAGTATAAATCAGGCCGAATGGCCGGGTTAATATCAGTCGTCAGCATGCTTACTTCCCAATTATCTACTTTTTTTACTCCACCACCAAATGAACTTGAAAATCCCAACTCAATCTCGGAAATTATACCTATAAAAAAAACCTATTGAGCCCCACACTAAATCCCCCCGAAAATCATAGCAGGAGTAGGAGCAGTAGCATCAGTGTAGTTGTAGTAGTAGTAGTAGTAGTAGCATGGTCCAAAAAAAATATTACACCACGTTTGTGTTTGTCTCGTCCCTCTTTTTTTAGTGTGCAGAGACCCAGAAGTAAGTCACAGGGGAATGTTTCTTTAACAATTTTATAAATTATATGATTTTACTTGGATTTTTTTTTGTATTCTTAAATTATTAAAATCCAGACGACTGAATTATATAAGAGAGAGGGAGAAACTGGGAGATTTCCTTTTCGATGATAAGTTCTGTATAAACTCCCTCCTTGTTTTTTTTTCCTCTCTCTCTCTCTCTCTCTCTCTCTCTTTCGCAAAAGTAAGGTAAGTAATGAGGACTGATGTTGGTGAATGTGTGTGAGACTTGTGAAGAAGAAGAAGAAGAAGAAGTGAGATTAATTAATTTTCAGGAGGTTGTTTAACGATGATGAACTGGCTGAAATAAAGGTTGAGCTCTCTGACAAACAGGTAGGGATAATGATTGGGTGAGTCGTGGCTTAACTGATGGTTAGATTACACATTAACATTACCTCCATGCATAAGTACTTCCAACACGGACTCACAAACAGCACTTGTTCTTGTCTCATTCAATCAGAAATGAACTCTTGGGGGGAAATTCCTCTCAAAATCCTCCACTTTCTCCCGGGAAATGAATCGTTCTCCTCCAAGCTCTTTACAGCTGGATAATAGCGTCCTCATTTAGAAGGATTTTTACCGAAAGGGGTATTTTTAGGGAGGGGGAGTTTGGGAGGGATGGGGGGCGGGTCACAACCTTCCCGGAAAAAAATTTCTCTCGCCTTTGCAGCACCTTCCAACAAAATCCAAGCAGTTGTGGGGAGGGATAAAAGGGCGGAAAAATTCCAAAGGCCTGAAACCTTTTCAAAATATTTTCCGAAATCTTCCGAGTTTTTTTGTTTTGTTTTTTTTTTTTAATAATCAAACTTATACAAATTTCCTTCACTTTTTGAGAATTTTCCGGTCGAACTTTTTTCTTTACAACTGGGTTGTGTCAAATCATTCAATGTAAATAAATAAAACACCGGGGGTTAAAACCATTGATTTCACTGGGATAAATTTTGTATGTATATTTTTATTTTATAGCCTTAATATAATAATTAGGCTTTGTAAATTTTTAGGAGCCCTTAGAATTTCATGGTGTTAAAAAATATTTGTTGTAAACGTTCGGGCAGAAGAACTGTTCCCTATATGAGGGCTCTTGAGTCCAGAGTTGAAGCGAGTGAGCGAGGATGGGCTAGTGGTATAAATTGGAGATTGATAAGACTTACTCCTCGTCCTCGTCGGATCACGAACTGACTGTGACTATACAAGAAGACTAAGCTTGCGGGAGACGTTCACTCGTTTACAGGGAAGAAGCTTTAAGGGACTCTCGGATGCACTGGTTCTAATCTGAGTCCCCTCGCCTGTCGTATTGGCTGTGTGTATTGTGGGCTCTGACTCTGGCTCTGGCTCTGTCTCTGGCTCTGACTCTGTGTGTGTGTTTGGTTTGTGTGGATGCGTATGTACAAGGCAGGAGAGGGAAACGAGGGATTCGGGAATAAGTGGCGAAGGGGAGGTTCAGGAAATGATGGGGTGGCTGAAAAAGTATTGATGGAGGTGTATCTCCCTCCACGCCCCGTTTGTCCTCCAACGACACGCCCAACAGAAGGAGCCAGCAACGGAGTCAAAAGAACCTCCAAATTTCCTTCATGGAGTGGACCAAATATCATGGTCCTGGACCCACCCCACTATCTCAAAGGTGGAACGCAACACCCACCATCACGCCCAATTCCCTTTGCTCTTTGCTCATGACCAGCCAACAGCAATGTTAAGAATTAATCAACCTCATAATATTTCTCGTATGCTTGTGACTTGTGTGAGTGAGTCTCCACGCTATATACTATTTTATATCCCTCTTTATACATAGTAGATGAGTACTTATATCTATATACTATATACTATATACTATCATCATTTAACGAGCGTATCCGTCCCAAACTGGAAATAATCCCTCATAGTTTAAGCTCCTCTCCTTTAATATCTTTCAAGTAATATTCACATGCCAAAAAAAAAAACGCTGGTAGTCAGGGCTTTTTAATACACTCACTCGTATATAGCTGAGTCTCTCTCTCAGTAATGCTCTTTTACAATAGGAATTGCTACACAGAGGAGCTATTCATTTAACGTGTCCCAAAAGATAGATGCGTCCACGGGACTCTTTTATGTACCTTTGAGTAATTATTAACACAGTACACAAATTTTATATAGGGATTAGTATTTCCTGAGGAGTCTCTCAAGACATTGTCTGTCTCTCAATGTAATGTAATGTGTTTGTATGTATCAATGAAATTTGTTTTACAAAACCCTTCAATTTTTTAACGGGCATACTCTGTCATGGGATATTTATTTGACAGGTGATTTGTTAATTGTAGACTACTGGGAGGACTACTGGCAGTGTTATTTTTATTTGATGTTGGAATTGACGTGGAGTCCGGTTTACTGGGGATTGACTTGAATTGTGTCATTTTCTAGAGGAAATTTTGATACTTGGGGGTGATTATGGAGTCATGGGGGTGTCATTATGCTGTTAGAATACAGTGCTGGAGTGGATTATTGTCTTGGGGGCTAGTTCATTGTAGTCATTTTGGAAGGTCTATTTGGGTCATGACCAAGAGGGGGAAATGTATCAATTGATTGGGATTTATAGGACCAATTGACATTCAGGATTTTGAAGGGAATTACTCTTGTGACCTTTAACTTTAGGCAGGGATTTTTATTTTTTTCGGTGGATTCTGCCCTGCTACTATTTGGCGGGTTTGCGTTTTTGGTGAGGGGATTCAGAAAGTTGATTATTAGATGACATTTTTTTTTATGTACTTGGTATTTTTGCTCATAATTTCCGGAAGATAAACTTTGATTGAGGATCGAATCGAAAGGGGGAAATTAGTTCTATAGATAGAGTTCCTGCCCTGGTGCGTATAATTTAGAATTTTTTGAGTAAGATTTGGACTGGAGATGATTGGTATTCAAGGATTTACTGTATTTTTTGAATTTACAGGCAGAATTAGGAATTTTCAGGGGATGCGAGGGTCACGTCAAAATTTACATCCCTCAGTTAATTTTTACGCGGGGCAAAGGCGTGAGCTAAGGAATTTTTGAGTGTATGGTTTCCATTCATTCGAATGTGGGTAAAATTTTAAGTACAGTTTAATAAATGTACAGTTTTGAGCACCAAAATGCGTACAAGGAATTATTTTAAACATTGTAATTATATTAATTTAGCTTGTATAAAGAAGACACAGACGCATTATAGTAAACTGGAATGAATACGAACGAAATTTTGGGTGTACGAAAATGCCCGTAAATGTATATCGTCAGAAAAAATTCAAACTACAATTTGTTTGAGCATCAAAAGATTCTATGAAAAGAAAATTGTTTCTGAAATAACCTAGTACTTTTTTGAAGTTTGTTGAAGATACTGTTCAATTATATAATTTAATCTGTGTAATCTCACTATAAGTGATAGATAAGACAACAGACAGCCCCTCCTGCTCTGAGCGTGTCTGTGTATAGGTGAATGAAAAAAAAACAGTTAGATGCGTTCCCATTTACCACAATGTTAATTTTGTTCCTTATGAGTTCATGCCGGTAAAACGTCAAACTTTATCCTTTTAGGGTAGCCCTTATACTTAGCGTGAACTGTAGTATTGGCATAAATTATGTATACGCATACAACAGTTCCCAATGCTCTGGCAATAGTCCAATGGATTAACGACTCCCGGTGAGAGAATAATTTCGCCGCACGATATTTCATCCGCTGTGGCCTCCATCTTGTGGGGGAAAATGATAACTTTGGATACTAAGCTTTGGAGCAGAGTTACTCAGTCTTTGCGTGATTGTACACCGGGAACGTGGTTCAGCTCAAGTTTGGCACACGTGCTCTTCGATTCTAGCTATTTTCTGTTGTTTGAATTGTTGCAGGGTTGGTCATTCGAATCGGAATTACTAGAATTGGATTCGATATTTCATTCCTATTTTTGGTAATTACTTTTACCGGAATTGGTCTTCTTAAGTATATTTTTTCAAGTGTTTAAATCCATATTGAATCGAAAAGAAATATCTGTATTCGAATTAGTATTCAAAATATATTTGAATACAGCATCCAATGCTTAGATATCGGGAAAATGCGTGACATATTGAAGCTACCCTTGTAAATTTAAACGAGCAAAAATAGTTTTTTTACCCCGCCATAACATAATTTTAAAACAACTTACTCGTTGGGATACAAAATGTTGCATTACGTTTGTGACTCCTCAAAATGATGCAGAGCAAAGACACTAATTTTATTTCCGGAAATGAATTTGCTGCAATCCAGGCCATCAATTTATTTGTCAGTAATTTTCTGCCGTGGGATACAGAGGGAAACAGCATGCAGCCTACTTCTCAAAACACTTATTGTTAGTGCAGGTATTTTGTCTATTAGAGTACCCCTGAAGACACTAAAGGAGAACCAACTAATTATATGCGATAATGGTACTTGTGTAGATTAAACAGTAATGCCATCTTAAAATTTTACTGGCATAGCATCTGGCTTCATTGCATTCATAATTAATTTTAACTTAGACACTTTCTCGCCTAAATTTAGTTGTAAAGTTCAGATATTTTTTGGGGCTCTAGTAGTTCCTGGCAAATGTGGGCGCCTCCCCTACATGTAGGGCCTACAAGTAGGCAAAATCTAGGCTGCAACAAAATGCTCTTGTTAATTGTAGGCATTAAAGGATAGGGGGATAACTTGTTGTGTAGATTGCCTATAAAATGTGTTGGGCATAATAACTTATTCGTATAAATGTAGGCTAAATGTAGGTGCAGATTTTACATGCATTTGTATGTTAGGTTGATGTACTTACTATGCTGTGGACATTTTCTACTGTTTAAATAGTGCTTCCTTAATTTGTTTACTAAAATTGATGAATAGCTAGGAAATTAATGTTGTTTCTAAGTAGTAGTCGGAACAGTTCAGTTCGATTCAAAATTTGCAGTTCAGTTCAGTTTTAGCACTGAACTGAAACGAAAATTCGGTTTCGGTTCAGTTCAAGCAAAAACAGTTCAGTTCAGTTCAGTTTTACCTGATGAACTGAACTGAATCGGTGAATCAAACAATTCAGTCGCAGTGTTTGGTAAACAATAATAATTGCGGGTGTACACACATAAAGCTCCGAATTTAGTCATCCGAGTCAATCCCAGAAAAAAACTGATTTTTTTGCTCTTAACTTGTTCCTAATCGCATTCAACATAGCAATCAGTGCACTGGAGAATGCACAAATGATATGCTCTTGATGATGGTAATGTACACTGGAATGGTCCTGTTTCAGAATCAACGTTTAGTAATCCGTAATACATTGCTTCCTTTTAGCATTACATCTTTGGGCGAATTCAGTATCTACATTTTCCTTAGGATTCGTTTTTTTAATTTTTTTAGCTCCGTAATCAAACCAGAATTTTAAGTACTTGTTGAGGTTTTAAAGAAAATAGTTAGTGCGAAATGCAACTTCTTTAGCCCCATGTTTGGTCCGGCAACAGCAATGTCCCATAGAATTATTAAAAGAACATTTTTGAAATAATAAAGTAATTAAAAAACTGTTGATTATTCGTTAATTTACTATACATGGGAATGACAGATAAGAATGTACTTTGGTTGCCAAGGCTATAGATAGTA
Source organism: Allacma fusca (assembly GCA_947179485.1). Taxonomy (NCBI): domain Eukaryota; kingdom Metazoa; phylum Arthropoda; class Collembola; order Symphypleona; family Sminthuridae; genus Allacma; species Allacma fusca. The sequence continues at coordinate 67,136,132 of OX359246.1, forward strand.
ACAGGTTCGGCCAAATCGCACGTAACAATGAATAGGGCGGAGAGGTGGACAAAAGGGGGCTGTGACGTCAGTAAAAGTGATCTCAGCGCGCGCTCTACTTGTCTTTAATTGACAATCTTTATAGAAGCAAATAAAATTATTTAATGTGAACTTTATTTGTGCAATAGCGGAATGTAAAAACACTAAAAATATTAAACAGAGTAGACGATCAGATTTAATATTTTACAAGTTCCCTAAAATTCTCAAACGGCTAAGATTTGGGTTGTTAATTGTAAGAGGAAAGAAAATGTAAATTGTTGTAACTGCTAGGATTTGTTTACATCATTTCAGTGAAAGTGATTATGTCTGGGATTTCAAAAATGAACTTTTGGACTTGACACGTTGACACCTAAAAAATATTAAAAAGTGCGACCGTTTCCAATGTGTTTCCATTCAGAAAGCCAGTTTCCTTTCAATTAATTCGAAGTAACTCTACACAAAAACAGAATTTACAGATGAAATTAACAACTTATTGGAAAGCATAACAAATTTAAGGTGATCATAATTAGCTTATGAAGAAACTTCGATCAATTATTTCAAAACAGAGAAGTGAAATCGTGAAGATTATTTGTGTGATTCCAAAGTTCTAAGTCTAAAAGCTGCATTAAGTAAACACAAACCACTTAAATATCTCTTTCCCCCGACCAAGCAAAATTAATTAGTGGCCACTAAAGTGTCAACTGGAGCATAGGGGATATTTCAAAGGCATTGACAATCAAGTACCTAAGTACTAAAACCTATCATGTGACCAAGGAATATTTGCAAATTCCACTGCAATAACAGAACTTTATGAAGACGAACGAGCAAGTTGACTTTTGACGAAGACATTTTTACCAAACTTCCCGTTTTTAATTTGATTCAAAAAATAATAATTAGTCGGGATTTGGTGTTCACATCGAGTTTCACACGGTGTCGTTATTCAATTTAAAGGCATTGATGGAATAACCAAGATACAAATTTACAGAAACAGCAAGAAACGCAAGTGTCAGCTGGGATTTTTAATCTTAACTAATTCCCTGCTAAAAAGCAGAAGTCACGGGTTAATTTTGTGAACAGGAAACAATTTGTTAATAGCTCTGTTGTTGTCGTGGATTAATTTTAAATTTAATTGTAATACTTGAAAAGAATTAAAAATCTTATTCAAACTATTTTGCGAATTGTTTACATACTTGTGTAGTATGTGTAGTAAGAAATGACTTTTGATGACGTCACAGCGAGGGGGTTATTTCAGCATACGCTTTGGCCGAACCTGTTACTATCTATAGCCTTGGTTGGTGGCGACATTTCCAGCAAGGAGCCCGTCTGCAAACTGTTTGAACTGCAGTTTGCATTATACGGTTCAGTTCGATTCAAATACTGAATCGAACTGTTCAGTTCAGTTCAATAGCTGAACTGAACTGTGTTTATAATGAATCAAACTGAACTGAACTGAACCGAATCGGAATTTTTCGGTTTTGAACTGAACTGGTCCGAGTACTATTTCTAAGTGCAGTTATAAGTTAAATTTTTTTTAATTTTCACGAAGTATTCAAATTAGTTATCCTGAGGGTGCATGAATGGGGTTATGTACATGTTCTAAGTAAAAGAACACTTCAAAAGTCTTGCAGTAAGTTCACTAATAGTCATAAATAATGTTATTGTGTTTGTTTGCGATAAAGTTTTCCCAAGTGATGTCAAGGCCGGAGGGAAACTACAAACACATCTACATCTATATATTGGCGCTATTATATATACTACACATAATTGCCTTATTGTTAGTGGAGGTACTTTCATTATGTAAGCTATACCTAAGTTTGGGATGAATTAATAAAACGTATAACGCCGGGAGAACCCCAATTTGACATAGGGGAAATCCTTGTGTAGAAAGACAACTCAGGCATTCCTATATCAGCATAGATTCCCTATAAACTGTTACATATTACTCATAGGCGAAAATATAGGCTACAATTATGTAGGCGTAAATGTAGGCTCTAGATTTTTTCAAGAATATGCAGGCGTATAAGTAGGCTATAGTTTTCTTTTTTAAAAAGTAGGCATCTAGGTAGGCTTGCGAATAATCCTTCCATATATATCGATATGTTTTTAACGACATTAATGTAGGCAGGATCGGGTATTAAAAATGTATGTAGCAAAGATGGGCCTTTCAATTCACCTAACCTATTTCCTTCCTATAATTAAACTAACATAAAGCGCCTCCCTATAGTATAGTACACTCTTGCTTTAAGGGTACTTCAAACAGCTGTATTTGCATATTGTGATATTGTGATATCGTGAAATCGTGATATAAATTAGCAACCACCCACAGAAAGCTAATTATTTTACGAGAAGAAAATATAACAATGGAGAAATTATCGTTTGTATGAGTTAATCTCATATATCACAGGAGTATAACGACACTGCATTGATAATTTTTTCCAACAAGTTATACCTACCCAGGTGGAACTCCATTGGAACTTTGCCTGGTCGAAGTGTAGTCACACAAAAGTTCGAGAAGAATTAAAAATTTATAAAAAATATTTTATTAGATCAATTTTGTATCTCCCCCTTTTAAGTAAGTGTTCAACCAAACGCCTTCCTTAAATCCTATAAAAACTGAAGCAACACGAACTTCCTTCCTATAATATAGGAAACAGGGAGATGCCTACCTGCATGTATCGTTATAAATGTTCTTATAATTTTCCTTTTGAAAGTATCATACAACTATATCCTATTAGGAAGTTCAAAATCCAAAACTACTGCTTCCCTATATAAGTACACGCTTAAAGTCCCTACAGAAAACCGAAAACCCCGCATGTGTGTGTTCCAAATATCCTGTATTTTATACAGTATATTTATTTATTGCTACGTTGGTCCGTTGGTATTTTCCACGCTGAAAATTTGCTATATCAGTGTCGTCCAGAATATCCAGATGTCTTAACGAGTTATACAATGCTTTACTTCTCCGCATTTTTACAACCATTGCTAATTAGTTGTACTGTAAAAGGTAGGGAATTCCCAATGGAAACTTATACATTCCTCTTCGAAATTATATGCATACATACGTTTTATTATCCAGTGCGTGCATGACTATACCCCAGGGATGAAATATCGGAAAAATAAAAATTCCGATTCCAATTACAATATCCACTTAAATTTAATTTCGATTCCGATTCCGATGTATTCAAATAATTAATTTTGAATTCCGATACCAATTAATTCAAATATTTTAAAATAATTCCAATTCCGATTCCGATTCTATGCATATAACCTATAATTTATTGTTATTTTTGCCATTTTTAAGTCATTCTACCACGTCATTTAAACTTTGTTTACTCGAAGAAACAACATGTTTTGCAGGGATTCCTCCGGTAGTCGACCTAGGTTATAGTTTTAAATTAAACGTAATGCTAAGAAATGTCCTCCCACAGTAACCTAAGTTGCTGGAATGTCAATTGCTGGAGAATTTCAGAAAATTCGGAATCATTCCACCACTTAATTCTTTTGTCCCTTGTGCGGTCCATTGTTAATGTAATGTAATGTAATTGATTTATTGCGTCAAACTTACTCAATGCAAGCACTGTTTTCCAGAAGCAGACAATTATAATCAACTAATTTGCTACAAGAGAGAATAATTATAAACTGTTATCAAATATTTGTGTATCTATCTGGGCTTGGAAATTAGCCATTGGCGTAATTCAATCTGGAAAGATTTGTGGTTATTATGTGTATGGACATGCGTAGGTATTAGATTCCAGATTTTGGAAGTTCGGTATTGGAAAGAATTTTGAAAGAATGTTGAGCGTCGTAGGATACGTAGGAAGTGTGAGTGTCTTGATGAACGTTGAGTGGGTTGTTTTGAGATTTGTTGTAGACAGTCGAGTTGATCTTGTTGATTTAACAATGTCTTAGTAATAGATGCTATGATATAAGTGTGCCTTTCACAGATTGAGAGTATGTCAAATTGCTCGTATAACTTAACAAGATCAAAGTTTTTGTGCTTATTTTTAGATCTATTTAACAGCTGGATTGGCATACGTCTAGAGTAGCTGTAATGAAAGCTATATCCTTTAAGTAGAATACATTTTAGGAAATGATTAACAGTATTTTGACACTTACCAAGTTCATCATTGCTGACTGCTCCCCATATAGGTAAGCCATAGTCAATCTGCGAGAATACCAATGACTTAAATAGAATATTCATAATTTTTGGATCAATGAGTCTTTTGTATCTAATTAATTGTGTACATTTAAATGAGATTTTTTGGTTTACATAATTTGCGTGCTTAACAAATTTGAGGTTTTTATCAATAAGTATACCAAGATATTTAAAGTAGTCAACACGCTTTACAGTTTTTGTACCACAATATATAGCATCAAATTTACATATATTTTTAGAGCCTGGCTTACAGAAATTAACAAATTCAGTTTTCATAAAATTCATTTCCATATTGTTTTGTAAACACCATGCGTGGATATTAGAGAGGACATTCTCCAGCTCAATTTTAAGTTTCTCAGATGTACTTTCTTTGCAAACAGTTGCTAAGTCATCTGCGTAGAGAGCCGAGTCATTTAAAATATCGCAAATATCATTAAAAAATAATATGAATAACAGAGGACCCAGGACACTACCCTGTGGAACTCCGCCATTCAGTGGAAATTTATGAGAGAGATACGTGTCAAGCTTTACATTAAATGTTCGTCCAGTTAGGTAGCTACATAGTATTCTTATGAGATAGTTAGGAATATTATATATGGATATTAGTTTTTGCATAAGTTTAACATACTTGATGCTGTCAAAAGCTTTTCGCAGGTCAACAAACAGTACAGAAACAAACATTTTCTGTTCCAGCGCTGTATATATTTTATGTGTGAGTTCTATTATAGCATGTAAGGTTGATTTGTTTTTACGGAAACCATACTGGGTCTTAGAGAGTAAGCTTTGGGTTTCTATAAAATTAGTGATTCTGGTTGCTATGATAGACTCAAAGATTTTTGATAGAAACGGGAGGATGGATATAGGACGATAAGAGGATGGATTATATTTGTCCGTGTTAGGTTTAAGTATAGGCGTTATTATGGCATTTTTCCAGACAGTAGGAAAACATCCTGTTAGGAGAGCATGGTTGAAAACATTAGTTAGTATGGGAGCAAATATATCTGGGAACATTTTTATAATTTTACTAGGTAGAGTTTTGAAACCAGTGGTTATTCCACAGAATACGTTGGTACATGTCTTTCATTTTTAGTTGTAATTATAGATTTCTGTTGTAGTCGTAGTAATCATAAACAAATTATTCTGCCTTTCTTTCCATTTTAATGACTACAATAAAGAACATTTAGTGCAAAAAACCATGTAGAAGTGTAAAATGTAAATGTACTATATAAAAGGTCTTAAAGGGTTCTTTATGGCTGTATATAACAATATCAGAAATGGAATCAGAATTCATTGGAATATCATTAAATTCTAACACCACTACCGATTCTTACTTTCCAATTCCGATTAGAATTCCAATACCCAATTTTACTGTATTTTTAATTCCGATTCCGATTCTAATACTTTGCATTTTCGGATTCTTTTCCGATTCCAATTCCGATTACAATCTTCAACCCTGCTATACCCCTACTCGGCATGTCGGCATCAGTAGCACACCTGCTCTCTTCCTATTATATTTACTTATGAAGCCCCTAGCCTAAATTTCCTAGGTGCCTATATTTATTCCCCAAACTTCCTAGAATATTTTATTTAAATATAAATCCCATTGAAACTTGCCTATATCCTAGCCTAGAACCTTGTTTTTTTCTTCGTCCCTAGAATTTTTGAATATCATAGGGCCTAGATATAGGCAAGGGGCCCATCTTTGGTATGTAGGATATAGGCGAGGCAAACTATTTTGCCCACCTTTGGCTCCAGGTATTAATATTTAATATCTAAAGTAATTGAATCATATTGGAATGTATAAACGATATTTGAACAAATGGGATAGGAATTTTCATTTTAAAAAACAAATTACATTTGAATTGGAATCGCTTTGGAATCATCTTAATCGAAAGCCTATCCATATATTTCGAATACTCCAGAAATTGATATCGGTGAAATACTTAACTGCCTGTTAAATATAATTAACTTTTTCAATTCAATTGAATTATTTACATGTCAGAAGTATAGTACACTCTTGCTTTAAGGGTACTTCAAACAGCTGTATTTGCATATTGTGATATTGTGATATCGTGAAATCGTGATATAAATTAGCAACCACCCACAGAAAGCTAATTATTTTACGAGAAGAAAATATAACAATGGAGAAATTATCGTTTGTATGAGTTAATCTCATATATCACAGGAGTATAACGACACTGCATTGATAATTTTTTCCAACAAGTTATACCTACCCAGGTGGAACTCCATTGGAACTTTGCCTGGTCGAAGTGTAGTCACACAAAAGTTCGAGAAGAATTAAAAATTTATAAAAAATATTTTATTAGATCAATTTTGTGAAAAGAATGCTTGGACAATAATTAAATACACTAGGATCATATGCTCAAGTGTTCCATAAATAAATGAATTAGTTCTTCCGGACCCTCAGCTTCTGTATCCCCAGTGATTCTAAAAACTCCATCCGTTCTTGAAAAGGAGCCCTGATCATCTTTGGGCTATCGTTTAAATCCAAATATTTAAGTTGTCCATTTGAGACAGGAGTGAATTCAACTCCCCGGAAGAACATTTTCCTATAACAACACAAAACTGAGCATTACTGTGTAAATACAATCGCAAATAATTTCAGGAACAAAAAGAATTATTACTCATTTTTTGCAAACGATGCCCACAATTTGACAAAATCTTTAGAGAATTTAGTATCCGCGTCCTCGTCCGGTGAAAATTTGAACACAAATGGGATCCAAAACAGAAGTGGGAGATCATCAGCATGAGCAACACCTTCAACCAGGGAACCCAAAATTATTTTGTCGTTCAAACTCAGATTATTACACATACTTGACTTACCAAAATCATTCGGAGCCATTCCCAGGAAAGCTTTATTGAAACACACTTGAATAAAAATTCCCAAACCGGTCAATAATTTCATTGGCAAGGATCTTTTATTTAATCGATGTATCGATAGATACAATGTTGTCGTTGTTACTCCTCCTCGTCGGCCCAAATGGTAAAGGTAAACTGGAGAGAATTGCTTCTGTATCGAAGCTGCATGATGCATATTAAAATTGAAGGATACGTCTGACATCAACTTTTTGTACTGATCTTGTTTGAACTGTATATTCAAATTCCTTGAGGCTGGAAAATAATATTCCCAAATTTTGTCCGTGAGTTCAGAATTGTTTGAATAATTATGTTGAATTCCAATGGCTCGCATGGTGTTCTCCTTCCATTTTGATTCATACGATTCCATAGTTTCAGGTCTTGTATAAAAACCTACAATGGTACAACAAGTTCTATAGCATTTCAATATTTTAAAACATCTGATATACATAAGCTGTTTCTAACATTTAATATGGTCTGGCAATGAATAGTAAAAATGCCTTGGCATTTCTAAAACAGCCACCCCTAATTTATCCGAACTCACATGCAGCAGGTAGTAAACCCTCATCCGCCACAACCCCAGTTATCCAAGGAACTCTATGAGCCAGCCCATTCTCAAGAATATTGAGGGGATGCCTTGTTAAAAATGCCTCTGAATCACTAACAGCTTCTATTGTAGGAGCAAATAGCCTTCCCTGTTTGTGCGGGTAAAGTATATAAAATGTGGCCTGTGGAACCAACAAAGATAAACTCACAATCAAGCTAAAAACTCAAAAATTGAAAAGTTTTAATTGCGCATGCGCCTGCACCATTTCGTTAACGTCCGCATTCAAAAGCTCCCTCCAACTCCGACTGCGCAAGCACATGACCAGCTCTTGGGAGTCATGCGAGGGGCAGTTAACTTTCTGGGCCAATTCTTCCGTCCTCCTTTTGGTCACTTCCATCGGATCAATGGACCATGGGTCCGTCGCTACTCCACTTAGAGAAATTGCCCGTTGGAAGAGTCCCTTGGATGATGGTGACAACATCTGATAGTGGACACTTGCTCCGCTGGGAATATAACAGATATGAAAGTGAGACCAAATCCACAAGTAAAATAAAATGCTTGACATGTTACCCTGTACCCAGCTGATTCTCCGAATATAGTGATTTCATCAGGATTTCCTCCAAAACTTTGAATATTCTGTTTAATCCATTTAAGAGCCAACGTTTGGTCCTTCAAACCCATGTTCCCTCTAATAGACTTATCTCCCGTTGACGTAAATCCTATTTTAAAATTATATAATATATGTATACATATATATATAAATTATTTCATAACCAATAAAAATACTCCATTTTATTTTCAAATTTCAAAAATATTTTATTTTGTCACCTAAGATTCCTAGTCGGTAGTTAAATGTGACCAGAATGACATCCTCGTCCATGAAATAATGAGGCCTGTAGTCAAAAGATCCCATGGTATTATAGCCTCCACCATGAATGTAAATCATTACCGGAAGATTTTTACCTCCGCCTTCGATCTGCATATATGAAGAGCACGAGAGAGTAAATTGACTGTTTTTGGCGCGCAAATTCGAATAGTGCTCGGTCAGGGTACGGGTAATGCTCTAATCCTTACTAGTAACAGCCCTGTGCTCCAGAGGGACAATTACTTGGAGATGTGGTAGTGTGAGTGTAGAGGCTAAACGGCTTACGCTAATCTTGCGCGTTTATATTAACAGTAGCGCGCGCAAATTCAATACCCACACCACACCCTCCATGAAGTGGGAATTAATTTGGAAGGATTACTCCTCCCTCGATCCCACATTCAGAGAACGACTCATAGAATATTTACACCCCCCCCCACCGCACAGGTCTTACAAATTTTGTTCCAGATTGTATAAAATGTATTTCTCTGACCTCGGTCAACCTGCGAGGTTACAGGTGTTATGAACTTGAAGCAAGGTTATAATTATTTGATTTTATCAAAATGAGCATTTCAATTCCCACACACTGTTTTTCAGAACATATTTTGATACTCAATTATAAAAAAAACCCACAGGCTTTCCAGTGAGCTCCTTGATTGGTTGGGTATCTCTCGGTTGGGAATTCTGTACATGACCGGTATCTAATCTTATTTTAAAAAATTATTACAAATGCAAGACGAATGCTTACCTTTGGAGCATGAATATTCAACGAAAGACAATCCTGGAACAGAGCAAAATTTTATGAAACAAAGTAACATGAACTCACTGTTATACGGAAGTATAGTAAAGTTACCGTTGATCATACCCCTCATAACGATAAATCTTAATTGTGCGCCTTAAAGACACAACAGCGCAAATTTTAATCCGATCGGGTGTCATTACAGCGAGAGTCGACTTTATTACGGTATTTAATGCATTATGGTACGAGCTATTGTATAAACATATGTACCTCGTCGCCGACGATAAACAGCGAGAATGGATCAATTTGAGGACATCTTGAGCCATACCGACTTGAATCAAGAATACCATTCCATGGACTTATTGGTTGAGGGCTCTGAAATGATATTTTTTTACTCGGGTAAAAAAAACTCAGGTACTCGCAGTGTTACTATAATTTATATTAAAAGGAAAACTTCTCTTACGGCAAATCTGAGATTTCCAACCGGAGGATTGGCGTAAGGAATCCCGACCCATTCGTAAAATTCTCGCCCATCTCTGGATAATGAAATGACACCCTTCACAAATCCAGACTTTGTCTCCACTAATTTCCCTTCCTTAGACCCAAATTGGAAGTAAATGCTTAGTCCTAAAATTACAAGAGAGAAAATAAGAAGCTTTGAGAGCATATTGAATGTTCAGAGTCAACTACATACGCTGGTATAATTTGAGATTATTACTCAACTTTTTGAGTTTTTGCAGATATCATTAAACCTTTAGATTTATAATCTTTAGTATTGGAAAAATCGAATTACGTATTGAGTTATGTCATTGAGGGTTGACAGTTTATTTACTTTATTATTGAATTAGTTCCATACAGAGCAAGCAAGTGACTTCTGGCAGATAACATGATTATAGGATGTACTTCATGTGTCGTTGCTGTTTCAGCAGTTATTGCACAACAACGTTACCGATAACCTTAAGTGTATATACAAAGCACGCCACTACAAATAGCTTTAGTCAATAAATCGAATTCATCAGTTTAACTGGGAGATGTTTCTGTTATCTCTGTATGTACGTGCGAGCTGATGTCCAGAAAACAACGACACACTTATCTGCGTTCATGTAAATATGTTTTGACATTTTTGAAGTCGATGCACTCACATGTTTAAGCATTGAGGGAAAAACTATGGTCTTTATTGCTGTCATAACAAAAACTACATCACGTCCTTATTGAAAGTGAAGCATAATTTGTATGTTAGAGTTTTTCTTTAAAAAACCCAATATTTTAACTAAAGATAAAGTAGTACTGATTCTGGGATGCGGAAAATTCGCTAAATATTATTGACAATATTGAAAACGATCTTTGGACGGAGATTATTCTATTGCGTATACGGTCCTATCTCCTGTTACGTGCATCATCTGTGGCATTATAGGGGTTTTGAATGCACATAACATAATATCTGTCGTTTCTGTTTGGTAAGGCTGACTCTTAATAAGTGACTTTTAGGGCAGTAAACTTCATAATAGCAAGGGTTCAATGATCAAGATTTTGTAGTGATTGCAAAACAACGACCTTTAATGCATTTATTATTGATAATCCAAACATGTTTGAGTGTATCAATGATCAGAAATGTTCGCATCGTTCAGTTTTCAAATAGTGGAAGTCACAGTGAAATATGCAAGCTCATATATGCAAACGTAGATGGTACATGTGTAAGGAACTAAGTTCATCGATGTGAATTCAAAATTGTCCGGGTGGTAGATCAGGAGATTGAATTTATCAAAAAATTGACCTCCACATGGACCAGTGGTCGTCAGGGGTACAAAAAGTTTGTTACCGTTCCCGTACCTGTTCCCATTCAATAATGGGTACTCCCCTTAAGTGTTCCCGTACCCGGACCCGTTCCCGTTATGATGGGAACAGTATTTGAGGTACCCTTTCCCATGAATTTAATAAAAATGCGTACCCGGACCTGCCCCTGTTCTCTTACCCAGAAATTTAAAATGTTCCGGACCCGTACCCGTTCCCACAGCTTGTGTTCCCGTTCCCATTCCCGGGTCCAAGTCCTATTGTACTTACAATTAGTGCGGTAAAATCAGGATTTAATAGGACAATATGCAGGGCAGCTAAACGCTCCCCATAGCGAAACGTAACGGCGTAATAACTGATTGTTTAATTCTTTCGAGATTATGTACCAAGTAGAGCAAATATCAACACTTTAAAATGTCATACTGGGAAAGGATGCAATAATGAATGGAGTAATGATGATGCTCTTCCAATAATAAAATTGCATGTTGACGAGGGTTTCAAAATGGTACTTAATATTTAAGATCAATTGCTGGTCCAAAGATAGTTATTCTGCATATAAAATATATCTGAAAAATATATGTCAGCGCCAACACGGACCAGTTTCCCGTTATTAGCTTTATTTGAAAATAAAACATTAACTCGAGCAATCAATTTTTTAAGGGTAAAACTTGCAGTAAAAGTATAACCCAATAATAATTATTTTAATATTTATTATATTAACTTGTGCAAATATTCTAGAAAACACAAGTTCTAACATTTTTATCTTTACGGCAAGGGTATGTGTGTAGTAATTGCAGGAAAAACGAATGGAATGGAATAATTGTCTACGTAAATAAAATACGGTCTTCCAAGATCAATTTTGAGTGCGTTTCTAGAAGACGGTAGAAGTACCCACTCGATCCCGGGAACAACAGGTATGGGACCGGGATCATGCGTGGACTGTACCCGTTAATCTCGGTTCCTGTTCCCGGTGGTTGGGTCCATTTGAGTGCGTTCCTGTTCCCGTACCCAAAATAGTTGGGAACAAAATACTTGTTCCCCTACTTGTTCTCGTTCCCATGTACAGCCAAATCAGTTCAGGTGGACGTTGAAGTTTACAAAATGTTACCAGAATACTGCAAATTATCGGTTTTTGGTGTTTTTCGAAGAAAATGTGACGAAGGATTCTGAGCAGTGATGGCTAACCGAAAAATTAGGTTTACGTTAACTACTCAAATGTTAATGACAGTCTAAATTCGGTTTTTGTTTTCGTTATTGGTTTTTGAAGAATTCGGTTATGGTTTTAAACGGTTAGCAGTTGGATTCAATAGCGTTAATCAGTTAATCACGGTTAGTATTAACATTAATGAATACAGTTGATGAAAAGAATTTTTCTGAATTTTTTCACTGCAATCTAAATTGTCATTAAGCATGGTAAATAGTTATAATTATTAGCACTAGTATTACTTTTATTAATTCCCGAAAAGTCTTCGTAACGTTTGTATCCAGCAAACAATAATATGACTTCATGCAAGTAATTTCAGAATAAATAAATTGTAGGTAACCAGTAAAAATAGTCTGCCCCCATTTCCGATATAACGTGAAATGGCAACTTGCAAAATCAAAATTAAGTAATTGTTATTGTTAATTTGTAACTGAAAATTTCATGTCAAATTAATCGCACGGAATTTTAATAAAGTAAAATGAAATTCAACATGGAGATATGAAACAGGTTCTATTTGTTGACAGTTGGATATTTGTGTATCGTTATCAAAAATCCATTTGCATCATTTATCTTTTTCGCGAATGTTATAATGACTTGCATTCAACAGTTGTGATATCCTAAAAGGTGCTTCATATCGTCGGCAGTGTACGTACATGCACCTAACTTTACAAAAAAATCTCAGCTCACTGAAATATTTTTGGATGCACGCGTATAATTAGCTGAATATAGTATTTATTTTTTTTAAACGGTTAAATAAACGTAATTTTCTAAAACAAATCAGTATAAATGTTTTACGAATGAAATAAAACGATTTTTGGATTGGACAAACTTACATCTTACAGTAAATTCCCCATATAGTGGTTCCCCCTTAGATGGCATTCCTTCTTTACTGGCATCAAAAAATCCTCCCTAGAGGTTTGCAATGTTAAAGGTATACAGTATAGTGGCACCCTTTATAATGTTATTCCCTCTATAATGTCACTATTATGTGTTACGGTGGATCGGACAATGCGAAATTATAATGGCAGTTGGCATAAAATTAGCTATGTAATGGCTACAAAAGTATACTTTTACCTTGGCTCACTTATATATAATAAGTTTAAATTCATTTTTGATTTTTTAAAATAAATTGAATTATTTATATTGAACATTTAAAATGAGTAAAACAGACATTTAAGCAAAACCTCATAGTAAAGAAACCGCCGAGAACTCAGTGGAAGTAATTCCCATTTCCATAATTCCATGAATCTGAAGACGAATATTTGATTTCTGGGAGGACTCGGTATTCTTCATAGGATGTTTTGGAAAGTGTTCATGTCATAAAAACGCGGATTTCTTCGCAGAGTAGCTCCGACCAATCGGTCTGGAATGGTGACCTCGCAGTCGAAAGGTTTGCTACGACTAACATTATTATTAGTATGCGAAAACCTAAAGTTACTGAATATCTTTAACTTAATGAAGATTAGCATACCTCATAAATTTAAGTATTCTGTAAAAATAAATTAATTTATAAATGTATTTAGTTACAGTTATTATCTATAAACATTAATAGTATATAGTTAGCTATTAATAACATACAGTGGCATCCCTATATAGTGGCAGGAATTTGTCACTCCCTTGGAAACCACTACATAGGAAATTCACTGTAATTGTAAGAGATGGCAGTAAGTAAATAGTAAGTGTCCAGGATTTTCAATAACTGATAATAACGTTATTCTGATTCGGTTTATGTTATTTGCTGTCCAGAGGTTTTGGTTTACGTTAAGTTTTTGTTAATCAAGTGGAATATGTTAAACGTTATTTCCAATTAACCGTTACTAGGATTTTATCGATAATAACGTTATTCATTAACGTTAATCAATAACGTTACCCATCACTGATTCTGAGCTTATCAAGCTGATATCCATGATTTTGAGTGTCAATTGCAACAATGCAGATGCTGAAAGAATATTTTCGCTAATGCGACAAATATGGACCGACCAAAAAAATTCTCTCGAAGTTGATAGCGTCCGCTCAGAATTGCAAATTATTGTCAACTTTCAAATCAAATCTTGGACATGTATGTACAACCAGTTTCTACAGAATAAATAAATCCTATTAGCTGCCAAGTCAGATACGAAGTATGCATGGAAGAGTAAGTATTCCCAATAACTTACGTACATGCTTTCATGCATATTTGGTTGTGCCTAATTATTTCTAAGTATCAATTTTTAATAAAGTTTAATCCTTAATTAATAGGTACTTATTTGACGCTTCACAAAAGTTGCCTGCCTAGATACTACCGCAGTCCGACATACATTGTACATACTTTAAATATTACCCATTTAAACCGTGTTAATGGTTCTGACGACATGATTCAAACACGATTTTATTTCAGTCATAAATATTATTAATGCATGCTCTAGGCCTTGCCTATTTTTATTACATTACGAATCGTTAGTTCAGATGCACTTAAGCACTAAATACTGGCATGCCCAGTGAAACAACAATACTCAAGTGTTCGATGCGACGTTAGAAGCACAAACAAATTCGATTTAGCGGCTACGTTATTAAACACAAATTAAAACTTGAACAAACTAAATTAATTGTAGGCAGATGAGACGTGACGAAGATCGGGACGTGGACAGCGCAGGCGTGTTGTCGTTAAATCTTATGTTGACACTTTCATGTCGAATTAATGAATGGGCTTCTAAGTGTCCGGCTCCCTTTTATAAGGTGAGCAGGTTCAATCCTTGGGGATGTCCTAGCGTCCAGGGCGTCTGCAGGTACAAGTCCTATTGGATGTAGGAATTGTCCGGTCATGACCTTGCAGGTCACTAATGAGATCTTTAGATGCTTATTCAGTGCTAGGGCCACTACTGGTAATGGCAGTGGCAGGACTAGTCCACTGGATACACGATATGCACATTAGCCCCCTCGGTGCTCCTTCAGGTGTATGCAATCAAAGCACTAAAAAAGCTTAATTTCAAAGTAGCATAACTACTAGACCATTCGGGCGACGTTAATGTTTTAACATTATA
Source organism: Allacma fusca (assembly GCA_947179485.1). NCBI lineage: Eukaryota > Metazoa > Arthropoda > Collembola > Symphypleona > Sminthuridae > Allacma > Allacma fusca. Next base: position 67,151,346 of record OX359246.1, read on the forward strand.
AAAGCATCTACTCGATGTCAGCTACAAGCTGGTGACCTCAAATCTCTACAATTGTGGGTTAACTCAAAAGTTACAAGCAATTGAAATATGACATTCCACGTTACTTATTCAAATACATAATAAGTCATTGAATATACATAAATGTTAAAATCCAAATCATCGTAGCCGCTATTACTTAACATATCTTTTAATGTCAGGACCAAACAATTAATATTATAATTACTATAAGCTTTCAGAGTTGAAATTGTGTAATTGGGTGATAAATGAAGTAGTAATTTAGGATTTTAAAGCATCGCGAACAATAAGGGAAATTAAGTACAACTGTTCCGGTCTATCAGTCATGTTTTGTAGAGCTTCGTCTCCCCTTTCCAGATAGCTCTCAATTGTGCTGAAGCTGTACCGGTTCTGACTGAACTTTTTTCTCGTCGCAAGTTGAACCATTTTAATGGTATGTTCCCAATTTTAACCAGATCCACACGTCCGTTCCAAAATTTCAGACCAGTAAATTAGGACCATTACTATGCAAGAACCAGACAGGATAACTCAGTTGAGATCACAAACGCGATATTTATGTTTTATTCCGGGTCTGTTGACGGTATAATGAAGGAATACCGGAGTTAATTTCAGCTATATTAATTGAAAATGCGAACGAATAACTGTTATTTGCTGGAAAATTTGATTCAAATAATTAAGCACAACAAAGGTCTGGTTTAAATTAGAGATTCTACTGGGGAACATAATTTACGTCTCGTCCCAATTGCCCACGGGGACAATTTTGCTGTCCCCGTCCCTTCTCGATATTATGTAGAGACAGTTTTGTTGTCTTCATCCCGCCCCAATAATCTATGGAAATAATTTAACTTTCCCGTTCTGAAATTGGGACCTGGAGCCACAGTTTCTGTCCTTTCTACACATAAAACAGTCGGTTTTTTCGAGGACACCGGCGAATTCCTGTCCGACCCAGCTGGCGAAATAATTATGGCTGTGTTGAAAATCATTCATTCATTAATTTATTAAGGATTCTTTTCGGGCGGCGCCCATATCATCCAAACAAATCAGCCTTCATCAATTAGATTATCAAATAGGTATTTCCTAGTTGTACAATTAAAAATAAATTTGAACATATCACAAAGAAATAAACAAATGTTTAAGCAAGTACATCAAAGAATGTTCATCCTTAATATTACATATACCATGTTTACCTAACAAATGTTTTCTGCGAAAATCATAAATCCGGCATCTTCCTAAAAATGAAAGAAGCTATTACAGTACTGCTGTAGATTGCAGTCATGGTACTCACGAAAGTTAGTTTATATTTCACACGTTTTGTGTAGACAGTAGAATATCCAAACCCGAGGTTGGAGAATAGCCGTATTTATTGAAATGGAGTTTTTAATCCTGTTCAGGTCCTCTTCAACAAAGTCAAACGCAGCAGCAGCCATGATTGTGTTGTAGAAACCCGCTAGGTACTCAGGGCACTGGTATTCCCAAACAGATTCAAATCCATGACGGATTAAAAAATTGTGGAAAAGGTTTACGTTTCTACGTACGATTTTAGTCGGAGAACTGTTTGTTTCGGCTTACGTCGCGTAACCTTTCGTAGTAAATTTTTACTAACCGTGCGTTAGGCATACGAAGAATTTTAAACCATCCGTTCGAAATCCAAACAATGATTCTATGAAACACCAGAGTTCTCCCTGTTTCAACTCAGCTTACGAAGGGGTACAGTTTGGTAGCCATCGCAACCGTTTCAAGAATTGATTTTAGACCATTTCAATTTCCGAGTAAAGGTTTGTAGAACAAAATTCAAAAGCATAAACACATTAGAGGAATAACAGTTGATTTCAATACTGTAATTTTATTTTAGCATCCCAGGAATCTACTCTAGACGCCAAAATAATTTTTATTGTAGGACCGATAGATGACAAGGCTTTGTGGTTCATGGCAATTGCTGCTTTACGGAAGCATCCGGAGGAAGCGAAATTGACACTCAAATAAGTATATTTGCTAACAATTTCAATGGGTTTACCGTCTGGAGACCAATTCCAAGTTTTTACAACATTCCTACCGTTACGAAAGATTTTGATTTTTGTTTTAGATACGTTTATGAAAACGTAATTGTTGCCACAGTATTCATTCGATAGATTAATTTTGTGTTGGACACTGAGGTCAGATTCTGCCAAGGTAACGTTGTCATCTGCGAGAAGGAGGTGAATAATTGAGTCAGTATTGCCTAACCTCACCGAAACAGCCCCGCAATTAAGGAGAAATTCATCCAGGCCGGATATGTAAAGTGCAAATAGTAACGTGCTCAATAAGTCTCCTTGAAGAACACCTTGTGTCACATTAACACTAGCAACAGTGCGTAGAACCGACTCTAGCTTTTATTACAGCATTATCATATAGGCTTTCGATTGCATTAATAAGCTTTCCATAAACTTCGAAATTATCTACATTTTTCCAGAGTAAAACGTGATTAAGCGAGTCAAAAGTACGTGCCAAATGCAAAAGGTTTAACCTCCTTCTTACATAGATGAAGAGGAAATCCGAAATGACCGGATAAGTTGAAGGATGGTATGAGCTAAATGCAAAGAATATGTAATTGTTATTAATTAAATATAGTCAATTAATGCGATATGAAGGGGCGAATGAGCATGAGCTCCTCCGTCTTGTCAAGGCAGATGTAAGCCACAGGTTAATTCCAAGTAAAAAAAATACTGTAAGGAAAATAAATACCAATTATTTACATTGCACAAGTTTCGCACCCTATCACTTGCAAGTACTCATCTAATGCATCCCCATTCATTTATTCCCCTCTAAAATAGATAGGTTTCTATTTTAACAGAGGTTATTCCTTTATCTTTTACAGATATATGTTGGAAGGCGTAGCGTTTTTCTTTGATATAATAGTTTAGGCAGGTCCTTCACTTGAAAATTGAAAAGTACACCGAATAATGACTTTTGAACGTCCGCTTCATATACAGTATATGACTCTCATAAATAGAATGATGTCCTTTATACTGATTTCTTCTTAGATAAAATCCAGACGTGTGTAAAATACATAAAATTTATTATTAAAATACAAAATACGAATATAATTACTCCAGAAACTTTAAAATACAAATATAAAATACAAATACCAGGATTAACTTAGTCAAGATGTAATACAAAATACAAATATTTGGAGTAGTTTTTTATAAAATAATATGCCGTTTGTAGATCATCAAAATATGGAATACAAAATACACTAGAAATTATGGTCCTGACAAAATACCAAATATAAAATACCTTAAACATTTACAGCGAGAAACATACTGAATACAAAATACGAAATGTATTTCAAATACTATTTCAAATAAAATATTTCAAAATATTCCAGTTATGATAACATCCCCTTCTTACAAGCAAAAGAAGTGTTACATTTTCCTTAGGATTACATTTGCATTACAAATTAGTAAGATAAAATGGCTTCTTAATATATCGTACATATACATAGATAAAGCTAGTACATTATCTTAATACATAGACATCAGCTCGTATATATACGAGCTATATATATGTTGTTACATCAAGATCCATTGTCATTTCCCACAAATTTTTATGAATAACATTACAATATAGCAATCCCGAATTTCTACTTTCAAGCTGTGCTATAAAACAATAGCCGTATAGTTCCTCAGTATGTCCCTGCATACACACTCTAATTGTCTTCTCTTTCAAATTGCTATTGTTGATTTCCCAAACATGAGCTTCGGCTTCAGCATCAGCACTACATTTCTTTAATTTCCAACATCTGGTCACTTTCATTTACCAAAGTTCCAGGGACATTGAAGCTATTAGTGCTCTTAAAAATCTATTTAAAATCTACCCTTTGAGTTTTAGTAACGAGAATGATACATGCACTGTAATGCTGTAAGTCATGTTTCGTCAATGGACTCGAATTTTTTCACACAGGAAAAACACCCGAAATGTTTTTCTGAGACGCTATTGTCACACGCCAAATACGACATGTGGCAGAGTGGTAGTGGAAGATGTGTCACTGTTTTGGGAGATCTATGGACAAGGTCCTCATCCTGTACTCTGCATTCCTGGGCTCGCAGGTACAATCCCAATATTTTCTATTTTATTTATTTGGGAATCAAAATTAAGGAGCATTTTGCACGTTCCAGGTTCCACGGTTGAAAGTTTTCATCCGGTCTGGAATCTCATGAGCCCAGAAAAATATACGTTAGTGGGCATAGACCCGCCTGGTCAAGGCAGAAGTTACCCACCGGAAGTTGATCTTTTGTCCGAAGAATTATATACGTGGAAGCATGCCCGGATGGCTAACGCTTTAATGACCGTAAAAAATATAATTTTTAAATTCCACTGCTGTCATTATTGCAACTTTTGAGATTTTTTAAAAATTTTCAATGGAAACTCCCACAGGAGCTAGGCTACGACAAATTTTCTGTCCTTGGCTGGAGCAATGGCGGCTCGGCCGCCCTTGTCATGGGCGGAGCCTTCCCAAATAGAATAAACAAAGTGATCTGCTGCAACTCCCCCTACCGAGCAACTAAGAAAACATTGAGGCTTGTACAAGGTAATTTTCTTCCGAAGCAACTGCTATTATAAATCCAATTACTACGCTGAGGTCAAATCGTTGTATGCATTTTGATCAGCGATGACCAATCTTGAGAAATGGCCTCCCGATCTCCGCCGAAGACTAGTGGACTTTTACGGGGAAGCCTATCTCCGGAAGATGCTGCAAAATCAAGTGGATTTTGTAATAGATGACGGGCAGCCACATCGGGATCGGATGTACAAGTGCGTTTTGGAATTTTCCGAGAAGAACTTTCGACCTACTCTAATGGTGGCAGGACTAAAGGACATGAGCTGGAACCCTGAAGAGGCGGAGTGCATTCGGAATACCATCCGGGACTGCAGGTTGATTCCCCTATCCCTTTACAAAATTCAGTGTTACATTTTATTTGCAAATAAATATCTGCTGCTTATTCAAAATATGGTGTCAAAAATGTTAAGGCTCGTGACGTTTCCAAACTGTGGCCATAGTCATTTGGAGTTCGTGGAGGACTTAGTCAGAATTAGCGAAGAGTTTCTGGATGAATAGGACCTTCCCAAGGGGACTGATTTTACTAGGAAGACTATGCGAATATGAACATTAGGATATTAACTCCGGTTATTTTCTATCTGTCTATTGCCATATATGACTATGTTGCTTTGCAATTTGTCTGCGTATGTATCTATAAATGTTACTTATGTATCTACATATCTACTACTAAATCCTCAATGTATTTAATAATCAATGAATGAAACATCTACGGGTACTATTTATAAACAGCCAGCTATAAAGTCAACTACTGTAAAATGATTTACAACTTTGTGACGATCTTTGTAGATTTAATTTAAACTAAAGGAACCAGGATTTTTGGTTGGCGTGGATATATTGAAGCAAAATTTTATTTTTCACAAGCTTTGAACTAGTATCTACAATCAGGACGCTCCTTGAGGCGTCTAACATAATGAGAGCTCGCTAATCGGTCTATTCCAATTCCTGCTATAATTAAGTAACCACGTTTTTTATCATTCTTTTTAATAATTATTGCATTTCCTTGGAAAGTATAGTAATAATTTAAAAATATCGCCTAGCGTTACATTTTTTAAATATCAGGAACTAAACGTTGCCACTTAGAATTTAACTTAAAACATATGTTGAAGTTAATCGGCTGTTTCCTAGCGTAATTTTATATGCGTAATCCGTTTATTTTGTGGGGTAAATGAAAACGTTCTTGAGCTACAATTCCCAAACTATATTACGTCGTGTGGTTTACTTTCTGAGTGTTTGGCAACTATGCGGAATATTCTCTTGTATGTTCTTACATTCTGATTTTAATTGGACTGTATTTTTCGCCATGTAAGATTTGCTACAAGAGTTGCAGCTTATTTTATAATTATATGAAGTTTGAGTCATTTTTTCCTGTTTAAAACTAGATTTTTCACCCAGGGCGGGGATAAAAATTAATTTTTGAGGAAATTTTTGAACCGACTGCCAAATTGTATAAATTGTTCTATTTTATTCCACGATTCTATCCAAAGTGCTCAATTTGTCCTCGAATGAAAATATCCAAAATGTTCTTGCCCAATATGCCTATTCTGCCGGTCTTGACCTCAAATGAAAATGCCTAAATGCCTGGCATTTTCAAATTGACACACCCTAATTGTATTGGATTGGGATAAAATAGAGCTGTGACTGATACTGGACTACTGGATTGTGAAATGCTATTTCTTTGGTGCTATTGTAAATAGGTTTTACGATCTTGTTATTTGTCTTTGGAGCTTAAATCCCCCATTTTTTAATAACTTTGCTTATTGTCAGTGGTACTTTGTATTTTAGTACGGAGACTAAATTAGCAATAAGTCTAAACTCATCAAATGCTACTTTCCTCAATGCCTGATGTTTAAGCATGGGATATACAGACAGAGTTAGAGTGGAATATTGAGATTCCATCACTCTCCGTTCTTGCACTTGTAAGTGTATGACATCACGTTTGTATGTATACATATATGCTTTTCAATTGAGAAAAGTTAATGTATAAGCGTCATCGCTCCTTTGGCTCTTTCTTGCAAAGACTAACTCCGTGTTTTTAACATATTTCTCCTTTTTATTCATTTATGTCATTTATCCAGTCTCTCCATCCCCCGTCATATTTCTATTTTCCTGTATTCTCACTCATAATTTACACTCAGGTTACCATCCCGTACATATCTGGTATGCAAGGCTCTGTCTAGGAAATACACATTCCTAGCTGTACCTCGTAGTGAGGTAGATCAGACCCAACTAATTAATGGCATTTACAAGGTTTTGCACTCATTATATTCCCTTACTTTCCCATGCATTCTCACATTTCAGCATTCATAATGGACATTACAGAAATTATTTTTAAAACTTTGTCGTGGAGTTTCAAGACCACTAAAGCAATCTAATTGTGGCTATGCAGTGAATCCATCCAGTGAGTTCCATTGCTATTCGATGTATTTGAAATATCTTAGTGTTTCGAGTGGAGCATGAGAAATTAGCCGCAGATTCCACTGCATGAAAGTTAAAAGCACTAATTATTACAAATATTTATATTTTGTAGTTTTAAATAATAACTATTACATAAACGATGTCTGTGTAGGCAAATACTGTTGAGCATCAGTGAAATAATTTTTTTTCTCTCTCTCAAAATGCAGGATGTACAATCTTGTCCTTGCCATTTTAAGATTTGAGACTCTTCACAGGAAAAGGAAGGAGATCGGTTCCTAGGAAAGTTCCCGGTTGGTGTTCCAGAACACATCCAGGAATATCTTTAGAGATATTGACCCAGGAGACCCGGTAAGTAATTACATAAACTCAAAATTGTATTCCGTTCCCCCCGTAAGGGGACCCCAAACAATATTTATGAACATCCTCAGAGCCCAGTCAAAAAATATCATCCAGACTGTCTGTGTATATAGTTATCATACAAGAAACAAAGAAATTTATCCACAAAATTGTATCTATTGGAAATTCTTGAATTCTGGGGATGCATGCCCCAAGACCATTGTGAATGAGCAGGCGTCAAAATGCACAAGTTATTTGCTTGTACAACCAGAGTCTAAGTGATCTAGATCTAATTGATGCTAATTTATTTCCCAACTACATCTGCCAAATACCAGACCCAAGTTCCATTTGTATGCGGAGAAGAGGCCCAACAGAGCACTTTAATACAATGTACAATGTAAAATGAGGAGTACAATGATACCCATTGCCCAAGTGTTGCATCCACATTCATTCCCACTATAGAATTAAATTCCCCATTTCCTCAACTCTGGGCTGGGTGTAAAAAGCTGTCATTAGGGAATTTATTTCTGTCATTATGGAAATATGAAGCTACGTGTGAACTCCAATGCTATGTCAAGTGCAAGTTCGAAGGCCAATTTAGAATTCAGCAGACTCCGTAAGTAGTGTGGAGCAACATGTCAACCTTCTATAATTGGGAGGGTATTATTATTGTAAGAAGCTCCCATCCAACTTGTTAGCTCCTTGTTCACTCCAATTAGTAGTGGGGGAAAATTAGTGCTCTAAAAATTATCTTCCAGAGTTCCTTCCATTGAAGCAACCTGAGGAGTACATACAGTTTCACCTCCAGTCCCATTGAATAATTTATTGGATGAGCACAACTCAAAAACATATTTGTTTCCTCACGTACATTTGCCATCATTTGATTTATGTTAATTGTAACTATCCCCCTGCTAACTACAAGTAGTTGACTGGAAATTTACGCATAATATTACTCTCATTCCAAGTAAGGCACGTGCCATGGCTCCTAATTGTGACTTGTTGGCCATTGAGCTGGAAAAGTCCTCATTTCCCATTTGGTAGATACCTCGATACATGGACACACGCTGTCCGAAACATACTCCCTGGTCAACTGTTGGCAAATTTTTCCATCACGTACAATTTTTGTACGATATTATTATAGGTGGTCAAAGAATCAGAAGTTCTCTTTTTCTGGCCCAAGTGCAAACAATCAGAGAATAAGTGCTAAGTACTTAGAAGTAAATAAATATATATATCTACTACTAACACTAATTGTAAGTAGAATTATGTATATACGCCAAAATAATTTAAATATGTATTTTATCTTCGGAACGTATACATAGATTCATACATGTTCCCTGAACTCCTAGGAGGGCTCACTCTACGTTAGAAACATATTGTTATTGTTGACTAGTCACATGTAACTACTTACAATTGACTACGTCGGCAAACGTAGTTTTGGGATAACTTGCTGATGATGTCTGTAATTAACAAGGAATAATAATTTCTCACTGGTGCTGATAGAACTTCAAATATGTAATCTTATTATTAGTTCAATGGAAACTTGATATCGTCGTGAGAAATACATATCTTGCCCATTCATTCTTACCTTATACACAGAGCTTGTCCTAATGTTGAGCCAGGAGCGCAAAGATAAATAAAGGAACGGCTATAATTTGTTTCTCGTTACTCTCAAGCCCCGTATCAAGAGTCAAGGAACAGGACTTTAATGTGTGCTCCGGTCTGTTTCCTCAAGTAGAGTAAACTTCTAGGCGACATTGACACCAGTCCGGGATAAATCCTAGGGATTCCAACTGTAAAAATGTCCTGGAAGTCTCGCTCCTATACTTTGTACAATAAGGTGAGTATTTTATTTCCATTGAGCTCCGGAGCCCTTAATTTGTATTGTTTTGCAGAATATGTCCCCAGGTCTTCGGGCGCAGAGTTAAAAAACTTGTGATCTGCAAACGAAAGAAAGACCCGGTTGTTATCATGTTTTTTAAAGATTATTTTTAAAATAATGTTTTAGGAAAATGAAATTGCGGGAAAAACTGGAGTTTACCTTAAAAGAAGGAGTACCGGAATTTTGAACCCCACCTTTGAACCCGAGGTATGATTATTTACTGCAATATGTAACTCCATATAAACTAAACCAAGAATTGTTTACTTGGTTAATTATCCACGTGTTTATGAGCACATTTAGAAATCCCATGAAAAAGATCAAACTTTACAATATTACTGGTTAATCTAAAAATGGAGTTAAATGATATTTTCAAGGAATAGTGGAACACAGAATAGAAATTATTTGTCATAGATTTATCAGTACATATGCAAAGTTGGGTAATCATCTCGATTATTTGTGTTGAATGTATAGTTAACAGATTTTGTGATTGATGCCACTTATGGCGGGAGACAGCAGTCCCAAAACAGCACTCGAGGCTATAACGTTGATGACCACAAGGTGTCTCTGGAGACAATTTTCCAACGTTATGAGTCACATCCAATTGAAGTGAGTCATTTATGTCGCAGAATATTGATATGCTATCTCTCTAATTGAATGTAATGAGTGACACTAATTATAAGGCTTTAACAATGTATAAGTACTTGCTCATAGTTAAAGGATTAACGAAATAATTAGGGCTTAATTTGAAGGGGCTGTCGGCAGAGGGGGTGAGAAAGAACCACGCCAAATTCGGTCCCAACGTCCTCTTCCCGCCCAAAAAAACTTCCGAGATTATAAAGTTTGTGAAGAACTGCCTCCTGGGTCTCAATCTCCTCTTCTGGATATGTGGGATCCTCAGTCTAGTTGTTTATGTTGTGCAGTATTTGACAGTGGAAGAAGAGGATCGGGATGATGATAATGTAATAATTGCTTGTTTTGAAATTATTCCTATTTGAATTATTGAGGCTCATAGGAACAGGATGAGAGTTTAGGACTAATTTTATTATTGATTTCAATAACAGTTATACTCTGGTATCTCTCTTCTGGTGGTTGTCCTGGTTGCGGGGTGCTTCTCATATTACCAGGAATTCAAGAGCAGTAAAATTATGGAGTCGTTTAAGACGATGATGCCTGCCAATGCCATTGTGTGGAGGGAGGGTCGTCGAGTGGAAGTCGATGTGAATGCGATTGTGGTTGGGGACATCGTCGAGATCAAGTACGGGGATCGGGTCCCTGCGGACATCAGACTCATCCAATGCGAAGGTCTGAAAGTGGACAACTCGTCCTTAACGGGTGAATCGGAACCCCAGAAGAGAACTGTTTTGTATTCGGATAAAAACCCCATGGAGACTAGCAATCTGGTTTTCTTTTCAACAAGTGTGGTGGAAGGTTAGAGTTGATTTTCAATATGAGAGATCTACTAATCGAGATTGTAGCACTGACCTTGCCCGTATACATTTTTAAAGGTTCGGGGAAAGGGATTGTGTATCGTGTGGGAGACGGGACCTTCATGGGAAGGTTGGCTTCCTTGGCGACCTCTCTTGACCCAACGGACACTCCAATAGCAAAAGAGATGACTCGGATTATCAACATCATGACAGTATTGTCTCTTACACTTGGTGTGGTTTTCCTCGCCGTGGGATTCACAATGCACTACAGTTGGATCAACTCAATTTTCTTCGCCATAGGCATCATCATCGCCAATGTCCCCGAGAGCTTGAACGTATCGCTCACAATTATTTTGGCTTTGACCGCCAAGAAAATGGCGGAGAAGAATTGCTTGGTGAAGCAACTCCATGCAGTGGAGACCTTAGGCTCGGCTACAGTAATTTGCTCCGACAAAACCGGGACTTTGACACAAAATAAAATGAGCGTGGCCCACATGTGGTTCGATGGGGAAATTGCCGATGCGGATACGTCGGAATTCCGAGAGACCGGTTTTATTTTCGATGCAAAGGACCCAGGATTTTCGGCCCTGGCAATTGTCGCCATTCTCTGTAGTAGAGCAAGGTTCAGGCCAGGACAGGAAGACGTACCGATCTTGAAGAGGGATGTGGAAGGGGATAGTTCCGAAACAGCTATTTTGAGATGTATGGAAATGCAAATCGGGGGCGTGGAAAAGTTTAGAGATCAGTATCCAAAAGTTTGTGAGATTGCTTTCAATTCGAGGAACAAGTTTCAAGTTTCCATTCACGACACGAAAGATATCTCGGATCCTCGATACCTTCTTGTTATGAAGGTAATAATTGTATAGCTATTGTTTTCAAATGTTAATATCATGTCATCGAATATCGTTCAAATTGAATGTAAACGTTCCTCTAGTTATTTTTATAATTTTTCCCTAACAGGGTGCACCTGAGAGAGTAGTTGATATGTGTACCACTATTTTAGTTGATGACATCGAGTATGAAATGAACGATTTCTGGAGAATGAGGATCGACGATGCTTATGCTACTTTCGGAGAGCTGGGTGAAAGAGTTTTGGGTTTCTGTGACTGCCGTCTTCCGATAGAAAAATTTCCTAAGGGTTACTACCGTTTTGATACTGACAATCCGGAATTTTTAAAAGTGGGATTCCGATTCGTTGGACTCATCTCAATGATTGATCCTCCCCGAGCAGCAGTTCCAGATGCTGTTTCCAAATGCAGAACTGCTGGGATCAAAGTTGTGATGGTCACGGGGGATCATCCAATCACAGCAACGGCAATTGCTAGAGCTGTTGGGATTATTTCCGAGGGAAGTCGAACTATTCAGGAGATTTCTGCAGAAAAACAAACGGATATTTGTGATCTCGACCCTTCTTTAGCAACCGCCGCAGTTGTCACCGGACCAAGGCTCGCAGAGATGGAGCCACATGAATTAGATGATCTTTTAATGTAAAATATTTTTTTTAATTGTTTGTCCCTCAAACTTTAGTCAATCTGCTGATTTTATCGAAATCTACAGAACCTTCAATTTTCCTGTAAATAAATCTGTTGATGTTGTTCAGAAATCACGAAGAAATTGTCTTCGCCAGGACTTCCCCCGAACAGAAATACTTAATAGTGAAGGCCTTCCAAAGAACAGGAAACGTTGTTGCTGTCACAGGTGATGGGGTCAACGACGCCCCGGCCCTTAAAAAAGCCGACATCGGAATAGCCATGGGAATCACGGGGACAGATGTGGCCAAGGAGGTCGCAAATATGATCTTACTCGATGACAACTTCGCCACTTTGGTTTCCGGTGTGGAAGACGGTCGGCTAATTTTCGACAATCTCAGGAAACTATTTCGATACGTGATGGCGGATAACGTTGCGGAAATGTACGCCTACTGCGTATTCGTGATTCTCAAAATCCCAGTGCCAATAGGAACAATTGCCATGTTGTTGAGTACGTCCGGAACAGATATCCTCCCTGCTGTTTCCCTTGCATATGAATCCCCTGAAGCGGATATTATGAAGCTGAAGCCCAGGGACCAGAACAGGGACACTTTAGTGACCCAGGCATCCCTTTCTTATGCTTACGGTCAAATTTCTCTTTTACAAACTTGCGCAGGATTCTTCGCCTACTTCGTCGTGTTGGGTTACCACGGGTGGCTACCGGATAGGTTGCTTTTCATTCAGACCGAATGGGATTCCGCTGCTATTCAGGATTTGACTGATTCTTATGGTCAAGAATGGGTGAGTTCATGCCTTCAAATACATTGTAAAATTTTACTAGGGTTTTGTTTTCCTTCCGTATCCATAACTATACATGTTTTAATGTAAGCAAACTTATATTTTAAACAGACATACACAGCCCGCCAAAAGGTAGGGGTTGCAGCGCAGACTGCCTTCTTCGTTGCTCTGGTTGCGATGCAGTGGGTCAATGCAATAGCGTGCAAAACCCGAAGACTTTCAATTTTTCAGAAAAAAATGAAGTATAGTTTCAGTTACTGCATTACACATTTCTAGCAATATCGTTCTAGTAAATTGCAACAAGAAATTTTAAATCCATTTATTTCCACAGAAATAACGCCATGAATGCCGCTTTAATAGGCTCGCCGCTAATCGCATTTTTCTTCATGCACACGCCTGGGCTAAATGATGGCGTGAGCCTGACGCCATTGTGGTACGTAAATTTTCCTTGAAAATTCCCTAAGTTTGAAACATATTATCTTTTTCGGAATCAAAATCAAATGAATATTTTTTTTTACAGCTGGCAAGTATACGCCGCAATAGTGCCCTTCTTGCTCCTCACATTCGTTTACGACGAGCTGCGAAGATGGGCGGTCCGAGTTTTCAGAACCGGCTGGGTTGCTCAAGAACTCTACGTGTAGCTTTAATGAAACTTTTTTCCTAGCATGTACAAATAAATTCCAGGAACTGGTTTCCTCAAATTTTAAAAACTCTGTCAATGCTTTGTAAAGTGATAAGATCGTGACACACATTTTATTCAAAATTTACCAGCTTGTTTTTAATTATTTATATATAAGCATGTACTTTGTATAATTATTGATTACTTGCTAGTAAGACCTCGCCTTTACTCCCTCTGTCGGGTCAGAAGCAAAGCTCCCTTCAGTCATCAGTACTGTGGTGTGAGTTCATTCCGTCCCGATATCTTTATTGGGTATTGCCAAATGGAGGGAAATTATTTTACGAAATTGCATGATGTGATATGTGTATGTATGTGTGCTCTATGACATTTTCGTAGTGTTTCAGTTCATTCTGTTGTACAAAAATATGAAGGGGCATGGGATTTATGCGCCATAAATTGTAGATGGTGCAAAGTTCTATGTACCATAATAGAACAAGTTTTAATTATTTTAATACTTGTAAGGAACAATGCACAATAATTATAGCCACACACATTTCCGCGTCTCAAGTATGAAAATCCTTGAATTTGCTGTGAACATCTGTTTATTATATTGACGTCAATGTCCAGGTAATTAATCGGAGTTCAGCTCTACAAATTGTTTTTCACGAAGATATCCTTGATGGTATCTGTGTATTGAGAGAGTTATAGGAAACTTTCCCAAAGATCTGCTGTGCACATGTTTGCGGGGTTATTGAGAACATTTAAGGGAATAACCTGTAAGCCCTGAACCCAATGACAATGTTCTTCTGCTGCCTAGACGTAAATTTCTCAAAGACAGGATAAGCCTAATCAATTATTCCGATCAAGGCTGCTGTAGAAGGTACATACGTATAGATACTTGTAAGTCCAGTAATTTTTATCTTAGAGGAAATACTTGTCAAGTATCTCCCACAAAGATTTTAACAGAAAGAATTATTAACTGATTGTTCCTAAATAGATTTTTCGAAAATTGTCTGCCCCTAACTGGTTCCAAAATCCCCTTTCAATTTTTATTTCAATTATTGCCGATTGCATCATGTCTTTTTCACGATTGACACATTCCAGACTCTAGACCCAGCGGGACAAATCAACAATTATATGCATTGAGGGAGTCTACATCAAAGTTAGTCTGTAAGTTTCATGACTGAATATTGATTCTTCACACAATTGAGGTTTAGATTTTTGTGCTGTTCATTCATACGCATCGCGTCAGTGGAGTCGATAATTATTGTAGTGTTGCATTGTTGAATAAATGTTTTATATAATTATAACTACGAATCTCTTAATTTGAAATAAATATCTTGATCAATGATTTTAATAGCCTAGGAATTTTAAACAAATCTTGAGCTAAGGTTTGTAAACTTACACGAGCTGAAATATCTCAAAGCTTATTTTTCTTGTTCTGATGTGACAATGTTCGACGGAATGGTCGCATAAATGAATAATTTATATTTGATTTTTGAATGCAACCCCCTGATAATTAAAGAATTATTATTATATTAAAACGGAAATTCATTACACATCAGAAAAATACATACAAAATATTAGATCCTCCCATTGTCAAGAAAGTTCTTTTCTAAACTTTATAAATTCGTTCTCATTGCGCCCCCGGTTAAGAATTTCGGTAACAATCGTTAAAACCATGGAGCAAAGTCGAGATTATTTTTCAAAATCCATACATTTTTGGTGTCCGACCAAAATATCTTTTGACGTTGTTTTTAAGGAAATTGTAGTGGCTTTCAGAAGAATTATCCAACAGGTCTCAACATTGAGAATTATGGGCATGACCAAGAACAGAGAAATCATCAATATCACCCGAAGCAGATGTCAGGAAAAGAATTTCTGAACTTGCCAATTTTTATGGATGCTCTGTCGTTCTATAAAATTATTTCAAGACACTACATTTGTAAGAACTTTCAAGGGAATTGAGCCTAATATCATCTTCCGAAAAAGAAAAGAAGTAACTGAAAATGTTAGACAAGTTTAATGAAGTCCCTGAGACTGCAATTTTTGACTTTGGAAGATGCTTTTAGGCTCAAATAAATACCTGTTATAATAATTATTGTACAGCCAATTACCTAGCCTTGGGCACGTGTTAGCCACCTCTAACTAATTTCGTACCGTCTATCTAGTGTAACAAAGTTGAGATGGACTTGTTCCTAATGTTTATTTCCACGTGAGCATAATCCATTGAAAATCTTGACTTGTTCTCAAGGATATGCACAAAAATGACAAGTGATTGTTTTTGATTTCTCATGCGGCCGGATCTTGTAATTTGTAATGTGAAAATGTAAGGAACCTCCATCAACGACTGTTAAAATATACTTGTTGCTTGCGCAAGTTACATAAACAACCTTGGATACATGGATACATATAAAATGACAACCACTCCTTTCTAGGAACATCTTAAATGAAACCTACGCATTCAATTTGACAGTCTCCTCCTGTCTGAATTTTAACTCATTTTATAACCACTATTTCGCTAATTTTCCTCAAGCCCCAATGGATTTTCTAGGCTTAGCTTTCAATTACCTTATTTCTTTATTTATTGGAGTATCATTGGAAACTTTGTCGTCCCGATTTTATACCGCAGACAAAATCGCCGAGAAGACCCATCACAGTGAGAGTAACGCTCTTTATTATGACGTTGGTCTTTATGACTTCATCATTGGTGAGTTGCAGTCAAAAATTAAAGCATATTCAAACTAGAATTTTTATGGGACGATGTTTCCTTATACTTTTTCCGAGATTCCATTTTGAGGATTTCTGAACAGCAGGGTCCTTAGCTTATTTAGCTAACTTAACTTTAACTAGGAAAGACCCCAGTCCGATTGCTACACATACATAAATTATCTTATAATTTATATTTTCAAATTACATACACAGTAGTAGTGCTGTCCATGGGAACAGGAGACACCCAGGTTTTTGGGAACAGGAACAGGAATGGGTGCGTACGGGAACACAAATTTTGTTAACAAAACACTTTGGGAACGTTTGGGAACATAGAAATTGTTCCCAAAATATAGGAACAAAAGCGGGTTTGGGAACAGGAACAAAACGTGTACCTACCCGGTATTCACATGAAGTTTATAATATAAAAAACCTCACAGTCAAAATAATATTTTAAAAGTACGTTGCAACATATCAAATAAGTCACTCTTTCGGACGTCAATATTTAACAAAAAAATAAATTGTTATTATTTAACACGTTGCAAAAATGGAATTCTCTGGAACTTAAACCCAAAATTGTAGCTCAGAAAACTCCAGTGTGCTCTTTTCCTTATTAGCTCAGCAAAAGTATATTGAAAGTGCTACTTGTCTTATCTAATTTCAGTTACTACTGTACTTTGCGCTGCGATAATTAATCTGAAATTTGGCTTTTTAAATCGATGCACAAATGTGTAGGTTGTACTTTTCTGCTAGTCTTTAAGTACTTTTGGGAACAGGAACAGGAACATTCCTGTTCCTGCAGGAACAGGTCCAGGAACTTTGAATTGGTACCCATTTTTATGGGAACAGGAACAGGACCATTTCTTTAGTTCCTGAAAAAATGGGTACAGGTACAGGAACAGGTATGGGTACCAAATTTCCGTTCCCATGGACAGCACTACACAGTAGTTTAGTAGTAGAATATATATGTATATATCTGTAGGATAGGAATAGTTATTTCTGAAAGTAAGAAAATTTAACTCGAGACGAGAGAATTGCTATTGATTTAAAAATTCCATGAGACAAAATTCAATATTTGAATTTTTCGTTTCCTGAAGGCGAAAGGAGCTCCAGTGTTTATGAAAGCTTAAAAGTAATCATATTTAAAATAAAATTCATAGCCATTTTTAAAATTTGTACAATTAGCGAACATCCTGAACATTTGGAATCTCAAGTACCATTTATATTGCAAGGGTAATATTTCAAAATCGAAAAACAGGGGGGGGGGGGCAAAATTGTATTACATACGGGAAACATTATATAAAGAAACATTTTGAAGTTATTTTTCATTTTTAGGGGGGCGTCAGCCCCCTAGTAAAATAGCCATGCTCGTACGTCCGTACGTTCGTGTGTCCTTCCACACGATTACTCAAAAACTACTGGTCCGATTTCAATGAAATTTGTTGTGGACCTTACTTGTGTCAAACGTAAGGCTAAGTTTGTAGTTAGTTGAAATCGGCCGTAAAGTTTTTGAGAAAAAATTATTGCAATTTTGGACTTCATGTCAAATGACAGTTATCTCCAAAACTACTAAATATATTTCAATGAAATTTTTTGTGAATATTGCTTATGTAAATAGTTATAGTTGTTGGTCATGTTGTTGGAATCGGCTTTATAGTTTTTTTCGAAAAAAATCCTTGAAATTTTGAACTTCAAGTCAAATGACAGCTATCTCTAAAACTACTGAATCGATTTCAACGAAATTTTTTGTGAACATTGATTATGTAAATTGGAATGATTATTGCTTATGTGGTTGAAATCGGCCAGCACGGTTTTTTGAAAAAAAATCGAAAATTTGAAAAAAGCTCAAAATTCATCCTACTCTGACAGCGGTGGCTGACGCCACCCTACGCGAAGCCTCAAATTATCGCGTAGCGATGATTTTCTGGATCATTCAGGTTGTCACAAAAATTATTTTATAGTAATGATTTGCATATTCTCGGGCATTCCAGATTCAATTAAAATAAGTATATAGCTTTTATAGTTGGAGTTTGTAAACGAGCTGTTTGTTAAAAAGAATTTTGGATTTTTTTAACAACGAAGTAAATATTATTTTTTATTACTTTTTGAAAATGTGTACTTCGTAGTTTGTATTTTCTACGTTTCAAGTATATATTTTGTAGTAAGTATTTTCAACCCCTAATGGTTGCAGTTTGCATTTTTTTTATTTTTGTCGCCTGAAGCAAGTATTTTGTATTTTGTAATTTGCATTTGGGAAGCATGTATTTGGAACCATGGCTTAAACGACACGGTTTTAAAAAAATCATCGCTACGCGATAATTCGAAGCTTCGCGTACGGTGGCGTCTGCCACCGCCGTCAAAGTAGGATGAATTTTGAGCTTTATTCAAAATTTCAGAATTTTGTTAAAAAAAAAAACTATCGGGCCGATTTCAATCACATAATCAATTGCACTTCCGATTTACATAAGAAATATTCACAAAAAATTTCATTAAAATACATTCCGTAGGTTTCTGAAGTTGTTAGTCTCAGTAGTTACTGTCATTTGACTTGAAGTCCAAACTTTCAATAATTTTTTTCTCAAAAGCTATCCGGCCGATTTCAACCAAATGTGCACTCAGCCTTACTTCGGACTTTAGTAATATCCCTACAAAATTTCATGGAAATCGAGCAAGTAGTTTTTGAGTAATCGTGCGGAAGGACACACGGAAGTACGAACAAGGCAATTTTACCAGGGGGCTGACGCCACTCTCAAAAACTAATGGTTTAAACCAGCGTACAAATCACCTGAAATATTAATATATTTAATCCCAAACGTTTATAGTTTGTGGTGTACAAAACTTGCATTCCACTTATGCCAATTGTACTCATCTCCTGTACTACTTTGTTGTTATTTCGTCTTTATCGTGAACTTATTTACTTGGAACGTTATTTAATAAACAAAATGTCAGGAAGAATACAAGATATTGTGTAGTTAAATTTTAGTGAAGTAAATACCAGTAGCATTTGGTCGTGTGCATTCAAAAATTCGGAATAGTTTGGACAACATTATTACATGTTGAATACTTATTGCTTTATGATACCTGTTATGTTTGGGAAATAAATAAGTTTTTTAAAATTTACATGGTTTTGAGCATTAATGAATGTTTTGGATTAAAAATGTGTTTAAACTAAAAAACCTGGTTGTTTGATTTTTTTGAAAAAAACACCAGCTGTGTAACTGATATATAATAAAAATCGTCGGCGAAAAGGCAAAATGATCTGAGCAGTTTTAATTAGTAGCAAAATTATCTGCATGCAGTTTCTCGGAATTGAACAAAGTGTAGGTAGAAAGTAATATGATCTAGATGCAATGCATAATGAAACAGAGATGCACAAATGAAATAGCCTTCCTTCAAGCCTTTTAAGACTAAATTATTGTAAAATGTATCCTTTAACATGTCTTTACAAGAAGCCCTTAAAATGTTGGCGTTTCCCTAGTCTATTTCTTCTAAAAAGCCTAAGCACAAATTCGCCTTCAGCCTTCATCTAAAAGTAACCTCCTTCATTTTTAGACTTAAACTGATTTTTTTAACGAATCAATAAGCTCTCGTTGTTAGGGATGCCCTTTGAATGCATTTTCGATATACATATTTCATACATATATTTATTGAGCATATGTGTACAAGGCAACAGTTCCCATTGTTCAGTTCAATGAAATGATCCACACAAATCACACTTCAGTTAAAATCTAAATCTTATTGTTATAAGGGGTGATCAAGGGATCGGGAAAGTATGGTCCTGATAGACTGAATTTTGTGCAAATGTGAGCAATTTTCCTCGGCACCGACAAACCTGTGCATTAAGTTCTGTAATAATTACAGAGCGTAATAATAATTTATTAATAATTAATTATTATACTCGTTGAGACAGCACTCGGAAGTATTTACACAGTACATAGTTACATATTAGAGCGGAATGACTTATTGGGGCAATGCTGGATATTTGCGCACAAATTCGAAACTGCTGCAAGTTGCAATTAAATTGATAAGCACTTTTTTAAATTGTAACTTTTTCCAGTGCAAGCACTTGTAGTTGCAATTGAATTTCTTCCAATTGCAGTTGTGCTTAACTGGTAATTCCGAGTGTTACAGCCACAATTCGACTGTAATAATAATAATCTGGAATTTGACTTATTTTTCGAAGGACCAGTGCTCCTGGAGCACACAAATGTAACTTTTATCGCAGTATGTGTGGTTTTCACCTTCTCACGAAGTGACAGCCTTTGCTGTCCAGCATGAATGGGATGAGAAGGACATAAAATTACTGAAATTTCCTTTGAAATTATTTTAACTTTATTCAAACACGTCTTTCCCATTCACACCCAAAAGTTCATCCCTTGTCTCTCTTTTTTTTTACTCATTATACGCATTATATGTTACGTCCAATAACAATAACCAATCATTCTAACTCTAAATCCATTGTTTCCCGAATTTACAGTATTCATTTTATAAATAAATGTGTACTAAAATAGCTATGGTAATAATATACAATAATCACCATCTAAATACATTGTACATACATATATTTTCTACTAACACTAAAAATGTTACTAAATTATTTAATAAACGAACACCAATATTTTCACATATCCATCTTAAAATCAAATGCTATACATAAGGAAAGCTTTTAGTGGTATTAACACCTTTCGCCATTAGGTACACTACCCGGGTATCTTAGTTGTAAATTCGGATAATTAGTATAGCTTATGTTATGTGTACTATACGTATGCGCCATCTATGAGGCTCTTATACACTAATACTGTATATATGTATTCAAATGTAACAAATGTCTTCAGCTTATCTATGGTTAATTTCTATGGTGTAATCTAAGCTTCAACATTTCGTCCCCCTGATGAGAGAAGTAGTTTCTCGTCATCTAATTTCATAACGTCCAGCACAGCGATCTTCGTTACTGGTCTCCTGTAAATTCCATCTCTGCACTGCACGTCCACAACACGAACTCGTCCGTCCTTACCAGGCAATACCGCAACGATTTTCCCCATAGGCCAAGTATTCCTAGGACCATCTTTATCAGCAATTAGGACCACGTCGCCCACCACAATCTGTCTCCCCTCGGAATACCATTTGGTTCTTCTGGTTAACGTTGGCAAATATTCTTTGACCCATCGTGACCAGAAATAATCCACCAGCCGCTGCACCTTCTTCCATCCTCGTCTCAATCGCAAATCGTCATATGTAAATTTTTCAAATGGAATCTCTATTTGACCCTTTCCAATTAAGAAATGGTTTGGGGTGATGCTCTCTGGATCATCCGGGTCAACCGAAACATGTGTCAGCGGTCTGCTGTTCACCAGGAACTCAGCCTCCAGAAGTAGTGTGTGAAGCAAATCCTCCTCGGGGTACCTCTCCTTTAATGCCGCGCCAAGAGCCACCTTTACTGAACGGACCAGTCGCTCGTAACATCCACCCATATGTGGTCCTCCTGGAGGGTTGAATCGCCAGTCAATACCCAATGAGGAAAGTCTGTCCTTCATGACAGAATTTCCCAGATCCTTCAATGACTTCCTCAGCTCATTATCTGCTCCCCTAAAATTGGTCGCATTATCCAAGATTAGACGCTTCACAGGTCCTCGCCGGGCTGCAAATCGGCGAATAGCGTTGATAGCTGCGTCGGTCGTCAAATCTTTGGCAATTTCCAAGTGGACAGCTCTCACGCTCAGACATGTGAAGAGTACTCCATACCTTTTCATTCTACGCCTTCCAACTGCTACCACTATTGGACCGAAAAAATCGACACCGCTTACTGCAAACGGCTTTTCCTGTACTTCGAGTCGATCTTCAGGTAGAATTCCCATCATTGGTGGGTTAGGCGCAGCTCTCCAATTTTTGCACCGTTGACAATTATAAAACGCTCGTTTCACCGCTGCTCTCATTCTCAGAATCCAAAATTTCAGATGCATCTCGTTCAGGACAGTTTCCACCCCATGATGTCCACACTTGATATGATAGTAGGATATCAACAATTGAGTAAAACCATGGTTATGGTCGAGAATTATTGGACTCTTAGCATCAGCTCCAAGAACTACTGCCAGTTCTGTCCTCCCAGATACTCTCAATAGGCCATCCTCCGCAATCATAGGGCTCAGCTTAAACAAACGGCTGGTTCCCACCAATGGCTTCCGATGTCTTAGTACATCGATGTCACCTGCAAATGATTCTCTCTGAACAACTTTAAATATAATATGCTCAGATCGCTCCAACTCTGCCACCGTCAACTCGCTAGTAATTACGGGAGCGCCTTTCCTCTTTAAGCTGTAGTTAGTAATGAAACGACAAATCCATGCGTTTGTCCTGACTGCTCTCATCCAAGACGAAAACCTCTCAGGGCTGGGACATACAAAAGGTTCCATAACTGAAACTAAGCCAACACATCTTCGCATTTCTTCCTCCGGCAGCTTGACTTCCGCCAACTTCTCTTTCGGCCACATACCTGCAGTTAGTTTTAGGAAGGATGGACCATTTATCCATCGACAGTCCGGGTTGAAAGTAACTTCAGTTCCTCCACGAGTTGCCGCGTCAGCCACATTTTCTGCAGTTGGCACCCAATGCCATTCCTGAACATCTGTTACCTCTAAAATTTCCCCAATTCTGTGCGCCACAAACTGCTTGAAGTTTCGGGATTCCGACCGAATCCAGCACAGGACAGTTCTTGAGTCCGACCAGTAATGACATTCATCGATGGTCAGCTTGATTTCCTCCTTCACGGTCGTCGCCAAGCGGGTGCCCATAACAGCAGCCTGGAGTTCCAACCTTTTGATGGACAATCGTTTGGTCGGAGCCACCCTGGTATTTGCTAACACAAATGCCACATCCACGCTGTCACCAACTTTCAGACGCAGATAACATACAGCTGCAAAAGCCTCTTCACTTGCGTCGACGAAAACATGGAGTTGCACATCATCAGCCATTTTCAAATTTCTGGAATAGTACCTGGGAATTGTCAGTGTGGTGATTTCCATTAGTTTTAGCAGCCAGTTTTTCCAAGCTACATTTTGAGTCTCCTGAAGCTGCTCATCCCATCCTATCTTGGACAGCCAAAGTTGCTAAAACAAAATTTTCGCTTTCACAACAAAATGAGCAACGAACCCGAGAGGGTCGAACACGGACATAATTAGCTGCAAAACTTCCCTCTTGGTTGGATTCTTAACGCCTGTAATTACATCAGCCTCCACCTTGTGGTAAATCGTAGTAAACTTGAATTCGTCCTGTTCAGGGCACCAATTTACCCCTAGAGCCCTTTCTACAACCAGTTCAGAATTCGTATCAAAATTTTTCAGACCCTTAGCCCGAAGTTCAGGAGGTATGTTCTTCACGACTTCTTTGGAACTGCTCGCCCAATTGCATATTTCCATGCCTCCACGCCGGAATACTTCCACAAAGTCCTTGATCTTCTGTGTTGCTTTCACGGCATCATCGTCACCATTCAGGAGGTCGTCCATGCACATACATGATTTAATGGCCTCAACAATCGCAGGGAACTCCGACTCGTACTGGGCAGCGTTGACATCCTTCACATATAACGCACTTGAAGGTGAACAGGCAGCACCAAAAATCATCGCTTCCATGATGTAAACGTCTGGCTCTTTATTCCTCTCCATTCCACGCCACAGAAACCGTTGACTATTCTGGTCTGCTGCGACAATCCGAACCTGGTGGAACATCTCCTTAATGTCACCCATGATCCCGACCATTGGTTTTTGGAATCTCATCAGAACTGCTGGAAGCGGGTTGAGGAAATCTGGACCTTTCATTAAATAATCATTCAATCCTGCCCCATGTGATTTTGCAGCAGCATCAAATACAAGTCGAAGCTTGCCTGGCTTGTTCGGGTTGAATACAGCAAAATGAGGTAAATACCATGTCCTTGCTGTCTGTACCTTAGCTTCTTCTGACGTTAGAATCC
The DNA here is from genome assembly GCA_947179485.1 of Allacma fusca. Taxonomy (NCBI): domain Eukaryota; kingdom Metazoa; phylum Arthropoda; class Collembola; order Symphypleona; family Sminthuridae; genus Allacma; species Allacma fusca. The sequence continues at coordinate 67,175,576 of OX359246.1, forward strand.
TACAGTAGCCCTTGCTAATGTAGTCTTCAATCTTGCTGCAATACTCCTTAGCAAAATCAGGCTGTCGGTCCATTTTTTTTTTCATACAACTCGGTCTTCGTATGGCATTCATCTTACTTTCTGGTAGGACGCAGTCCTCTTGCTTCCAAAGCAGGCCAGTCTCAAATCGGTTGCCGATCCGCCGTGTAGTCATTTCCATTATCGCCAGAGATTTCTCATCCTCCACTGATCGAAGGCCCTTCTGCAGCACTTTCACGCCAAAGTTTTCCGTTGAAAACGATTCCCGGATGAGAGCGTTCAAATCTTCTTCCCGATTATCACGACATATATGAAAGGAGACTCTCGGCGAAAGGACATTTACTTTTGGAAGACTCCCGTGGACTACCCAGCCTAACCAAGTTTTCGTGGCAATGGGATCTTGCCACTGTCCATTTAGTAACTTCCTCGGAGTGGTTAGTAAGATGTTGTCCGATCCTATGAGGATTTCTGGTCGGGCATCCTTTAACGTTTCACAGGGAATATCCTACAGATACAGCCAATGTTTTCTCACTTCATCCATGTCAATGGTCTGTGAAGGAATGCCTAAAGTTGCCACTGTTCTTGCATTTGCAATGTAATATTGCTTTGCACCATGACCAACTCCGCTAATTTTCATATTCACCATCTCTGAATCCGGTTCCTCTACGGTCATCTCATTTGTCCACTGAAGACAGAGGGGTAATTTCTTCCCTTATAGTCCAAGCTTTTGTGATAAAGATGAGTCAACAAGTGTTACCTCCGAACCTTCATCCAGCAGAGCATAAGTCCTGATTGTCCCCATGGGTCCAATCATCTTCACTGGAATAATGCGCGGCAAGACATTCTTTGAAAATTGCTTCAAGTTTGTGTGGGCACACGTTTTTACTTCTTCATCAGTCTTGTTGTGAAACAGTTTGCAACCGTCCACATCACACTGTTGTCTAAGACAACAATCACTACTCAGGTGGCCTTTACCTAAACAGCTATAACAAATTCCTTTACCTTTTAAACTCTTCCATCTCACATTTACATCATCGGAAAGTAATTTTGTGCAAGATTCAATAACATGTCCAGACTTATCACAATAAGTGCAGGGTCTCTTTTCATCTTTATTCACGGCCGTGAAAACGGACTTTTGATTTTTCTTAACCTTATTGTCACTGTCTTGTTGTTCTACTTTTAACGCGACAGGCATCAAATTGTATGTCATGGCAACCATGTTCAGCCATGTCGATAGGTCAGCCAGGCTGAACTCTTTTTCTATTGTTTGTCTGTGCTTACACCATTCATATTGTAGTTCATGTGGTAACTTAACTACAATTTCTTTCATGAGCGTTGGATTCAATAAATGTCCAGTTTGTCCTAATGTTGTCATAGTTCCAACCAAATTAGTAACTTGATTGGAAAGGAGAAGTATAATTTCAGGCTTACTTGGTTTCGGAGTAGGAGCGTTTCTTACTTTTTCCACCAAGTTTTCAATAATTTGTTTGGGCCGCCCGAACATCATTTTCAACGTTGCCATGACAGCTTCTACGTTCTCAGGAATACCCAGCACCGGGAGCACCGCATCTCTAGCCTTGCCCTTCAAGCTCTTCTGCAATCGTAGCATGTTCTCATCAGTTGACAAGCCACATACCTTTGTTGTGCGCTCGTACTGACTGTAAAACATCGGCCATTCTGCGGGATTTCCATTGAAATCAGGTAGATCTCGTCGAACTGTCTGCCTGGTCATCAATTTGCTCATGTTGTCAGCTAACTGCTTCAGCTCAGACGGTTTCTCGGGATGATTGTTCTCAACCCACTCATTGGTTCTTTCTACAGGAAGGTTATTGGAAAATACAGCAGTAACCGGGTACGTACCAAACTCCTGGAAGCCCCCAGCTGCATCCGTTCTTCCAACCTCCTCCAGATCCCCGGTTGTACCATCTCCAGAATCTTCTTCTTCGATGATACGCTTTTCCATCTCCGCTCACTTCTCCTCAATCGCCTTTGCTCGCGCCAGTCGTTCTATTTCCAACTCAATTTCGCTAACCTTCTTCAACGAAGCTAACTCAACCTGAAGAGTTTTTCTTAGTCTCTGGCTACGTTGAGATGATGCGGTGGTAAAACTGCTTCGACGGGATCCCACGGAAAAGCGATCGTCATCATGGGCACAAACGGAAGTTCCATCAATAGATTCATTGGGCTTCTCACCCACTCTCCTCCGCGACGGCAACGGCAGCGACGAGAACTTGGGTTCTTCTCCAAGCTTGCGCTTACTTTTGCGAACTTCAGATTCTTCATTCATTATTAATCTTCAAACGGACACTTAAGGATCAACAATCCGGTTCGAAGGACCAGCTGTTACAGCCACAATTCGACTGTAATAATAATAATCTGGAATTTGACTTATTTTTCGAAGGACCAGTGCTCCTGGAGCACACAAATGTAACTTTTATCGCAGTATGTGTGGTTTTCACCTTCTCACGAAGTGACAGCCTTTGCTGTCCAGCATGAATGGGATGAGAAGGACTTATAAAATTACTGAAATTTCCTTTGAAATTATTTTAACTTTATTCAAACACGTCTTTCCCATTCACACCCAAAAGTTCATCCCTTGTCTCTCTTTTTTTCTACTCATTATACGCATCATATGTTACGTCCAATAACAATAACCAATCATTCTAACTCTAAATCCATTGTTTCCCGAATTTACGGTATTCATTTTATAAATAAATGTGTACTAAAATAGCTATGGTAATAATATACAATAATCACCATCTAAATACATTGTACATACATATATTTTCTACTAACACTAAATTATTTAATAAACGAACACCAATATTTTCACATATCCATCTTAAAATCAAATGCTATACATAAGGAAAGCTTTTAGTGGTATTAACACCTTTCGCCATTAGGTACACTACCCGGGTATCTTAGTTGTAAATTCGGATAATTAGTATAGCTTATGTTATGTGTACTATACGTATGCGCCATCTATGAGGCTCTTATACACTAATACTGTATATATGTATTCAAATGTAACAAATGCCTTCAGCTTATCTATGGTTAATTTCTATGGTGTAATCTAAGCTTCAACACCGAGTATCTAATGCGTTTCTAAGAATTGAAACTTAAGTAAACAGAAATCATCGAAAATTGTATTTGCCTTGTGTAAAATAACCGCAATTGAATCGAACTTATTATTAGTTGCGGTTAACTTGCAATTGACAAGAACGACTCAAAGATAAAATTCTATACAAACAAATATCTTCCAACATTGTGTGATATGTTGAGATGTTGGCGAACCTAAAGGTTATTAACCATGTAAATATTGCGCATATGAAATATTTTCAGTCGGAGGTGGGACAGCAGGATGTGTTGTGGCAAATCGTTTATCAGCACATAACTACAGAGTTCTTTTGTTGGAAGCGGGCGGGAACCCTTTCCCGCTGACTTCAGTTCCATCCATGGCATTGAAGATACTTCAACTCCATGACCCGAATATAGATTGGGGCTACAAAACCGTTCCGCAAAAGCATGCTTTTAAGGCTAATACGAATAATGTGAGATTTTTTAACTAAAAAAAATGATAAAACACTCGGAAGAACATATGATTATAATTACCAGGGGTGGAGCATTAAAATATTTTTTCCCTGGCCCCTGAGCCCAAACATCCATGAGTAAGACTTTCCGCATGCAATACGAAGAAGACCTTCGTTAATTATATTTACCCTGACCCTAAAATTATTTGCCCTGGTAAGGACAAGGTGGGCCAGGTCATAAAGCCACCCCTGATAAGTATTATTCATTCATAAATCAGTATAAGAGAGCTAAATATTTTATATTCTTCTTCTTACAATTAGCTAAACTTTCAATTCGAAAAAGTAAATATATTTTGCTTCAACGTATTTCAGAGTTACAGGATAAATCGAGGGAAAGGATTGGGTGGGAGCAGCTTATTGAACCTGAATGTGTACATGCGCGGAAGCCCTTATGATTTTGACGAGTGGGCTAACATCACTGGGGACAACAGCTGGACATACAGTAATCTCCTCCCATTTTTTAAACGAATGGAAAACTACGAAGGGGCTTTTCCGAATCGTACGATGATTCAAAAAAACAGTAATAATTACATAAAAGGGCTCGTGTGATATTTTAATTTTAGCACGGTCTGTTATTTCACGTTTTCAGATTACTTTCATGGTCGCAATGGACCTTTGCATATTGAAAAACCACCGTTCATACCCATGAGGGAAGAATGGCTTGCAGCGGGAAAGGAAATAGGATTGGAGGTGAAGGATCCGAATGGATTTCAAAGCCAAAGTAAGCTAATGAATAATATGTAGAGTTTGACGAGGTCATTTCCAAAATTCTCAAGGAACACACCCTGCAAATATTTATGCGGTAAAAGCTTTTACTTTACAACTAGCGTCAAAACGTATGATTAAAAAAATACATTTAAAATGATGAACGAAATTTGCTCCGCCCTTGTACCTCACGTGACCATAATTAGGAACCCCGATGAATAAAATAAATGTTAAAATATCTGGAACCACAATTTCTATATTGAAGTAAAAACTATATCCATATTCGGTAAAATTAAATACAAGAAATTCTTTTTAAGAAAACGGTAAAATAGTCTGACCGTCGTTAGTCTAAGAATCTAGGTCCTTTTGTAGAATCTTGGAATCCCATGGATTTTATTGATTGTATAATAATTTGTCTTATTGGACTTTTAATTCTCCCAAATTCCAAATGATGATTCTTCGATCTCTGTAGTAGTAATTTGATTATTTTAGGCGTTTTCCCATACGACTACACCATCAAACAGGGTACCCATTTTTCGACTCACCGGGCATACCTTTACCCTGCATTGGGGCGACCAAACTTACGCGTCATTACTTACGCACATGTTGAAAAGGTTTGTTTACTACATGGACGTGGAAGTACCTCTTTGATCTATTTATACATTTGATGAATCCATTGAATTGAATTGTAAGATGCTGTAAATGATTTACCTGTGGGCTTACATGAATTACCGAATTAGTTTATAATAACCTTCTGGATGTCAATTTCCCGAAGATTATCTTCGATGGCAAAAATAATGCTGTAGCTGTGAGCTATCTTCACAACAACAAGAGTTGCAAGGCCGTGGCAACCAGAGAAATCGTATTGAGTGCTGGAGCCGTAGCATCACCCCAAATACTGATGCTGTCCGGAGTGGGGCCGAAAGAGCAATTAAATTTGCTTGGGATATCCGTTAAGGTTGACCTTCCTGTAGGGAAAAATTTTCTAGATCACTACGAGACGTTACTGGGACCATTTAACGTTGACAAGGGGGAGGCTATAATGGACGGCAGAGATTTCGATTCTGCAGCACTTTACAACTACCTTCACTCAGGAAGTGGTATGTCCTAATTTATAATATAAACATTATTTTTTTTAGTGTGAACTTATATTATAACGTATTCTTTGTCATTGCGGTTTGATAGGACCCTACGGTCTCACTGGCTTTACGGGCGGAGCAATAATGACAAGCTCATTGGCAACTAATCGACATTGGCCGGATATTTATGCAGTTCACTGGCCAACCGGCATACATACGACTTTTGCATCAGAAATGGAAAAGGTGTTCGATTTAACGCCAGGTATATTGCAGCAGTACTTGGCTCAAGATGTTGGGAACGACAGTTTCTTCGTCACTGTTGTTGTAGCAAAACCTAAAAGTGTTGGCGAATTAAAATTGGCCAGTTCAGATCCACGAGATTATCCCATAATTGATCCGAATCATCTGAGTCACCCGGATGACGGAAAAGTTCTTGTGGAAGGTACATTGTTTGTTTCAATTCAAATGTAAATTCAAATGTAACATGTCATGCAGCAGATCACACTACTCATGCTGTTATCTGTAATTCAACTGAAAATCATCAAAGACATGGAAGTAATAAGGAATTAAGCTTGGGACATTTTTGTAAACTTGTGATTTAATTTTAAGGTATGAAAAGAATTTTTGACATGGTTACAAAATCGAAGGCATTTGAAAAAATCGGCACTAAATTCACTGAGTCCCGCTTTCCTGGCTGTGAGCATTTTCCAATCCGTAGTGATGAGTATTGGGATTGCTACGGTAGACGTTTCGGAATATCCCAATGGCATGTCTCTGGGACTTGTAGAATGGGCAAAGCTTCCGGTGACCCAAGTGCTGTCGTGGACTCAAGGCTTAGGTATCAATATAGTCGTAAAAGCCGTTAAAACTGTCAGTTTTGAGCGTTTACTTTTTTAACTGTTTTTGACATTAGTTACAAGAACTGTAAAATGTTAATGTTTAATAAGTGATTTTAATTTTTATGTAGAGTTTTAGGAACCACTGGGCTCCGGGTCATTGATGCCTCAATAATGCCACAAGTCACAACTACGAATATTAATTCTCCAACTATCATGATCGCCGAGAAAGGGTCACAGATGATTTTGGATGATTGGGGAAGCAATATTTGGCATCTTCCATTTTGGACCGATGTTGTCAGAACTTGTTGAGTGTTTAAATCAATCTCAAAATAATCTTTTTACGATCTAAAATCACATTAGTGACACATTAGTTACAAATGTATAGATAAAAGCTTTATGAATAGAGTCATTATTGCTGTTTGTACTTAAGTACTGCGTAAGGAAATTGTAGCCTACTTCTCAAGATACCCCAATGCAAAGGTGGGCAAATTGTTTCGCCTCTCCTACATCCAGACTACATTTAAATTTAATCGTTGACCCTATAAGTATCATACAAAAAGGCATATGTATCAAGTCTCAAATTATGTACAGGCTTGTCAATGGAGGTCCCCTGGCTACAAGCCTATATAGGCAGATGTATACAGACATAGCCTTGCCTACATGCTCCAACAAGTAACTAGTATATTTAAAGCCTTTACGTGCTTTAAAAACAGGCTGGGCGTAAGCGTCTGCACTTGACTAGCTGGTTATGGGACAGAAATTGCAATAGGCATTACACGTGTTTATTTTTTATTGAACGTTAAATTTCGGCATAATATAGTTATCATAATATCTTAAGATAGAGTGTTAGAAATGGACATTTGTGTGGACAAATTGGTTTATAAATTTACCTGTTTTTATTACTGCTTGTCAGACTATGTAACTGCCGGTGAATTGCAAATTAAAAGATTCTATCACATATTGCATTTTTGTAAGCAGTCAAGCACAAAAACACAATTGTATACCTGAGGCATTTGACTTATTTCGAAGTATTCTTGAGCCAAATTAAAATAACAATAGTATTTGTTTGTTTAACTAGTCTCTTGCCATAAGTACAAGTAGTGATACCGATCCTATCACATATAGCCTCCAGATTTCATAAATTTATAAGGGCAGCCCACAATTCACCTATATGTAGGCGAGGGGCCCACCTTTGCCCCAAAGCTAAAAAATTGTGGCAACTACTGCACTAATCATTCTTTTGTTTGTGCTTGTAGTTATATGAATGAAAGTACTTTGGCATATAGCCAGTCCAGAAAACATCCTCAAGATAAAATAATGCAGTGTCAAATGAAGAAGTTCTTCAGGGTTTAACCTTACAATTAGACTTAAACTCAACTTTATATTCCTCCTAGCATTCTCATCACGCTTCATGCGCATAATTAGTGAAGTACTTCCTTTGATGCTTTCCCCCCCAACCGCATATACATACATACTACACTTAAGCTGAACTTGCTATGTGTTATGCATGTTCATATCGTTCTTATCGTTATCGTTATGTCAAAAATACACGATACAGTTTTTGAGGAACGATATTAACGATAAATGGTGGTTTTGAATCAATTAAATGAGTTCATGTATAAAAAATAAATTATAATTCAGTGAAGCTTATTACATTTAAAATTTGAAAATCAAAGCTCAATTTAACTGTTTTCACTACTCAAAGTATACATTAAAAAACGAATTCGTTTAAAAATTTGGGAAATATAGACTATACAGGACGTACAAGTTAACTCAAAACGAGGAAAGCGCTACTGCACTGTAGAGCATCTCGAGCAGTTAAAATTTGCGGGTAAGCGCGTAAAAAGTCCGGTCTGCACGCGCTTTGGGCGGATAATGAATCCTGCTAGAAATTGACGTATTGGTAATGAGAATCTAGAAGTTAATATTGCAATGAAATTAGGAAAATCACCAGAAGTGCTTACCAAAACCGAAATTAAATCGTTAGTTAACATTCCCAGGAAGTAGCAGGAATATCGCAAGTTTGGGAAACATTTAATGAAATCCTGTTTGACCAGCCGTAAGTTATGTGGAGTGCAATGACTGCATAAATATTTTTACTAGGCAATCAGGCCAAGGAGGGACATCAACTATGGCCAGACATTATTCCAAGAATTTTGCAATGGAAGCAAACTACCAATTTCGTTTAAAAAAATACGAACAATACGGGTTTGTGACAGAATTTACTAATATTTACGGGGGGATACGGGCTTTTTAAAATTTTGCGGGCAGGGCCAAACTTTTTCGTTGAACTTCAATTTCGGGTCGGGCGGGTAGGGATAAAAATTTACGGGTGCCCATGCCCACTGCTGCCCTATTCTATTCCGACTTGAATAGGAAAATAGGAATTTGAATAGAATTGCCGAAATTTATACAGAAATAAATTGAATAGAATTGAATAGCTCGATTTTTGAAACTCCCAGACTAGAATAGAATAGAATATGCACCTGATGCCAAGATTAGAATTGAATAGTAAAAACAGTGAAATTCTTATTCAAATCTGAGCATCTGAGAATGTCATAAACAAAAAAATAACTAAAGCCCTTTGATTACATGTGTAAAAATCATCGGTACGCGATAATGCGAGTAGGGTGCCGTCACTTAGGGAGCGTCTACATATTACATCAGCACAAAATGCATTAATTACTCAATCACTCACCCTCAAATCATATATGGTCATTTAGTGATACTTGGATCCACCCACCCTGCTAAATGTCATCACATACCTTTACACGCTACGATTGAACAATGTCCTAAACTATCCCACGGAAAGATACTCTACTGCACTGACGAGTGCTAACTGCTTTCCTATTACCAGTAATGAAGGCATGCATGAGTTTCTACATCCTTCAGCGTTTCGGAGTTCACAGAAATGCGTAGTTTTTGCGCCCACTGCTAGAGCAAACGATATCGTAATATTACGATAAATCATTTGGACAGAACGATTACTATCGTCCAAGATCGTTCCTCAAAAATGGACGATATTAACGAGAATATCGTATCGTCTTATCGTAATGAACATGCCTAGTAACTAGTAATGTTACAAAAATTTAATTACGAACCTACAACTATTCTGAAACATTTGATTGTCTACATATATAAATTACATTCCTACATCTTGGTCTTGCCAGCTTTATATTAACACTTATATCTGTACTGGCAGATCAGCATAAATAAATACAATAGCAATGTACGACTACAATCCCATTAAATTTGTATCAGCCGTACAATGAAGTTTATTTTCAATATTGAGAAAATCTTACAGGAGAGAAACAATTCATCTGCTCTTCTAGCCCATACAAGGACGAATGCTAAAAAATATTCTCTTCCCTCATGATTTCTAAAATTATTTTCTAGATTTACCAGAACCGTAACCGAGTTTTTGAAAAAGATAAAATTTTAAGTTTTAAATTGTATTCCAACTTTGTTTTGACACTATGGTGTAGAAGGTTTCACTGAATTTTCAGAGATCCATCGAACAGGTGAGCAACGTTGAGAATGCTGGGGATGGTCCTTAAAATACATCTTCAGGGGTTGCATCTAGATCGTCCCCCCGAAGTTCAATAAATGTTTTTGAAATTTCGAACAAACTTATTCTGTCAAGGACACATTTTCATACGATTAGCAAAACCCTTGAAAAAATATCCTTAAAATAATTTTCAGTAATTATCACATTTCACTGGGCTGCATGCTATTATTATTAATATCGTTGTTACTGGCTCCGCCGAAATTAAATGTGGATTGTATAGAACTCTTGAGGACGTCATTCACAATGAATTTCTTAATTGTTCCTTCCAGTACTTCTCTAAGCTTCCGCTTGAACACACGATTCCCAAGGCCTTCGACAATCTATAATTTTGTTAGCGTACAGAATATTTTAAAGAAAAATCCAACATGTAATTATATTTATTTTTTAAACTCCTCACATTATCCACAATATAGTTGAACATGCTCCCGAGTAAAGATGGGCAAATGAAGTGCCTCCCGTGCCTTTGAATCGGTGATAGTATGTTGCCAACTATTCATGCACCAAAAAGTATTGTGAAGTTTCCTTGTCAGCCGTTCAATAGGGGGCCAATTCGTAGCACCCATTTGAAATCCACTAATACATGAACAAGTATGTAGACGTTGTCAGTGGAATACAGTATAGCTCACCACATGCCAATAGTTACTGCACATCCAATCTGCTCTCACAGTTGCTCACACACTGTCAGTTGTCCCATCTATACACAGACCTGCTCATTTAGTGGGTACCCACTTTTTGTTGTATTTTTGTTGTATAATAATTAATGATATTTGAAGCTCTAACTAGTCATGAATCAATTTGAACCGGTAATTGGATGCTATTAATCACCTTTTGCTTGCAAAATACCCAGTGTTCAAAAAAGAGGCTATGTAATATTATAATTATGTATTTTATCCACAATTAAAATTAAAATAACTGACAATGGTATCATTACTCACATCGTTTTTATTATACCAAAAACATTATTAACTCGCATTATTTGTCACCTTACAGGAAAAAGATATAAAATTAAAAATGTGTTAATAAAATGTAAGACAAGGTGGCTTACGGGGCACATACAGTTTCTGGAGTGAAAATAAACGCATATGAAGAGAACGTAAACTAACCATAAATTTGCAGCAATTAAAATGCCACAAAAATCCAAAAATATTCAAGTAGTGTAGAAAAACTAGTACAATAATTCACAATGAAGTAATTATTGACATAAATGGACTCCGGAGTCCAGATATCTTCACTGTGGCGTGGATGAGGTATATTGAGTCTTTTTACCACGTAAACCAGTCTGTGGGGTTTTTCTAGGCAAAATTCTTCGATTTCCATTTTTATCATGACGAGTACGAAAGTACTGAAATACCCGGCTGGCAGAACCTCGAACTTCTCGGCTTAAATTTTCCATCATTCTGGCATACGCGACGGGATCATTGACCTTGATTGCAGCAGAGGGTGCAAATCTCTGCTGAGCCACACCTGAATTCATTTTCATGTAATAAAGTCAGAGTGCTACACATCCAAAGAAAATTCGGTTTGATTACACACTAAATTAAAGTCGTACATTACCTGTTGCAACGAGCAGTTTTGGTCGGAACAGACATTTTCGGCGGTTCATCAGTAGCTTCCAATTCATCTGCACTGTCCTCTACGTTGCTCTCCTCCTCCGTGGATCTGAAATATAAAACAATGGAAGAAATAGTACAATTGAACTCCACAGTCCATATTATACATCCACCCGCTCTAAATCAAAATGGAAACAGATAATCTCTTCCACTTACCCTTTTAAAGTAAACATGCGTATCTCCGTTATTTGATGAAAATGGCGAAGAACTACTCGAACAACCCCTCTGACTATTGTTTGAACGGCCAAACTCTCTCGTACAGATGACGGAAAGTAAATTGGAGTCTCACGGTCTTCCCAGATAATAGTAACATATGGAGTCTATAAAATATTACACAATAATCATCATTAGCAGATTGGAATCCGGATTCCAGGAAGGAATAACAACATTTCATGAGTTACATTTGCAAAATTAGGTCGTATCTTACATCCTCGACTTGTGAAGTAGTTCCAAAGCTAGCTGACCCTGCCTCAATTGTTGCCTTACTCCTACCCTGTAAGGTTTGCTCAAATGATGATTTGACTTCTGCCGCAACATTTCCCAGCGTCAACGAAATGTCCTGCCTTATTTTGTCCATATCAACGACATTGTTCCGAACCTCATTCACATTGTTTGCTGTGGCCACATCGAAGCGATTTTGAAGAACAACCAATGCACCCGCGGTCTCCTCTACTTTATTGGAAAGATTGACGACCGTATTCTTTAATTCTGCAAATTTTCCTTCTAGAAGTGTTCCGACTGCATCTGCAATAGCTTCTACTCCTGGTAATGTTTTCGTCGTGGTAACCTTAGAGCGAGAGCCTCTGCCACTCTGTGATGTCATGTTATCCTGCTAAATATATAATTCCCCATGCAGCAGTATGTATTTACCAAACAGATTATCAGAAAATCATGCACTCCGGAGTGCATTCATAATTTGCAGGTATTGGTACGGGCAACTGAAAACAACTATTACTTAATAAGAATTATTAAAGTTTGAAGTTACCTTGAATTTAATGCTGATATCTACAAAGGAAACACGAATCTAGAAATTGTAGCTCTACTTTATGCAAAAGTAGTATTGCGGTCAGATATTAGAGATGAGGATGGTTAACCGACAAACTTTAATAACGGAAAGAACTCTTCCGTATTTATTACAGGCGTGTTCATTAGTTGTTAAATAAAAACCCACAAGTACACAGGGAAGCTGCGCTTGCGTTCGATCCAGTCCCTACAAACTGACCTGAACAATTATTGCTTACGATGGTCTACACTACACCGTCGAGAAATGTATACATGCATATGTTTACAGAATACACATACGCAGTTATAAAGAGCATTTATATTTGTATACATGTAATAAGGCATACATCTATTGTGAACTACCGGTTACGGAAATGGACTCCGGAGTCAATTATAGTGGACGCGTATAGTAACAACCGTGCCAAAAAATGTCAAATCTGTCATTAAATTATATTATATTTCTCAACCATGCGGCAACTGCTATTGAAACTTTAAATGAATAGAAAAGTGTGATAGTCATGGAAAGGGATATTAAGTCTTGTATTTCGAAAGCGGGGAAATGGAAGCGTGCAGCTAGACTGAAAAAACTTGCCCAACCTTGTAAGCACTATGTTTTTTAAATAGCTGTAAATGTTGAATGAAATTCGTATTATAATTGTAAAGACATTATGGGTATAATTTGTGTAACTGTACTTTAGATTCCAATTCCACTCGAAGATTTGTGCCCCGAGCGTTCCAAAATCCACATCCGACTGTTCTAGAAACTACAACTCCCTTGCAACAACCTTATGTATCGCTTGTCGTAGCCAACTTTGTTAATGATGAACCGTATGGGGCAAATGAGTTTGGTCTTACATCGCAAAATTCATCCCCGGAAATAAACGTCGTCCTCATTGAGAACATGTGCACTCCGGAGTGCAGTGAACCTGGTGACAACATGGTAAGCAGTGATGAACATACTGCAGATGGGGATACCACCAACGAAATTTACGGAATGGCAGCTTGGGCTGCTGAAAAATCAGATAAAAACTTCCTTCCCTAGAATCACTTCGACTGAAAGTACTGACGTTTGCATCCAAGTACAAAATTCCGAATTATGGAATGAATGAACTTTTACGGTTACTCAAAACAAGTAATCCACACGAAGTCACCAAATTGCCTTTAACGCTTTGTGAACTAGAATCGTCAGTTCTTCCGGAATGGGCTAAATTTCTTGTGAGCTAAGCCTAGAGCCTGCCTATTTTTTTGTCAAAAAATACCGCCATCCTATATAGGCCAATAGGGTGTTTCATCGAAAAGAAGAGCCTTAATGCTAAGGGTCCAGTACTCTAACTGCCTGCCTATTAGCCTATATCTATACTAGTGTGCATTCCCCGTCTGCCTTTATTTGCTGATTAGCTTTTGACAGCGCTTTGCCAGACTATATAGGCGGTATAATAAAATTGTGAGTTTTACAGATAGATAGTGCAATGATCACATGCAATTGGAATATCATTGAGGGGGTAGGTAGGGGTTTGATTAATGCTGTAGTAAACTACATAGTACCCAGTAGGTCAGTTGGAATAAATATGGGGCGATTCTGCATGTACTGTTGTATATATACTATGGTAATTACTGGTATCAAGTAATTCATGCCTCATTGTCAGTCCGACTTGCAAACGTTTTCCCAAAGATCTTGTAATCCTTTCCTAACCAATTAGTGCTTTGAGAACGTTTCGCTTACCACCAATGCCTGGCCTTTACTTGAACGAACTTGTAGCCTGCCTGAATAGTCGAACAATTTAACGTGCCATTAAATACTTCTACTTAATATCAAAATAAGAATTGAATGGTTATAAAATACTCGCTTATTCGTTTTAACACGCAAAATAAAAGAAGCTACACTTAATATCATTAAAGTAAACCTAAGTTTCCCCGAGGAGCGTTTTATAGAAACAGCAACTTATTTTTCGGTTTTTGGTTTCATACAACCCGTAACTCCGTCGGTGAATACATAATTCTGGTTTATGTCAAAGGATAGCTTTCTTGTTTTTAGTTGATTGCTTGAACCATATTCTGTGTCTCCATGACCAACTAAACCAATGATTTTCTATATTTCCTCACTCATATTAATAACGTTCATTAAACTTATGAATTATTTTAACGTAATAAATATTATAAAACATGTATAAACGAGATTTCTGGAGCTTTGAGTTATCAGCTGTTTGGCATGTTTGGTTCATTAAAAATCCCTGTGGATTCACGCATTTTACTGCAAACACATTTTTGGAATAGTTAACCCCCCTCTCGTTAACATTTCTATCCAAGGAAAACACTTGGACCACATTGGAGCATTAATTCCTGTTTTGCAAGTTACTGTAACAAATGAAGTGTCACCCCGTTTACGTAATTTAAAAGAAATATAACCTGCTAAGTATCTTAGCGACTATATTTTTGTTATTAAATTTGTCTTTACATTTTGCCTAGAGAAATTAAAAAGAAGTGCTGGATAAAATGGCTCGTTTTTACATCTCCTTTTAATGAGATAATTGTAAAAACATACCCCTTTATCCAAAATTTGCACTATTTCTTCTTCGAGTTGTATCTCGATATCCTCTATCTTCCAAGTAAAGGTCGATTGCAGAAGCTTTGTTGATACATACAAATCATTATTTTTATAATCTGCAACGTTACTTCCAACTGGTGCTTTAAGTTTAGACCCAGAAGAATACGTCTTATTCTGTACCTAAATTCCGAAGCAGTTGGGTTATAGTTTGGTACACCAAGACCCCGTATTCGAGAAAAGAAATTCTTCAAACAATTATGATTGAGCCTGGCCGAGAACACGTTTGTAATATTAAAATGCCGATTAAGATCTTCAAATATTTCCATCAAAGATTTTATTGAAATCAGAAATCTGATTTGGCATGGAAGTAGCGCCGTCTTTGAGTTCCCCTTTGTTTTTCTGAATTTTGAAGTTTCGACCAATGTTTTTAATTTATCCAGAGACAATTTTTGGTTGTCTAATCACATATTTTATCCTGTAACATTCAACGAAAATTATCATTTAAAACAAATTATATTTCAGTTGTGCAAATTTAAATCTCTTGCTAGTGCCTAAAAATGAGTCGAAAAAAAGGAGACTATTCTATATAAACATGGATGGAGATTGATTAAAAGCTATATAAAATGCTTATTGGTATGAAATTTCTGGTATATATATTTAAACTGCAACGTGAATGCCAAAAGAACAGTGATGAATCTTAGCTCGTATATTCCAGCAAAATACAAGATGCAGATACATCAATTTTTATTGAATTTACCTGTAACCCCAACTGGAAATGAGGTTAATGATTTAAAACAAACTAATTGCAAACATTGAACCCAATTTCAAAACATTCAATGTTCCAGCTAATGAACAATTTGACAAACGACAGAATTTTAATAAAATTGTTTAAAAAGGATGTACAGTGGACTGACAAAAGATTGTTCGATTGGACAATTTTAAAGAAATTACTATTTTTCTGACATACAAACTCCATAAATAGAGTAGCATTGCTAACACATACGATAAAACCCTATATTGGAGTAAATTTTCGCATCAATTACCAGAATTATTTCAACACTTACTTCAGCTAGTACAAAAAAACAAAACTAACGGAGTGACCAATTATTGTTCGATTCATTGGATTTTTATGTTTATTTAGGAGTAGCTCTTCCATTAGCTTTAAAAAACTCATAAATACAGTTTGGAACGGAATACACGAGCCTTTCGGTTTCGGTAGGTGGTATTAGCTGCCCATTCTTCATGTAGAGCTTCCATTAGCTCATGTTTAATCTTCGGAGGTTGGCCCTATTGTGGACATGTTAATTTTCAGTTTTGTCGCCGACGAACGCAAATTTTTCATTAGGTTATTTTTGTACACTTCTGCAGTCATTGTGCGGGGCACCTCGACTAAATGCATTACCCGATGAGTCGAAAACCAACCCCAAACCATTACGTCTAAAAGTACAGATAGGTTGAAGTTTGAATTTACGACGATTAATTCTAAAGAAAACCTCATTACGTACCGCCGTCGTGCTTAACAGTGAATTTGACACTGTCGGCCCAAAATTCCTCCCCTGGCTGTCTCCACACCTTTTGTGCTCCCTTGGTTTCAAACTGACAAAAGTTAGTTTCATCTGACAAATCTACGCAGGGTTTTATTAATATAATTTGCGTGACATTTTGCCGATCAAAATCGATGTATCCAGGTCTTCTGACTGATCAGAGATTTTTTTCCGGGCACTACGGCCATAAAGTTTGAACTTCTGGGTGTTTCTATTAACTGTACGATCACAAATATTTAAAATATTTATTTTATATATTTTGAGTAAATCATATATATATATATATCGTATATCTCCGTTTGACTTCCTTCGTCAGCTCTAAAAGGCCTTTCTTCCAATTTTTAACGCAGTTTTTTCAATTAGCTGGCCGATGTTTCCCGTTGTTTTCGCTGGTTGGCCATATTTTCGTGCACTGGTTGTACATCCAAACTTCATTTATGACCTCTTAGACTGTGTTGCACTTAGTCTATAACTTTTATGCAATTATTGCGATGGGATCTCCATCATTAAACCACCTTACAATTAGGTCCTGGTAGTCAGGCGACAGATCTTTACCCCGCGGCATTAAATTCACTCGATAATTACCGCAGACGTATTTTACAATTAACGTTTGGCTATTTGGTAGACGTAAAAAAGAGAGGACTTTCATTTAAAATTATTTACCACAGAGAAATATTTCAATGGTTGTTATGTTTGCCCATGTAAGAAAGTATGACATCTATCGAACAATCTTTTGTCAGTCCACTGTATATATTCCAACAATGGCAGAATTCAGAAGATAATTTAAAGTAAAATAAATAAGTACATGAGTATAAAAAGAAAAGCATTTTTATATTATCAACAGATAAAGGTCATTATGGACAAAAATTAATATGGAATGAAGATTTGTGCTTTAATTGAATTAAGTCTTTTTGAGTAATTATCTTTTGATTTTTCAAAAATTTGAAGGTTGTTTCCGATAATCTCCTACATGAAATGAAGATCACAGACGACACACATTCTTATTTATTACCAGCACATCCAAGAATGTCAAAATGTTTCGGCTTACCAAAAATTCACAAAGTTGGCAATTCTATGAAACCCATCAACATCGGTTCTCCATATTTTACTACACAGCAAAGTTTTTGAACAATATAATATCTAAATTAAAAAATGATGTAACATTATGAAACGTATGAATTCGCTTCATTTTATAAGTCTGTGGATCACTGGATCCGTAGAGGAGGTTTGGAAACACGGGATGAGGATCTGATAGATGTTTTAGAATTACTACTGACTACGCTAAACGTAGGAGAAAAGTTTTGTACAGTAGAACTGGGTAGCGGATCCTGAGTAATTTTCGGGGGACTACTAAAAACAGCGTGAACAGGACTATTAATAATGTGAATGATGAGATTAAATTGCCACGAGAACGGGTTTGAATCGTTTTATATACTTATTATATATATTATTACCAATTTCGTTAGTATTAGTTACTGTATCATCGTTAATGTTTTTAATGATCGTGTTGTCAGCATCATCAGAGAACATTTCAGGGGAAGAAGTGGACGCGTCCCGTGTATATTTCGTGGTATTAAACCAATCAATATCCAAGTCTGGTTGAG
This sequence comes from Allacma fusca, assembly GCA_947179485.1. Taxonomy (NCBI): domain Eukaryota; kingdom Metazoa; phylum Arthropoda; class Collembola; order Symphypleona; family Sminthuridae; genus Allacma; species Allacma fusca. Next base: position 67,193,680 of record OX359246.1, read on the forward strand.
CCTCAAAAATTGGAGGTAAATAACCAGGGATTTGTGAAACTAGGGGTTTGGCCACTGAACTACATGAGTGTCTACGATAGATACGACTGTAAAACCTGAATTATTGGAGGTTCTGGAGATTTTATGATTTAGGAGGTATTGTATGCGAGTCTTCGATCCATGGAGGAAGAACTACCTCTGGTTCCTTAAATGAATCTTTAACAATAACGACATGCTGACCAATTAGTTCATGTTGATACTTGGTTAAATGTTGGATATGGAAAACGCTACCTATATTATTTGCAAGAAAATATTCCAAGTCCACTAAATCCACTACGTTAAGGGACATAACTGGTCCATTATACGATATGGTTCGTCCCATTTCAGCTCAAAACGTGCCTTGGCACCGACAAGACGTTCCTGACGTTTAACGAGAATAAGTTCACCAATGTTAAATTCGATGTGAGGATGGGACTTGTCGAACAGTATTTTGTTGTGCAACTGGTGACGACAAGAATTCACATTAGCCTGCGTTCGGTCACGTAATAAGTGAAAACGTTTGTCTGCACAGCTGAGATTTTCATGATTAATTGGATATTTGGCTGCCTGAGCGGAATGGGGCACTGAACCGTATGATACCCTAAAGGGAGAGTATCCTGTCGTTGAATGAAGGAAAATATTATAGCTTCTTGTTATAGCAGGAACACAACTGTCCCAATCTGCCCATGATGTGGGACACGCTTTATTTAACATGCCTATGAAAGTATATTTGTAAGGTTAGGCATATGTGTCGCTAGTGGCAGAGTACGGACTGACATGCTTCAGCTTAATGCTATTATGGGAGCAGAAATTAAGGTAGTCGATAGATGTAAAACTGTCGGCATTATCACAAATCCATTCCTTACAATGATCGAAGCGTAAACAATAATTGTCCGACTTGTTAATTACTGTATCGGACGTCATATCCGTAGTTAAAATTGCTTAGATCCATCTAGTGGCTAGGTCGACAGCTGTTAGAAGATATCGACGGGTTAGTAGAAGTTCTACAACGAGTTTGATATGAAACGGATGCGTTGGCGTAAGATTTGTGATTAATGGATTAGTTATACCAGGGTAGTATTGAACTGGCAAGGTTGACAAGCCTTACTAAATCTACGGATATCTTTGTACATACTAATCCAGAAGAAACGACAACGGATAGAGTAATGTCTTATGGAATGATAGGTGAGATAAATCTGATTTGTGAATCTCTTGTAACTTGCAAAACTTGTAACTTCAAACAATCCGGAATTACTAACAACCTGCTTAGCCCGATCTCATTTTAATTGGAATAATATAAAATGTTATTAATTAATGCATAATCTTTTGAAAATTCAGTTTCTTTAAATCGAAGTGTATCAATAATAGATTTCAAGTTGTTATCTTGAGGCTGAAGTTGTTTAAAGGTCTGCTTTTTATTGTTGATAACAAAAGAAAGTAAGGGTTTGTTGTTTTCGATTTCCTCGATCGTTAGTAGTTCTGTACCGGGACTTGAATTAATAGAAAAAGATCTTATATGTTCCACCGTTTGGATTTCTTCATTTAGATCCCAGCTGAGAGCATCTGCTAACTGATTGTGCTTTTCAGGAATATGACAAATGGTAAAAGAGTATGTGTAAAGACTACTAGCCCCGCGTGCAATTTACCTTTGGTGTCTTCGACTGGCATGAGCCATTTTAGTGAAGAATGGTCTGTAAGAACTCTAAAGTCCCTACCATTGAGATCATGGGGAAAGCTTTCGATGCTCTTGATGATAGCGAAGCACTCTTTATGTGTGATCACCCAATTCATTTGCGTTTTGTTGAACGATTTAGAGAAGTATGCTATAACTCCAACTTGATGTCCTAACGTTTGAAGTAGAGCTGCACCAATTGCTTCGGAACTACTGTCCGTATTTAGGTCCAGCTTGCCTTCGGGGTTCGAAAACATAAGTATATGAGTTGAAGTTACTGCTAATTTTAACTTGTCAAACGCATCGTGCTCTTAGTCCAAATGAAATGTTTTTCATTCTCCGTAAGTGCATATAAAGGTTTCGCGATAGCGGACATGTCCTTTATATGACGTGTAAAGAATCCTATAATCTCAATAACACGATGGAGGCCACGTAGTGTTTTGGGAGGTTGAAATTAAATATAGCATGTATACGATCGTCCTTGATGCGTATCCCTTCCCTAGATATCACGTGACCTAAAACGTCTAATTGTTGGTAACCAAACGAACACTTCTTAGGCTGCAGCTTGTAGTTGCGTTGTAAATCTAGTGAGGATAATATTTAACCTATCTAACATTTGGGGAAACTTAAAGCCAAAAAAACCTGCATCATCAACGTATCATGATATCCAAGGATAAGTAACCTTAGGAAATGTTTTCCTGAAAGCCATTTGAAAACGTGAGCATGCGTTTTTTCAGCTAAATAATTTGTCGTTTTTGACGATAGCAACGGTCTGTCAATCTCAATTTGACGAAAAGCATCCTTCCCGTCAGCAGTACAAAAAAATGCCGCCCCTTGAAACGAGTCTAACTGCCCCTTTAAGTTGTCAGCTGGAAAAGGAAAAAAATATCACTTCAGATTTACTTCCGACAAATCGTATACAACTCTAGGGGGTCCTGGGTCTCCAGGAGCCACTAATATAATGGATGCATATGGTCCCGTTCAAGGTTCTAACCACCCTAACAATTTCCCCCTCTCAATGTGGTCCTAAATAACCTTTTAATTGTGGTGGAATTACGGTATGGAGAGAGCTGGACTGGAGTTGTATCTACCAAATCTACCTGACAATAAATATTGTTTCCGTCATCGTCTGTACTAATATCGATATCTGAATCAGACCAAGTGAAGACGTGAGGATTTTTACGCAGATTATCAATAATTTGGATCTTCTGCTCATCTGATAAGGTTGGTCCTAAATTAAACTGATATTTCATCGTCAGTGAGGCTTCGCTTAGGTAATGTACATTTTGATATATGTCGCAAAGGTGCTGTGATTTGATTGTAGATGTCACAATCTGCAAGGAATGAGGTAGCTTGAAGCGTTATAGGTTGACCATTAACGTTGGAAATGTAAATAAATCCCTATCCATTATTGACGTGAGTAACGCAAGAAACTTGAAGTAACCCATAATTTAAGAATAATTCCTTGTCACCGCAAACTATAATGTCTCCATCATAGTTTGAGTTAAAACGTACTTTGACTCTTCAAACTCCCTCTGCAGAAATCTGGTAAGGCCTATTTGTACGACATCTTAAAGGTATTCTGGGAGGAGGTTTGTCACCAGGATATTGATTCTTAACGGCATTGAAAATATAGTTGGTATAAGAACACAGAATTAGAACTGGTATGACATTTAACGGAACATGTTGAAATAGAATTGGATTTTGGTTTCGTAAAAATTTTAGGTTATGTAGGAGTGGGTTTAACATTGGAAATAGACTTTAGACAGTGAACTATATTATTAGGGGGAAATACTTGACCTTTACTACAATTTATGTGACCCTTAATATTGGACAGTATATCTAAACCAACGACCATTTCAGAAGACAAATTCTGGAGGATATAGAATATCCAATTGAAATAACCGGCGTTGGTCGCGGACACACATATTTGGATATAATTAATAATAAGAATGTCTTGGTTTTTATTGACAGATAATGACACTCTTATGGGCTGCAAACATTTGTGAATAGTATAACTATTAGGAATCTTCTTTAATAATAAAGGATTTATACACCTAATACTACCTCCGGTATCAATGAGACCATCTAAGTTGTAGGGATTTTCACCATTAATGAGAATACTCCAGAAAATTTGTATAGCTGACGTGTAGGACCGATATAACGCATCGGAAACTTAATAGAATTATTTGAACTATGATTACTTGAACTAATACTAGATGAATCGTCATGTATATTGAGAATCGAAAATTGATTCGAAACCGAAAATTGAGAAATTACAGACAAATTATTACTAGAATTATGAAGATTGTTGTCTAGGGGTAATACGATTGTTTCGATGGGTTGGGTCTCCAAAATTCAAAAAGCATAAAATACTGTAGACTCGATACATATTTGGTAATGAAAGGAATATGTGGTAACTTTTAATTTTACCGAGATTACGTTTTGAGGATTGGGCATAAACTTACAGCAGTGTGGAAATACAATAACACGATCAACTTCAAGAAAAATTTAATAAAAGGGGACAAGAAGAGATTTAGCTTTTAGAGGTGGGTTCGTAACGCAACTGACACACCTAATATAATGCTAAAGGTTATTGAAAAACCGCAAAATAATTAAGGAGATCAAACCCGCAACTTGCTATGTGAGGGTGCTGCCTCAAAAATAGGGTTTCTTTACTGTTCGCCCAGATTTAAGTTTAGTCCAACTGGGAATAGACCAACTACTCAAAACTGTTTATGCATGTTAGGTATGTGTGAAGAACTACTCTGCTTAATTAATCGATTGAGTGTAATTATATCTGGACCGTAAAAATAACTAATTTAAAGGTGTTAATTAAAAGAATTATTCGGAATTTATTATGAGAGTTTACTTTATTTTTAAACAACAAAACGGAAGGGGTAATTTAATTAAATCCGTTTTATTTAATTAAAACGGGGTAAAACATTTGAGGGCGTTAAACTTTATTTAACGCTTTTAACTAAGTATACTGGTCATAAGACCGGTCTCAGATCTTTTAATTTAATATAAGGAAAGAAATTTAGGATGCCCAATTTAATTACAGGTAAGGATGGAAGGTTTATCTTGACCCACTGACATACTAAAACAGTTAATCTTCCCAAAAAATAAGAAAAACCAAAAGACAACATAAAGGTTTTCTTTTCAACCTGAGACTTCCGGACTCAAGAAAATCAAAATTTTAAATAAAACCTCGAAAAATATACTTTTAATTTTAATTTCCTCAACAAAAAAAGGGACAGCACAATAATCCAAAGGCAACCGGCCTGGATGAATTTTTAAAATTATTACCGGAAAAGTGTACTTATATGGGATTGGTCAAAAGAGGGCTTTTCAACTAATGTTTAGCTAAGACCAGCGGGAAAACCGCAGCTTAAATTAATCCAGACCAGCTTTCGGAAACCAGAGCCTGGGATTTCCTCGGAAAGTTCACAGTACGCAACTTACGGAAAGGAGACTCATTACAAGTCTGAACTTTATGAAACAAAATAGCACTATTTATACCTGTAGAAAGGGTTCGGCATTTCAAGGAAGGTACAAAAGGTAAGGGTATTTTACATTTTGTTTTGGGATAGGAATATGAAGGGAGGAATAATATTTCATGAAAGAAAAATGTAAACTACTTTTTAACACTTTTCTCCCATGGCCTACATTTTAATTTTATTTTGCAGGTCCCGTTTGCATCAACTCCCTGACGTGATCAGTCCCTTGATGTTACACACTGGGTGTCCTCCAATTGTGTAGTGTGGGTGAGTGAGCGAGTGTTTTTTAAATGAGAGTATTCCGTGTCACATATTCAAAAACTTGAACCTGCAAACAATTTAGGTTGGATTGGCGTGCTGTTCATTTACATGTACGTGTCGCGTCAGGGGCGTCGGTAGTTATTGTAGTGTTGCATTGTTGAACAAATGTTTTATTTATAACTACGAATTTCTTAATTGGAAACAAAATCTAGATCAATGATTTTAATAGTCTAGAAATTTTTAGCAAATCTTTAAACTAAGATTCATACACGAGCTGAAACATCTCAAAACTTATTGATGTTGTTCTGATGTGACATTGTTCGACGGAATGATTTCAGAAATGAATAATTTACATTTGAATTTTGAAGGCAACCCTCAGCTGATAGTAATTATTATTAAAGAATGATCATTATTTTAAAACGGAAATTCATCACACATGAGAACAATATATGCAAAATATAAAATCCTCCCACCTTCGGTCGCAATCATCAAAACCATGTAGCAAAAGTTGAGATATTTTTCGAAATTTATAAATGTTTGATTTCCGACCAACATTTATGTTGAAAGCTAAGTCACGGCAGAGCATGTGTGTATGAACAGCATTATGGTGATTATGTAATTATGACCGTTGGTCAATAATATGATAATGTCATGACATTTCTACACCTTATAAATATATGTGTTTATTGTTAATAAACTCAGTCCTGAACTGATACTGTAAGAGACAACTCTCGAACCATTATTCTTTAGCAATTTCTTTTGACGGTGTTTTTAGGGAAATTTTATTGACTTTCACTGGAACTATCCAACAGGTCTCAACATTGCGAAATAGGAGCATGACCAAGAACAGCGAAATGTTGGCGAGCGAAAATCACCCGAAGCAGATATCAGGAAGAGTTTCTGGACTTGCCATTTTTTAGGAATGTTCTGTCGTTGTATAAAATTATTTCGAGACACTACATTTGTGGGAACTTTCAAGGGAACAGCCTGTTGTCATCTTCCGAAAAAGAAATGAAGTAACTGAAAATGCTTGACAAGTTAATTAACGTTGCTGAGACTGGCATTTTTGACTGAAAGATTTTAGGCTCAAATAAATACTGGTTATAATACTTACTGTACAGCCAATACCTAGCCTTGGACACGTGTAAGCCACCTCTTACTAATTTCGTACCGTCTACCACAGACCTGTCCAGCCATCGAAGGCGGAATATTAATTTTCCAGAAAGTTGAGAGGGGAAGTATTAAGGGCTGTATTAATTTGGAAGGCTGAAGGAAGCCTTCCTAGCATTAACACAAAACGGAAGGCGAAGAAAGGAAGTAGCCCTCCGGTATACTTAGAAGGCTGCGCGCATGCAATGAACTACAATAGATAGTTACAAACAGGGGTGGATTTACTGGGTGGCCCAACCTGGCCCGGCCAGTGTAAAACCTTTAGGGCCATGGTAAAGAAAATGTTGACTAAGGCCCCCAGATTGCAGTTATCGTGTGTAAAGGCCCTCAATCTATTTTGAGGGTTAGGCAAGGGTAAAAATTATTTTATTAATCAACCCCCGGTTACAAATATAACAATGATTGTACTAAAAACACTACAAATGCACAAATATACACCCGTTGGGAGTCTAAAGGACGTTAGATTAACTTCAGTATTTGACGTCAAAAGGTCATACAGGCGTGCGTTATTTACGTCCCATTTAGTTTAAAATGTCCGCGGTGGAGACGACATATATAAGCTTATCATAAACCTTATGGCAACGTCATTTATTAACCTTTACATGACGTTATTACTTATTATATTCATAAACGCTTTGAAAATTAAATGATTAAGCAAATATGCAATAATTTGAATAACTAAATGTCAGTACACTACTAAATTATATTACTGAATAACAATCGCATTAATACATATACACACTCTAATTGCGCAAATTCAATAATAAACATGATACATTAAAAAGAATACCGCTCGATAGTTTTAATAAACTACAGGTAATTATGTATGATATACATAACTATGAACTACTGGAATATTCAACCAAGCCAATGAAAAAAAATTTATTACAAAAGCAAGAGTGGCTCAGTCCAACCTTTTCGAACTGCTATGGAGAGCGAAAATAACAAAAATCGAAAAAATAATTGGATTGTTTGACTCCCTTGTTGAATCTATTCTATTATATGCGACACCTATTTGGGGCCTTAGATACCTCAGCTCACTGGAAACCTTTCAAACCCAATTTCTTCGAAAGCTTTGTAAAATAACAAATAATACCCCCGGTTATATAATAAGATTAGAGACAGGATCAACCAATGTTAAATGCAGAATATTTAAAGCTACAATGATCTTTTTGTACAAATTTGTTCTTAATAAGCCAGAAGAATCTTTGACAAGAGCGTGTTTTAATGAAATAAATAAAATGGCAATACCAGTCAGGTATTGTTGGAAAAAACAACTCAGTGTAATGTTCGAAGAAGCAAATATGGCCGAAGATTACAATCAACTGACTAACGACCATACTAACGTGAAAATCACGGAAATGATCGCAAAATACTACATGTGGTCAGCAAATACAGACGTTAGCATGATGCAAAACGACCCAAGATGGATGCAACTTTGCCAAATCACTACCCATATATCTGCCAGCGACCTCTACAATAGAAACCTGGATTGGAACACGATATGCCTGATTCAAAATCTCCGAGTGGGCTTTCCTAAGGTTCGAACAGAAACTAATTACATATTGAACGGAGCTTTTAAGATATGGCACAAGTTGGAAGTAAGCAGCGCATGTGAATTATGCAACACAAACTATACAGAAGATCATTATCATGTTATGTAGGAGTGTGTCCATTACGGTGAATGTCGGCAACTTCTAAAACCGTTTTACACGGAAAATATGTCCAGAGAAAATTACATCATAACTATGTTTGGCAGTGAACACCGCAAAATAGATTACATAAGGTTATATCAATTTTGGAAAATGGCAATGAAAATCAGAAACGTATACCTTAGATACATGGAAGAAATTAATACATAATATTAAACCAGATTTAATTTAATTATCAAAATTATCAATAATAATAAGTCTTAGGCAATTTTTAGGATAAGCAATTTCAATCTTGAAATCTGTAATTTTAAAATTAAAGCAATGTTGTAAGTGCTGCGGCCAAATCGACTGAATAAATATTATTATTATAACTATGAATGCACAAAGTTTTCTAATCCACATCTTCGGTAACGCTCAAGGTTACGCCAGCATTTCTTCTTGCTTTGGCATTTTTAAGCCAGTTCTTAATAGCGACGTCGATTTAATGATCAGTTCCACTTCCGCAAGTTATCATTCTCGCAGATGCTGTAATAATATAAAACTATTTGTAACGCAATAACGATATATTCGAAATAAGCAAACAATTAATTCTAGAGATGGTCAAAACATTTGTGAGTACTCACTTCGAATAAGCTTCACAATGTTTTCCTTCTCCTTCAGGGGCAATTTAAACTGTTTATCTTTATACTGCGTTCCTCGCCAATTATACTCGACAGCAAGATTGTTAGTAAACTTTCGAGCCAGTACTCTTTCGGTCGCATCCTTAATTGACGTCCCTCCTACTTTTGCAATAATAGCGGCCAAGAAATACAATATTTCAGTTTATATTTAGTCAACGCAATTATTTAGCAAGGATATATAATTCATCTTAACACACTGACGCAAATTGGTTAGGTAAAAGCATTTCCATTTTGGTACGTCAACTTACAACTGTTTTCGTAGCTCCGTCTGTTTGTAAATACATATCGTAATTATGAACTGCTTCAATAGTCTTGAGAGAGAGGCTTGGAACATTCCCAATTTCGTCTTCACCAACGTTATACGAAGCAATCTTTAAGTCCCTAACTTCGATGGTCAGGTCATCCACTTTGTTGATAAGCATTTTTACCTTACGCAAAATCAACTTTTGAATTTCTAGAATAAAACAACGTAATAAATGTAAATAAATGTTTCAAATTATTTGATGACTTGCTTACAAGTTATTATGTAAAACATTCCTATTTCCTTAACATTTTTTCAATTGTAAATACCTAATGAGATCTCCTGCGAAGCTTTTGATGATGATTCGGTATGAGCAATGGGAGAACTCTCGTAAGCATGAATACTATTTGTGTTGAGGTATCCAAATGAAGCAGTTGCTATAACTGTGCTTGCTGATGTCATCGAAATAATTGGTGGATCAGTAAGAACCATTCATTGCATACAACTTTGATGAAGAACAGGAGAATCACTCTCCAAACCACTAGAAATCTCTAACTGAGGAAGACTTTGTTTCTTCTGAACTCTTTGCTCATCCATGGAGGTATCAACTTCCGACTCGTCCAAGAATTTGTCCCGTTGTTTTTGTACAGGTCCAAGTTGATCTGTCAACCATTTTAATATTTTTAACTCTTACTCTGTATTTAAATTGTTTTAATACTTTCAATATTGTTACATTGATTACATGCATTACAGGCACTACAAACTTGTATAAAAATTATTGAGACATATTGATGACATTACCAGACACGAACGTCACTTTAACAGGGCAAGAACGCCAATTAGGGCCTGGAATTTTTGCTTTATTAAACGCTGACGCATAACTGTATTTTCCTGGCCAAAAGTATGTGGCCTGGTCTGAACTGAGCCGACTAAATCGTACTATCTTACAAGGGATAGTTCCATCCTTTGATTACTCTTTCTCGTCGATGAACTCTACTAGAGCATACATCTAGAGGAAAAAAATAAAAAATCATTAAAAATAAGTCTAAAGTTCACATTTCATTCCTGTATTACGCTACCAATAAGTTGTAAAATCCAGATTTTAAAATATAGAGATTAAAAAAAGACACGTAGTAACTGTTTCTCCAAATTAGATTAAACATGGTCGATTATTAAAATGTTTTTTTAAAAATGAAACATTGGCAATAAGCAAAGTTTTCGTCCTGAAACGGGCTCATGCTTAATTATATCTGGGCCTAACGTGAAATATTCCAGCCCGGAATTTATTGATCAGACTTTTAATATTCCTAATATTGATGAAGGCAACAGATACTCGAAAACAAATTCTTTTACGCGTTGTACTACAAGGGTTATTTGGTAATTTATTTGAAGTATGTTTCTGATTTTGAAATTAGTTACGCTGTAACTACAATAGCAATTTCTTTTGTTCACAGAAAATGTAGATTTAAATATTATTGGCTTGAAGTGCTTGGATTGTTCGAATAATTTAGGGCATGGTCCTTGTCGATGTGGAAATTTCAATCGAGGCTCTGACTGTGACTGAGCGTGACCTCCCGGGTCGCTTTCTTTTCCCTCGATTCGTGGATGCAGTAGAGGGTAATGATTTTCCCGAATAATTTGCTTAAGGTACCCCAAATAGGATTCAAACGGAAATAAACTAAATTCCTCCAGAGGCCCGTGTCTATCTGAATCATCGGCTATGAGGTGCATAGTGTGTGTGTTAAATACCACTTCATTGTCCCCACAAAGCTGTGCAAAATTATTTACCCACGATTGTAATAAATGTTTTGCGTAGCTGTACTTTGCACGATCTGGGCCCAATAAAATTCTTATTGCAACACTAAAGGCAGGGCCACACATACGACTTCAACTGGAAGCTTGAAGTTATATTTGCCGCGTTGAGACCGAGGGCGTCTCTTTGGGTTGGAATGAGCGTAAATAAACTGCGTGTTCACACACGACAGCAACTTAGAGCACGGGTTCAGTGAGAGACAGGTTGTTGAGCGGACGTGCGAAGCTATTGGAAGTTACGAGTAGTGTGAACAGCATCAAAGGACTTTTTGAAGATGAATCGGTGTTTTAATTGTGGGGACCTTAATCATTCGTATAGATTGTGCCCGAAAAGTTCTTTTTTTTTAAAAGGACTTTTTTAAAACTGCAAAAATTGAATTCTTTGAACGAAATAAGGAGTCATATACAGTTACAATTAATCGGAGAAGAGAAAGGCAACAGATGAAGAAGATTGGACCAAGTGTTCCTGTAAGTTTGTGTTGATAATTATTTAGATAGTAGATATTTCATGCAGTTTTACTAGTTGGTAATATAATTTACTATAATTTAATTTAACATCTTTGCAGGTGGATTTAGTAACGAAATTCGTGTCTACACGAACAAATGACTTTATGGAAGTGAAGCTTGATTGGGAGGAAATTGAGCATCCGAAATTCTCAAGGACCGGAGTGTGCTTAAACAAAAATGAGATAATTGAAATTGAGAATCGTGTACGCAATTTATTGCCTGAAGTTCGTGCACTAACTGGTGCAGCTCATTGCGTAAGTGCTTTGTAGTAAAAAGATACATTAAAAAAATTGTGATGATATTTTCTTAACTTGTAATGTATCTACTTACTTTTTTAGTACAAGTACGGAAAGTTTGGTCTCAATGACTTTGAGAGAGACATCCTGCTGTCGGATGTTGAAATTCTGAAGAAATTAAGAGATGAATGGGTACGTGCTATCCTCCCGGCATATGCGGAGGCTGTGACTATTGAAGAATATGCCAAGTTCATATATGCCAGCAATCAGCGGCAAGAGAGTTTCATCGCCAGTATGAAGGAAATCCTGTCAGGTCGACCCGAAATATCCCAACTGCATAATATGCAGCTTCTGTTGGACAAGCAAGTCGAGGTTGTGCTTCAAGTACGTGAGAAGTTCAAGGCAATTCAGAAGTCAAACCGAAGAATTCCAGGAGCAGCTTCTGTCGCCAACAACATCGGTCCAAACTTGGATGAATTGAATAATTGCGTTTGGGCTGCCCTAGAGGAAAGTATTTCCAGACGTATTGAGGCTGGCTTAACAGCTGAGGATGGCAAGGTAAGTTTTAATGTTCTGTCATGTTATAATGGCAATAACAATTGATTCGTTTTGCATGAAAAAATTGTTTGTTGTTTTTAGTTTGACTGTAAAATTTGCGTTGGGAACGAAATCACACATGTGTTTCCACAGTGTGGGCATGCCACATGTAGCGTTTGTTTACCATTTTTGGATCGTTGTCACATGTGTCGCTCTAGTATTGCAGGGGCCATAAGACTATACAACTAATTGTGTCGACACAAGAATATTTTTTACTATGAATTAAAATGAAGTTAATTACCAGTTTAGAAATTAGTTATTACAAGTTTAAAATTAGTTAGATATTATACGCAGTATCACAGGAGCAAGTTTTGGAAGGGCGAAGGGAAGCCCGAAATGGAAATTACGGAACTTAGCCCGGTAGTAGTAACTCAGCATGACCAGCTTGCGTTTACATCAACACCCAAGAAGCACGGTAATGCTTTTCCCGAACATCATGTGTCAAGTAGGAAGCGGAGAAAATTTATCTTTAGCTTTCCTAGGATTTTTTGAGATTTTTCTAGAAAGTTAAATACGAGTTTATAGTTTGCGAATAATTTATAGTAAGTAGTATTACTATTTCATTCCGGGTATTTTAGTATTTTCCTGCGAAACAGTAGAGGAGTGCTTATTAATTAATGTTTTAGTTTAAGTAGCAGGTGTTTTTCACGTGCCATTTCCGAAGACACATCAAGAAGTATGAGTAATTTACTGGATTCAGTTGTTTGAAAAAAGTTGTAACGTTAGGGAGTATTCGGTTTTGAGTCATGTGGAGGAATTGTCACAGATAGCTGTGAAAATTTCAGAAGACGTAGCTACCGTAATGCAGGAAGGGAATAAGTAAAGGAGAGTTACAGTGACTAACGTAAATTCTTGGAGGTCACCCTCTCATACTGTCTTTACGACAATTCTGACTCAGACAATGACGGATATGGGCAGTCGATTGACGGGGCAGAAAGTGAGTATTTCCTTGGTGGACTTGGCAGGATCAGAAAGAGCAATAAAGACGGAAGCCGTTGGTGAGACTCAAAGAAGGTTCTAATATTAATAAATCCCTCACAACTTTGGAATTGGTTACATCAAAATTAGCTGAAGGAAGTGCCGCTGATGCGAAAGAATCAAAATAATTTATACCGTACGGACATGCAGTGCTCACGTGGCTCCTGCAGGATAATTTAGGGGGCATAGTAGAACCAATTACGATTACTACTATTTCTCCTTCTCCAGACAATTATGAGGAGACTTTGTCGGAATTGAGATATACTGGTAGGTGAACAACTTGAATGATTGTGATGATTGAGGATTGATGATGTCACAACGCCTTGGAAATCATTGTGATGAGTATTACTTAATTTCAGAGCAAACAGAATCGTCAACAATCGTGAAAATGTGGATGAGCATGAAGGGCACTGGACCCACTTACAGGAACTGCACAACCAATCCTGGATTTGTTGGTAGAGGATGAAACGAGAGTCAATGTTGAAGTTGTGGAAGTAGCGGATTCTGAAGTGCCTGATGAGGATGGAAACCGCGACGGTGGTGAACAAGATGAAGGAAGTTTAGGAGCAGCTGCCGATATTGAAGAGGGAGATTGGGGAGGAAAGTACCATACGACTTGAGGATTTTGCTGATGAGAATGAGTCAGAGCCTTTCGTCGAAATTACGAGAAGGAGGGTTTCACAAGATGTCAACTGTTATTTGTAAGAATTAGAAGGTGCGAATACATGTAAACTTCTTGAAGTTAAACTTTAAAATATTCAATGGATGATTGTGATAATTATTATGGAAGATCGAAATTAATTTGAGACGTTTGCATCATTTCAGTGGAAAAGAACAAAATTGGATTATCGGAGAACTGCTGTGCAAATCCTGCAATCGTTGGTATCATGAATCTTGTATCGGGTATCAGCTCGGAAAATTCATTCCTTTCATGACTACTTATGTTTTTATTCGTAAGAATTACTCCTCCACAGGGCTAGAATCTGTCAAGAGAAATCAGGCGCGTAAGTCACTGTTGATGTATCTATACCAACTGCATACCTTGATGCTTTGAAGTAATTATTTATAAGAACAGGTAACTGTAAACATGACATTTTTCATGCAGAATTTTCGCAAATGTGCGTCACGGCCTTGATTTTTGACTCAAGCGAGTGTGAAGGAAGGACGTAACCGAAAAGTATTTTCCACAGATAAAGATATCATCCCCTTCTCTGACATGCATTGTGAAGGCATGACAACTACGACAAGAAGAGTCACTCAATGCATGCCACGGTAATTAATTTGTGCTGCGAAATTGTGTACTACCAGTCAATACGACTGGAGACTCATGTTTCTTGAAACCTGTTGCTTATCTTGTTTATTATTTATCAAGGTCTCAAAAGCGCTCCAAAAAGAAGATGGTACTATTTTCACCTTCGAGAAAGCTCTTAACGATCCTGAGTCACCTCATTTCGGTCTGTTTGCGGATTTAACTCCGATCTGCCCCAATTATGATGCAATGACTCAGGGAGGACATTTAAAAGTGACAGAACTGGGAGTTCGTCAAAGTAAGCGTTTTGAAGTACTCAGGCAGTTCTGGACTAATAATAAACATTTCTTTATTTCATTCGCTGTCTCTAGTTTATCTTGCTTTCTACAATAATAATTACTGCAGAAGAGCGAATGGTAACAACTATTATTTATAGATTACTAGTGCGTTCATAGACGGGCATACGGATTGCATGACATTGCTATTACTTCCTTATAAAGATATATAGTTAGCTATAGTTTTCTACTGTCCCATACAACCAAGTTTTAAGGGCAAGGTGGTGGTTTATTATTTTCCGATTAGTGGCTGCAAGCCATGGAACATAAAGTAGTACAGTTCTTTTTACGAATAAATTAAGATACATATCATGGTGTATGTTAAAGTGTTGTAGAATTAGTAACTACTGATACGGATATGCTTACAGAATGGCTGGACGGCAGCTAGCACTGTCTTCCCAGAAAAATCACTGGGGTTATTGTTAGAATGAGAGACATCAAGCAATAAGACCATTCCAACTCTGATACCACCTTGCGAATGGCTGTGTCGAATTTCATTCTCAAAGAAATACCTGTTTATCAGGTATCACTAATTTTAGTGCTTTACCGCAGTACACACTAAGTCAACGTTGTTGAGCCGGTTGATTCCATATCGAAATTTAAAAGCTTCTTTGAACGCGTATTTATATATTAACTATATATACATTGTAATCAGAATTAAGTACGAATGACGGAGAAACAAAAACATGTAAACACATTTTTACCTTCGATGTAGGTATAAGCCGAGGTATTGCCCTGGAGGACTTGTCCAAAACGCAAAATGAACATACGACAATACCCCCGCCGAATGGATATTGATGCAGTGAGGAATTAAAAGAAAATGCTCACCAAACTGATGACACATGGAAGAATCCAAAGAAGTACAATAAAGAAAAACCTGTAGATAGAGACTGTTCGGTTTGATGCAAAAGTTCTCTAACTCAGGTATCAACCTGGAAGATGACCTAACAAAGAAATTTCGTTTATTTAAAAATGTATGTCTCTACCCCTAAATCGCATTGCAACAACTGGATCCAGGACAAATTAATTGTTTTTGTAAAGGAATACTCATCAAAAATTTCTGTGCCACTACTTATACTATTATAGACTACTCACAGTACTATCATTACTCCCACTTATTAGCTAATTTGCAGTTTACTTAGCAACCATGTAACTGTATGTACGAGTTCGATACAGTTTTAATGTATTATAATAAATCGCAACTTAAAACTTGTGTGACGTAGGAAAAATTAAATGGGTTCACGAAATTATAAATTTGTGTTGTGTTCAACACAGCTCTTGTTGTAGAGTAAGTTGCTTTCTTGATTTTACGTTTACATACTAAGTACTCAAATATTTAAAATACTTGGAGATCAGGTTCACGTATTTCAAGCCCTCGTGCCTGTTCGTAATGGAATCAACTGGAATATGTATTCTTCCGTACCCAATTCCAAATTCGTTCCTAAACACAACTTTGTGGGCAGTAAAACCTGGGTGTCGAAAAAAATTTTGCCCAACTAAAAAAAGTTTTTCACAACTACCTCGGTAGCGAAAATGTTTTTGCCCAAATACCAAAAATGTTTGGTCAACTACCTGGGTAACCAAAACAATTGGGCCAACTACCTGGGTAGTGTGAAAATGTTTTGCCCAACTGACAATAATTTTTGGTCAAGTAACTGGATAATCAAACCAGTGTTACCTGGGTAGCGAAAAAAAATTTCAGTCACCTGCGTGGTTATCGAAAACAAAATTTGCCCATTTATCAAAAACATTTTGTCAACTACCGGGGTATCGAAAACCAATTTGCCCAAGTAAAAAAAGGTTTGGCCAACTACCTGGGTATCGAAAAAAAATTTTAGCCAACTACCTGGGTATGGAAAAACCAGGGCTGGAGTATTCGAAAAATATGGTTACGATTCTGATTAAGATTAATCCTAACGGATTCAAATCCCAATTCAAATGTATTTGTTTCCAAAAATGAAAATTCCAATCCAATTTATTCGAATATTTTCTATGAATTCCAATATAATTCAAATACTTTCGTTATTAAATACTAATACATGGAGGTACCAGATACCGAAAAACAACGTAACTTTGCAAATCAATTTAAACCAGAAAGTATCTAAATTTAGCAATTATGAATGATAATATGCCAGACCATTTTAGTAAAAAACCCCCTTTTATCAATTGAGAAAATTACTGACAAATGAATTCATTGCATACAGATTGCAGCAAATTCATTTCCAGAAAAAAATTATTATATTTGCTCAGCTTCATTTTGTGGAGACAAACGTAATCCTAAATTTTGTATTCCAATGAGTTGTTTAAAAAAGTTATGTAATGTCTGATTGAAAACTTCTTTTGTTTTTTTGAATTTACGAGATAAACTTCAAAATGTCACGGATTTTTCGGATATCTAAGCATTGGATACAGTATTCAAATATATTTTGAATACTAATTCGAATACAGATATTTCTTTTTGATTCAATATAGATTTAAATACTTGAAAAAAGATATTTACAAATACCAATTCCAATAAAAATACCAAAAAATAGGAATGAAATACCGATTCCAATTCTAATTACGATTCGAATGACCAGCCCTGCTTTCTTCCAGGGTTTATGAACGAGATATCAATGGTACACAAAGGCGTAAGTGACGTGCATTTCCCTCCATTCCTTCAGCTTGAAACACATGAATCACGTATGCTAGTTACAGTAACAGAATACACGGGGTAGTGAAAAGTCGTTCGATAAACTGAAAGATCAGCTCAGTAGCAACTCATGTCGACATGAAACACCGAAAAAAAGGCAATTGGCTGTATCATTTCTCGTCTACAAACTCCTAAAAAGAAGAGTTACAAGAAAGTTTTGGGTGCATCCAATTAACCAGTACCGGCATGTTGACGGTGAAGCAGTGAAAATCAATAAGATGTACTCCTTTTATCCGGAAAAATTCTTCCAGTATACTAGATTGACCCCGTCATTGTTTGACACCTTGTTGGAGAAAGTAGCCCCCAGAATACGGAAAAAAGATACAAGGTACAGAGAAAGCATTTCAGCCAGGACAAGACTGTTCATAACGTTAAGGTAAGTAAAGTTAGGCGTGCGGATACTTGGAATTGTCAAGTTTGTATAATTAAATGCTGTTTTTTCCAACCATTAACGTGTAGGTACCTTGCAACGGGAGATAACATGAGAACCATTGCGACCAATTTCAGTGTTGGCAAGTCGACAGTATGGAGTATTTTGATGGAATGCATTCCATCCATCTGGAAATCCCTCATGCCGGAGTATTTGCAGGTGATTTTAGACCAAAGATTTCGTGTCGACACGAGTCACAAAATTCTAATTTACCCACAGTATAGTATATGGACAAAGAACAGTGTAGTATTACCTAAAGTGTAATATTAACTTTGCGTACATTTCAGTGGCCATCTGATCAGCGCTGGGAAAGAATAATTCATGGATTTAGTAGTACATGGAATTTTCCTAATTGTCTAGGGGCAATGGATGGAAAACATGTTGTCATTGAAGCTCCGCCAAAATCTGGGTCCTTGTATTTAAATTACAAAGGAACATTCAGCATTGTACTGTTAGCGGTATGCGACCATGACTATAAGTTTACGTATGTTGATGTTGGGAGATACGGCAAGCAAAGCGATGGAGGTGTGCTGAACAAATCTGCGTTGGGTAGAGGCCTGAATGAGGGTATTCGTCTTTAACACTGTAATAATTGTCCGCCCAGTTGTACAAAACAACAATCAAAATTTATTATAACAATAGGCACGCTGAAACTTCCTGTCGACAGGACTCTTCCTAATTTGAGTATGCAAATGCCATGCCATTTTGTTGCTGATGAGGCTTTCCCACTAGGAGAACACATAATGCGACCATACAGTAAAAGACAGCTTAACCGTACGAATAGGATATTTAATTACCGGTTGTCAAGGGCCCGGCGAATTATAGAAAATGCATTTGGTATAATGGCTGCTAGATTCCGTGTCTTTCGAAAGGCAATAACAACAACTCCTAACCAAGCCGAGCATATTGTTCTGGGCAAGACTATTACTTTATTATTGATCTGCTTTATATTCATGTCGACATGACGATGTTTGGGAACACAATTTTCTGAAAATAACGAATTATTTGTTAATTACAGCTGCTGTGTGCTTACACAATTTCATAAAAACTGAGGAGGCTACCGAAAGTCCTCAAAATAGGTTTTTCTGTCCACCCGGCTTTGCGGATTGTGGTTACGAAGATAATGGTGCCCGGAGAAGAGAAGGATTATCTGAGGGTCTCGTGCCCATGCAGCGGAGGTCTGTGGCCGCCCAAGACCGACTTTTGAAGCAAAGAAGAGAAACGCTTGCTGATTATTTTGTCGGGTGTGGAGCTGTTGGTTGGCAAAATGATCATGTCGACATGAATTCTGATTTCTGATTCAACGATATTAAATATGATACCCATGATTTTAATAAATGAAGAAACCTATATTCATTCGTAAACTCGAAATGCTTCATTTATTAATTCCACGCCAGTAATTAAGATAATCATTCATTCCTAGTCATATCGACATGATGCTCGTTGTGCTCGTTGTGCTCGTTGTGCTCGTTGTGTTCATTGTAATCCAAGGGAGCTTCAGTGTAGTTGTACACATAAGTCGGTTGAGTTGGGAATTCGGTCTCGTAAAATATTTTCTCGAATGTGACCCTGAGATAAGCCGCAGTAGATGGTGGCATTTTCCGAAGTCTATCGGCGACGCTTCGACCAAACATGTCGAAATGATCTTCAGCCGCGGGAACAGGTTCTGGGGTATCCAAGAATTTTATGATCTTGTCACTGACCTCGTCAAAGGATGCGTCTAGTCGCCGTTTCTTTAAAGGCTGCCAAAAATTTAACGGGGATATCAATATTCTATTTTCCAATTTACTAATAATTAATTCTGTTAAACATAGTTATTATGGGTCGATGGAATTCACAAATACCTTCTTAATTGTCGTGTCGACACGAGAGAATGTGGCTGGAGTCTCGGTCATTTCTTTATTCGGTTCACCAGGTCTGCCGACAACTTCTTCCAGGTGTCTGGACTCCAACTCGTCAAGGCAAGGCAGATCGAGATTCGAGATAGTAGATTCATTCTCATTCAAACATCTGTCGAGAAAAGACATGGCTTTGAAGTAAGGCCATGGGCGAGATTTTTTCCTAGCCTGTCCACTCTTTTTTGAAATCTGGAGAGTTCTTTTCTTCTTAACATAATAATCACGCATCGACTTCCATTTTTTCTGACACCAAGTAGCTGTAATTCATATAACATACAACTAATGTATTTTATGTAGTGACATTTATTTACCTTCTTATCACTGAATTATTATATTGTCAGACAATTCATATCGATATGAAAATAAAACGTAAACAAACGATTCCGCGTTCTCACCATCAAGTCCTTTCCCCATTAAAGAAGCGATTTGTTTCCACGCAGCCGATGCAGCATGCTTGTCTTTATACTTTGGGTTCTCGAGATCATAAAGAAACTTTCGACTTTCAACCAACAGAATTAATTCCGAGCATTCGTCACTATCCTCTGGTTCCTCTTCCCCAAATTGTTCCGTAGTTTGCTCTTCCTCCATAATAACACAAATGCAATTTTAATTCGAAGCACTGATAAATTAATAAGTAATAAAAAGATTGGCGAATCCCTCGCTAATAATGTATACAACTCTCATCGATGAGATACAAAATAAATATGATCTCAACAATTATTCCATTTGAACGCTCGAAAAAGCTTTGTTTGACAAAGCTTTGTTTTATTGGCCAGCGCGGCTATAATTTCCCGCGTCATGTTTATGTACCGTTCTGGTGTGAACGACATAGCTGCAGTCACGGCAGCTTCACTTCACGCAGCTTCATCTACCAGAAAAAAGGATGTTCGCTGCTGATTAGTGTGAACACGCTTCCAAATGAAGAGGACAAAAAGTTGCCGCGACGCCCAAAAAAAGTTCTATGTGTGGCCCTGCCTTAAGAAGCATAAATGTTTTGTAAATACATTCATATAAAAGACCTTGCAAGATAATAGGACCCGAATATAACAGGAACTGTCGACACACGGTTGCCTTCCACTTAGAATACGTTTCAATATCTCTTTGAGTCCTTTGAAATTCACCAGGAACAAATGGTACACATTGGGAGAGCCTCGCTGATATCTCCCGTACTTTTACTGTAGGTATTCTAGTCTTCAGCGAACCTTTTAGCCAAAGTTTAATGAGCCTCTTCGTAGTGCCTATGTACATGAGATGTATCGGGTCGATTGGAATTTGGCTGATCATTCCAATACCTAATTATTCTAAAGGTGATTTTGTTGATTCAGTTGGGAATAAATGGTGTTCTTCAAAACGCCTATTCAAAATTTTTGTCTTTGCAAACTAATTTTCGTCATTGCTAAGTGGAGCCCCAAATTTTGGGAACGTTACTTTAGCATTCCACTTTCCCTTGGTATTGCAACGTTCACATGCATAATATCCAGCGCGACCAACAGTGCATTGCAGAAACGCTCTTGCCGGGGCGTCAGCAATGAATATGCATTTTTCAGCATTTACACCCAATTTTGTAACCCCTGCTTCAATTCCATTAGCTTATGTATTTTAAAGCTCGGTTACAAACAAACTCAGATATTCGGAAATGCTAGACGGTTTGGATTTTCCAACGTACGCTCCTACTACGAAAGGAGTCCCGACCAATGTCTCGTTGACTATTGCTAGGATTGGTAAGCAGCAGTGTCTCGAACTGTTGTTGAGCGGAAATCCGTCTATGTTAAATTTAAATGAAATACATTTCACATCGCCAAATTTGAATCCACACAAACTTTTCTGTTGCAGACCTTTAACAATTCCGCGGTAATAAATATCTTCTGATGCAATGTTCTGTAGCGGAGTTGTTTTCTCAGTTCTCAGTAATGTTTTTGCAGATTTTGGTATTCCTGGGAAATATTCTCGCAAGATTGAGAGCAAACTTCCTAGTGCTGTGTGGGTTATATTATGACTGATTCTCCAATGCCTCAACTGAATTTCATTTTTTCCGAACTGAATTTGTTCTGAAAAATGTTTGCATCTTCGTCCTCTGCCAGATCAGATGTGTTACCGAGTTCTTCGTAATTTTTGACAATTGGGGTTTCTAATATATTGCTGGCGATATGTGGTGAGCTTAGATCTTCAAATTCAGAACTTGTAAATTCATCAGAGGGTCTAAGATGTTTAGAGGTATAGTACGACTGCTCTACTGCATTTACTCTGTCTTTAATCTTGAAATTTTGCAAATTAGTTGGGGGAGATGTTTTCTTCAATTTAGTGTTTTGCAATGACTTTATAAAATCGTCAACTTCCTTTCCAACTCTTCTTCTGATCTGAAATGGCGATTGTAAGTTATAACGTAAAGAATGAGTGTTCGACGACATGCGTTGAGTTAATGTAACGGCGCATGCGTGAAAATAGATATTTTTCGACATTCAAATAACGTCCCCTTGATGCTCTATCTATGCGTCATTTTTAAACATTGACACGACGGCGTGAGTCATGTTCAAATATAGCCGTTTCATTTTAACGTCAAGTTGACGTTCATATAAAGTAAAATTGTGACTTTTGGTTTTCCCAAACGTCAAGTAACCACTTTGACCATTACTAGACGTCAATTTTACCAAGCCTTTCCCATCGGGCAGTTATATGCACAATGAGACTTACATCATTGCTTCTGATTTTAATAAACGAACTCAATTAAGTAAATTGTACCTCTGATTTTTAGGTGTTTTATCTACAAAAGGGTTGTTTAAATGCATTGCTATGGTATTTCGTGTTATGAAGGCTGAATAGGATGGAAGGCTGATTTTTTTGAAGGCTGGAGGCATTAAACTATAAGTAAAATAGGACTGAGGTAAGGCAAAATATTTAGAAGGGTTCCTTTTTTAGTAGGATGAAGTTTTTTCAAAAAATTGCCTTCGAAGGTTTGAAGGAAGGCTTGACGAGGTCATTTCCAAAATTATCAAGGAACACACCCTTCAAATATTCATGCGGTAGAAGCTGTTACCTTACAACTAGCGTCAAAACTTAGTATTAAAAAATGCATTTGAAATGATGAACGAAATTTACTCCACGCTTGTACCTCACGTGACCATAATTAGGGACTCTGATGAATAAACTAACTTTTAAAATCTTTTAAATAACAATTTCTATAGAGAAGTAAAAACTACTAGTAGAAAGCCCTGCTCAGCAGGGATAATTACTTGTACTTTGGGATACTCTTACATAGACGCTAGAATATGCATTACTATCTTATAAAGATTTTAATGAGATTGAAGACTTGAAATATTAGTATAATTCAAACAAAACATCATGATTGAGCGCACTTGGGAACTTCCCACCAAGGCCCTGCCCATACCCAATGTTTAACCCCTAGATCGTGACTGGAAGTTAGTCCCGCTCTAACATACAAATGTTAATTTATCCTTGAAAATGTCCTTAAAAATATTTGTTGCAAATAAGTCATTTCTGCCATCAAGTTTTTTTCCTTGATGTTCAACATCGAAAATTTTGACTTCAACCTTCTTTCCAGATGTGGATCTTGAAAATGCAATATATTATTGTCCATGTGTAAAACTGGAGATGGTAAATATATTCCCAAACGGTCAAAGGTTCCTCGAGAGCATAATATTTGCTCGACCATGAGTAAAACCAGGCTTTGATCTAAAACTTTGACCCTGCGACTTGTTTATGGTCATGGAGAAGTTTAATTTAACAGGAAATTGTCTTCTTCGAAATAAAAATGGATATTCTCCTACATTTAAAATTAGCGTAAGTAACTCGGGGAATAAACATTGTTTCCCCTTTTGCCGTATGTGTTAAAACCTTTTCGAATATAATTTTTGCTAATAATTCTGTAATAATCAGCCTTGTACAATTCCGTAGACCCCATTTAGTATTTAAATTTCGGAGTAGCATAATAATCTGCCCAATTTAAATTTTAAAAAAATGAGTGGGAATTCCATAAGGTTTAATGGAGTTTAAGTGCTTTACAGGATAATTATGTATGTCACTTTTATTTGCACTATCAACTGCGTCTGCACTTACGTATTGCTACTGTATAATGCTTTAATAAATATTTTTATATTTTTCTTCAATAGTTTCATCTTCTAATTTAAAAGAATGGGCCGTCTTGGTGGTGAATGGCTGTCCGTGAGTGTCCCCACCCTTGCTACTGTATATTAATTTAATAATTTAAAAATAATTTTATTTATTTATTTAGCGCGCTTAAATTTGTATCTCAAATCCGTATTACACCAAGACGAAGACGGCCCAAACTTTCAAATTAGTAGAGAGGATAAGCCGGTGGTATATATGTACATCTAGCCGAAGCTAACCTAATACTATAATTTGAAGATGATGACAGTGGAAGTGTAAAATTTTAAAATTTTTGCTCTCTCCTAATCGCGCTTTTTAGGATGCGACAGGGCTGGATATCGGAATTCGAATTGCGTATTGCCCCGAAAACTTTGACCCTCGTTTGTATTCAAATGGTCATTTTCCATGAGTAATTGTGAGCATCGAAAAAAAGATCTTTGATAGTAGAATCGGAATCCAAAAAGAATTTTTGAATTCCGATGCTCACAATAGCTGTAAATCGGGTTTTTTAAAATAAATCGAATTCGAATTCGAATCGGAATTGGTATTCAAAAAATCCTCTCCAAAATTGAAAGTTTGACTCGTGAATACCTAGCTTTGTGCAGTGGTCAGACTTTGATTCATCAATACAATACTCTAGTATTATTTTTGTACAGTTGCCTTTACCTGTACTGTGCTTTACTATAGTCTAGATATGATAATTCTTTCAATACAATGCTTAACTTTTAAAGCACATCAAAATATGTCAATACTCTACTTTACTACACTAGTTATGCAAAAATAGTCATCAATACTTTGCTTTACTCTACTAGTTATACAAAAATAGTTATCAATACTGTGCTTTACCCATAGCAGTACGTATATAATCATCATTATTGTATAATTGACTGGCAACATTCGACTAATATTCTGCAATAGAAGCTGTATCTGTATTTCCATTTTCTGATCCAAGTTTTTGACGTATTTTCTTCAGCAAGTTTGTTATGTAGTTTCTGTAGATGCTCTTAATTTACAATAAATTAATTTTTCAATAGCTTATTTTGGAAGATATTATTGACGTAATATGGATTCAAATTACTGAGTAAAATTTATTATGCTTAGTAGATTTTATAATCGGGTGCACATTTACGTTTTAAATTACTATTTATTGACGCAAACTTAGTTCAACATGACTTTAAGTTGGCATACGTTTCTTTAGCACACCTATAAAACATTTTTGGGCACAATAAGCATTTGAACGTTAACTTCTAGCCCTTTTCTGGTATTTTGATTTGATAATTGCGCTGTGAAGGAAAATAGCTCCATATAAACTTTGGGGAGTTTCACAAATGCAACTCTTTGTTCATTTTCGTTTAAAGTATACCCTTGATCTTCACGATCAGTTACTGGCAGGATCTTTAACATTAACGAATGCAATTTTATTTTTCTTTGCATTATCTTGTTTGGGAATGTGGTCCTTAGTTTGACGTTTCCTAATATGTGTAGAATCATCCGGTACTTTTTTAATAGATTTGCCATCCATTACTTGGGAATTAATAGCTTAAATCTTATTTATGGTTGAATATTCTACACGGAGTTTCTCAGATTCTTTCAGAAATACAACAATAATCACAAATATCGCCCGTTCATTCTGCTTTCGTTTGTCGTTTTAATGTCGTATGTTAAATATCTAACGTAAGTAGTTCGCCAGTAAATTTACTGGATGGGGTCCTTTTCGTGTGTCAATAATTTGCTGTACTTTATATGAATTTGTATTATTTATAACAATTCGTTGCTTTGCTTTACTTGTTTTTATTGCTATAGTGGCTTTTCAATACTGTGTCAATAGTTCATGTTATGAATATGTGTAGATACTGTACTCTGCTTTATTGACGAAACACAATGAGCATGCGTTACTGTACCAATGCTGTACTTTTATCAATACTGTACTAAAAAGTACAGTACAGTCCGACCACTGGCTTTGTGCCAAATTTTTCCGTCGTATCTCAATAATTAAAAAAGTATCGGTATTTAGGCCCATGACAGCCCTGGTTTGCGAGTACACATTGCCATAAAGAGCTTTTATAGCATGTAGCATGCTATATGTAATGCAATGGGAGAGCACACGCAGTACGCTTTGGCTTCAGCTAGAATTGTCGCTCCGAGTCCTCTGCCATTGCTTCCACCGACGCAGGCGGTGACTATGCTGCTCGCATATTTGAATGCGATGTGTGATGCATGATGCAGGAGAGTAGTAAAGTACAAAGTCGTGAAAGTTCAGTCCAAGTCGTACACAGTCTCTCGAACCCCTTACTAAAGTCAGTTTTTTTCCTTCCAGGACTCGTTAATACTGAGTCAAAGTCAGTCCATACTTTATAAAGTTTCGGACTCAGTCTAGTCAGTCAGTCTTGTAATTGCGCGTCGTTGTAATTACATTTTTTAAATACCAAAACACAATCATGTTGGCTTAAATATTTTGCTTAAGTATTCGAATGACAGGAATTTCGGTCTCCTTTGATTGCCTTAAATTTCAACGTGGTAAACGAGATTATTGAAAGCAAAATATTTGAGCCAACATAATTGTGTTTTGGTATTCAAAAAATGCAACTAAAATGATGGACAGGCTTAATTTAAAAGTACTCACTAGGCAGGAGAATCTATACCTGTGGATTGTTTTCTTCCAAGGGAGTATGAGTATAGATTTAATTAGCATGGGGACGTCCAATAAATGAATTTCAAGCCAACTAACCCTAAATTCTTTATCCCAAAACTTTTCCTGTGTGCATATCTAGGCTCCTTAATAATTTTTGAAAGCTATAGGGAGACACAGTGCCGTTTTTTGTAAACAATCACTTTAATTTCACGTAATAAGGTGTCTTATGTATAGAGATGTCGTACGGTCTCTCATTGTTATGCAATCAACTGGGAGTCAGTATCAGTCTTCATATATAAACTTCTAAGTCCCAGTCAGTCTCAGTCTCACTCCAAATATTTTGATTCAGTCCAAAGTCAGTTATTTGCATCAGTCAGTCTTTGCTGAAGCAGTCAGTCAGTCGTGACTTGTACATCACTACAGGAGAGTAGTAATTTAAAGCTTGGCGAGCTCATTCTAGTATATAGCAAGCCGCGCTATGTAGTGTACTATTTCAGTATAAAGCGAAGCAATCCGGTAGTATATAAAGCCAGCTAGCAAACCGAGGAGAAGCACAGGGTAGTGGTCCCAATCTTTCAATTCAATTCAAAAAATTTGTTTTGATTCAATTCAACTTTATGAATTGAATGAAATACAACGATTCGATTCAATTCAAGATTCACAGGATTCAATTTGATTCATTTCTGCGTGCTGAATTGAATCGAATGATGATTCAAATCATTCAGACAGTAAAAGGTGGTAACATAAACATTTTATTTAAGGATTTTATAATGGCTACATAAAGAATATAAGTCAAACAATTTTACTATCACTAAAATTGTCAATACGGTAAACTCTCGCTATAAGGGATGTGCTTAGGAATTTTTTGATATAAGGGATTGGGATTTACAGTCCCGATTACCATTTACACAATGTATAAAACTATGCTCATAAGAGACAAATTCTGAATGTCCCATGAGCATCCCTTATAGCGAGAGTTGACTGTAACATTAGCTATTTCGAGTTGCATATCCTGCTAATTAATTGTCGCATTATGACCTAAATTGGACCGTTAGTAAATGCTGTAAAAACAAATTACAGTAATTGATGTATAAAAGTTATTATGTACAAAATAATTGATAAGTCGGATTCCCAACAAAAATCAAAAATGTCTCAGAAACACGTACGAGCTTTTTAATGTGATGCGTCACTAGCTGCATTTTTAGCGGTAAACAAATTCGTTGCACCTGAATCATTTGAATTGCGATTCAAGGCATTTCGCGTGATTTCATTCATGAAGTGAATTGAATGAAATGATTCAATGCATGCTTTGAATTGAATCGAAAAATGATGAATCAGAATTGAATTGAATCGAATCGAGTTTTTTTTATTCAGAATTGAAAGATCTAGCACAGGGAACTGAAAAAGCTCTCCTCTGCGACAGAGTTTCAGCTTCAGCTCGCTGTACTTCTCACTTCTCGGCTTTCTTGGCTATATGTAGCGAAATTTTAGAGGCTAACGGCTTACGAATCTGCCCATTCGTGGAGACTTACTCTATGCCTAAATCTTGCGCGCTGATCTTAAGATTAGAGCGAAATTTTAATAGCCACAAACTCCATCTATAGGCGAATAATTCATAAGGATATCCATACTAGAAAGGTAGCCCGCTTCGCAGGGCAGTGTAATCTAGTATAAGAGGATTACATTCCAGTAGTGGTCGGACTGGTTCAGTTTGGTTCAAAAAAATCAATTCAATTCAGTTTATACGCTGAATTGAATTGAACGAGAATGGTTCAATTCAGTTTGACAAACTTCAGTTCAATTCAATTCAGTTTTAGTCTACGAACTGAATTGAACCGTGAACCATTCAGTTCAAGCTAGTCGTCGGATCGATTCAATTTGATCCAATTTGAAGCTTGAATTGAATCGAAAAACCGATTTTCGATTCAAGGTGCCCCAAAGCAATTCAATTCGATTCAATTCACTCAGTGAATCGAATTGAATCGTAAATCGAACAATTCAAGTGGGAAAATACAAAATTTTCCTTGTTACTGGAGTGTCGTATACATATAACTAGTAAAAGCCCTGTGCTTCACATGGGCAATTCGTTTCATATAGCTAGTTGGCAATTCATGATCAAAAAATTATGGTACAACGCTCCAGCCCACTAAAGTTTACTCCCAAACTCAATATTTGGCTATACACGTGGAATTTAACTAATCGCTTGATCAATTTAATACCAACATTGTTATTAAAACTTCTTGTTGCATCACCCCTTAGTGGATCAGCACAACGTGCTGATTAAATATGATTTTTTTATGTTATTATAATTTGTATATAGCTCAGTTGTACCGTAATAATGTTACTGAAGCCTCAGACACTGGACGCACTGATAATTTAAAATAAGAAAAATGAAAGGAATTTATATTCGCGCAGCACTTTTCACTTGCTATAGTTACTACAGTCCATGATTCCTACAAATCAATCCTTACTTCCTAATGATATTTTAGGGGATATACATAAAGATCACAGGTATGGATGTTGGATGTTAAGGCTTGTAATTAAAAAATAGTGAGCAAATAACTTCAGCAATACGAATTCTGAGAATTTATCTGATGTTAAATATAAAAAGTGTTTCAATAACTACTTTCAATTCCATTTACATTTTTTCCTAATAACAATCCCATACTTATGTCCAGGTATGTGTACAAAGTTCAGCCATTAAAATTCTTCTATCAAATTCTTCAGTGCTGTAACCGAACGTAGTTTTTCTAACTACCAGAATTAATTTAATCCAAATTTAATGATTTATGTCTAATGTGTATAATAATTATGATTAGCGCGTTTAAGTGATAATCTAAAATTGCGTATTTTTGCGAGCTTTCAGTATGCTGCAAGGAGTTGGTATATAGCAGAGAAGCACAGCGAACTGAGCGAGCTGAAAAAGCTCTCCTCTGCGACAGAGTTTCAGCCCGCTGTGCTTCTCGGCTTGCTGTATATACCACCGACTTGCTCGGGTATATAGTGAAATAATATAGTACATATAGCGGCTTGCTATATAGTGAAATGAGCCGCGAATATTTGAATGGTAAAACCAATGCCGCGAAAGTTTAAATCAACGGACAGGAAGTGGTCAATAATAAATAAAGGTTAAAGGGTATAGTAAAAGCTACGCTAAAATAACAAACGTTGTGGTATACGTAGCATTTGACTTTGAATACGCGGAAAAAAGTACCCGTGCGCAGCCGAAGCGGTTTTGATGAATTGTTTGAATTGCAATTCACATGATATAATTCGATTCAGTTCAATACCCAAATCGAATCATTCGATTTGGCTTTGCTGCAAATCGAATCGAAATACTACTGAATCGAATCGAAAATTTCCAATTCTGAATTGAATTGGTCCGACCACTAGTTCAAGCGGGAAAAGCAGAATTTCAACAAGTTTGTGTTCGATGTTTCGATGTTTTGATATTTCGATCACGTTTGGTCACGGTAACGCTTTTACTGGTCTTTTAAAATTTTCCAAAGTGGACCTCGGATATCATTCTCATTGTTAAAGGAGGACCCTTCAGAGACTTTTTATTTTCCAATGTTAACAAGTTATATTGTCATAATCAGACATGTCCAAATGAAATTGCATTCCTTCAAACCTTCGAAGGCAATTTTTTGAAAAAATGCATTCCTTCATCCGTCTATTAAAGGAAGCCTTCAAAATATTTTGCCTTCCTTCAGCCCTACTTTACTTATTAATTTAATGCCTCCAGCCTTCAGTCTTCAAAAATTATCAGCCTTCCTTCCTATTCAGCCTTCATAACACGAAATACCGAGCAATGCATTTAAACAACCCTTTTGCAGGTAAAACACCTAAAAATCAGCGATACAATTTACTCAATTGAGTTGAGTCTCATTGTGCATATATGTAACTATACATTTGTGCATTTGTAGTGTTTTTAGTACACTCTCATTGTTGTATTTCTAACTGTCTATTGTCGTTCATTGCATGCGTGAAGCATTCTAAGTAGCAGAAGGCTACTTTATAGACTCCCTTCCTTCGCATTCCGTTTTCTGTTAATACTAGGAAGCCTTCCTTCAGCCTTCCCGAATTAATTCAGCCATCCCACCTTCCCTTCCCAACTCTCTGGAAAATTGATATTCCGTCTTCAATGAAGCCTTCATTGAAGCAGTGGTCGGACTGTACTGTACTTTTTAGTACAGTATTGATAAAAGTACAGCATTGGTACAGTAACGCATGCTCATTGTGTTTCGTCAATAAAGCAGAGTACAGTATCTACACATATTCATAACATGAACTATTGACACAGTATTGAAAAGCCGCTATAGCAATAAAAACAAGTAAAGCAAAGCAACGAATTGTTATAAATAATACAAATTCATATAAAGTACAGCAAATTATTGACACACGAAAAGGACCCCATCCAGTAAATTTACTGGCGAACTACTTACGTTAGATATTTAACATACGACATTAAAACGACAAACGAAAGCAGAATGAACGGGCGATATTTGTGATTATTGTTGTATTTCTGAAAGAATCTGAGAAACTCCGTGTAGAATATTCAACCATAAATAAGATTTAAGCTATTAATTCCCAAGTAATGGATGGCAAATCTATTAAAAAAGTACCGGATGATTCTACACATATTAGGAAACGTCAAACTAAGGACCACATTCCCAAACAAGATAATGCAAAGAAAAATAAAATTGCATTCGTTAATGTTAAAGATCCTGCCAGTAACTGATCGTGAAGATCAAGGGTATACTTTAAACGAAAATGAACAAAGAGTTGCATTTGTGAAACTCCCCAAAGTTTATATGGAGCTATTTTCCTTCACAGCGCAATTATCAAATCAAAATACCAGAAAAGGGCTAGAAGTTAACGTTCAAATGCTTATTGTGCCCAAAAATGTTTTATAGGTGTGCTAAAGAAACGTATGCCAACTTAAAGTCATGTTGAACTAAGTTTGCGTCAATAAATAGTAATTTAAAACGTAAATGTGCACCCGATTATAAAATCTACTAAGCATAATAAATTTTACTCAGTAATTTGAATCCATATTACGTCAATAATATCTTCCAAAATAAGCTATTGAAAAATTAATTTATTGTAAATTAAGAGCATCTACAGAAACTACATAACAAACTTGCTGAAGAAAATACGTCAAAAACTTGGATCAGAAAATGGAAATACAGATACAGCTTCTATTGCAGAATATTAGTCGAATGTTGCCAGTCAATTATACAATAATGATGATTATATACGTACTGCTATGGGTAAAGCACAGTATTGATAACTATTTTTGTATAACTAGTAGAGTAAAGCAAAGTATTGATGACTATTTTTGCATAACTAGTGTAGTAAAGTAGAGTATTGACATATTTTGATGTGCTTTAAAAGTTAAGCATTGTATTGAAAGAATTATCATATCTAGACTATAGTAAAGCACAGTACAGGTAAAGGCAACTGTACAAAAATAATACTAGAGTATTGTATTGATGAATCAAAGTCCGACCACTGCATTGAAGGCTAGCCTTCGAAGGCTGGACATGTCTGGTCATAATTATATGAACAAAAATCTGACATTCAAGTGAAATAATTTTTCTTTCTGGCTAAATATGTGTTTTCTTTTTAAACTAAAATGATTTGCAGATTCTGGTTCTTACAGTACATAATTTTGGGAACACGGTATTTTGTGTCGCAATATGAATTCTGAAATATGATTCCCCAATCAATATAATATTTATCAATAAATTATTGCTGCGAAATACTTGCAGCGGCTACTAACATTTTACTAGCATGTCTACGAAAATTGATCCGACAAACAGTTGATCGTTAGATGGTAAGCGTGTATAGTGTATGAGATGTGGGACGAAATTGTTAGACTATATTTGCATGTCTGTAGTCTCGTTATTTAGATGGTAAGGGGCATTAACGAATCGTTTGAATTGCAATTCACATTTTACAGTTCAGTTCAATTCATCAAGTAAACTGAATTGAAATAAAATTGAACCAAACTGAACCGAATTGAATTGAATTGAAAATTTCGGTTCTGAACTGAATTTGTCCGACCACTACATTCCAGTAAAACAATTCATTTCAAATAGTTTACTTACATTACATCACAACAAAAAATCCTGGTTAATTGCTCTTGGCAAAATTCCCAAGGGCCTGCCCATGTTCAATGTTTAATCCGTATATAGCGGCTAGGAGTTAGTCCCGCATGAAGTCAATTCATTTAACTTAACCATCAAAAAGCTCCCTAAGCGTTGGTAGTAAATATTGAGTTACTCGCCTCAGTTGATTTACCTAGCTAGTCGGTATCAGCAATTTTACTTTTCTCCCCGACGTAACTCTAGAAAATGCCACACGCAACTGACCATGCGTAAAAACTGCATATCGTTTGTTCCTTACTTTTATTATCTTTATCACAAAACAGATTCGGAGTACCTTCAAATTTGTTTTTTATATAACATGTTTTTGGGTTTCTATGTCTCCAGCAGAAAATTTCGTTCCAATCTGAAATCGTTGGAACAAAAAATGCTATTCCGTAGGAGATTCAGACCCCGTCCCGAAAACCTTGGAACAATAATATTTGTCCCGCAGACAATTCCGCCCAATCCAAAAAAAATTTGTCGCGATCATAATCTGAAATAACTCCTGACAACAATAATTGTCCCGATCACGTCCTAAAATAACTCGGGGCTCAAATATTTGCCCGATCAGTCCTTACACAATCACATTCATACTTATTGGTTACTGGCACAACCGAGTACAGCACTTGTCGTAGTTGTGGTAGGCATATGAACGCATAGAGAGACACGTCGGTTTGGAATTAATAGAGGAGATTGAAATGGGGAAGTTGGAAAGTACATTGAAAGCCCAATACAGTAGCAGAACTCTAGTTGAACTCTATACTCCGTATAATCAAATGATTTGTGGACTGGAGGATAGTTTTTAATCAGTAGTTTATAATTACACTTCAATAGAAAACTACAGTTAATTTTTGGAGAGATTTTGAGAGAATGGCAAATACACTAACAATGAGCAGTACTGTAGCAACTACACCGTAAGCGTACGGTTAGGATTGCGCCATTGAGAGCCATAAACTCTATGGTATCTCTTATAACTGGTGCGATATGGTGTGATTGGCTAGTGGCTTGTATGGTACAGTTTAGCAAGGCAAAGACATAGGACATATCGCTATCTCGGTTAGTCTTGAGACGCCGACGTCAGACAGAAACACCATGTCGTCGACAGCATTGAGTGACGTGCACTCTATGATGATTCGAGCGAGTAGTTTCAAATGTGTACAGACAGGCTTGGATTTGATAAAGAAAGACTAGAAAGGTAGCCCGCTTCGCTGGTCAATGTAATCCTCTCTTCTAATTTGAAAGAGTGGTCCCGGTGGGTCGTCTACGTCTTGGAATAATATGGATTTGATATTCAAATTTATTCAGTTACTCAACGCGTCTTAGACACAGCCAAGACAATAGCGCTGCACACCCAGCAATTGCATTCAGCTATTTACTATCTTCCCAATTACAATTTGCCTTGCTGAGCCAGCAGGTGGTTGTGCAGTGCCACAGAGGTCGGATGTTTTTAAATCTCCCTGGAAGATTATTTCTGAATTTCCCTGCTGAATCAAATGTCCCTGCAGGGAGGTCCTCAACGATTTCAAAAATCCTGCAGAAAAAGAGGCCAGCCAATCTAAAAATCACTGTTTGCCTAACTTTAACTGAAACACGTCAACCAGAGCTGCGTTCGGGTCAAGT
The DNA here is from genome assembly GCA_947179485.1 of Allacma fusca. Taxonomy (NCBI): domain Eukaryota; kingdom Metazoa; phylum Arthropoda; class Collembola; order Symphypleona; family Sminthuridae; genus Allacma; species Allacma fusca. The sequence continues at coordinate 67,228,137 of OX359246.1, forward strand.
AAATTGAGGATCCGAACTTGAACTTGACCTGCACTTGAACTAGCAAGTATTAATTTGCATGGACACGAACTTGGTATTTTGAATCTTGTCAAGTATTTGACCATTCAAGTAATTTTAACCAAGTATATTTTGAGCTACCTGAACTTGAAATAATACCTGCAATTCGGTTCCAAAATTGTGTAACCCGAACTTGAACCTGAACTTGAACCTGAACTTCAACCCGAACTTGAATTTCAAGTATTACAAGTAATTTTTTAAAATATAAAACTTCATACTATAATTTCTGCAACACAACGAAAATTACATTTTACGAAACAAATTGTGGTGAATATTTTAATAAAACAAAAGATTGATGTTAAGAAGTTATAGTGAGGTGGTCATATTTATTCTACATAATTACAAACAAACTGATTGCTGCAGCTATTATTACGCATCCCCCAGTATTCTTTGTACTACCGCAGTAGCTCTCATTGTCAGCTTGAGATAATCGTCGCATTTCTTAAATTTCAACCATCCCTTTATGCAAAGACAAGTACGAACGGTGTCTGATAACATTAACAGACGATATTTGAAGAAGCGAACACCATTTATAAAAAATCCAATAATTAAAAATTATAAGTACTTAATTTCAGTAATTAAATTCAAAAGATTCTCTACTCCCATTATATGTAAAATCTTGATGGGCAATTGTAGAATTGAATTTCCTCTCAATCTCCGGTTTTGCAGAATCACCATTTTCTGTTAATTCTATAATATTATTTCTGAGCACGAGAACTCATTTGTATATAAAAGAATAAATGTACTTACAATACCCGTGTACTATGAAGTGTGAATCCGAAAGCAAACGGATCCCTCGTCTAGCCCTTATCCTCCAAACATTGCGGAGTAATGCGTATGCTTAACGAGTCCGTAACGTTTTCATTGTGAGCGCGAAAGCAGCTCGTTCTCGGGAAAAAGTATGACTGAACCGGTGGGGCATTTGAAAAATCGTTTTATTGAGAATCAAAATACTTGAAATAATACTTGCATTTACACGTTCGGGTGCAGGTATTCTATGAGCTCAGATTCGCACTTGCAGGATATTTTGATACAAGTATAATTTTTCAACCTGCACTTGCAATTTACCCGACTTGAATTACCAAGTTCGGATTCCCCTTTTACTTGTACGTGACCCTATTTATCACGTACATTTAAAAGCTCAACCCGAACTTGACCCGAACTTGACCCGACTTGGTACGTGTCAAGTAATACTTGTACTTGAGCGCAGCCCTGACGTCAACAAATTTGAAAATCCCTACCAAAAAAAGATCAACGAATTTTAGAATCCCTGTTCGACTTTTATTAACTGTCATCACAAAACTGATTTGGAGCAGCTTCTAATTTGTTGTTTATATGACATGTTTTTGGGTTTTTGGGGGGGGGGCAGTCCCGAAAACCATTGAAGAACAATATTTGTCCCGCAGATGATTCCCGAAAAACAAATTAGTTTGTCCCGATCCTGTTCTGAAATATCTCGAGGCACAAATATTTTTTTTCCGATCCCGACCTGAAATAACTGGGGGCAAAATGTGGGATTAATATTTGTTCCAAAATTGTCCCGTCCCGTGCATGTTGCCAACTTAAGCAAATAAAGATCACTTAGTTTGTCCTTACACAATCATATTCATACGTATTGGCTACCGTACAGAGTACAGTACTCGTCGTAGTTGTGGTAGGAATATGAACGCATAGAGAGACACGTCGGTTTGGAATTAATAGAGGAGATTGAAATGGCGAAGTTGGGAAGTGCATTGAAAGACCAATACAGTACTTACAGTAGTAGCGCTTTAACTCTATGCTGCGTATAATCAAATGATTTATGGACTGGAGGATAGCTTTTTATCAGTAGTTTATAATTACATTACAATAGAAAACTACAGTTAATTTTTGGAGAGATTTTGAGAGATTGGAAACTACACTAACAATGAGCAGTACGTTATCAACTACACCGTAAGCGTACGGTTAGGATTGCGCCATTGAGAGTCATAAACTCTATGCTATATCTTATAATTGGTGTCAATTGGCTAGTGGCTTGTATGGTACAGTTTAGCAAGGCAAAGACATAGGACATATCGCTATCTCGGTTAGTCTTGAGACGCCGACGTCAGACAGAAACACCATGTCGTCGACAGCATTGAGTGACGTGCACTCTATGATGATTCGAGCGAGTAGTTTCAAATGTGTACAGACAGGCTTGGATTTGATAAAGGAAGTTTCGGTAAAATTAAATACAAGAAATTCGATTTCAGAAAACGGTAAAAAAGTCTGACCGTCGTTAGTCTCAAAATCTAGGTCCTTTTGTAGAATCCTGTAATCCCATGGATTTTATTGATTGTAGAATAATTCCTCTTATTGGACTTTTAATTCTCCCAAATGCCAAATGATGATTCTTCGATCTATTTAGTAGGAATTTGATTATTTTAGGCGTTTTCCCATACGACTACACCATCAAACAGGGTACCCATTTTTCGACTCACCGGGCATACCTTTACCCTGCATTGGGGCGACCAAACTTACGCGTCATTACTTACGCACATGTTGAAAAGGTTTGTTTACTACATGGACGTGGAAGTACCTCTTTGAGCTATTTATACATTTGATGAATCCCTTGAATTGAATTTTAAGATACTGTGTATGATTTACCCATGAGCTTACATGTAATTACCGAATTAGTTTATAATAACCTTCTGGATGTCAATTTCCCGAAGATTATCTTCGATGGCAAAAATAATGCTGTAGCTGTGAGCTATCTTCAAAACAACAAGAGTTGCAAGGCCGTGGCAACCAGAGAAATCGTATTGAGTGCTGGAGCCGTAGCATCACCCCAAATACTGATGCTGTCCGGAGTGGGGCCGAAAGAGCAATTAAATTTGCTTGGGATATCCGTTAAGGCTGACCTTCCTGTAGGGAAAAATTTTCTAGATCACTATGAGACGTTGATGGGACCATTTAACGTTGACAGGGGGAAGGGTACAATGGACGGCAGAGACTTCGATTCTGCAGCACTTTACAACTACCTTCACTCCGGAAGTGGTATGTCCTAATTTATAATATAAACATTATTTTTGCTAGTGTGAAATTATATTATATTCTTTGATTGCGTTTTGATAGGACCTTTCGGTCTCAATGGCTTTCCGGGCGGAGCAATTATGACAAGCTCATTGGCAACTAATCCACATTGGCCGGATATTTATGCAGTTCACTGGTCAACCGGCGTACATACAAATTTTGCATCAGAAATGGAAACGATATTTGATTTTAAGCCTGGTGTATTGCAGAAATACTTGGCTCAAGATGTTGGGAACGACAGTTTCTTCGTCACTGTTGTTGTAGCTAAGCCTAAAAGTTTTGGCGAATTGAAATTGGTCAGTTCAGATCCAAGAGATTATCCCATAATTGATCCAAATCATCTGAGTCACCCGGATGACGGAAAAGTTCTTGTGGAAGGTAAATTGTTTGTTTCAATTCAAAACGTAACATGTCATGTAGCAGATCACACTACTCATGTTGTTATCTGTAATTCAACTTAAAATCATCAAAGACATGGAAGTAATAAGGAATTAAGCTAGGGAAATGTTTGTAAACTTGTGATTTAATTTTAAGGTATGAAAAGAATTTTTGACATGGTTACAAGATCGAAGGCATTTGCAAAAATCGGCACTAAATTCACTGAGTCCCGCTTTCCTGGCTGTGAAAATTTTCCAATCCGTAGTGATGAGTACTGGGACTGCTACGGTAGACGTTTTGGAATATCCCAATGGCATGTCTCTGGTACTTGTAGAATGGGCAAAGCTTCTGGTGACCCAAGTGCTGTTGTGGACTCAAAGCTTAGGTATCAAAAAACAAATAGTTGTAAAACCATTGAAACTGCCAATTTTAAACGTTTACTTAACTTTTTTTGACATTAATTGCAAAAACTCTAAAATGTTAGTGCCTAATAAGTGATTCTAAACTTAATGCAGGGTATTAGGAACCACTGGGCTCCGGGTCATTGATGCCTCAATAATGCCACAAGTCACAACTAAGAATATTAATTCTCCGACTATCATGATCGCTGAGAAAGGGTCACAGATGATTTTGGATGATTGGGGAAGCAATTATTGGCATCTTCCATTTTAAATCGAACTTGTTGAATGTTTAAATCAAGCTCAAAATAATCTGTTTACGTTCTAAAATCTAAATCATTTTTGCAGGGTGGGAAATGTTTTGATGAATTTAATTTTTGAAGTAATGGAATCAGACATGTACATTACAATATGTTATGCTACCAGGAATGAATGCCAGGATAGTACATCTTGTGTAATAAAGATGTGTTTTTAGCATACAAAATAGTGTTTTGTATATATTCATTAACAAAGTATATTTAATTCTCTTCTGGTATCACCTAAGAAACCTTATCTAGCATTTTGAAGCTTGTGTCGTTGTAAAAATAATATTGTTGAAAGATTGAGACATTAGTTACAAATGTATAGATAAAGGCTTTATGAATTGAGTCATTATTGCTGTTTGTACTTAAGTACTGTGCAAGGAAATTGTAGCCTACTTCTCAACATACCCCAATGCAAAGGTGGGCAAATTGTTTCGCATCTCCTACATCCAGACTACATTTAAATTTAATCGTTGGCCATATAAGTATCATACAAAATGACATATGTATCAAGTCTCATATAATGTACAGGCTTATACGTTCATTAAAAACAGGCTGGGCGTAAGCGTCTGCACCTGACTAGCTAATTATGGTACAGAAAATTCAATAGGCATTACACGTGTTTATTTTTTATTGAACATTAAATTTCGGCATAATATAGTTATTATAATATCTAGGTGAATTGCAAATTAAAAGGTTCTCCCACATATTGCATTTTTGTAAACCAGTCAAGCACAAAAATACAATTGCATACCTGAGGCATTTGACTTATTTCGAAGTATTCTTGAGCCAAATTAAAATAACAATAGTATTTGTTTGTTTAACTAGTCTCTTGCCATAAGTACAAGTAGTGATACTGATCCTATCACATATAGCCTCCAGATTTCATAAATTTCTATGGGCACCCCAAAATTCTCCTACATGTAGGCGAGGGGCTCACCTTTGCCCCAATGATAAAAAATTATGGCAACTACTGCACTAATCATTCTTTTGTTTGTTCTTGTAGTTATATGAATGAAAGTACTTTGGCGTATAGCCAGTCCAGAAAACATCCTTAAGATAAAATAATGCAGTGTCAAATGAAGAAGTTCTTCAGGGTTTAACCTTACAATAATTAGATTTAAACTCAACTTTATATTCCTCCTAGCATTCTCATCACGCTTCATGCGCATAATTAGCAAAGTACTTCCTTTGACGCTTTTTCCCCCAACCGCATACACATACTACACTTACGCTGAACTTGCTATGTGTAACACAATTACTATCAGCAAAAAACTTGTGGACTGTGCAGAATACAGATTTCAATAAGGCTTCCTCCAAATATAATATTATGAGCCATAAGACAAGAGATAATCACTTTGACCGTCCCCTCACTTTTTCACACCCAGCCAACTTACACCCTGCCAGGCTTGATACACCCTCACTCAGCCTATTTTTATAAAGCAAAATATCAGAGGCCACAGGGTTTTTCTATGGGTGTCAGTTTTCCCATGGCTCCCCCAACTCCCTAAAACTCTCTTTGGCCCATATATGAACAAACCCTAACCTTAATCTTAAACTGACTATAATCCTTTGTAGTGTATACTTTTGACTGTGCTTACCATGCATTTAACAGAGCTTTATGCATGCATGCACTTACATACATAATGACTGGAGAATATTATCTTCAGTTTTCCTCCAACTTAAATGACAACATGAGTCATTCTAGTCATCATTATCTGCTCAATGTTCAATGGATGAGCATAAACTGACTCATCTCCTGAAGACGTTCGGGCTCACCGCATGTACGCAACAGGAATACATTTGCGGTCGCAGGAAGTTGGGATTAACGAAGGAACTGCGATTAGAAGGAATATTGATTTGAAATATAATAACTACTCCCACAAATGTTACAATTCAGTTCGTATTTCCTATTGTTTGCCAAGGTAATCCAAAGGCATGGTGTGATACTGCAAGGTCAGAGGGGCTAAAGTTGACTGTGAGTAAATCTTCCGTAAAATCTAATAACAACAACACTTTTTGAGAATGTACAAGCAACACGTGCTTGTTCTGGTAAGTGTTTAGATACAAGAATTAGCCTTGTAATGTAATTATAAAGAAACTATATACATACATATATTTATAGGTAGACTGTGAGAAAGGCTCTGTATAGAAATATGTAATGGGAAATTTATTCTGAAAAAACTGAATGGTACATTGCAGTGCTTGACAGTTGGAGTGCTGTCCTTGTCACTTGTACAAAACGTAGCTGGTGGTTTAACAATCCGAGCTGCCGAGAGGAGAGAAATACAAGAAGTAAATAACAGTGGTGAGGATGAAGTTGCTGTATTGTCGGATGGGGCCCTGCAAATGCAAAACAGTTTTATAGAAGCTTGGATCGATGCTATTCTGGAGCATGCTCGAAATGTAATGAGAAAGAAAGGGCTAAATCAAATTGAACTTCAACCAGAGACGTCAGAATTCTCTAGGAGGATTTTTGGGATCACATTCCATGGGAAAGCATCCATTTATGAGGGGGTCTTACAAGGACTTGAGACCATACATAGAACTGGAGTTGTTAGTATTAAACCAGAGGTAGTTAATAATAGCTTGAATTGCATTTAAATTGGTTGAACAAGAAAAAAGTGATGCCAGTCACCCTTGAAATATTATAAGTAAATGATGATATTACAGAAGAGTACAGGTGACTTGATTGCAACGTTCGAGGTTGGAGTTGACCATCCGACTGTCCGAGCAAAAGCACTCGCGAAATTCTTGAGCATAGGTCCCTCGGGAAATATAACAGGGAGCTTTGACAAGGTTCGTGTGAAAATTGTTATCAGGATTTCCAAGAATGCTGGACTTCATGCTGATTTAGACACTTTCGAAATTACGGAGCTGGGGAAACTCTCATTGAATATTAAAGGCCTCGGGAGCATGCTCAACTATGTTGTGGAGAATGTGAGGAGTTTAAAAAAATATATAGTCACATGTTGGATTTTTCTTGAAATTTATATTGTGTACGCTAACGAAATTTATTATAGATTGTCGAAGGCCTTGGGAACCGTGTGTTCAAGCGGAAGCTCAGAGAAGTACTGGAAGGAACAATTAAGAAATTCATTGTGAATGACGTCCTCAAGAGTTCTATACAATCTACATTTAATTTCGGTGGAGCCAGTAACAACGATATTAATAATAATAGCATGCAGCCCAGTGAAATGTGATAATTAGTGAAAATTATTTTAACGATATTTTTTCGAGGGTTTTGCTATTCGTATGAAAATGTGTCCTTGAAAGAATAAGTTTGTATGGAAGGTCTATACATGGATACAGGATATGATACAGTAAAAAAGTCCATTACGTATATACAAGCAAATACATATCTAGAATAAAATTATTGTTATTGTAAAATTAATATCAATGGTAAATTTTCCCATATTGAACATTGTCACGGGTCACAGTATCAAAATATATTCAATTGTGGATCCACATACAATACTACATATAATTGAACCATATGTGACCAATGGAACAAAATCAGTTTCAACAGCTATGTATATCCATTCGAAATTTCAAAAACATTTATTGAACTTCGGGGGACGATCTAGATGCAACCCCTGAAGATGTGTTTTAAGGAACATACCCACAATTCTCAACGTAGCTCACCTGTTTGATGAATCTCTGAAGATTCAATGAAATCTTCTACACCATAGTGTCAAAACAAAGTTGGAATACAATTTAAAACTTAAAATTTTATCTTTTTCAAAAACTCGGTTACGGTTCTGGTAAATCTGGAAAATGATTTTAGAAATCATGCGGGAAGCGAATATGTTTTAGCATTCGTCCTTGTATGGGCTAGAAGAGCGGATGAATTGTTTCTCTACACCCTGTAAGATTTTCTCAAAATTGAAAAAAAAATCATTGTACGGCTGATACAAATTTAATGGGATTGCAGCCGTACCTTGCTATTGTATTTATTCATGCTGATCTGCCAGTACAGATATAAGTGTTAATATAAAGCTGGCAAGACCAAGATGTAGGAATGTAATTTATATGTCTGGATAATCAAATGTTTCAGAATAGTTGTTGGTTCGTAATTAAATTTTTGTAACATTACTTGTTAAGCACATACAACTTGATTATATTTCTTGTCTAGGAATACAAACCTCCGGATTCTTCGCCATTGTATTTGTTGAGATCAAGAAGCTCCGAGAACAAAATTCCTATTATCTTAAAAAATATGTATCTGCAGATTTTTAGCAATAACTCTTTATTTGCAGACAAGACGAAACAAACAGCAAAAACAAGCCCCCTCATGGCATGTTTTCTGATCTTGAGCCAAAGTTCAGATAATGGAAATATTTATCAAGATATTATTTTCAATATCACACTTATTTAACTACGATATGAATTTTGCCACTTTGGTACATAATTATTATTGCATAGCGTAATTAAACAGAGAGCAGATAAAAACAAACAGGAAATTCTCTTAATAACTTCTTGTAGTTTCTTGCATTTCATAATGAATCTCAAAACCAGATTTTTCAAATTTTTTTAATTTACTTCAAAACAAATAGTTTGCCTCGCCTATATCCTACATATATTTTTAATACCCGATCCTGCCTACATTTTGCCTACATTAATGTCGCTAAAAAAATTTACCGACATTTGTGGAAGGATTATTCTCAAGCCTACCTAGATGCCTATTTTTTAAAAAAGAAAACTATAGCCTACATATACGCCTGCATATCAAAGATGGGCAAATGAAGTGCCTAAGCCTTTAGCCTGCCTATTTTCTTTCAAAAAATATCGCCATCCTATATAGGCTAATAGGATGTTCCAACGAAAAGAATAGCCTTAATACCACGGGTCAAGTACTCTAACTGCCTGCCTATTAGCCTATATCTGTCCTAGTGTGCATTGTGTTAAGCCATATTTGGAGTTTAAGAAAATATATTACATTGGATGTAAAGAGTAGCAATGAAGCCTCTTACTGTTAACTGTAACACTTAAGGAATATTACTTACATTTGTAAAGAAAAGAGAATCTTATTGTCTATTGTATCGTGCTCAACTATTGGTTAAAAAAGGACGCTTCATCTAAGAAGCTTGGACTCTGTAGTCTGATTGGTATTAGCTCTGAATAAGAGTAACAATGTAAATGTAACGGAAACAAAACCAGTTTGAACTGGATAATTCCTGTTTTACAGCCAACGCTACCGTATATAAACCCAGCTCCTTCACACACTCGGGGAGTCTGGCTCGGATCTTCTCCATTGTAACTTACTGTTACTCTGCCGGACTCCACTCCACTCTCCTTCTCTAGCTCTCACTCTTCCTCTCATTCTTTTTGTACACTGAATAAATATTACTATAATTGGCAATACTCTCTTAATATTCCCCCACTTTATTATTTAACTATTAGAGCTACACACCTTTAAGGTATAAACGCCCAATTATACCTTAACAATTGCTTGCCTGCCTATATTTGTTGTACAGCTTCTGACAGCGCTTTGCCAGCCTATATATATAGGCGATATAATTGTGAGCTTTAGATAGTGCAAGCCGTATACAATGATTACATGCAACATTCAATTGGAATATCAATGTAGTGGTTTGATTAATGCTGTAGTAAAATACATAGCATCCAGTGAGAATAATAAAATATGAGACGATTATTCATGTACTATGGTACACATGTGCTTATACTTTGGTAAATACTGGTTTCAAATAATTCCCGCCTAATTTTCAGCCCGTCTCTGCAAACGTTTTCCCAATGTTTGTAATCCTGTCCTAACAAATTGGTGCTTTGAGAATGTTCCGCTTAGGGTGCCCAGATAATTACAATTTCAAATCAGGACTCCTAAGTACAAAAAAATACACAATTCAAAAATCAAGCATAATAAGGTTTCATTGCAATTTATCTATTTATAATTGGCTTGTATATCCGGAGCAAAGTAGGTACTTACTTCAAGAATTCAGCTTCTCTTGTAGTCATACTTTTAAGATGATTTAACAGCTGTCAGTAATCGTTTGTTTGTAATGTATGATTAAACATTCGAGTACAACTTTGGGTTTGATAGTTCACAATGTTCAGCAGCTCAGCTTTTACGATATTCGTGTTTAACAAGCTGTTTTGTGGGGTCCAAATTTGCTGTATTAAAAAACAACTCTTTCAGCCTCAGCGTTACCACCGTTTATATTGCTTAAAAATGACATTTGTGTAAGAGGTTGCCTACAATAGTTGTAAAAAATTGCATATATTTGACTGCAACCGTTAAGAACTGTTTTCGTAACTTGTGAATTATTATTAGTGAATGAGCAAACTTGAATTGTTAGAATTGAATATTCGCCAAACAGTTCAATGTTCGCGGATTTCAGTGCTGCTTCCAATTCGAGACGCAAAAAATCCCTATCTATGCACAGGAACTTATGTTTGTGAATTATTAAAGTATTTGTGAAAGTTAATTTGAAAGCACATACGCTGTTTCACATAATTAAGAAAAGAATTGTAAAACATACTAAGCTTTTCTTTGGTTTGAACCGCATCTGTATTGCGAAGAAACCTTGGCAACTTAGCGCCGTACAAACTTTCGATGACTATATTTTAACATTTTTAAATCAGCTCCTCCATGACTGAATATACTATTACAACCGATTACGATCAGTGAAGTAACTATTTTAGAATTTGGAAACATTTGTCTCACTAAACAAGAAAGACAACCCAAACTTTTAAAAAGATTGGTAATGCTTTAATCCATGATAAGCCAGGGCTTATTAAGCAGCCGTGGTTCTGTCACCACTTTGATTTTTAAATATTTGTAACACACAAATTGGCTTGACTTACGCAATTAACGTTTATTACAATTTTCTGTCGAAGTATGCTCTTTCAAATCCGTAATTACACCAGTAGCACACTATGTATCAAATTTACAGATGCTGCACGAAACATATTTGCATCTTTTGCTGCTATACCTAATACAACTTTCCCCACTGCACATTGTAAAACCTACTATTCTTTGGCATTACGAATTATTATTTAAGACAACATTTACTGATCTTTAAAACGCGAAACAAAATCTTTCAACTAAACCTGTTATATAGGCACATGTACCTGTTAGATATCGTAAACTTTTATTGGTAACTGTAAGTGAACACTACATAACTTTTACGTACAATTGCGGTTTAGATTATTACGAAATCAAATCGTTCGAAATTATTTAATACATTTTATATGCAGGATTACATTTAGGTCCGTGTGCATAGTTACTATTTATTGTTTTAGTATTGTTGGGGTAGTAACTTTATGAATAATTTTGTCAAATTTTATTCACTTTGTTTCGAAATGCAACGAAAGGATATTTGTTGTCACCAACTGTGAAATCAGGACTAAATTCAAGCTCATCAGGTCATCAGGTGACCCGGGCTCAAATCAGGACAGTCCTGATCAAATCAGGACTTCTGGGCACCCTAGTTCCGCTCATCACTGTTGCCTAGCCTTTACTTGAACGAACTTGTAGCCTGCCTGAATAGCTTAGTCCATTTTTCGGAAATATCTGAATATTCTCTAAGCCTATATTGTAGTGGTGATTGCCCAGCCGAGAACCTCGCCTAGATTTATATCCCAAATTGCAGCATCCTAGAGCCTTAGCCTATTATAGGGCCTAGAATCTAGGCAGGCGCCCATGTTTGCTGCATATTCTTGAAAAAATCCACAGCCTACATTTATGCCTACATAATTATAGCCTATATTTGCGCCTATGAGTAGTATGTAACAGTTTATAGAGAATCTATGCTGATATAGGAACGCCTGAGTTGTCTCCCTACACAAGGATTTTTCCTATGCCAAATTGGGGTTCTCCCGGCGTTATATGTACGTTTTATTAATTCATCCCAAACTTGGGTACATCATACATAATTAAAGTACCGCCTCCACTAACAATAAAAGAGCTAAGTACAGTATGCATGATATCACCAATACATAGATGTGTTTGTAGTTCCCCTCCGCCCTTGACATCACCTAGGAAAACTTTATCGCAAATAAACATAATAACATTATTTATCACTATTAGGGAACTTACTGCAGGACTTTTGAAGTGTTCTTTTCCTTAGAACATGTACATAACCCCATTCATGCACTCTCAGGATAACTATATTGAATACTTCGTGAAAATTAAACAAGTTTTTAAATTATAACGGCACTTAGAAACAACATTAAGTTCCTAGCTATTCATAAATTTTGGTAAATAAATTTAAGGAAGCACTATTTAAACAGTAGAAAATGTCCACAACATAGTCATTACATCAACCTAACATATACATGCATGTAAAATGCGCGCCTACATTTAGCCTACATTTATATGTACAAATTATTATGCCCAACACATTTTATAGGCAATCTACACAACAAGTTATCCCCCTATCTTATAATGCCTACAATTAACATGACAATTTTTTTGCAGCCTATATTTTGCCTACTTGTAGGCCCTACATGTAGAGGAGGCGCCCACCTTTGCTTCAAAACATAGAGCCCCTTCGGGTCACCGGGGCACGCCTAGGCAGTGAGCCACAACAACTATAGCTGGCTTGTGTCGGCTTGGAAAGTATTTGGATTAAAACCGGTGTAAAGAATTGGAAGAATTCATTTGAACCCAAAGGTGTCCAAATGACTCAGCTTATATTATATCCTTCCTATTTATAAAATTTGAACCGAACCTATATATATGCCTATATTTTAACGGACGAATGGAACCACCTATCCTACATTGACTGCCACTTTACCGAATATTTATGTTTTAATTTCGGTGAGGTTTATATATCAAAGCGAGATAGCACGAACTTTCATGCGTTAACCGCGCCATAAAACATACAATTTGCAAGTAGGCGCGGAATATTTTTTAAATTGCATTTTGTCTAACCATATGCCATTAAATGACAATTGCTTTTCAACTTAATCATATTACTGTATCATATCAAGCATGCTTCAATATCCTACATGCATGCCTATTTCTATGTTGGCTGAGCCTGTCTATTTTGTAGCCTATGTTTTAAGTTCATATTCTTGCATCCTATTTTGTCTGCAAGACTCTTTAATAAAATCATCGCACCTTATAAATAGCCTACAAATAGGCCTATATGTACGATAGGCGGACACCTTTGTTTGAACCAATACATTCCAATTTCCATTAAAAGCAGGTTGCAACCGGAACCATCCAGTAGGGCATCTCACAACTCAAGTTATCGCGTTATTTGAACTTGAAGTTGTACTTGAAATTGAATTTTCAACTCAATGTCGGCCTAGTATTTGTATTTGGCCATTTGTAAGACAATTTTTTAATTGAGTCAATTACCGGAAACCAACTCATTATAGAATCAATATTTGAGGTTGACAATTACAAGTAGTAATATTCGAAGTAGTATAAAAGAAATTTTCCAAACAATAGCGATTGAGCCTTGCCGATAACACGTAGGTAATATTAAAATGCCGATTAAGCTGTTCAGAAATTTCAATCGAAGATTTTATAAAAATCCGAAATACGACTTGATACGGAATTAGCACCGTTTTCAAGTTCCCCTTTGTTGTTCTGCCTTTTGAAGTTTCCATCAATGTTTTCAATTTATCCAGAGACAATTTTTGGTTGTCTAAGCACATACCGTATCCTGACTTTAGACGTTGCTTTATGAGTTTTGGGATTTGAGAATTCAAAACATCAAAGCCGTTATTTATAATTTCAATACCGTTTCCAATAATTTGATTTTCTGGAAAACATTTCCATGCGGTTCAGTGGGAAAGTAGTTTTGCCGCGGCTTTCACTCATTCGTTCAGCGCCACTGAGCTCCAATATAGTACGTGTTAGTTGGGGACATAGTTTTAATTCGGTGGAACTGAATTCGATTATATTGTATAACATAGTCTTGTCTATGATTGTCCCTTCTTGTAAAATTACACCATTATCAATTAAATGATTCCCGATATTTTTCAAGCAGTGAGGTACTTCGGCAAATGCGTAGATATTTCTTGAATCATCAGAGGGATTTGGAAAAGACGGTGACTGTGGGGATATGTTGAATTATTTCAGAAAAGAGTGATTATCTGGAGCACAAAAGCACGTTTAGGTTCACATTTCCGATAGTGATACGATAATTTTCCTGATTAAGTCTTTGTCGGTTTGGTGTCGAAGTTGTAATAAATAGGTTGCTTCCACGATGATCAACGTCCGCGTACCACAACAACCTTCGAGTGTGAGCTGATGCTTAAGTACATTGGGTCAGGCACAATTGTTGAGTCCAAGATATCTCATCAAAAGATAAAATTATATAAATAATTTATAAATTTATGCACTACCCCCTTCCTAATAAAATGCTCTCGTGTTGCCGCTGGACGCTCAACTACATCCTGATGCCTGCATTTCTTAATGTACAAATTGGAACTAAAAAGCCCGTACTGCACCAGTTTGCTGGAAAGGATTCATCTACATAATAAGTCATTATTTTATTACATTTTATTAAGTTCATTACATCTTTACAAAAGTGCATTTACAATAATACATTCTTATATACTCCTCTGTTTTCGTAAAACAGGAGTTACCTGGAATTCCTGATTTCTTTATCAGTTGTATAATCCGATGGGTCTGTTGTGATCCAGAGCTTGTCACCATCATTGAGTTGGTAGTTTACCAACGGTTAGAGTCCATTTCTCTCTATGAAAAAATGTTGCTGAAAAGGAGGTCCAATGTAGAAAAGTGGGCGATAAAATTTAGTAACAGCTCCTTCCTCCAAGGCATAGTTGACTGGGAAGTTCAGTTGGGATGCAGGGTGGACGATCTTATCATTCCTTCTGGACCTGGAAGAAAACTTCATTATATTCGAATAAGGAACTTTTAGTTTACTAGCGTCGTCAATGACTTTCATGTCAATATCCATTGAACTTGAGGGATCAAATTTAATGTTGGAAACATCAACACTGCAATTTTCCTAGCGTCCTCTATTAGAATATCTTCAACGGAAGCCGTTTTTTCGCGTTTTCCAAGAATTCAGCAGAATCCTGGAATTTAGTTTCTTCAGTGGTCCACTCCAAGTATCTAAAAGAGGGTACCTGTCGGTACAATAATGAGTCAATTATTATTAACATTATACTATACGAATTTGTAATACTTGCTTTTAAACAGATATGAAACCTACCTTGTTATTCTTTGGTCACATCGTGTACGATTCCTGACCAATTTTCTCCTGCAAAATGGCAGAGTCAAGATTTCCGATGTTAAACGTCACTGTTTCGTCATTATAAAAAGAATGAAGTACAATTAATTTTAAAAATAACCCATATTTTTGCGCAGGCTATTTAAACGCCAATCTGGTAGCAGGACGAAATATGAAAAATAAAACTACAACAATCAGCTTTTAAATCGCCACCCAAGCAATATTTATACACACGTAATATTTATCAATTGTTTTAAATCTCGTAACTATGCACTAATTGGAGTCAAATTTTCAAAATTGTTTGATAAATAAATTGATTGAAATTAGTTAAGTTGTTTTGATGGAGATAATGAGATTTTTTGTGATTGTGTCGTTGTGCAGTGTTTTGTGAGAAATTGTGAAAAGGGATGACGAGAGTTTGATGGAATTAGGGTTTTGATGTGATTTGAGTTTGTTGTAGCGGGGTATTTGGTTGGAATAGAACGAGAGGAAGATAAAATTTCAAGCAATCCAAGTTCCTCCAGCGTATCGTATGACGGGTCAAAGGTTGCCCAACCGTTTCCCCCACCTCAACATAGTTAGTAATCTGGTGACCTTCCTGGGCCGCATCAGAGGGGTGGCCTTACAGACTTCACCCCAGACCGCCTCCTCCAGGCTGGGTAAGTTCCGGTAATTCAACGGAGTGTGATCACGAAGAGTTTGGCGAGGAAGACTGCAGATTATAATGCTGCTGTTTTCACGCGGTTGCAAGTGAGGAAGTCTAGTGGGTGTTGAAAAACTTACGGGGTGATGATTTGAAACATTTGACGTTGGTTGGTGGGGATTTCAGAACCGTATTTGCCCAAGAGATCTTTGGGATAGGCGTACCTTAGAACCTGATTATTTGTGTGCATCTGATAATGTCCCAACATCACATTTGTTAAATAATCCAACTAATGCAGTTACTACACGATATGTCTACTCCGCTACCAATATAATGAGATGCATATTCTCGGTCGAACCTGTTACAGAAACTGATGAGCACAGCAGAGTCCTGCGGAAGGTTCAAGAAATGTGTCGTTGAGAAAGGTATGAATGTCTACACTAAGAAATGCAATAAATTATTTGGCAGACATACGGGCTTATATTGTAGCCTTAAACTGTTTTTTTCGTAGCATTTTATTTGCATATAAATCTCATTGAACCTTGCCTATATCCTAGCCGAGAGCTTTGTTTGTCCATTGAACTTCTGGAAGCAATGCCAGCTTTAAAACGTTAATCTGGAATGGATTTGACATTTTATGTTGATATGCTATTTGGTGACACAAATATTTTGATACAAATTCATTTCCTCGGACGAGTACTAGTTACTAATTAGAGTTTGTTTTTCTAAAAGCGGACAGTGCAAGGTTGAATTTTTTTCCTTCGAATGCACATGTAATGTACATACATGTATTTTAAATACCGTGGTCAACCCTCATACCAATTTTTATTGGTGTAGGACCAGCCATATAAACAGTATAACAAAAAATAAATGGGACTATATGGCGTGAGGGAAGAACGAACGGGGTACTGCGCCATGCGGTTGTTTGTGTACATGTAAGGGCTCCATACTCGTTACACTGCGTGATAGCGCGCCTCTCACCTCCACTGTACAATCCTGAGTGTGTACGTAGAAGCACACTTGCATGGACCCTTATCTATGTATGTATATAAATTACCCGTTTCGGTTTTTCTCGATTTTGAAGGTGAGCCCACTGTAATGTGCAACATTTTTTAATTCCAAATTGGAGTACAATTGCAGCCTTGTCATTTCAGCTTTTAAAATTGTGCACATTAGAGTGGGCTCGTAGTGAAAAAAAAATCGTGAAGTTACACAAATTTACATGGTAATTTTTATAAAAAACCCGAAGTATTAATGTCACGGTGCGGAAAAAATTCATGATGTGGCCTTTCGTTGTGAGAACAAATTTGAGATACACACTGTCTTTCAGTAGTTCAGTATTGCTGTAAAAAAATATTTTAATTTTCGGGCTTTTTCAGTTTTCTGACCTTCGAAATCGGTTTTATGAAAAAATGTTTTCTGTACATTTGTTTTGACAATACTCTGCATCTACGTACTCATATGAAAATTCTGTGCAAAAAAGTGACTTTCTTGGCTATCCGCTTTGAGAAAAACACCCAATATTAACATACAGCAGAAGTACTTGCCAATACGCAATATACCGTAGTTTTGTTTTAGACAATGGTTAAATGATAGATGAATGGATAAATTACTTGAAGGAAATCCTAACGGTAGAATAGATGTCAAAATTGCACGTGCACTTAAACAAAAGATTGTCATTTGGAGTCAGTTTTTGGTCAGTTGCAGTTGGATTTTTTATCTATGACTTCACCATAATCACTCTTTTATAACGGGACAACTCACAGGAACAATAAAATCCCAAGTGCTGTAAGGATAGCCTGGCAACTGGTGTCATATGTCACGACAAACTATCCTTCTCCTAATTTTCCAGACTACTTTCCGTCACTCGTTGTAACAGTTAATTTTTTCACCTAAATGAGAATTTTGGCTCCCCAAAACCCTTCACGGTAAGTGAGAATTTACGTTGTTCAAAATTATAATTCAAATCATAAATATCCAAATAATTTGGGGTGGGAGTAGAATCAGAGCTAAAGTTAACCATTTTCTTTTATTTCAAGCTATAAATATTTTAAGACAAAAGTCGGTGTGGTGACCCCCTACTGACACGGGAAAAATATTATTATTGTAGCTTTTCATTTCAAAACTGTATTTAAAAACAGTATTTAAATTATAAACTCCCAGTGATTTTCGGTTAGCCGTAGCTTAAAAACTTTTCCAAAAGAACTAAAGTCGTTCCTGTTCGTGTGTTGACAATAGGAACAGGTTCAAACAGTGAAAATACCCATTGTTTATAAATCTGCGATCATTTCGAAAGCACTAATTAAAGCTCGAAATGGAATTCCAGCATGATCAGAGTAAAACGGCAAAAATTGTACATGCATGGCAATGAATCACCTTTGCCATGTTCTTTTGTTTACAACTTTCTTCTCTTTTCCAGACTAGTTTCCGTCACTTGCTGTAACAGTTAGTTTTTTTTCACTAAAAGAGAATTCTGTCATCCTCTAAACCTTTTACGGTAAGTGAGAATTTACGTTGTTCAAAATTATAATGCGAATCATAAATGTCTAAATAATTTGGGGTGGAGTAGAATCAGAGCTAAGTTAAACATTTATTTTTATTTTAAATTAAAGATTAAAATTAATATAAATAAATATATATATTTCAAATTAAATTTATTTAAATTAAATCTAATTTAAATCGTTTAAGAGGGAAGTCGGTGTAGTGAACCCCTACTGACACGGAAAATGTATTTTAGTACACATAGTAAAGTGACACATAGGGTTGGCAAAAAATATCCCTGTTTTGCGAAGCAATTTTCTATAAAAGACGCTAATAATGTTTTTACATTTCTGCCAAATAAGGTCAACGAATTTAAAAATCAGTGATATCAACTTCTTTTGCACGCGAGTTGTCCCTGGCCAAATTTATTTCACCCTTAAACAATCTTCCTACACAAACCGCCCTAAATTAACTAATGAAGTATGTTCATTTTAAACTTTGTTCGTTTGATTAAATAGAGCTTCGGTCCTTAGAATAGTGTTCACGATGTCTGAATCGTGAACATGCCGCATAAAGCTGGTCAGGTGATAACACTAGAGGGTCTAACATTAAGGGCCGTGCATTTAAAAATTCAGCTAAAGATTTAAGATTTTATCCTTCCCCCCACCCCGCGTAACGTATCCGTAAAGTCTGTATATATGATGTCCCACCCCCTGTAACTTATACATTTAAATAATATATTTTTCCAGTAGCGCATTCAGGAAATGATTTATTCGTACAAAATAATTTTGTAAGACTAATATTTTAGTAATAGGACTTGTCATCAACTCCTGAATATCAGCTAGAACCATAATATGCTCTCAGAGGTTTTTAAACTGTTGTCAGGAATGTTTTCGCATTGGCTAAAATTTATGGGATAAATGTATACGACTATAAGGAACAGTGACAGATTTGTATTGACCTTACACCAGAGGGGTCGGTTACAGTCAACTCTCGTTATATAAGGGAAAAGTTGCTATATGGGACGAGTTTGTCCGTCCCCGCCAGATCTCCCATTTAATGCAATGCTTAAGAAAAGTGCTTATAAGTGACATTCCTATAAGGGAAAACTCGCTATAATGGAACATATATTGGATACCATGGAATGATAAATAGTGCCTATAAGGAATTTTAATGGACTTAAATCATGTAACCGCACTCTGTGCTCATGTTATGTAAGCATAGCTGTTAGCCATTTATATCCAACACCGTTCGTCGAGGAGTGCAATCCATACACACAGATTCCGTAATTTTGAATGCTCGTACGGCGTGATATTTCATATTTAATTACTTCAGCTTGTAATAATTATTTATATTTCATAATGAGCGCAAAATCGTTGGCATTTAGATTTAGTCTTTAAGTTTGGCAAATTCAACTGTGAATATTAGAAAATCCGAGGCAAAATAATTAGAAAACCAAATGGCGATAGATTCAAATCCGAAAACAATTAGGCAGTGTGGTAATCCAGCAACCGAAGCAAAGTTATTTAAGTGGCATTCTATTCTACACATTTGTCCTGAATACAACTATGAATTGAAAACGTCAAGTTAATGCTGCATGATTAAAAAGAGATTAAAAATTAGAACTTATTATTTTCTAGCATACACTATAAGGGAAAGTTTTTATATGGGACGAAATATCCCATTCCCCAGAGATTCCCTTA
The DNA here is from genome assembly GCA_947179485.1 of Allacma fusca. Lineage (NCBI taxonomy): Eukaryota > Metazoa > Arthropoda > Collembola > Symphypleona > Sminthuridae > Allacma > Allacma fusca. The sequence goes on from OX359246.1 coordinate 67,248,327, forward strand.
TAACGAGAGTTGACTGTATAGGTGAGGTGGAGTTGCCCACAGTTGATGACAGTATTTATTTTTCGCTTTTGCTTAATTTTAGTTACGGTGGAGTAAATATGATTGTACCACGGAATTTTAATGCACGGATTCCCATTATCCATGGTGTGAATTCCATAGGTTAAAATGTCTGAACTATTGTCAACACAGGAAATACCATATTCACCTGTGGAGGTCATACCATGGGTCGTGAGCTTGGGTGCTTAGAAACCTAATTACACAATAATATGTACTACTTTCTGAACAAACCAAAGCAAACTTCAATGGGCACACTATTGGGACAAAGATCACATGCTCAAGTGCACCCACAACCGAAATTTCTTGAGTAAGGACAAACATATTTCGCCACAATGTTCTTTATGGTTGTACACACTTAACGCACCAATTTTAGCCAGTTCTGAGATGTTTCTGACGGCAGTTTAGAAAATGTTTTCAATTTATTAATTATTCGGTACCCGGGATGTGGGATGTCTTGGATACTACGAGACAAATGTTGACATGGGGTACATGAATTCTTGTAAGTGCATCTACGTATTCATGTACAATGCATCATCATCTGTATTTTAAATGTTATGATCTACAATCAATGGACCTCCAATTGATTCCTTACATACAATACACTACACGCAATTGATATTTTAAACTTCAAGAAAATCACAGTTCCTCAAAAAAGAACCTCCAAGCCAATGATTGTGAGTTTGAATTTGTATGCAAAGTTTACATTCCATACTACAATGACACGTGGCACAAAGTTAATTCGCACAAGTGTTTTTGCACTTTAAAGTATAATAGGTACATTCCATTATTACGTTACAAATCAGTGTACCATCACCCACCCGTTGTAACGATTTGTTATACAATGAGTTACCCACCATCCTCCCCAGCTGGAGTAACGTAATAAATGAACTGCTCCTTAGTCCCACGTTATTCAGTGCCGGCCCCTGAATTTTCCCGAAAGTTCTGAACTTTTATTCAACGTGCAGGAGTTTTCAGGAAAGTTCTGAAATGTTTTAGAACGTTAAGTTGTTTTCTATAACCTCCACAAGTTTTGTATAACGTTCAGGTGTTTCCTATAACATTTAGGAATTTTCGACAATGTACTGAAATTGTTTAGTACAGTTTCCAGTAAGTTCCACAATTTTCGGAAAGTTCTAGAACGTTCAGGTGTTTTCTACAATGTGCTTGGATTTTCTAGAGTTCTTCAATTTTTCTAAACGTACTGGCTTGTTCTGGAACATTCTACAAACTTTAAAGATATGAAAGATATCGTCCCTGTAGAGGCAAAATGGAATACATGAATTTTCGATTAAAATCAAAATGGTCTACATGTAGTTTTACTAAATGCAAAATGGAATAGAGCATCAAGTTTTAAAAGCAATATGGTCTACATTCAAGTTTGTCTAAAACCAAAATGGTCCACATACAATTTCGCTTAAAAGCAGAATGGTCATTATGAAAGTATACACGCATGTAGACCATTTTGCTTTAAGTGAAAACTGCATGCAGTTCAGTTTGCTTTTATGAACGCTTTGCAACTATTCCGTTTTGCTTTTAAGGAACAAGGCACGTAGACCATTTTGCTTCTAATCGAAATTGCACTTAGACCATTTTGCCTCTTCAACGACGATATGTTCATAAAAGTGTAAATTTTTTGAAAACTTACAATTTCGCAGACGTTTTATTTAGAAAATATGAAGCTACAACTGAACATGTAATTTACAAATGCGCTGAACAGGAACCCTAACTGACTAATTAGAAATGCAAACTTGCCAATAATCTCAGGCGTGTCATCCTTAAGAGCTCGTTCAAGTACTTTCATCTGCATGAATGTGTTAAACGAAATGAGTAAGCGTGAAGGACCTGCTTGTCAAATGTTATAACGAAGGAGAGTCGCGCGCTTGGTACCCATTGGCTAGAACGCTGATCAGCGGTCGGGGTATGGGCCAATAGGAAGTAGTTATGTACATATAAGGTAATCCTAGTGTGGAGCACACTTTATCGGGAGTGGAGTGAGAGTTGTGAAGTCATTAGGATTTTGGAGTAGCTAGTATCGACAACTAATTGTAAGGAAAAAGGAAATTGAAATTGATAGAATAAAAAGTTCAAAAGTTAAAACTCCAAATCATTACTCCGTCCAGACTTGACTCTGACATTGATTTATACCTTGGCTAAATATTGGAAGGAATTTCAGTCATCCTCCGAAAGGAAACCAGATCTGGCGGACCACAGTTCACCATTGTAGTGAGGAGGGGAAGTTTTGGCTTATACTGGCGACCGTGACCTCGGACTTAGTTTTTTCCCCTCCGGATCTGGACAAGGTTCGACTTAACTTGTTACCAAGACTGAAGTAAATTTTACTATCTGGTATTCCCAAGGGTGTAAGTTCACCAATACAATTTTAAAAATACACATTCACGTCTGAAAAAACAATTTATATTAACTTGTCTATAAAAGTTATTTTCAAAGTGTGAAATATATGTATGAATGTGTCAAGCATCGGGTTTCGGTGCTATGCGTTTGGTTCAACCGCAATCAAGGTAAAGGTCAACAGGGTTAATTATTATTAGTTTTGGCGTTGGGATTGCAGTGCCTAGGCAGTAATTAGTAACTCAGGGTCAGGTGGAGGACGTTAAATTTATTTTAAAAATAATAATTACTACTACATGTAAGTTGTTATCAGGGCAAGGAAGTTATTTTTCGGAGACACGATTATTTGCAGTTGAGCTTCAGGTCATATTTTTGATACGCAAATTTTAATTTCAATAGACTGGATTTTAAGTTTTAATTAATAATTGACAACGGAAACTTTTACGCGTGCTCTCTATTCTGGTCAAGTCATCTTTGAATCATTTTATACGTATGACTAAATCAACCCCGGACAAGGAAGTCAAAAAAGTTACGGATAGAATCCAAAAAACCATTAAAGAAGGATACAGATAGGCACAAAAGGTATTTGAGTAGAACAGAGAAGGCAAATCAGTCCAAATCACCAGCCAAATTACACGAACAGGTCATTCCTCCAATACCCTTGCAAGTTAATTCAAATTCAGGCAGTAGTACCATCGCTAACAATTCTAATAATATGGCAGCATATTTAGGGAAATTAAGTGATGCTGAGAAACAGGCTCTAGAGGCTGATACAGCCAAGCGTATTGCTGAAGAAGTAGCAAAGGTAGCAGCTGGATTTAAGGTCACCGTCACTAATCATGCAATTCCAACTCCGGTTTACGATAAGAGTAAGATGACATCGACTCATTTCTTTAGCCAGGTTGAGAAGTATTTGCGTAGCCAGCATCACAAAGAGCAGGATTTTGTGTATCTCTTCGGTACATTACTGAAAAGTGATGAGAAGCTTTGGTATGATAATTCGATCACTGATGCTACAACATGGGATGCATTAAAATTAGCATTCAAAAAAATGTTTGACACATCGGAGGACAAGGAAAAACGTGAGAAAATTCTGGCGAATAAGGTTCAAGGTTCGGACGAAACAATTGCCTCACACGTCTATCAAATGGTATTTCTAGCTGGTCAGGTTCATCCAAATGAGCTTATGGAAGATAAGGTTTATCGGGCCTACAAGTCATTGCACCCGAGAGTTAGGCAGCTAGTTCATTGGAACTCTATCGATAAGACTCAAGAAGGACTTATATCAGCGGCTAATTTTATTTAAGATAACTTGCATAAGACTCAGAAACTAGAGGAGCAGGGTAAAACAAAACTTCCACCAATAATTGCTACAAAAGACAAGGCCAATAATTCAAATGAGCAGGCTAAGTCAGAAGTTACAGGTAGTAGCTCACAATCTCAAAATTCAGCCAGAGGTCAATTCCAAAATAGCTATCGTGGCAGATGATTCCGAAATAGAGGAAATTATAGAGGTCGAGGTTATTCTCGGGGAAATCACCACAACCAGGGTAAAGACAGAGATAGTCAGAATAATGGGAAAGAATTGAATCAGCAGGCTAGTAATCAGCGCAATGGGAGCTCTAATTTCAGTTCAACGAGCGCAAAAGTAGATACAAAGATTAGATGCTTTGAGTGCAAGGTATATGGTCACAAACGGGATGCATGCCCAAAGGTTAAGGGAGTAGCAATGTCATTGCATTATGAGACTCGAGAACCTATTGAATGTAGGAATTGTTGAGGCTTAGGACATCGAGCATTTCAATGCTCATCAGCATTGTTGGAAAATAATGATGATTGTTCGGGAAACGAGTAATGGGGCGGTCAGAAATTTTGCTAATTGCCCCCGTCCTAAAATTAAAGCCAGAAGTCTCAGCACCAACAACGGATGTGGTCCTACATAATAAGATAATTAAAGCATTAATTGATTCAGGATGTACTAATAGCGTAATAACTCATGGTCTAGTTCAGCAAATTCCAGTGTCAGTAAATGACAGTCATAGGGAGATACAAGACTTTTAGTGGAGAAATCATTAGAAGCCTTGGAATTGTTGAGTTAAACTTCAAATTAGGTGACAGGTATGTTAGTGGGAACTTCACAGTCATGAAAATTATTGACACAGGCACAGATTTAGTAATAGGAAAAGATATCTTACAACAGCATAATTTACATTCAACCTCAAGCATAACTTATTCTGGTATGGGTTGGTTCCAACAAAAACATTTCATATCGATGCTAACAGAGAAGGGGTTGTCAGTTTCCAAGCAGTGTTATAAATGTCTGAGTACGAGAATATTCCAACAAAAGAGAAGATGGATTTGGATATAGCGGAAATTTTAGAGGAATTTGCTGATGCTAGGCAAGATGGATCGTACGGATGTACAGATTGGGTATTTCACCATATTGATGTCCCAAATGATCCCATACCGAAAGCAAAAATATACGGTTTTCCTCCAGCAAAAATCCAAATTATCAATGACGAAATCTCAAAATTGATGGAATCAGGGACTATTAGAAGATCTAGGTCTCCTTATAATTCTAATATTGTCTTGGGAAAGAAGAAGGATGGCACCCATATAATGTGTTTGAATTTCATCCCGTTAAATCGCATCACAAAAAAGAACGCAGCTGCAAGCATACCAAAAATACAGTACATGCTCAGAATGATACCCCTATTCAAATGGTTTTCTAAAATAGATTTGAAGAATGGGTACTTTCAAATTAGGTTGGATGCAGAATCGATTCCAAAAACAGCATTTTCGGTGCCTGGTAATGGACATTATGAGTTTGTAAAAATGCCGTTCGGATTAACTAATGCTCCAATGACGTTTCAGGGATTCATGAATTATGCCTGCGGAGCATATGTATAAATTCATCATGTGCTATTTGGACGATGCTCTCATTTACAGTAGGACTTACACTGAACACTTAGGTCATTTGCGGATAGTATTCCAAATATTCAGAGATGCTGGAGTTACAATAAATATGAAGAAAAGTGAATTTTGTACTCAGAAAACAGAATTTTTGGGTCATATTGTGACGCCCCAGGGGTTACATATATGTGAGGATAAGATTCAGGGGATCAAAGACTTTGCTATTCCGACAAATAAGAAAGATGTCATGAGATTTTTAGGTAAATCCGTTTGGTATTCCACATTTATTCACAATTTCTCAGTAGTCGCTTCGCCACTGTATGATTTATTGAGGAAGCATTTTAAGTGGAAATGGACTAATAAGCAGCAAGCTGCATTTGATGCAATTAAGGAGAAAGCAGCTGAGCATGTCATTTTACAGGGAATAGACTATAGGCATCCAATTATTGTTGAATGCGATGCTTCAGACTTAGGAATATCTGGAGTGCTAAAACAGGAAATACAAGGACAGGAACGCATCATTGTATGTAGAAGCAAGATTTTAAATGAAGGACAGCGTAAATGGATAGTTTACGAAAGAGAATGTCTTGCGATTGTGTGGGCGCTAAGGAAATTTAGGGAATTAATTTGGGGCCACGAGATTATTGTTAGGACAGACAATAAGGCAGTAACCTGGATGAAAAACAATCCAAGTAAGTCCAATAACATCGAACGATGGAGTATTGAACTCGAAGAGTATAATTATACTTTACAGCATATTTTAGGCAAAAAGAATATCTTAGCCGATGCATTAAGTAGGGCGCCGAAAGCTGACCAGGGGACTGATCACCTCTTGGAACAGTTAGTAGAAGGGGATCATATTCCGAATATGCAAGCTTTCTACTTAGCATCAGATATTAAAAACGATTCATTTAGACAAATGCAGAGCCTCGATCCTTTCATAAGTAGTATAATTTCCTCATTAAATTCTGACAGGGACGCCTCAAGGAATAGTAGTTCAGACGAGACTTACAAACTTATAGACGAGATTGTACACCGCCAGATCCCAAAATATTCCATGACTGATATCAGTAAAATTAAATGCGCGCAAAATAATAATTTATCCGCGGAAAATCAGTTAGACATGGCTAAGGATGGAAGAGCCACTCTGAGTACAGCAGAAATTGGTACTCAGCCGCCCGTAGCTAATCAAAAGTTAGCAGAAATAAAAAAGCAGATGCATTATGTTCCAGTAGTTCCAAAGTCTATGATAACGGAAATTATTTCATCATTTCACGACGTACCGGAAGCTGCTCAATTAGGTTTAAAAAAGACCAGGTATTTAGTAATGAAGAGATTTTGGTGGAAAGGTATGACTGAGGATATTCAGAAATTCGTTAAAACTTGTGCGACTTGCCAGTTTAGTAAATGCGTTAATTTCGCTCCGGTAGGTTTAATGGGTACTAATCATGATATTGCCGAAGTAATGGAAACTATCTTCGTAGATCTCGTTGGAAAATTACCACGTACTAAAAATCAAAATCAATACATATTAGTAGTCCAAGATGAATTCTCAAAGTGGGTTGAGTTTCTAGCTAAAAGAGATGCCACATCACCAAAAATTGTGAAATTTTTGGAAGATCAAGTTTTCTGTAGGTTTGGGTTTCCCAAGAAAATCATTACGGACCATGGGTCACAGTTTGAGTCCAAACTATTCGGAAAACTCTGCAAACGATGGCGTGTAACCCATCGTAGGGTGGCATATTATAAGCCTCAAGCAAACCAAGTTGAAACGTCAAATAGGGATCTCAAAACTATGATCAGATCATTTTGCGGTAAGCGGCATTCAGATTGGGATATTCATCTCCAAAAATTTGCACTATGTCTACGCATGATGGTACGAGAATCAATAGGAGTCAGTTCAGAAATATTGAATTTAGGACGACAAATAAGGCTCCCGATAGATCGAGAATTTCAAGCTGACCACATAAATGCCAACCCCAGTGAAATAGCGGAAGAAATTCGCAAGTTAGTGCTAGCAAACATTGCAAAACCTCATAAGACTCAGAAAAAATATTATGATTTAAGAAGGAAAATATCACCATTTCAGGTAGGAAATAAGGTGTTGCTAAGGTCACACGTACTCTCTGACGCAGAAGAGAAAATTACAAAGAAATTAGCAAAACAGTGGTATGGACCATTTATCATTGTAAGAGAGGTCACTGCAGGTTTAACCTACGAACTTCAACATCTAGAGAGTGGTAAAAAGGTTGGAGTGTATCACTGTTCTGAAATGCGTCCATTCTACGAATCAGAAGCCGAAAGATCCAATGTCTGGCAGACAAGAAATAAGAGAGCACGCGTAGATCAAGATATTCCTTCGAAACTTTTAACTAAATTTAATTCAAGTGACGAGTCTGAGGTTCAAATTGCAAATAGTCAAACACAGAGTAGCACGAATAACAATAAGTATAATTTTCGTAAGCGTAATAAAGTTAATTACGCAAATAAGAATAAATACGGGAAAGCATTGAAGCTTTCCGGAGATGTTTTTATGTACGATATTTTTTGTAATTTAATTGGGACGTGTAAATTAATACTAGTTTTTAAATTTTATTTTTTTAGCATCGGGATTCGGTGCTTATATATTTATTGACGATGGATTTGTATAAACAAGCTGACTTGAGACACCCGCATAGAAAGACAAATCGACCTCCCGACGAATTTATTTGGATTCAGGAGTTTATGAAGCAGACTAATCAGAAAGACTTCATACATCTTAGTGCTGACCAAGCTGAGAGAATTGACTATTTTAAATTAGAAAGTTTCGGCAAAATCATGACTATTAATATAGAAGCTCCTGTAATGTATTGTAATGCAAAAGCTTTGTTACGAAAAATGTTAGAGGAAATAATTTCTCAAAAAAAAGTTGCAATGATTATTCAGAGATGGGATAGATGTACATACAGATTTGGGATAATTTGTTTAGTAGCATTCGCTACCCAGGAGAAAACTTATCTAATTCCAGTGTTGCAAAATTGTCAGTTAGTAACAAAGATTATTAAATTTGTGTGCGCTAGCCCAGTTATCCTAAAGATAGTACCAGATTCCAGAACAATTGTACCATTCGTATTTCGACAATTTCAAACAGAGATTATTGGACTTGTAGACTTAGCAGAGACACATTATTTTGTAACAAGTGATCACCCAGAAGAACGGGGTAAAGATCTGTATTACCTAGTAAATTACTACTGCAGGAAAGAAATTGACTCATTGTTAGATTTTGCAGACTGGTCATTGTCCTATCATAATGTTGAACTCCAATCATTTGTTGTAAATAAAGCCAGGTCGACTATTCAATCGTTTCAAAGTATTAAGGCAATTGAAAACGAAAAGGGAAATTATAAGTTGCAGCAATTGCTGGACAATACTCTATCTCAGAAAATGAAAAGACTGTCAAAACTTGTGAATATTAAGAAATCCGAGGATGTATTTAGTTGTAAAGATCTTCAAACATTAGTTGGTAGAGAACCTACTGAAAATGAAGTAACTCTGTATTCTTCAATGATCCCATTTTTTACCGATATAGCTAAGCACTTTGACGTAAAAGTACAAGACATTATTACTAACAATCAAATGGCTGATCTAGTTAAGGTTAAACGCCCAACAACTGTTCAAGTAATTACCAACATGTTTACGGCCTCTAAGTACTTACAAACTCGTTTACCAGAAATTGTTAATGTAATTAATTCGGTACTCCCAAAACCAGATCATAATGTAACCATTACTCAGGAGATGGAAATAGACAGTGATGAATGTAATGATCTCGAGGTAATCCAGGACGTATTGTCTGAGAAATGTGCAACGCCTTCGTGGGCGGATGCGAAAGATGGTAACAGTAACGCAGAAGCGCCAGTAACTGTTAAAATGCCAAGCGTTTCTGTAATAGTTTCCAGACCAGCAGCACCTTATGATCCGAACCGAACGTGTAGTTCATGTGGAGAAATCGGTCATTTTAAGAGAAACTGTCAGAATGGCTGGTTCCTAAACCCATTCAAGCTAACCCGCGAGCAGTTAACAAAGCGCAAAAAGAAGCGCGGTGGTCGGAAAGTTCGGGAGCAGAGACAGGCACATCAAACGGTTCCTGAAACTACTTCGAAAAATTTCCAATGCTAAAAATTTTTTTCTCTTTTTGGGGGGAAGGTATAACGAAGGAGAGTCGCGCGCTTGGTACCCATTGGCTAGAACGCTGATCAGCGGTCGGGGTATGGGTCAATAGGAAGTAGTTATGTACATATAAGGTAATCCTAGTGTGGAGCACACTTTATCGGGAGTGGAGTGAGAGTTGTGAAGTCAGTAGGGATTTGGAGTAGCTAGTATCGACAACTAATTGTAAGGAAAAAGTAAATTGGAATTGAGAAAATAAAAAGTTCAAAAAGTTAAAACTCCAAATCATTACTCCGTCCAGACTTGACTCTGACATTGATTTATACCTTGGATTAATATTGAAGGGAATTTCAGTCATCCTCCCAAAAGGAACCCAGATCTGGCACACGCAGTTCACCATTGGTTTTTACCATCTTCATTCATTTATTTTAATAATTACACTATTAAGTTATTGAAGGCATTTTGGCTAACTGACGAAATGTAGAAAATAATTACTGGGCTAGTGCTAATTGTAAGTTTTAATTAGTTAAAGACGCGAAGTGAAATATATATAATATATTAAATAAGGGTAGAAGTTCACTTTTTAACACAAGGCTTATATTTTATTCGCAGCAACGTTTCGAGCTTTTACTCTTCGTCAGGCAAATGATATACTAGTAGTAACATTCAATATAATGCATACTACAATCAATAAAAATTGAAAAATTGAAATTATTGATTTTTCGATTATTTAAAATAATCATAATAAACTATTTTTTAAAAATATGAATTAGTTAAGCCATTTAAAAATTTTTTTTTGTAAAAAAAAAGTAATAGTTGTAGTCACAAAAATGAAGCGTACAAATTCAACCCTATGAATCCATTTGATGCAAATTTGGGTAAACAAGAGACAAAACCTCCGGCCGCGTTCTTGGTAGTAATGTTTTCAAGGTATTTCGCAGTGGAGGCTCGGATAATAAGTATTCCATGGCAATTACTGCAGACGGGTGTAAATTTGGGCTAGATGTGGGGCAACTTAATCACAGTCGTGGATTTGCAAGCTCCATGATACAACATATTCGGTGTATTTCAAATTTCAAAATGATTGATGGGCGCGTAAATTAAAACCATTTAAAATGTTGGTATACATAAATCTCAGACAAGGTTACGCCTCAGGGAGATACATTGCAAATTGTTGGGTTAATTTATGTGGAAAATGGAATGCTTAGGCCAATTCAGCTTGACTGCAAACCAGTGTCCACAGACCTCAGGACAGTCAGGAACTGGAACTGCAAAAAAACTGATGGACAGCCTAACAAGATACTTCGATAACTCACTTAACTTCGATACTAACGATAAACCCGAAGAACTGCGTTCTAGGTAATACATTTGTTTATATGCTTTAATAATATCTCTTACTATGACTTGTGCCTGTATGCTTGTTTATAGATTGGCTATGCTTACGATGGTCAAAACTTCCACTTGGGAGTTCCAGAACATATGATGGACCTCTGGAATGTTCCCGCAGCTCATCGTGGCTTCTATTCATTCGTCCACGATCCCGCACACATAATAGGTGAGTAAATGTCTTGTAATTTGTTTACAAATAAAGAGTTATAAATATTACGTAGTACATGTAAACCGACAATTTGTTGCAATCGTTCTTTTATTTCGTTAAGAACTTGCTGGGAAGGATGGTAGAAATCAACGCGGGATTGGTTTGAAGATTGGAGTTCAGTGGATCCAGAATATTGTGTCCAAAATAACTCGCGTGAGTTCAAAATGTAAGTAGAGAAGTGACTGAAATGAATTGAAAGACATTTTTAAGGAGATGAAAAAGTTGATCTCGCCTGCCAGTGACGAAAAGAAGCTTCGTTTATTGAGATTCAAGCGATGGAGCGACACTCGTTTTTTCACGTACATTATAGATGTTTTGGAGTCCTTCCGGAATAATTATCCCATGATTCAGACATGATGACAGTTAGCAGGAGCTCCTGATTGGCTTAATGAAATAAGTCATGTTACATTTCCCTTAGAAGTTTGTAGCCTTATAGACATTTATGGCATTATTGGAGAAATTTCGAGGCATGTTTAAGCAACCTACATGTTCCCTTGGCAGGTTGACGATTCTATTTTGAATTTAAATGATCGACTTCGATCGATGAAAATAGATTTGCAAAACACCGAAACTCTACCTGTGAGTTGGCCGAAGTTCAATGCATGCGCATCTGAGATAATGCAGACATCAACTTATCAAGGTAGGGGTTTGACGACAAATCAGCACGTAAGGTACGCATCTAGATCACAAATGAATAATTCAGCATCTGCCGATGAAGTATCTGATAAGCTTCAGGCAGTGAGGACTTTAACTGCAAAACATGCCAGGTCGTTTGTGGAAAATCTCGAGCGTAGACAAAATTTCAGCCACCAATTTCTGCTAGCACAAAAGAATGTTTCGCAATGTCTGACATCTGGTCACGGCAAGACGTAAATCCTCCACCAAGTTTTTCAGATCTCGTGGCTAGCAGTCAACGAGTAGGGCTAACGCAACCAGGAGTTACGTTAGAAGATATGGAGTCCCAGTACCGAATGTTTGCACGGCAAGTTCTAATGGAGTGTGATCGACTTGAATATAATGCTGACTTCCATCGAAACAGACAAGAAACCGACTTTTATGGTCAAATTCTTAGCAGCAGCACTTCTCAAAACTTTTCCAGATGTTGCAAACTTGTTGGCCGCCAGTGTTACTAGAACATCCAGTGAAAGCGTCACTGAGTCAATGGGTTCCATGCTTAAGACGATTCTACGGGAAGAGAGGCCCTTGGACTTGATCGTCAACGACAAGAACTTTTCCTAAATTGGAATGCTCCACCAAACAATCAAAATGCGGCTCACATAATTGATGAGGCTCTGGATTCTAGGTTTGGTGGGCCTTATTGGCTTATCCATCGACGAGCTCCTAAACGAAAACTAAAGCCGTGGAAGAAATCGACGACTGATAGGTTGAATGATTTACAAGAACATGTGTCGGTACCAGGCCAAATCAGGAAAATAATTTGTTTGGAGTAACGTATTAACTGTAAGGACGGTTTGAATGTTTGACGTCGTCAAGATTGACTTGTTATACTATACAATGCTCGCTACAACGGATGCTAAAGGGACTGAAACAAAATTGTCCCCTCTGGACATTATTTATTATAAGGATTAAGTATGATGACAATAAGAACTGGGATTGCTGATCCTAATTCCTTCAAACCAAAAATCACTTCTATCGGCATTCCTTAAACGGAGTGTAAACTGTATTCTGCTCAAATGAGGAGTATACCGGCTAGGATTGATGAACAATCTAGTCTATAGCTTCATATTACAAGCAAGCTCTTCCGATGTAAACTGCAGAAATAAATGAAACGTGGTGAAATCGTAGACACTAAAAATAGTGTCTACCTCACCAAGATTCAAGTAGTTCTGGAGTACACATCGAAGGATCAGGTCATTGAGTGTAATTAAATGCTAAATACACGCAGGCCTTTAAAACACTACGTACAAAATACTTACCCACTGACTGCCAACTTTAAATCCAAAATTGCTATGGGATAACCGATAGCCAAATGAGATAAGCGTCATCAAGTTACCTTAAAGCATTGCGAATTTCAATATTTGAAATACTCGAGCCAACGTTTTGTGAGATAGTGATGCATATTAATATTAAATTTATGTAAATTAGTGATTTGAGTTTAAACACTAAAGTTTGAAAACATACAGTGAGTTATTGTGTTTTGTACATGAGTTCTACAATGTTTCTTCTCGTGTAAGTTGTTTTAATGGCATTACAGCATTATTTGTTAGCAAAATCATCGTCCTGCCACGTTAATAATTTTTTGGCAAATTTTCAAAATTTGCATTGGTTTTTAAAATGTTAAAATTGTTTAAAAATTCTGAGTACTTCTGGATATTTTGAACTTGTAATAAATAAGTGAGGATGTTATATGCATATAACTTGGGAATTGAATAAACTATAATCCTATCATGTTAAAATTATTTTGCGATTTTTTATATTTTATGCAACTATAGTCTGCGCAATTACTGCAAAAAAATAAAACTTCTAGGGTATTTGCATATAAATAAACATTAAAATTAAAGTTGACTGCAGCCAGATATCCCATATATCGTTATACAGATAGTCCTTATAAGAAACAAAAAATTACACTTCCTTGAGCATCCCTTATAACCAGAGCTGGATGTACTCATTTTGTCATTGAAAAAATTTCAAAATTTATTCCCTGTGTATAAAAAAAATTAAAATATTCTACCGTTAGCATTTTCTTCAAGTGATTTAACAAGCATTCACTGAAACAAAACTACGGTATATTGCTTATTGGCAAGTACTTCTGCTCTATGTTAATATTAGTAACTAGTACTTGTCAGAATTCGTTTCAAAACATTTGTGTCACCAAATAGCATATCATTATAAAATGACAAATCCATTCTAGAATAACTTTTACAGCTGACATTGCTTCCAGAAGTTCCAGGGACATTTTAGATTTCACCTGCGTCCACAATTTATTTATAAAAACGAATACGCGTTCAGTAACAGCATTTGTTCCTGAAATCAAGCAGAAGCATGTTTGTGTTGACAAAAATATTTCCAGCAAGACAATTTTTTGAAAAACAAATGTCGAAAGAATTTTACCTGGAAGGGAAAGTAAGTACTTAACTAGGACTGTCATACTCTCGCAAGGAGATTCTGCGATGCTAAAGTAATTACTTTCGGATACGTTTTTTGTAAGCCATTGTTGAAAGCGCAATCTCCTCCCATTTTAATTTTATCAGGTTAAATAATAGCACATGGAGTACTTACATACATTTAAATAAGAGCAACTATTCAGTTCTAAAGGATACAATAAAAGTATTTAATGATGATTTCCACTTCATTTTCATTTTATGAATTCTACTACTTCACATTAATGCACTATTGCAATATGCTGGAGAAATGAAACAATGAACAGAATTTCAGTTCAAATGATAGACCTACTTTTACATGGAAAGACGTTAGTGATTCGAAAATTTACATGTACCAAGTTCTAAATTGTCGGATAAGTGTCGCTTGGTAGTGCTCACATTTCCTAGTCCAGAATAATTTTTCAATTATTTTAGGCAAATGTAAAAAAGTAAAGCTTAGATGCTTTTTCAATCAAATAGTAGACTTAGTAGATCTCATGATTTTTTAGTAAAATGCCTTCCCAAATAGTAGTTAGTCTACTATAGTAGACTAACTACTATTTGGGTTTATTTAATTTTTTTATAAAAAAATTAGGCATCTGGCGGCTTTACAAATGAGGTATTAATAAAAATGGTAATTAACCAAGGGTAGATAAAAGTAAATGCCTCCCTCTGCGCTCTGTTTGCGCGAGAGGAGGCAACCAGTGATAAATTCAAATTTGTCTCGGAACTTTTTGCAATCGTGGATTAAGTCATCATAATTTCAGCGATTTGATGTATCGGAATTTCCAGTAATATGTAAGCTACTTCTTAGGCTGTCACTTAATAAAAACTAAAGTCTGCGAAATTTGCGAAAAATAATTTATAATAATTATAAATTATTACATTTTTACAAGCTCAAATTATTAGAGAAATTGTTACCCAAAATTTAGCGAAATATTCCCAAGCCTACATATGAGTAACAGCTTGTAAAGTAAACTACCCTGTAGACTTTGGTTCCGATGATTCGTATGTATTTGTACCTTTCATGTTACTACAGTCAGCTGACTAATGAGGTATCCTACAGTTTTTCCACACAAACTTATTTGAGCTAAATATGTAGATCTAATAGTAGTGACCGCAAAAAGGTCAATGACAAAGAAATCAATGGTATTTCTACCCTATAATTGGATCTAAATACTCGTAAAGTAACCGCTGTGTAAATAATGAATATTTCAATCAAACTATATATCATTTCAATACAGAGGGTCCTTACAATAATGTTAACCTTATTTCCGTGGGGAATTATGAATAAGGTGCGACAGGCTGATTTTTTCTCCATCGTTAGTTTGAAGTATCCTTAATAGATACGCCCAGTTTCAAATTTTCTCTCATTCAAGTTTGCTCGAAAAAATGACCAAAGTTATTTCCCGTATCTAAGGGATTTCCAAAAATGCAAACCTGTGTAAAAAATTCAAGAGTACTTTTGGATAATGTTTACATTTCCAGCCAGAAAATACATACCAAATTTATCTGAAGGAAACTTTTGGAAACCGAAGGTCAAGAACGACCACAACCGAAACACTGAATTTAGTTACATTTTATTGAAAAATCCGAGTAATTTCGGAAACAATTTAATTTAGGCTACTATTGACTAGTATAATTATCAACAAATTACCGATGGCAAAGATATAGTTGGTGAGGGTAGAAAAATCAAATTCTAAATAAATATTTGCACTAGATATAATGTATTCTCAAATTGAGTGGCCATCTTTAGGGGAACCGAATGCAATTTACTGGATTTTTGACGAGTGTTTAGCCCAACTTTGTGGTAAAGGTTTAAGATACATTCGTCTGATTGTGAGTCGAATGTTTATATTGACAGTGCGTGGTCCTTAATGTATTTTCATGAAAATTATCATTTCAATATCCACTGGTCAAGGCCGGAGACATGTTTATGGCAACGTACAAGTGTGGTCGGCATTAATGTTAGCCCGGGTGTTTGTTTCCACAGCAGTAGGCCCGGGAATTTTAAGGGGTCATCGGGGTCATTTGATCTCTCAAATCGCATAACCTTCCTACGTCACCTAATGTTGGATTCGTTCATCTGCGACGTTAACTTGGATGCGTTTTGAGTACTACAGCACAAAATGTGTGTCAAAGGGGTTCAACTGCAAAGACTTCGGAAAAACTTGAAGGAGGAGTGTAAAAGGACGGTCCCAGAAAAATACACGCAGACCGTTTTTCATAAAAGGAAATACAATAAAAATGCAAAAAACTTTGTTTTCCAAGTTCCACCTCTTGGAAATTATAATTCAAACCGTCAAAATTATGTGCGACAACCTCAGTCAATCCTTGGCTATAAGAAAGATTAATTAGTTACTTATGTTAGTTAGTAGTGATATTTGACAGCGAAAATGTAGATTTTGCTGACCTGTGTCATTTTGAATTTTGATCGAATATTTTTAAACTGAATAAATTGGGTACTAACTTCTGCGTGTAAAAATAATAAATTTCTTCCACATTTAACCATAGGAGAGTTCTAACATGTAGGAGTAATTCAGCTCGTATGGATTAAACATTTACGAACTTCATTATTTTATTTATGCCCTTATTAATCCAAGGTCAGGGTCAGGACATTATCTATTACATCATACTTTCCTAGAATGATGATTCCTAGAAACTAAATTTCTTAGAATATCCCCATTCAGAGATAAGGACTAGGAGTTGATTAGGACATGATGTCAATACTATTGATTCTACATGGATATTTGTGTCTTATAAAAACTGTTCCAAGGAAACGTGTGATAAGCGTGCATGATAGTGTGTGAGAATATTGCATTGTACAAGTTCGAATTTATTTCCGACCTCAATGCCTTTAAAGATTATAAATTCCTAGAAGCATTTCTGCTGAAACGGCAAAGCAGGCTTTGACTGATACTCACCGAGGATTATTGGCGTATTCGAATGTACGACTTGTTTATCTCTTTTATTCAGATTACGAATTACTGCGAAACTCCTTAAACGTTTTCTGCTCACATGTAACATGTTTAGGGTGTCACGTAACGGTAACCAAAATTGGGAACGATGGTCCCCGGTTTCCTCTGTGGAATAGGTTGAAAATAAATTTAAAGAACAAAATAAGCGTAAAGTTGATGCTTAAAAAATCTGAAGCTTATACCAACAGTCCAAGTTTAAATGAGCACAAAGTAGTGGTTCCAGTTTTTCTTTCCTGAAACGAAAATTTCCGTTTCTTTTCAGTTTGTTTCAGTTCGTTCCATTAAAATTTCAGTTCAGTTTCGAAGTTAGCTGAAACGAACGTTTCAGTTGAGACTCTGAAACAAAACGAAACAGTCTCACTGAAACGTGTTTCAAACGTTTCAAATGCAATATAATTCTGCGGCAAAAATGCACGTGTCATGAGAATTTTGCTGCTGCATACTTATATTTCTTGGGCATGTGGACTTTTTTAATATAGAATACTGTACAACGGTGAAATTGTCTTTGGACAGTTAATGGGCTTAGGAAACCATTGAATCCTGAATTAAAAAATAATTAAATAATAATTAATAATAGAATACATCTAAATCTGTATAATTTACGTAAAATCACTAGGTATCTTTTTCATTACGTCTTGAATGTTGAAGTTTGTGCAAATTTTAATTTAACTTACCACCACGGAGTTAACAACATACTTTGTGGGATCCTGCTTTGAATACAGAAAATGACGTCGTAGTAAACTTAAGTAGTGAATGCGGGGCGGGGGCCATAAAGTATTTATTGTCAAGCATTTTAAATTTTCGTGCCTGAAACGATCGTTTTGCGTTTCGTTACAGTTCACCGAGCAAACTGAAACGAACTGAAACACTTTTCTATGAACTGAAACGAAACCATAAATTCGGTTCATTTCAGAATTCAAACTGAAACGAAACAAATTTTTTGAAACAAACTAAAACAATGGGTGCACTAGCACAAAGTTATGTTACAATGTGACAAAAAATTTACCTGCTTCAGATCAAAATCTAGCAGTGCTTACATTCTGAAAATTATTTTAACAAGCCTTACATCCATTTTTAGATACCTATAACGTATCGATAACTTGTCTCAGTAACCATTTGACTTTCATTCCATGAATTTGTTAACGTCTTATTCCTGATTCAGTTCAAAACAGTGATGCGATCGAACCGATTATTTCAAAACTCGATGTTGGTTCGTATTCGAATTCGGATTACCGATTCGAAGTATGCCTTCAAATCGAAGTTGGTTTTACAAAACCGAATCGAATAAATCAAGAATTCGAACAATTTATTCGAATCGAATATCAAAACTAGGTATCGATTTTTATTAATCGATTCGAATTTGGATTCGAAGTTGGTATCGAATCGGTTTTTTCGATTAATCGGTTAAGTTTATCCATTCCTCAATTTATTTAGATAACAAAGTCAAAGATTTAACAATTCTTGAAAATGAATACGTAGCGACGAAAAGTTCTTTCGGCCCGAACTGTCGCGTCAATTGTCTCATAAAATTGACTAAGAACTAATTGCTTTTAGGTGTTTATTTCTTAAACGAATCAAATTAGCTCGTGGTCCCGGATGACAATTTAACAAAGCTTGATCTATGTATAAATAAAAGTAATACCTACCATTAAACGTTAGACACCTTGAGAATACTATGGAAGAGGTTAGGGCTTCTTTCGGGACCTGACGTCCCGAAGTTTTCAGGACGGGACCGGGATCGGCACAGTTTCGGGACAAAATCTTTGTCCCCATTTTATTTTGGGACTGAATGGCGACGAACGTTTTTGTTCAGAGGATTTCGGGACTGGACAGAATTGTCGCCGGGACAAAAAATTGTCCCAGTAGAAGCCCAAGTGGAGGGTTACAGTATAAATATATGTCTATTAAGTAATTTCAAAATATTTAGGAAGCTTATTTGCAATAAAATCTTACTTGAAGTATTTGCAATGATGCAGATTTTCTTTTAACGTAAAATGATTGTGGGCAACGGATAGGTTTTTTTCGGCGTTGTGGAGTATTCTCACAGCTATCAGCGTCACTGGTGACAATATCAATGATATTTGCTTCCATGTAATTTTAAATTTACGAAAATTAATTTCCAAGACGTTCAAAGTGTTGAGGTTGGGACTCTTACTTCCTCACTACATTCCTCATCAGTCAAGTGGTTACTCTCCTCGTGATAAGAATGCCGTGGGGTGTATAATTCGTTGATGGAATTTAAACCCTGGCGGGAATTCGATTGTTCGAAAAACCAATTTCGAATACAAAGCGATTAAAAACAGAATCGGTATCGAAATTGGATTTGTAGTTTAACTAATCGGTTCGAACTTTAATCGGTTTGATAAACCAATTTCGATTGTTCATTCCATTCGAATTATGTTCGGATTAACGCAACCGAACCGATAGCTCTTGGCTAATCGATTCGGTTCGTATTCGAAATCGAACATTTCGATTATAATCGTAATCGGTCGCATCACTGGTTCAAAACAGACTGGTCTCCGAATAGTAACACGGACGAATCGAAACGATCAGGCTAAAATTCTATATTAGCTTTAATCACTAGTAGAATAAGTAGTAATGGCAGATCTTCCAAAAAATCCATTAGCTGGACTATACATGTACTTACTTGACAGCTCAGGTAGTTGAGGGTAGTTTTTGCAAAGTTCTTGCTAAGATGTCCTAAGATTTACGTAAATTTGCGTGGGAAAAATAACCACACTGAAAATAATTGTCCAGATTGGGAAAACAAATTCGTGTCATTACATTGTGCAAACCCAAGACACCTCGCAAGTGTTACTTGTAAGAATTGAAGTTTGCAAAACTTGTAAAGAAAGTCCGTTGCGATTATTCATTGAACAAATGTAATTCCAATGTATATACTCTTCAAACGGATGAAGAATCATTTCATTTTCGACACTTCTCAAGCTTGGAGGTGTTCAGACACTTCAGAACCACAAAGAAAACAGTTTCCATTTTTCCATTTATTGCTGACCTCATAAATTTCAACAATTCAGAAATCATATTTTGAAAATGGTTATTCTTTCGTGGAAGCTCATTTTAGTTATTGCAATTATTTTATACTGCTGCTTCAGCACGTTTGCCAATTTTGACGAGACGGTTTCAACCGTAACCACGAAAGCAGACGAGTCTCAAAGTTCCGAAAATCCAATTTCCACCATTCAACCAGAAATCGGGTCATCAGTTGAATCGAAGGAGGATGAAGGTAAGCAAAATTGAATATTCAACATTTATATACATATATTATCGACTCACAAAGGAATATTATATTCTTGCACCTGAATTAACATCATGTCGTACACATTTTGTGTAACTTGTGAGGTTACAATTATAAAGCTTGTACCGAAAAGTACGAGGTGACAACCGTCGGTTGATACCTCGTAGTTTGATGTACGCATACACTGTTTGCTGTACTGGGTACCGTACACATTGTAGCACTGAATCATCTGTTAGCTTTGAGCTAGACCAGTGGGGCAAATATGTAATGTATGTTTTGACCTAAAGTTAATTGAAACCTCTGACCACTCAGCCACTATCGAAATAATCTTCAATATTTACGGATATAAGTATCAAAACTGGGATGTCCTTTGGTTTAGAAGAATTAATTGACTACAATAAATTTCTCTCAGGGTCTAATCCCGGAATGTATACTTGGGGTAATTATAGAAATGCCGTTAAATAATTACAAAAAAGCGCATACGTATCTGAAAAGTATCAGCAAATCCCCTATTCAAATATTCCTCAATATCGCTCCTCTGGATGAATTTGTCCCTATTTCCACCAACAAATATAATGAGAGCTTTGATTTTGGGGAAAATGCAATTTAACTTTGTACTAATTGATGTCAAAATATTTTAAGTGTGTGCAGTTTTAATTTTGAAATTTTTTAAAAAAAGTTCTTCACTTCGTTACTTATGCCAATTATTGTACCCGTGAAGTTAACCTTAGAGGAATTAGAATGTTTTACCTGTACATGCTTTTGTATTACAATATGTAGCGCGTAAAAAATGCAGCCTGTTTATGATCCAATAGAAACATCTTTATGATATACTATCTCCGTTTGTAAATGTAATTGTTTGTATATAAAATATTATTTTTAGTAGAGATTTTTCTAATGCTTACAAGACAATACTTGTACCCCCTGGGGTTTAGAGACTGATTCTTTAATCAAGCATTTGCTCGATTGATAATACTTTTACCAGAAAATGCTGCAATTATTACTAACATTTAATCGAGTTAGATTCAGGGAAATGTAATTATGAACATTATAGAAGCTATCACTTTCAAACTACTTTGTATGACATGGTGGTAACTCGAAATTGTCGAAATAAATAAAATTTTGACTCTGAGGTTCAATTTCAGTGTTTTTACAAATAAAAAACATTTTCGCAGTAGGAAAAAGTTGGAGAAAGTGCAGTGTATGTATGTATATTGGAGGTTCCAGACCTTTTGCTGCATCTTCCCTTGTGAGCGACGATGATGCGAAATCCTAAACTTCATCATGAATAAATATATACAAATATACTGAACATTAGCGACCACTGTTTTCAAGAAAGTTACTTACAATATTTCTCTCCAGTTATAGTCTTTTAAGCAAGAACAGAAGGAGAAATAAACTACGTAACACATCTCACTACAGCCTGCACGTTTGGATTTTGCTAATCTAGTCTCAAATCCCTTATTGTTACAGACACAGCTTTTGACTTGGGAAGTTGATATTAATTTCAAATAAAGCCCCAATATATGTACATATATATAGTTTAACACAAATATCTGTCCCTACCAGTGTCCTAAAAATCACCCTCCACAAATTACTTATGTAATTCCCACTATCCAGTACCACCAAATGGGCAATGTTTAAATTTGATAAAAATCCACTGTCCGTAACTTATGCACATATCAAGTCTCCCATTGTGTATCTAACGCATAAAAGTTCACTCTATTCCTTACACATAAATTTCCCTATCTCCAACGCATAAACTTCCCCTTATCAAGAACATAAAAGGTCTTCCAATTGAGATTGGAGGAAGGAGCGGTACTTATGCACTTGATCTTTACTCACATTTTATACATAGATGTAAACATTACACATGCATATAAGTAGACACAGGTGGAGAGACAAATGTAACAAAGCTACAAATAGGCAGATTTGATGACACAAGAGATTAAGACATTACCCACAATTCCAACATCTGCTGTAGTTCTGCCTTGCAATTTTTCAATTATAATGTAAAAATGTCAATAAGCTATAATTAGTAGGCAATTAAGGCAAAATGAGTTAACAATTCTAGCTATTACAATTATGGAGTAAAGTTGATGTGGGTGCTCGAGAAGTAATAATTAATTTAATTCTGTAAATTTTTAAACGATACAGATTCCGGGGACCTTTTCCCCCAAATATTACAAGAAAATTACCGAAACGGCATTCTTGAAATAATTAATTTTTATGATTCAACGTCACGGACATTCAGTAAACGGCTGAAAATCTTGCAAAAGAACAGTCTTCCGCAAACAACAACACTCAAGACTCCAAAAACAAGTATCAATATATTTCATTTAATATTTATCGTAGCAATAGCTAATAAAAAAACTCGATTCAGATGTACGCCTTAGATAGGGCTGGTTTCACGCATTCCTAAAAGTAACGACGGTTGTCTTGAAAAGAATTATCAAATAAAATCAAATCGTAGGACTAGCACACAAGTGTAAAAATACCAAGGGGCGAAGTGATATTTGCGCGACTCATATAGTTCGGTATTGGAAAACATCTATAAACGTTTTGCGCAGGGACTTGTGTATCAGATGTACGTATCCTTGTATTTCCTGAGATCAAGCGAATGAACCAAAGATGCTAAACTGATTTTGCCTATCCTACATCCTACCTATACATTTAGTTTAGGAGGGGCCTTCCTTCTCCCCTATTTGTGCAATTGTAGGTCCTATATCCTTCCCTACAAGTAGTCATTTGCGGCTGCCTACATTTCTGCCTATATAGGGATGCGGAAAGTGTTATCCCCTTCCTACATTTGACCCTATACTGCAGAAGTAAATTACATTTTTATTGAAATTTACAAATTACATTTTGCTGTTCTATTTTAGTAAATTTATTTTGGACATATAAACAATCCCTCATATGCAACAACTATTCAGCAAACACTCGCAATTGTTCGTTACTATGTATCATATATCTGTATTTAAATAAACTGATTTTGAGTACTTCTTCAAAATTAATGTTACTCATGCATATTACGTGAAACCTCGTAATGATCGGGCCTATGCCTATTGCACGTTACCAGTAAGTATAAGCCATCGAGCAATCACATACAATATATGTACATGTACTTAGTTATGTATGGATATTATTTTGAATGGGAAATCTCAGATGTCCCTGCAGCAGGATAGACCAGTCTTAAGGTGGGTTCACATGAACGTGCGTTTGCGTTCAAAAATGCGATGCGTTGAGAGCATGCGATGCGACAAATTTGTCTTCATGCGATTCACGGGGCAAATCGCATCGCGGGACCATTCACATGAAGGCGCGAAGTAATTATGCGATTTTGCATTTCTGATAAAAAGGGTAATGGCTCCTTGTCGTGTTATTAGTTCTAAGGAGAAAAGTTCCAAAAAAGTTAAGACTATAATAAATTGTATTAGCAGTGCTGTATTTGCGTAGAAAGTTCAAACATAAATCTGTTCGAAGACGGTATTGGGTGCGACCACTTTTACAACAACGGAAATTACAGGGAGAATTTGTTGTGGGGGTGAGTAACATAATACAAAATTAACTTCTAGTTATAAAATGTGATATACGTAATTAAGGTGGTTGTTTTTCACATCTGGTTTAGTATTGTACAGATTCCAGACATGATAAACGATGATCCGGAGTATTATTTTGAGCATTTCCAAATGACTCGGGAGACATTAGAGGAGTTATCGCGTATGGTCGGACCAAAATTTAAAAAACAAGATTTTGTCAGAGAATCAATATCACCCGATTAGCGACTGCAAATTGTTCTAGTATATCTAGTCAGTTTTAGCCAGAAAAAGTCAATTGACAAAAATTATAGGGTTGGCAGAAGTACTGTTTGCGAAATAATTCGGGAAACGAGTCAGCAAATTTTTGAGGTAGTGCAACTAATTTATCTGAAGCCACCCACAGTGGAATAGTTTCAAAATATTTCAAAGGAATTAGAATTAGCTTGGCAGTTTCCACATCGTGTGGAAACTATTGACGGAAACAATTTTGCTATCCCAGCACCCCCTAATTCTGGAAGCAGATATTATTACAACTACAAGGTAGGAAAATGTTAATTAAGAATAGTTTAATGTTTGTTCAATTGAAACTATATTTAATTATAACATTCCCACATAATATATAATCGTTTATGAATTGTTTTTTTACTCCCGATATCACAGTAGAAACCTTTCTCCATCGTGTCATTTTGATCAGTCTCTTGGTGGACGTGCGTCAAAGTTCAATTCTCCCAACTCTCAAATCGCGCCTAAAATCGCATGAACACCAACGCAGAGTGAAACGCATGATCCTTAACGCAAACGGATTCGCATGAGCGCTACCAAATGAACGCGCGTTGAGCTCAAAACGCATGAAAAAACGCATCCATGTGAACCTACCTTTAGACTGATGCTGAAGGACTGACTGCAACATTGAGTGACTGACTGATGACTGACTGAGAGTGTGACTGATAAATCTAACTACAGCTCAAGACTTTGACTGACTTAGACTTATTTCTGAATCATCGGGACTGACTGAGACTGAGACGAACGCTTAAACCAATGTAGGAATCAAGAAAATCATAAAGCGTACACAACGTATCTAGCGGAACAAAAATCTACATTGAAAATATTGGAGATTTTCGTAGTATTTTACAAAAGCAGATTCCAGGTCATCAATTGTATTGAAATGCTGCACAAGAAAATTACAAAAAAAAAAGGTATTTTTGACATTTTCGCATTGTCCTCTGAGACTGTGACTTATTCGAGTGACTTTTATAATGACTGTGACTGACTGAGACTCATAGGAAACGGCAAACAGACTTAAGGACTGACTGACTGATCAGACACTTAAGACTTATTTTGACTTGGACTGAAAAAGGTAGGGACTGGTGGATCCTGCCCTGCAGTAGCCTGATATTTCAACGTTTAAAAATCGTTATGATTTGCAATATTTGCATCGAGAGAAGGCTTCCATAATGTGAGAATAGTTATGTATATACCTACATCCTATATATTTGCCTACATACAAGCGTGTTCTCGTGCTGCCTACATATTTGCCTATATGACTGCGTGTATGCAGGCGTGCATTTCCTATTTATAGGAATTTTTTCTGCAAAAACCAGTGCACCCTATTTTGCCTAAAATATTTTCTGAAGATAGCTCGCACCCTATAAATAGACCTACAAGTAGGCCTACATGTAGGATAGGCTAGCATCTTTGGAATGAACCTATTTTCTCACTCTATTTTTAATTTGTGAGTTTTCGATATGTATTTAACGGACTGTCATCCTCCATAGAGTTCTGGCACATGTCATTGTAAAAGGTTGCATTGTGTATCGACATTGATTTGGCGGTTATCGTGATGCGTGATGACAAGACAGCAGACTAACGGATATAATAAAAGGATAACATTAGGGAACTTCTTTTCCCTTTGCCCCAAGATTTGCAGTGCACCATCCACACAAGAGAAGTCTTTATGTGAATACTGTATCTACATAATTGAAAATACATTTGGACACTCTTTTCTGAAATAATTTTAATTTTTCTCCAGCAGAGCATACATTTATACCAGTCAAACTTTATTTAGGGTTACTCATGTAGAGAAATTGTAAGCCCTAACAAGCAGAGTTGAGAACCGGTCCGCAAACTCGATCCGCACCCAAAGTGGGTTTATAGCCCCGTTTTTTTATTACCATACTTTTAGCAAATACGGGAAATTTTGCACCGGTATTCATCCTGATCATTCGGGATCCAGCATAAGCATTAACAAGATGGGACTCTTTCCCTAAAAATAACATACAAGACAATATAGGAATTTATCCAGATAATTGTTTCATTTCAGTGTATACGCTTTAATTAATATAAATGTCCCAATAGACATCGTTATCATAAATCGTTATCGTTATTGTTATCGACAAGATTCTTGAATTTACATAAACAGGACTCTTAAATTAGATTTATTTTATTTTATCAAATGCATTGGTTGCTACTTCTGAAATTAAGGATAAGATATCAAATACAATTTAAAACAAGATTACCAATCCGATTTCGGATGTATTTGATTTTAAAAATAAAAATCTCAAATTCGATTTATTTAAGTATTTTGAATACTTGCTTTTGGTTACCACTAAAAAATGTGTTTTTCTGATCCAATGCCTAGCTTTGCTTCCTCAGAAGTAGCAAAAATAATAACGAACAGAAATGTGTCCTTCAAATCACTCAGACTCAAATGGTTTACACCTGTATAGACACGGCGTCTGTATCCAATATCATTAGGGTATGTCGATTTGAAAATGCCCGGCATTTTGGGCAACTCGCCCGAACAAAATGCCAGGGCATTTTGGGCATTTTCATTTCAGATCGAGGGCGGCAAAATAGGGCATATTGGGCGAGGGCATGTTGGGCATTTTCATCGAGGACAAATTGGGCATTTTGGGCAGAATCGTGGAATATAATAGAACAATCTATACAATTTGACATGGAATTTGAAAATTTCTTTGTAATTTTGGGGAAAAAGCGTTCGAAATCATCTTGAAAATTTTCTTCTGTACGTCATTATTGTGACGACGTCAATTCAACCGGTGATGAAATACATTAGGATACCATAGGTCATATTGAACATTACAATTTGTGAAACACCTGTACAGTACACGATACGGCTATAAATTAAAATATTCTAGGAACTATTTTTCTAAACTGCAGACGGTGCAAAATGAACTTCCACCATCCTGGGAATATTCACATACCCGTATGCATGTATGTATATTACTGTGATCAGATATGTCTTTTCGGTTAAAATTTGAACCCATACGGTAATTGTTTTATACACCATAAAACAACAAACAACACTATTTGGGGGACCCGCATGGAGGATGTATATTGGTTTCTACTCGAGCCATTTTTGGCTGATAGTTGCAAACTGCAGACAAAAGTGATGTAGAATAAAATGAGTGTAAAATTCAGTTTCATCACCATTTAAATTTTGACTGATCCATTACCATCAGATTTTTAGTACTTCTGCCTGCCCGTCGTTGACGCATATGTAAATTTATTTCATATTATTGTTTACAAATAAATTTATTTTCATAGGAGTGATAAATGATATCACCTCATGTCAATGAAATAAATTTATTTGACTGTTTTTGCCATTAAAATATACGCGAAGAAGCGAATAACCAGACATTCACATTTGTAACTTTTCCTTGGCTGCGCTTTGGATGCATTTGGATGGATATTCTGAATATATGCTAGTAATCCAATTTTGGTGCCATGAAAATGCCCAAAATCAGGGCATTTTCAAAAGCTGCCCACATGCCCAAAAACTGGGATTGTGGGCAGGCATTTTGGGCATTTTCAGCTGGGGAGGCAAATACTGCAGGGCATTTTCAATCAACATACCCTAAATATCACACCTGTCTTTGTCATAGAAAGAGTAAAAAAAATAAAACGAAAGATTCCGTTTATTTTTATTTTTTCTGAAAGATATGGTCAGTAATTTATTTTGCTACTAATTCTTTCTCATACATTCATATTCAAATGTGCTTAGTAATATTTTTACAACAAAAACATTTATTTTATTTCTTATCATATTAATGTTGGGTTGCTCCAGGAATTCTAAGTCGTTTAGCATGATTTAATACTTGTGTATTATTCACAGAGATGTTTTAGCAAGCATTCTTGATTCCGTTTATTTATATGTAGGGATTAGTTTTATCGTCGCAAACCAGTGTTAGTCATTGGTACAAACTATACTGTACTTCTACCTGTTCCTACTCAATGGGTACTCTCCTTAATATTTCCGTACCCGGACACGTTCCCGTCAATGTGGGAACAGTATTTTAGATACCCGTTCCCATGAATTTAATAAAAATGCTTACCACGACCCGCTCCGGTTCCAATACCTAGAAACTAAAAATTTGTTCCCAATGGTTGGGTCCGCTTGAATGTGTTCCTATTCCTGTTCCTTGTTGGTAAGGCTTCCATCCGACCGGATAAAGTGTCTTATTATCCGATCCGTAACGGTCGGATTTTATTCATTTTATTCATCCGTATCCGATCCGACCCGCGGATATCCCAAATTATCCGAATTGATACCATTGGATGGCGCGAAAATATTAGGAATTTTTACTGCAAAAATGCATTAGCTTTTTACTACATCACAATATTAATCATTTTTGCATAAATTCCGTACAAACTGGAGAAAAACTTTACAAACACCGCTGGAAATTTGAAGCACATGAATAAGAAAACACGTAAAAAGCGGCACGGTTATTCCTTGGACAAATTGTTGTTGCACAATTCGTTCTTATAAGTCGCTCGAACGCATTAAACATTTGGTTTTCGGATAGTAGTCCATAATGACTACGGTTTTTGGTCCCCGTCCAACGGTACTAGTTTTTTACCCCCGTCCAACGGTCCGGTTTTTCCCTCCTTTCCTATCCTTCAACATGGCTAATGTTGAAGGCACAGGGAAAAGTGTACCAGTGTATGTATGCAATTTTATAATAGTAATTAATGATTAACATAGGGCAATAAATTCGGATGAGCTTTTATAATGATAAGAGTATTATTTATTTTAAAAATAATAGATCTATGAAATATATTCCGCAAATAAATGAAGTAATAATCATTTGCATAAAAATTATTGAGATACAGTTTCGATTCAAATGAAAAACAGTTAGAAAAAATGTATGGAAATTTAAAAATGGTATAAAAATTTGAGCAGCATTAGTTCGTCTTGTGGTGGTTGTTCATCCCTTTAGTGACCTGTAATAAAAGAAAATCATAAATGGTAGGAACACATAGTCATGATTTCCCGATATCAGGGCCTTTTCCTTACGTTGATGTAGATCCCTCAAACTGTCAACGACACTTTCCCTTCTACTTCCAGAGTTGCCCATTTGGAAGCAGCGCTGGAGTACGTATCAAAAAAAACTTCGCAAGAGGTTTTGTAAAAAGTTATTTTTGTGATTCGTCACCAAATAATGAAGTCAGCGCTTCTAAGATGGGGGTGGTATTATGCCAATACTGCTCTACAGGTCTAGCCGAGCAGTATAAGTAGTACATGCCGTCAGTGGGATCATTTTTTGTTGGAAACTAGAATTCAAAAATATCTCTGAATACTAAGGTTTAAAAACCAAAACATTTAAAGGAAGGAACTTACTTTGATATGGGGCGGTGGCGAACCTTGGCGAAGGCGGTGGTGAACGGGTGGGGGTGGTGGATGGCGGCAAGGAGTCCAAAGTTGTGGAGAAGATCCAAAGTAATGATTGACCACGTGTGGTGATGCAATCTAATAAAACCAGAGATTATGCAAAGTATTAACAAGAAAAGCCTGGGTTTGAGAAACAATTTCATATAAGTTCGCATGTGATTTAATATTTACCTCACGGTTCCTGATGACGGACAGTTGAGCGCGGAGCAGGCTCAGTTCGGAATCCTTGGACTGCAGGAGCTCGTCCTTGGACTGCAAAAGCGCATCCTTCGCCTGCAGGGACAACTCCTTGGCTTCCAGAGCTGCGTCCATGTCCCAGATGGTCTTGTCACGTCTCTGGATGATTTCGTCCTTTTGCCGTACTTCGTCTTCTATTTTCTTAAGTTTGGTACGAACCTCATCATAGCAAAGTTTGCCCTGCAGATGCTTTCCTTTTAGGGTATTCAATTCGTCGCTAAGTTGTCTAATCTCTGGTTAGTGGTTACAAGATTGTGGTAATGCTACCAGACTTTACTTGAAAGTTTCGGAAGCTTGTCCTAAAATGTATTAAATTCAAAGACATGAAGCATAAAATATTTCACGCATCTTATTCTGTGAGCACTGTGGGAATATTAAAAATTTAAGCAAAAGAAATTTAATTAAAGTGCGAGATCCTGAAGAGCGGGGCTCCTCTGCGGGGGAATCACTTTCGCTGTCCAAATCGATACGTCGAATATAGATATAAGGGACTCTATTTCTGTGAATAAGTTCGTCCCAGATTTTCGCTCCTTCGGAACGGGTTGTTTTCTTTTCCGTAGAAAAAGAAATAAACCATATGTCAAAATGGGATTTGTATCACTTGTATTCATGCAACCATGGAGATTGTACTTATGGCAGCATTGCTAGCTTTCGCAAAGTTTCCAGCAATATCAGGTATAAATAATTCATTCGAAACACTGGATAATATAGAAGCAAAATTAAGCCAAAGCAAAATGGAGCCAAAAGATTTTGCAGGTGGTAGCAGCGAAATAATTGCAGGTGGTTTAGAAATAGTTTTGAAAAGACTCTTAACTGCGCAGAAGAATAGCAGTGACAGCAATGATCCAGAGTATGGTTGGCGTCCTACGCAGACAGAAAACTGGATAAGTAAGTGCTTAAATTACATTCCTACAAAATATTGTAGTGGATAATGGAAGACTAATGCTACAACCTGTTTTTCCGTTTTGGTGATGATATTGGTCCTGTACGTAACAACAAAAGCCCTTAAAGTGGGACGAGCTTTCTACGTTGCATGGAAGGAGGGGCGAGTTGCCTCGCAGCAGGTTTCAAGAGATGACGGGGTCTAAACGCTTCAGTCAACCTCCAGCTCTCCGCATAAACTAAAGACTTAGTGGTGAAAGTAAAAATGAACTCGGAACCTCCTCAACCGATCAGGACGGGCACAAATAACAACGTAAGTACTTACAATATTTCTGGAAAAATTTGAATTTAGATAAATATACTAATTATGGTGGTTATATTTAAAGGTGTTCGGGTGTCCAATGGATAATTGTCCCTTTTACTGTCGTACTTATTGCAGTTATGAGGGACATTTGGAAACGCGACATTTCTGCATTGATTGCGCATAATACGTTGTGGACAGTGATATGCATCAATGTCAGACGCCGGGGGAGCGGAAGGGATACGTAGATGCTGAAACACACCTGGACCTAACCAACGTTTATAAATATAGCCGAAGTCATGAAGGAAGTATGATCAGCTATAAATATAAGCATAATTTAAGTACTCCAGATATCGAAATAACATTTTCGGAAGTAGAACCAACCACAGAAAGTTTACTTAAAGAATTGTATGATTCATTCGCTTTCAAAAGTAGAAATACGTATAGGAGTTCAGATGGAGAAGAAAGTTGTAGAAAAAAATGGAGGTAAGGGTTACAAGGAAGCGCTAATATATTTTAAATCTGCTCATCACGAACTCCAAACTTCCGCATCCATCACTTCCATATTATTGCAGAGCGCCTCTGATATAATAGAAAAGAAAAACACTTTAGTAGGAAATGTTTCGGGTTGGACTGTTCAGCGCATTGAATTATTTGAAATTAAACTGGGTGAAATACGTTTATTTTCAAATTCCTCGGCTAGTGGACATTTATAAATGCTTTTTAAGAACAGACAGGAATATTTAAATTTTGGAAATTGGGACAATAATTGGTTTAAGTATTGTATTTCAACCGGGATTTACTGGGATGAACAGGCTGCAGAGAATATGAAAACGGGGGCAAGCAACAGGAACTTGGCTTGTCGCAGGACTTGGAAAAAGTACTTTTCGCGTTTAAACCTTTCTAACATAACAAACGGGGTTAATATTTACAATGACCTGTACCTTTTTGAAGAAGCCAATAACATTTCAGTTAACATTTGTAAGAAATGTGTATTTCTCACATACATGCCACATCTAAATCAGCTTTACTTTATAATTGTGTAGCTTGAAGCTGAACGCTATATTGCAACACTGGAAACGCGGTGGCGTCCAGAGTCAGAATATATAAAGTCATTCACATGCTTTAACGCCCCAGTGTCTCTGGAGCGTCTGAAGAGTAACCTTGTAGCTGGACTAGTAGATTTGGAATACATTTCTATTATTTGTTGTATTCCATTTAACTCCGACTTCGGACCTCACCTTGGCTTATTGTTGGCTATTATTGGGTTTGAATCCTTCACTCATTTTTATTATACTTTAACCCATGTATTTTGGCAATTGTTTTGAAGGTTGTTTTCTTAGGAAACCTTTATTTTAATGGCTGGTTGTTCATTTTAGTTATAATTGCTTTTATATATTAGTAGTAGCACGGTCTGAGCACCCACACCCTTTACAACTGGCGACCGTGGATTTCGGACTTGTTTCTAATTTTGGACGGCCATGAGAACTGCTGACTGATGGGATTAATTTTTGGCTGTTGGTTTCCGAATTTTTGACCAACACCTGACTGGAATTACCCTGCATTTTGTTTCCTTCAAATAATTTTGGTGAGCGGAAGCTTAGGTGTATCCTAAGCTGACTTTAATTAAATACAGCACGAGTGTATCTCGGGCTTACTATACGCAGTATATAGAGCAGGAAAATTATTTTGTTTTTGGCAGAAAAATCTCATTTTAATTGTTATTTTAGTTTCAAAATTCTGTTACAAAGTTAGGTAACATACTAGAATCTCATTAGTCAGTGTTGGTTGATCATTATTATTTTATACAGTACAGAGAGTTCGTAGCAGATAGAAACAGCAGTAGAAAAATATGAAGATTAATTTTATTTCATAAATTTGGTCAAATTCAAAGCGATAATATTTTTTGCAACTAATTATAAAGTAATTTGTCCTCAGTCAGTGCAGTTTCATTAGCTTAAGTATAACATACATATACGTACAGTGGAAAAGTACAGCATTTGGTCGGAGCGTTTCTTCGCAAGTCTAATCTGAATAAAGTTATGTAAAAAAGAGAAATAATTAGGCCAAGCAAAGCAACAGGTGAAGAAGGTCATTGTTTTTTTAAACAAAAGAGGTCCAGTATTGTAAAAGAAAGTTAACAAGGACAACTAAAGGTTCAAAATAAATTAAGCAAAACCTTAGGACACTCTTGATCTCAGCATTTTTGGTTTTTTCAAAAATTGCCATTTGAATAAAGCTTTATATAAAGCCACAGATATTAAAAGGTATTTATAGTCTTTTGAGAAGCACAGAAGTGCAGGTTACTTATTGTGTTACCACCGATTTGCACATTGGAAGTCCCCTCAGTTGAGTAATATACATTCAAATTTAATGAGCAAAGCTGACAAGGCTATCATTAACCAGAGTATTCCGGTCATTGACTCAAACTCATCCAGGGCTCAAAGACAGGTCAATAGGCAAACAAGGATAGTTTCATCTGCATCAAGTACCTCAACTGCTCACACAAAACTACCTTCAACAATGGCAGAGGCATGGTTTAATGCATTGCCAGATGACGCGAAAGCCCATGTTAGGTTTTTTATCAACCAAGGCAAATTGGAGAGTGCTAATTATTTAAGAATAGCGGAAAATGCAGCTATGGCTGCCAATAGATTAGTGCAAGCAGCTTCATCAGCAGCAACAGCAGCTCCAATTGCAGCAACTCATAATGTAGTGTATTTAAATGTCACAATGCAGCCGCCATCTTATGATAAGAAGAGAATGACCGCAAATAATTATTTTGATTCTGTGGAAAAGTTTTTTAAGCTTCAGCATCATGCTGATGACAAATTTGTTTATCTTTTTGGGTCAATTCTCAAAGGCGATTCGTTAAAATGGTATCAGAACAGCGTTACAAGTACCACTACTTGGAATGAGTTGAAGACTGCATTTAAATCGGAGTTTGACACTAATTTCGATGAGAGAGAAAGAAGGAAGTTGCTCGCAACTAAAACACAGAGACATACTGAATCAGTAGCAGAGTATGTCTACGAGATGCTATTTTTAGCTACTCAGGTTCACAGTACAGAGGTCATGAAAGAAAAACTTCGTAGAGCATACCAAGGCCTACATCATAAAATCTATGCTGTTATCAAATGGGACCCTGACCAGGCAAATCCAACTCCAGGTAACCTAATTGCTGCGGCAGAAGACGCACTTAGAGTTTTGCATAAGTCTCAAGTACTAGACAAATTAGGAAAGGACGGTCTGCCACCTTTAGCAGGAGTTGAGAGGAAAGACAAGTCTGAGCGAGGTGACCAAGACAAGTCAGCAAAGGATGAGAAGAATGATCAGTCGAAAAGTAATTCTTTTAGGGGTAAAGGGAATTTTAGAGGAGAGTCTCGTGGAGGATTCAGAGGCAATTCTAGAGGGAAACCTTATTGGTTGCGAAACCAAGATACAAAGTCTGATCAAAACAGTAGTAGTTCCAGTCAGCAATCACAAACTTCTAGTTCCGGTTCCGATAAAAATAGGAAGAACGGGTTTGACAAGTCACAAGGAAAGGTCAACATGAAAGTCAAATGTAATGCATGCACAGGCTATGGGCATTTAGAAAAAAATTGTCCAAACAAGAACAAAGGAATAATGATGTCTTTCCAGCATACGTCAATACAATGTTGGGTATGTGGAGGAGAAGGGCACGTTAGTCACCAGTGTTCATCTAAAGTCAGTAAACCTCAGCATGAGTCAGTATCTGACGATTCGGGGGAATGCTAGCGGGACAGTTTGGTACTGTCCCACAAACACTATTTATTTTAGCCCCCATATCATCCGTAAATAATGAAGACAGACCTCCGACTACCACATTACATATTGATGGTAAAAATATCAGAGCACTGGTAGATACAGGGTGTTCACATTGTTGCATTACTGACAAAATGGCTAAAAGACTCCCTTTCCCAATAGATAAGTCAAGTGAAGGAAGTAAATTTTCAACAGCACCCGGAGAAGTAATTAAGACCAAAGGAACTGTTGACCTACAATTTAAGTTTATGGATAGAATTTTAAAATCAAAATTTCATATTCATTCAAAATTACACTTTGGTACAGACATTGTATTAAGCAAACGTTTTTTGATTAAAAATGATTTAACTTTTAATATAAATCAAGGAGTATTTTGGTTTAGTATAAGGACCCCCTCCCAGCTTTTCAATATAGAAACTAATTCAAAAGGAGTTTTTAGCTTAAATTTGACTACTAAAGAGGAGTTCACTCCTTCCCCTGAACAAATGAAGATTGATACTAAATCATTATTAGAGGAGTTTAAAGAAGTAGCTCCTAGTGATGGTTCGATTGGTGTTACCAATTGGGTGTACCACCATATAGATTGCCCAGAGGACTTAGTTCCCAAAGTTAAATTGAGAGGTTATCCCCCAGCTCAGCTTAAAGTCATTAATGAAGAGGTAGGTAAATTATTAGAAGCCAGAATTATTCAGAGATCACGATCCCCTTACAATTCGAATATTGTTTTAGCAAAGAAAAAAGATGGTTCTTTTCGTATGTGTCTTGACTTTAAACCTTTAAATGCAATTACTAAAAAGAATGCTGCAGTTATGCCTAACCTACAATGGATGTTACGTATTATTCCCAGTTTTAAATGTTTTTCTAAAATAGATTTAAAATCAGGATATTTTCAGATCAGATTAGACCATGAATCAGTTCCGAAAACCGCATTCAGTGTATCTGGTGGCGGGCATTACGAGTACGTTCGTGTACCTTTTGGTTTATCTAATGCACCGGCAACATTTCAACAGTTCATGAAGTTTGCTTTTTCTGAATGGTTGTATAAGATAGTAATGGTATACTTAGATGATTTGTTGGTTTTCTCGAGAACATATTTAGTGCATTTAGAGCATTTGAGGATTGTGTTGGATATCCTTAGGCAGGCAGGGGTTACTATTAATTTAAAAAAGTGTGAGTTTGCAACTCAAGAGACTGAATTGTTAGGCCATATAGTAACTCCAGAAGGGTTAAAGAAAAGTCCAGACAAAGTGCAAGGGATTCGAGATTTTGCAGTCCCAAAGAATGATAAGGCTGTGCAGAGATTTTTAGGTAAATCCGTATGGTATTCCACTTTCATAAATAATTTTTCCGAAGTGGCTGCACCTTTATATACTTTATTGAAGAAAGATGTTAAATGGCATTGGACTGAGAAAGAACAGTTAGCATTTGATACAATAAAGTCTGAGATGGAGAAAGAAGTATATCTACATGGCATTAATTATTGTCATGATATTATTGTGCAGACAGATGCTAGTGATATTGCAATTGCAGCTGTTCTTAAGCAGGACATTGATGGGAACGAACGCATAATAGAATGCCGTAGTACATTATTAAACCGAGATCAGAGGAAATGGGGCATCTATGAGAAAGAGAGCTTTGCAATTTTATGGGCATTACGTAAGTTCCATAACTTGATAGCAGGCCATAAAGTCATAGTTGAGACAGATAATATGGCGGTAACTTGGATGAAGAGAAATGCGAGTAGAAAGGCGAAGGTAGAACGCTGGAGTATAGAGTTAGAGGAATATGATTATGAATTACGTCAAATCAAAGGATCAGAGAACAAGTTGGCGGACATGATGAGTAGAGCTCCGAGGATGAGTCAAGGGCCTGATCAACTCTTGGATGACATCGCTGAAGGAGAATTTGTCCCTTATATTAATTATTTGTTAACTGAAATTACCACTGAACGATTACTAACTGCTCAGCGAGAAGATGAAGACCTTTCCAAAATTATTTTTGATTTGGAAACTGGAAAACTAATTCCATTATACGAATTAGTAAACGGTTTAGTGTGTGCTAGAGTTTCAAAATACAATATGTTGGAAATTAAGAAATTTTAACAATTCTCTTAAAACTGAAAGCGAAATAGCTCACAAAAACGATGAATTAAATTGTGAAAATAGCCAGTCTTAACTTAACGTTTCTGCGGTAACAAAGGCTAGAAAAGGCGTAAAGTACGTAATCGTAAGGTACTAGAACGTGAGGAGCGTTCTAATAAAGAAGGCGAGGAGTCTTCTATATGTGCAATGAATATTAGCTCAGTGAGGTGTGAGGAGCATCTCACGGAACCTTCAGCTCTGTACTGCAAAAAGGTTTAAGAACGGGGAAAACGTTCAAAAAATGCACTCGAGTATAAAATTAGCAAGTTGCAACAGTTAGTGGATAGAAGAAAAAGTCGAATTTTAGCAGTTAATGAGATGCTAGAACAAGATTTTAATAGGAAGGAAATTAACAATAAGAATTTAGAGAAAATTAAACAAATGACTATGCTAGTTCCAGTTGTCCCTAAAATCATGCGATCTGAAATTATTTCTCATTTTCATGGTGTTCCCGAGAGCGCTCACTTAGGTAATAAGAAAACGAGGCATATGATTATGAAGAGATTCTTTTGGAAAAATATGACTAAAGATATTTAGGAATTTGTTAAATCGTGCGAAGTCTGTCAGGTCATTAAAAGTAAAAATCAGGCCCCCCAGGGATTAATAGGCCACAATTTTAAAATTCCACAAGCAATGGAAACATTATTTGTAGACATAGTAGGTAGGCTGCCTGTAACGAAAAGTAAGAACGAATACATACTAGTCTGTCAGGATGAATTCACAAAAGGGATTGAAATTTTCCCGATGAGAAACTCTACAGCACCTACACTAACTAGATTATTGGAGGACCAAGTTTTCTGCAGATTCGGTTTCCCTAGTAAAATAATAACAGACCACGGAACACAGTTCGAAGACAACGTGTTTGATAGACTGTGTAACCGTTGGGGAATAGATCACAGGAAAGTAGCGTACTACCATCCTCAATCAAATCAGGTAGAAAGGAGTAATCGAGACTTGAAAACAATGATTACTGCTTTTTGCGGAAAAAGGCAGTCGGATTGGGATACTCATCTCCAACAATTTGCATTAACTTTAAGAACTATGGTTAGAGAATCGTTAGGATGCAGTTCAGACTTACTTAATTTAGGAAGAATTATTCAGTTACCTATAGACAGAGCTATCTCTGTTGAGGAAAGGAAAATGTTAACGCCTGAACAGATTCGAGGCTGGCTTCCCGTCGAGTTAAGTAAGTTACGTGACTGGGTACTAAAGAATATGCACAAAGGTTATTTGTCGCAAAAATCCATTTACGATAAACGTAGAAAGTCTTGCAAATTTAAAGTTGGTGACAAAGTATTGCTACG
Source organism: Allacma fusca (assembly GCA_947179485.1). Lineage (NCBI taxonomy): Eukaryota > Metazoa > Arthropoda > Collembola > Symphypleona > Sminthuridae > Allacma > Allacma fusca. The sequence continues at coordinate 67,286,606 of OX359246.1, forward strand.
AACGCACATTCTGTCAAGCACGGAGGAACCGATTAGCAAAAAACTCAGTAAAAAATGGTTTGGTCCGTTTGAATTAATTCGAGAGGTGACTCAAGGGTTAACATTTGAATTAAAACATACGACTACAGATGAACCTTATGGTGTTCATCACAAACAAAAGCGAACGATGAACACTTTAGGAAAACATACAAGACGCTCCTTTACAAGCCGACCTAGGTTATTACTTGACTGCTATGACCGAGAAAACTATGTTCTGCATTACAAGGCTCTAAGGTATTATTTACAGATGGGGATGACTTTGAAAAAAATCCATGCCGGAGTTTCGTCCAAGGAAACAAACTATTTTCGTGATTACATTGATTTTATATAATATCAATAAGCGTAAGACGGCTACCAGTGAATCTATGCGACAATACCTAAAAAATCAGAACAACCAAATTTTTGGCAAGTGCTTAGAATCCAATAAGAATAACGTTGGGGTTAATTTTTGCGGATATTGCGCTCAGTCTCGCCATTTATTATCTAAACCGGAATGCAAAGATTTCCTACCACTAACGGAAAAAATAAGTAACGTAAGTAGTAATGTTACGGCAAAGACAGTAACATTGAACAAACCGACTCAAACTGTTCGTAACTGTTTTAGACTTGGCCAAGGTTATATTTAACGAGGGGTACTACCAGCAGCTGAAAATGATTTTTGGTGATAGAATATCAAATGCTTATATGGACACGGATTCAAGTATAAGTATTGTCCGTGATCCTGACAATACTTTCTGGGATGACTTAGTTCATCATCGTGACTTTTTTGATTTTTCCAGAATTCCAACTAGTCATGACGTTTTTAAAAAGTATTCGCACGTAAAGGATTTGAGGATGAAAAACGCAGGAGTGTCAGGAAATGCAAGATCAAGTCATTTGATATTCAACAGATACTACTATTGAAAACGAAACAGTACTCTATAAAATACTTTGATGACAAGGAAGAAATAAAATGTAAAGGAGTAACATCAACCGCTCTCAAATCGTTTTCTCACCAACTATATGAGGGTGATATTCATAACGATAAGATTGTTAAATTAAACGTAAAGTACATTCGAAGTGTGCAGCACAACTTGTACTGTATTACAGTTAACAAAATGGCCTCCCATAATTTAGATATTTATAGAGTGTACTGTGACCCCTCAGATATTAATTTTAGTCTACCATTAGGACACTACAAATTACAAAGTTATGTGTAGCTGCGAATAAAAAGATAATAAATAAAATGAAAAAAATTGTAAATAAAATCTCATTACGACAGACCTGTTCATTGTGAAAGCAATTTATTAACTTTAAAATCCCCCACTCTTGTACAGGAAGTTTGCAAGGCCCGACAGCCAGTGGCAAAACCTACATGACTCTAGAGATGATAAGAAGAAAGGAGTTGTTTAAAACACCAATTGACAGAGTGATTTGCGTTTATTCTGACTACCAACTAATTTTCGGGCAACTGCAGGACGAGGACCTTAACATAACCTTTACTACAAATCTTAAAGACATTGAGGAGCTAGCCACTGACACTTGTTTAATTATTCTAGATGATCAGCAAAGCGAAATTGAGCGGGGCGAGAATAATGACCTGGTGACAAATTTCTTTACAAAGCATTCACACCATCTCGGTGCTTCGATTTTTCTTATTTTGCAAAACAGCTATGCAAAGGGCATGAGAAATATTAACATAAACACGCAGATTATATGCCTGTTCGACCAGCCAATAAGTTGGCCGTCTCAACAAGTGAGTACGGGTATCTTATTTTATATTTACATCCCAAGCATAAGCAGTATAAGTACTGGGTTAGGTCAAAGACTTTCCCCACTCAGGACTGCATTGTGTTCCCACCAAAGTGAGACACTTTATAGCCATGGCTCCCAGAGTGAACACCCCGAGGAAACGCGGCTCGATTCGAATATTAAATTTATTCGAAAGCTTTCTCTGGCCTCGAACAGGCAATTTTCAACGTTTATCAAGGAGGCCACCGAAGAACAGCTCAAGGACACCTGTGAATGCTACGCAAATTTGCGCATATTGTTCCCTCGCTCAATAACCAGAGTTGCAAATTTCAAACCTGTGACATTCAAACATCAAGTATTGATCAATCCTTATTTGAGCAAAGCAGTTCTTGCTGATATCTTACTTCAGGTTGAGACTGAAAAAATTCTACGGGTCATTTGCGACGGCTACGATTATGCGGGTAATTGACCCGCAACGTTATTCAGAGTTGATGAAACTTCGCAACAGTGGTGAATTGATTAGAAATGAAAAGAAAATCCAACTCACGAAAACGATAAAAGATCAAGATTCGACACAAGATGAGCGTATTGAGCCTACTACTGCCGAAAGTACTGATGAACGTCTACAAGAGTTCTTCACGGTCACACAAGAAAAAGTTTAAACCCCTGGAGATTTGCTGCTGCAAATTTAAAGCAGGACATTTAAAATTAGAACCAGAGTGGAAAGCCTTTGAGGACAAGTCGGGAAATTCTGATGATAAGAATCTAGAGACACCTAGTCCCCGCATATATGAAAAACCTGACTCATATGTGGAGAAGCCACCGGTTGTAGTTAAACGAAATTTGAGACCACGTAAAAATCAGAAGGGTAAAGGCAAGAAAAGAACGAAGAGCATCTTTAAACGTGCACAAAAGAAACGACAACACAAATGTAAACAGAAATCATATCGGTAACAATTGAATTCCAAATTCTGAGACAATAAGTGATATTAAAAAAAGTTATTTAGATCAAAGATTAGCAGGGGCTTATTCAGGCTCTCTGGTTTTCTTAAAAATTATTAATAGTTTCAAGACAAGGGTGTTGTGGTAAAGGAACTGCGTAAATTGCTTGGTTATTCACTTCACCAAATACTTCACTTGAAAATATAAACGTCGTCGTATTATGGTGAATTTCATCAATGAGATCTGGAGCACATATTGAAGGACATTGGAAATATTGTTCCCTACAACGATTGCAATTTTTCATTCTAATTGTAGTGGACAGCTTTAGCAAAATGGCTTACGCCAGACTCTTGAGAAACAAAAATTCAGAGGGCGATGACACAGGCTTTTACGTCTATATTTAAGCAAGCAAGGGCTAAACCACTGCACTTGTTTAGCGACAGAGGAAATGAGTTTGTCTCCACCGCTTTCACTGCCTTTCTCAGCAAAAACGATATTCATCCGTACTATATATATTCAATAGTAAAGGCATCAATTGCAGAACGGTTTATCCTGTTCTGTGCATAATTGCAAAGATACATGACGGAAAACAAAACAAAGAACATAAGAAAAGTTTTACAATTGTTTACAGAAACATATAACAATACATTCCATACATCAATAAATCGTGCTCCAAATGAAATTACAGCTAAAAATTCATTTAAAACTTGGAGGTATCTCTACAAGCGCCACTTGGAAGAAGTAAAGCTTCCGAGGTCGCCTCTAAAGTATGCGGTGGGTGACATTGTGCGAATTTCCCGAACAAAATTATTATTTGAAAAAGGTTACGCGGAAAACTACAGCCGCGAACTGTTTAGAGTGTCACAGGTGTTAGTAAAAACATTCCTTGCACCTACAAACTCGTCGATATGTCAGGGGAAGATATAGCGGGGCAGTACTATGATTACGACCTGAATTTAGTTAAAACTTTTGAAGAGGCAAAAGATATTAAAAATGATGCCGTAGTGGATTAATGGTTTCGACAACAGCTCGTAAAATAAAGTTATTCCAGGTCAGATGACCCAAGTGGAATTATTTAGAACCAGGGGTGCAAACCCGGGGTAATGTATTCCAGTAGCTTACTAAACAGCTGTAGTTATCCACGAGCCAGAAAGGATAAGCCCCCTGTATGGAATATATTGGTTGACAGTGGTAAATCTATTCTGGGATTAAACAATGGCATTGCCATCTCGACAAGTATATAAGACAACCTGGCTGTCCTAATCAGCCTCTCATTTTTCCAGCAGCAATTAACGAACCAGCATCTCCGTGAACCCTTCAAAATGAACAAGTTTTATTTGGAGCGTCGTTTCAACGAAACCTCTAACGGGAGCAAGCCCAGTGAAATGAGAAGTCGGCCAAAGTTGAAACCTTTCGACTCCAGTTTCGCAATTACAGTAGCAACACCGTCTGCTACTTACAAGGACAAGTCACCATTCACTTGGAACTTTTTTAAGAAGAGCAAGGATTCTTATTTTATTGACAGTGAGGCTCTTGTCCGCACGGCTTTTAACGAGCGACACCGCTGCAATTTTGTGCATCTGGGACGTCAAAACCGCACAGGAGGAGTAACTACAGTCAACTTTTCTTTGAACGACGGGAGGCACCTTTTGCAGTTCCTTGAAGAACTGCTGGATTAACTCACTGTACATCCCACGCAAGGACGGAACTTTGAAGACCTAATTCCATTCTTTGACAAGGATCAAGCAAGAGCTTATCATTCCCCAGATTCTAAGAAAGATTTTTAGAAATCTCCGGATTTTGAAAGTTCGTCCTTTCGGGCTCGTCTAGTATTCAACAGAATTCAAGGATCTTATGAGCTGCTTATCAACCGCTTCATCAGTGACGCTCTAGCGCTTAAATTCAAGAATGGGCTGGGCCCTACGCTTTACCTGAAACTTCAGGGAATGCGCAACTTGGAGTCTTATTTATCAGAGTCTTCATCTGATGTATGTACGGTTTTGGACGGAAAAGACCTGGTCATGGACGTGTAAGACTTTTATAATGTACTGTATATAGGTACTCCTTATTGTAAAAAATATATTTGCGTGTAACCTTAATTTATCTGTGTGTGTGCGTGCGTGAAAATAAAATTTTGTTTTTGAAAATTCCAATATTCGGTATAAATGTATTTACTTATTGAAAGAACTGGCTAGAGATTGTTGTGTCATTTATTCGGGAAGAGCGAGAGGAGCAGGCAGGCAGTATAATGCACCCATTCAATAGCGCATTCCTCCCGTTCGAGAACAGGGAGCATTATGTTTATTTAAAGAACACATTGGCCAATTAAAAAGTCAGAGTAATATTATCCAGCAGTTTCCAGCTCATATACAATCATATCAATCTCGAGACAAATGAACTATATCGAGAATGTATACAGCCATAGCAGTGTGTAAAGATAACTGTTATCCACATGAGTTCATTCTGATTGGTCTTTCGCTGAAATGTTAGTATACTCACTTTTATAGGAACTTACTGTAATAGAGCTCTTAAAGGACGCTATTATTCATGAGTTTTATTTAATCGTCTGAGATTATTCTACAGGCCCGTATCCACATGTACTTCACCTACACGAGCACTCAACCACAGAAATACGTATATAAAGCTCTATTATTACTGCTAGAGAGATGTCAGCTTTTAAAATGGACGTTTAAAGCCATCTGACTATAATTTATATCATTTCATATTCCTATGCACGCTTTATTATCGAATTGAGAACGTTTTGTTGGGCAGTCTCTTAGTTCTCACAGTTGTATGTCTTAAGTTCCAAGTTAAGTGCGAGTTGCATTTACTAAAATAGATGGAATAATGGAATTATTATTAAATTTCTGGTGCCAATATATTTTCTATGCATAAATCTGGTGCAATGTAATTTTTATAAGCGCATATCTGGTGCACTACATATTTGTAAGCACATATCTGGTGCATTACATTTTTGTAAGTACATATCTGGTGCATTACATGTTTTTGTAAGCACATTTCTGGTGCATTACATTTTTATAAGCACATATCTGGTGCAATATATTTTTATAGGCACATTTCTGGTGCTGAATTATTTTACAATTGCACATGTCTGGTGCTGAATTATTTTATAATTGCACATGTCTGGTGCTGAATTATTTTATAGCTGCACATATCTGGTGCTGAATTATTTTATAATTGCACATATCTGGTGCTTAATTATTTTATAATTGCACATATGTGGTGCTTTAATTATTTTAAAAAATAAAAACAAAGCAAGCTTAATTTTTGTCCGTAATAATAGTAATATTTTTTTACTATGAATTTTCAAATTACTGGGCTTATACCTCTAAAATTCGTCCCTTTAATTTCTCTGTGGAAATCTTGTTAACTTCTGGTCTCATATTTGTGTTCACAATTATTATTGTTTATTTCAAAACGAGGGACGAAAGTCTCAAATTTTAGAGCTATATAGAAAAACACAAGCTCCCGTTGTCAATAGTTTGCACATAAACTCAGCCTCACTTATTAAACCTTTTAACAGAATTTCTGTCAAACGTTTTCGTTTATTTTTCACCCAAATCTTGCTCTTGGATTTTACTGATTATTTCAAAAGAAAGGACAAAAGTCTCAACATTCAGTGATATATAGAAACAAAACACAAACTCCCAATGCCAATAGTTTGAACATCACCTTACCCTCACTTATTAAAACTTTTTAACAGAATTTCTGACAAAACGTTCCGTTTATTTTTCACTCAAATCTTGCTCTTGAATTTTACTAATTATTTAAACAGAAAAGACGAAAGTCTCAAAATTCAGTGCTATATAGAAACAATACACAAAGTCCAGATGACAATAGTTAGCGCATAAACACAACCTCAATTATCCCAACTTTTAAACAGAATTTCTGGTAAAATTTCCTCCCAATTATTTTTACTCAAATCTTGCTCTTCTTTTCAAAGACTAACGAAACTTTTTTTCATAAGTGACGACAGTAAGTTTTCTAGCCTTGAACTCCAGCTTAAGCTCCCTGCACCCTTAAAGCATCACATTCTTGTGCCCTTAACACAACTGCAGGAAACGCAGGCTGAGTAAATAAAGCAATAAAGCAGCTTGCGTTTCCTGCCTTGGCCATTCCCAAAATATTTTCCCATGAAATTACTTTCCATTTTCTTTTCCATACTAGCATGTAAACATTCGCTCACTCGTTCTCATCTCAAATAAGTACCCACTCTGTTTTTCTCACGCCATTGAGTCCAGTTTTTTTCTTGTGATTCCTCCTTTTCCTACAAGTTCAACACCACCCATGTTGAAGATATAGGAAAAGGTGGGAAAAACCCGGACCGTTGAACGGGGTTAAAAACCAGGACCGTTGGACGGGGGTCAAAAACAGTAGTCATTATGGACTTCTTCGGATATCCGCCGGATTATCCGATATTTTTTATTTGTGATCCGAACCGGTCGGATAAAGTCGTTTCCAAATCCGATCCGATTTGAATCTGATGACCGGATAAGGGGTACGTACCCGATCCGATCGGATTGTGTTCGGATCGGATAAGTAGTGTATCCGATCCAAAATTTCGAATACCGATCTTCGGATATCTTCGGATCATGCGATCGGGTGGAAGCCTTACTTGTTGGGAATAAAATATTCGTTAAAGTACAAATGTACTCGGGTGTCACCCAGAGTTTGCATATTAAACCGAGTATTTACATTAATCCTGAATATCCTATGAACTAGTTTCAACAAATCCTTCGGAAAACGGGTTTGTGACCAACCACAACATGCCATTATATGTGATATGTATGTATAGGAACCTATCGTGAATAGTCGAACAAAACATTGACCCCCTTTAATATACACGAGGAACAGTTAGGAACATCAAACAATCGTCCAAGCAATTTTTTCGAGTTATTCCAAAAGTTGTTTTATTGATCTCAGTAAAGCAAAACCATTAATTTTAAGATTCAATTTCCTCAACAATATTTAAACCGGTTGTACTTAATTTGCACGTAGACAAGTATAACATGAATGTAATATCTTGAATAAAATTAATAATATTTTCTAAAACCGTAGTGTCATTATAATCTAAATTTGTAGGTGGAAATGAAAAACTATCGAAATCCTTAATGAAACCCGATTTGTCCAGAAACCGTACTACCCTCATAAGGGTGGGGCTCACACAATATTTGATTCGTTTATTTTTTGTAAGCTTCTTTAGAATTTATTACATTCACCGGGGTTTATTCCCAACAGGTTTCGAAAATGAAAAGCACAGTCGGTTGTCTTATACATTTAATTCAATTTCGTCGATTCATTCCCGTTTCTAGAAATTTTGTGTTTCTTACCTCACACAGTCGGTTGTCTTATACATTTAATTCAATTTCGTCGATTCATTCCCGTTTCTAGAAATTTTGTTTCTTACCTCACCGTTAAAAGTATTTCAAAACACCGGGATTGTAGCAAATTTCTTTGGGACTAATTTGGGACTAATATCCACCGCAAAAAATGTGGCCACACCATCCAATAAAAGTTAGGCTTTTGTTCGAACAAAAGCATGTTGCTACTGTTAACAACCGTTTGAAACACCTAATAAGCTTCTAACACAATTTGGGATGCTGAGACCTCAATAAAATTTGTCACTAGTTAATGAAATTGAATGTTTATTGTCTTATTACGTTTTGTAGATTGTACTTTGGTGCTTGAAATAACTATTTAAAATACGGAGGAAGAGAACTGATGTCATAATTTCGTCATGAAAGTTCTTACCTTATAAAAATATTTCAAAGCACTGAGATTTTATCAGATTTCATTGACATTCATTTTCATTAAATAATAACAAACTTTATTGGGGTCTCAGCTTCCTAAATTGTGTGGGAAGGTTATTAGGTGTTTCAAACGGTTGTACAAGTTCAATGACAAAACCTAGAAAAGTATAAGAATAAATGCAGGGGATGATGCGTGGCTTATTTATGTAACTCCGTGAGATGAATTGAATGATGGAGCTTAACTACTGATTGTGAGTGGGGTAATTGAAACCTAACTTAGCTTTATCGAAGTTAAACGTTTATAACCCAAAAAATACAAGGGTTGTTGTTTACAAAAGGAGCTTTCGGAGGAGAGTGAGTCGTCATTCAACGATTCTTTTAGAAGAGAAAATTATAACAGTTATCCAGTAGCCTGGTCTATAACAGCAGATAGGATGCTCATTGAAATATTAATTAAAAATAGCATTGTGATTATCATCGACCCGGCTATGGCATCAGAGAACGGTTGGTCTTAGGGCCAAATCGGGTCATCCTTCAGATAAGGAAAATTAAGTTGAGGTGATTGTAAGCTGGATAAATATTTTGTAAATCTCACCCTTATTAGAAGAGAAGTACGATTATTGTCCACGTGCACTTTTCAGTGATCAAATTTGTGTAAGTGTCCCAGTCTACGTTAATATTTGTAAAGTTCCGAAGTTGGTCCATAAAAAGTTTATTGAAACAACTAAGAGAACGTATTGTTTCAAGACGAATAGAGGTTAATACTATATGACTAATGACTTGTAAACATGTACAACAATGTATTTGTTTTTCTTTCTGTATAACTATAGGCTAGGTGTTCTACATGAAAAATCAAGTAATTGTTATGTTGAATTAACCTGAATTGAATTGCATTAAGGAGTTAGCTTGTTACTATAGTCTCACAATACGACAATACCCAAGCTGAGCCTCTATATATTCTTTCTATACTTTGGAAAATGCTCTGAAATTTCAAGTAATGATCCTAGAATAAATCTTCAGTTGTAAAAAATTGTAGGCTGGAAACTGAAACGGTTCCAGTAATCTGGAAATCTCATATTTGAAAACAAATAAATTTCATAGATCTACGCGAGAAAGGGGTTTTTGAAGGACAGTGTTATCCATAACAGAGTGAAACGTCAGATCGAATATCGAGTGTGATTCTTATCCGAAGGACACCGCACAATCCTTACGAGAATATGCCCCCTGTTTGATCTCGATAAGAAAATTACTGGAGGGTGCACCTTGAAGAGTAGATCATTTTTGATAATTGGCCCAAAGAAATCGTTATGCAGGATTCGGAGATATCCCGGGTTAAAGTTACCGACAAATGAGGGGGGGCTCAAGGGTTCCCAAAAATTTAAAACCGTGAAAAATAGCGATTAGAACATTTAGAACTTCAAAAATGACAAGAATAAAAATTAAATAACGTGTAAAAAAAATTTCAGCCAGATATGACCTGAACTTTCCAAGATACTGACCTCAAGAGGTCAAAGAACGTCGATACCGGTTTCATATTCTAAACGCTAATGAAACTGGCCCAGATTAGAACTAGGGCTTTCATTAGACATATATTCAACGTGTGCCGAGTTAGGTTCCAGTTTGTGACACGATGACCAAGCTGTGACCTCCGAGGTCAATATCTTGTCCATACCGGATTTGGTGCCTTAAAATCATTCGAATTGCCCGCAAATAGACTAGAACCTTTAGTTTAAGCCCACATAAGCTGCCTGTTAAGTTTGGTTACCTTTAGTGACACGATGACCAAGCTTTGACCTCCGAGGTCAATATCTTGTCCATACCGGATTTGGTGCCTTAAAATCATTCGAATTGCCCGCAAATAGACTAGAACTTTTATTTTAAGCCCACATAAGCTGCCTGTGAAGTTTGGTTCCATTTAGTGACACGATGACCAAGCTGTGACCTCCGAGGTCAATATCTTGTCCATACCGGATTTGGTGCCTTAAAATCATTCGAATTGCCCGCAAATAGACTAGAACTTTTATTTTAAGCCCACATAAGCTGCTTGTCAAGTTTGGTTCCATTTGGTGACATGATGACCCAGCTGTGACGTCGGAGGTAAATATTTGATGTCAATACCGGATTTGGTACCTAAAAATCATTCTAATTGCCCGTAAATATTCATGTAAATATATATACAAAATTTGTGAAATCAATTTATTTCCTCACAACAGCAGTGATGGGCATTTTAGCAAGCTCTATTCTATTATACTTATATTTATTTATATATTTTCCACGGGTGCCGCCACTATCACACTACTCTACCAGCGGTTTTGGATAGAATAGCCGAGCTCTACTGCTATTATGATTTGCTGACTTGCTAGCAATTATTTTATTCAATTATAAGTTAAAGTTATTGGCGCTACACTAACTCTATTTTACTCTCTAAATTTGTGTTAACTCTGCTAGCTACTACTGCCTCTACCCAAAAATGCAATGTTTAAAGAGAAATTCACGGTGTTTTAGAATAAAGTAGTAGAATGTAATACAAACAGTAATGAAGTTAGATCCAATAGTCGTCACTGGTGGCTATAAATGGTTATTAAGAATCTGAATTATAATTCCATTTCTGCTAATTTCACGTTAAGAGCTTTTGAGGTATTATTGAATACAATAAGATCGGTACCCCATCAGCACAGCTAAAAAATTACCCGAATATAAAGGGAATGAAACAATATGTGTATATATACATATATATCTTGTTATTCTAGCGCAGTTATTATTATTGGAAACCCTAATGGCTGTGTACATTTCCGAGCATCCTAAAACGCATAACATCGTTATTTAAAGCTCCGGACTGCCCGGTTCTTTGGAAATCGTATGAATAGTAATTATATACATATCTATTAGTATTACATTATTATAATATTAGCAGTTATTAAAGAACTGTTACAAATAACGGCTATACGCAAAAATCAAAAGTGAAATTTAAAGCTTTCGTCAGAATCTAAAATAAAGATTTTTTAAAGATCATACTCGCGGAAGGGAGTGCAATACCCACTTACTCACTTTATGAAAAATCGAGAAGTGAATAAAATTTAGAGCACTGGTTCTACCTCTACTCGTACTACAGGTATCGAAATTGGGATCCTAAACAAAGCTCCTCTTCTCACTTAATTTTATGCGAACATACTATGTTCCTCTACCTCGATTATGCTAATATATTTGCATACCTCTACTAATTTTTTGTTGAGTTTAACGACCATACTCTATTTCTACCACTACCTCTGTTTTCAGAAGAAAAGAGGCCCCAGAACTGTACAACTTTATGACAACATGCTTGTCGAAATCATAAGAATGCCACCTGTTTCTTCAATGATTGATTGACTGTGGCATGGGAAGGAGACCACCCTCGTTAGGCGTAAGCTGAAACCCCATGCCCAAACAGTAAATCATGAGAAGGTGTGGGCGAGACCATGAGGTCGTACAAGTCTCATGTGTATTTGCCTCAGGAGGGTCTAGCCCACCCTTCTGGGGGCAATCCGTCGGTGCCTCGGCCGGCGGAGGCTGAGCTAGAGGGGAGAGGGGGTCAGCGGTGCCCGCTCTCTGGCTCCACAGAAAACCCGAAAGCCGCCTCAACGTCTGGATCAGGCAACCTCTGGGAACGCCGGAAAATCAAATTGAGTTGTTATGTCTGTGGGACTAAGTTCATGCCTCAATTACTACGACCTGTTGAAGGTCAAGAACGTGAAGATTTGCGAGCTGCAGCGGAAGCGATTCGGGAAGGGAGACAGGGGGAGTTAGATATTGGAATAACTGAAGCAGGCAAATTATGTGCAAATTGTCATCACCAAGCAATGTCTATGATTCAGGCTAACAGTGACAAAAGAATGCTGAAATTTAAAGTAGTATGCACTAGAGCTCAAAGGGCTTGTTTTATATGCGGAAATAGGAAAGGTGCGGTTATAATGTCTTTCGATGCCAGGGTGAAAGTTTATGGAGATAGCGGAAAATTTATTATAAAAAGCGCACGTGTTTGCAGCGTCCACTTGCGAGACGATGGGTTTATTCTCCCTGCTTTTTATAATTCAATAATTTCAGTTGAACGAAAAGTGTTCTTGGATAGCATCGAACTACAACAATGGTTTGATAGAATTCCAACTTTGATACGGGAGTATGCCACGACGAGATTTGATGAGGAGTCTGTATTTAATGATGACGATTTCAAAGTATTAACGAGCCTCAACAAGGAAAATTTCTTAGATTTATTCGGCCATTGCCATCAGATTGAAGGTGTTCCTCGACATGTAACCAAACAGGACTTGATATTATTTCTCGTTAAACTTCGTCAGGGACTATCAGATGAGTTCCTTAAAGTTATGTTTGGCATATCATCCCGACAAAACGTCAGTATGAAAATTTCAACAGTTTGTAAAATTTTAATGGAGAACTTTGTTCCAAAGCATTTGGGGCCGGGCCACCTTACCCGAGATCAATTTGTTGCTGAACATGTGTCGAAATTTGCATGCAAGCTTTACATTGATGATTACGAAGACATTCAAATTAAAGGAGCAATTCTTATAGTCGACGGAACTTATATATATATTCCCAAACTTAACAACTATACTGTTGCAAGACAGTCCTTCAGTGTACACAAGTCCAGACATTTGATAAAACTTGTAATGGTTGTAGCACCAGATGGTTACATACTAGATGTACATGTCCCGTATTTTGCTGATGGCAAAAATAACGATGCTGCATTATTACGGGATCAATTACGGCAAGATGGGAGCAAGTTAATGAATTGGTTGCAAAATAACGATGTGTTACTTCTCGATCGCGGCTACCGAGACTGTCTGGATTACCTTCACGGCATCGGTTTAAAAACAAAAATGCCAGATTACTTAAGCAAGACATTAAAGCAGCACACTGTTGAGGAAGCGAATAAATCTAGACTAGTAACGAAATCTCGATGGGTCGTTGAATCGCGTAACTGAATTTTAAATTGTTTCGTGATGTAGTCCCTGCAAGTCAGATCATTCATGTATCTGATTATTTCCGCATAGCATGTGCACTAATAAATGCATATCACGAAACAATAAATATGCTATCAGCTACACCAGAACAGGCAGACAAAATGCTGCAGAAACTAGCGGAGATAATAAACTTCTCGAAAAAATAAATACTGAGAAACTTGGTGACAAAAATAAAGACAATCCTTGGTTTGAACTGAATGCAATGGAATTTCTGCCGGGGTTTCCGAAAATAGATATTGACGAATTAAGAGACTTAACATTCGGAGTTTACCAAATAAAGCTAGCAAAAAGCTATGTTCACGACAAAATGAAGCGTGAAACGGAGTACAATATTCAAGTACAGTTAAATACAGAAGGAATACTGCGCGGTCGTATATATTCCCGTCACGCAAAAACCAAAAAGTATGACACTTGGGTTTGGTATGCTGAACGAGATTACCCAGATCAAGGCGACGATAAAATTAAAGGATGGAACTGTACATGTAAAACCGGAGCAAGAATACTTGGTTGTTGCGCGCACGTTGCAAGCATCATGTGGTATCTTGGGTACGCTAGGCATTTGTCTGTGATTCCAACTCCAGCTGATTCGTTACTTGAACACATTCAGGACGCCGGAGGTCGCAACATGCCAAGTATAATAGAAGATGTTTAGCTAAAGCAATTCCTTCAATGACTGATTCGCTGTGGCACGGGAAGGAGGCCGCCCTCGTTAGGCGCAAGCCGAAACCCCGTGCCGACACCGCGAATCAAGAGAAGGCGGGGCGAGACGCTTTGTCGTTCAAGCCTCAAAAATGCTTTTACATTCGTAAATTTTATCGATTATAATTGAAATTGGGCAGGATACAATCATCATCATACAAGTTTGATACAAGGAAATGAAGAACCTGTGGTCGCTTATTAGCACACACATGTTACAAGGAATGTTTATTTACTTTGTCGGAAAATCGAAAGGGAATCAATCGTAATTGATATTTATGTGGAGTTAAGAAAGTCCATAACGTTAGTAGTTTCTGCAAAACTAGACCTCACGAAAAACTATAACTGCGTTTATTTGGCATGCATTTTTCAAAAACATTTGTGTAAAAAAGCAAGTATGGGGGCTATTTCAGCAATTGACTAAACCGATGAGTCCTCGTTGCGTTGTACATACAATGCAGGTCGAAACTTTGGTCAGCAAATGGGTATGAATGTGAAACACGTTAACTGATGAGGTATTAGTCCCTAAGTGAAACCTATGTTTGGATGCGTTCTGTCTGTGTCCAACGAATAGGTTAATTCACGGCAATTTCAATAATTTGTAGGCATAAAAACAGATCGGTCAAACTAATTAACCAGAATGCCGCAGACCGTTCATGAAGATAACCGTTGGGACAAAGCTATTACTGAGTCAACAAGCACGTATATGAAGTCCAACAAAACGTTGCGGGAAACTAAAATAAACATAATGGCAAAGTTTTAAGCAATTTTGGAACAATTGCTATACTTGTTCTTACGACAACAGGTATGAGATTATGCTGACATACGATGTCATTGCCGGGATATTACGTCAACAGTGTAAATATAAATACCATCATAGTGAATGGAGCATATGAGAAATGTATAGTATAATCTCGATTTCGTCGGCTACGATGTAGAAAAAACGATACTTTAAAGCTACCCACGTGGTCACTGACCAACTTCAAAAAGGAACCAAACTCAGAAACTGCAAAAATTGTACATATTCAAAAGGATTGAGGTAATTTTGAGACCACTCAAACACGTTTTATCTAAGTATAAGTAATATATTTATGAACCCATCAGTTCTCTGCAACGCCCAGAGGTCACCAACTGGATCCAAACTTGGCAGGCGACTTACTGGTACAACATGAGAAAGATCTATTCCGGGCCGATTTCATTAAGGTTAGAGGTGGGAAACCGGTATAGATGCGCTATTTGTATACAATGTCACTGATGCTTCACAAGGTCACTAACTGGAACCAAACGTGACAGGCAGCTCATCTGGGCTTAAACCGAATCTTCTAGCATATTTGCTGGAAATTAGAATGATGTTTAGGCAGTAACACCGGTATGTGTGTGATATTGCCCTCGGATGTTACATCTATGTCATCGTGTCACCAAATGGAACCAATCTTGACAGCAAACTTATCTGGACTTGAACTAAACGTTCTAGTCTATTTGCTGGTAACTCGAATAATTTTTAGGAACCGAATCCGGTATGGATAAGGTATTGACATCGCAGGTCACATCTGGGTCATCGTGGCACCAAATGGAACCAAACTTGCCAGGAAACGTATATGGGCTTAAACTAAAAGTTGTAGTCTATTTTCGGGCAATTCAAATGATTTGTAGACACTAAATCCGGTACGGATAAGGTATTGACTTCGGAGGTCACAGCTAGGCCATTGTGTCACTAAATATGACTAAACTTGACAGGCAACTTATGTGGGCTTAAACTAAAAGTTCTAGACTATTCGCTGGCAATTCGAATGATTTTAAGGCACCAAATCCGGTATGGACAAGATATTGACCTCAGAGGTCACAGCTTGGTCAACGTGTCACTAAATGGAACCAAACTTGACAAGCAGCTTATGTGGGCTTAAAATAAAAGTTCTAGTCTATTTGCGGGCAATTCGAATGATTTTAAGGCACCAAATCCGGTATGGACAAGATATTGACCTCGGAGGTCACAGCTTGGTCATCGTGTCACTAAATGGAACCAAACTTGACAGGCAGCTTAGGTGGGCTTAAAATAAAAGTTCTAGTCTATTTGCGGGCAATTCGAATGATTTTAAGGCACCAAATCCGGTATGGACAAGATATTGACCTCGGAGGTCACAGCTTGGTCATCGTGTCACTAAATGGAACCAAACTTAACAGGCAGCTTATGTGGGCTTAAACTAAAAGTTCTAGTCTATTTGCGGGCAATTCGAATGATTTTAAGGCACCAAATCCGGTATGGACAAGATATTGACCTCGGAGGTCACAGCTTGGTCATCGTGTCACAAACTGGAACCAAACTCGGCACACGTTGAATATATGTCTAACGAAAGCCCTAGTTCTAATCTGGGCCAGTTTCATTAGCGTTTAGAATATGAAACCGGTATCGACGTTCTTTGACCTCTTGAGGTCAGTATCTTGGAAAGTTCATGTCATATCTGGCTGAAATTGTTTTTACACGTTATTTAATTTTTATTCTTGTCATTTTTGAAGTTCTAAATGTTCTAATCGCTAATTTCCACGGTTTGAAATTTTTGGGACCCCTTGAGCCCCCCCTCAGTTTTCGGTAACTTTAACCCGGGATATCTCCGAATCCTGCATTACGATTTCTTTGGGCCAATTATCAAAAATGATCTACTCTTCAAGGTGCACCCTCCAGTAATTTTCTTATCGAGATCAAACAGGGGGCATATTCTCGTAAGGATTGTGCGGTGTCCTTTCGAGGGGTTTATATACCACACCAAAATACCGGAAATACATGTCGTATTATTTTAATCAATCATCAGAAATATTCGGTTTAATATGCAAACACGAAAATTGCAAAAATCTTTATGGAATTTAAGAGGTGAATTTTGAAATAATACAGGTGTATGAGACACATGTGGTACTGTTTTGAATTTTGAAATCTTTGAATTTGAGTTAGTTAAGTACTAAAACATTTGCTATATTTCGTTTAATACCCGCTACTGCATGATAAATACAAACTTTTTAAAGCAAAACTACTGTAATACAAAAACAAAGTTTGCAAGGAAAATGAAAAGTTATGCTAATCAAACCTGAATTCACACAGGTTCATAAAAGCCGACATTGAATTATTTGTATGTACTTCGCTAAGTGTTTTTGCAGTGCTCAAGTTTAACAAGAAGTTTTATAAAGAATTTAGTAATTCAAATACCAAAACAAGTGATTTGAATACTTTCAAACTACTGAATAGCCATTTCGAATATTTACGATACACAAATATAAATTTAGCTTAATTTTCCGATCAAGGATGAGACTCAATATTTTTGTTGATTTTATGATAATCTGTAGGTACTGGTGGTGTTGGCCCCCAAAATCCGCAAATGCATCTTCAGAATGGGATTCACCAAAAGCTTGAAAACTTACAGTACATTTCCATATTGCATGAAAAACTGGAATTACTTGAGAAGAAAATGACCCTGAGCTTCCTCAAGCTTAGCATTGATTTCGAAACTCTGAAACTGGAATCCAACAAGCGATTCTCGGAATTAGACAGAAGCATGGAGGAGCGCGTCGGTCAGGTGTTAAATATTTTATTGAGCAGACAAGCTTCCGTAACAACAACATCTACAGCATCAACACCCACAACAACAACACCTACAACGCGGAAATACCAAACTCCGGAGGAGTACTTGAGTTCTTTAAGTTCGCCAATGATAGGAAGTACTTTTAATCGTAAAACTGTCGAACAACTCGCAGCCGAAATTCCAGACGCTTGGGTCGTTGCCATTGAAATAGGTAAATTGATTTTTTTGTATCAAACATTAAGCTACAGGTTACAATGCGTCGACGACTGTGGTCAATTACATTTGTTGAGTTCCTCCACCTCAAATTTGTTCGAACCCGTACGAATTTAAATATTTCTGAAACTCCATCCTCCATTGTTTTACATTAACGTCATAGATTCTTTCAAAATATTTGTAAAGTTTATTAAAATATGATTTCGGTTGACATGGTCACGGTTTCATTTAACAAAACGCCGCAAGTTCATTAAAATCATGTGTAATTAATACAGTCTACTTATCAAAAAGGAAATTATTCATTCAGGTTTCCTGTAAAAGAAGAACTTAATAGAATGTGTGATCCATCCTACATTTTAAACGTTCTTCCTATTCTTTGAGGAAAACCTCAAGAAGACTCCAAATGACTTAACTGCGGGCAAAATATGAAAATCTTAAAAATATTCTATTCAGAACGGAGTTTTTGTATTGGGTTTGAAAAAAGATGTTCTTCTAAATATGTTCCCGACATTATTTCAAAATTGGGAGAGAAGGAAATTAGTACAATTAATCTTGGCATCTTGTCGCAGGATCAGTACTGGGTCAGATTACAATAATTTTTGTTGTTTGAACATTGGATCCTGCAAGAACTTTATTTATTTTTTGCCAACTCTCCCCCCCCCCTTGTGGACAGTAAAAGACATACAAATTAAATTTTATTTAGGTCTTTTCCAGAAATTGAGGTCGAAACTATCTATATTTTCTATGCCTGTGTATTGCTGCGTTGTAAATTGCAGATAACTTCAATATACAATAAATTTAATATAGAATTCAGGTTTACCTCCCGCTGAACGCTTGATTGGTCGCTTTGGATCAGATATTTTTACTGTACAACCCAATGTTCAAACTTGGCCCTGCACAGGTCGGAATGCATTTTATTTTTGTAAATTGTTGCCCCGATGTCTCCATACGTCGACCCATGATGTTTGGGGAAAATGAATCTGACTTAAATTTACAGGAAGCCAGTGTTTCAAAATATTTGTATCGTGGTCCGATCGTCCACGATAGGATATCATAAGTTCGAATTACATTTAATATTAGCCTCAGATTATTGTTTCTGTCGGTACAAGTAATGGGAATAACCGAACTTGCAATTACAATTATATTTGAAAATGCAAGTAGCAGTAATGCCGTAACTGGTACTTGCTAAAATGGGGCAATTAAATCATGCAAATAACCGAAATTGAACCTGCAATCAGTGCATAAGTTACTTGCAGTTGGTAAGGCAATTGCAAACACATTTGGATGTAATTGCATCGATGAGTACAATTGCAGGTGCAATTGCAATTTGTAATTGCAAGTTAACTGATATACAGTATGAATCGCCAGCGAAGAGGCAAAACGATCTGTGCATTTTTGATTCCTGCCAAGATGATATACATGCTTTTTCACTAAATTGGACAAAGTGTATTAATTAAAATGATCTGAATGCAATGCATAATGAAACAGAGATGCACAAATGAAATAGCCTTTCCTCCAAGCCTTCCAAGTTTAAAAATTAAAATATTGTAAAATTTCATCCTTCAACATATCTTTACAAGAAACCCCTAAACTATTAGTCCAATTTATCTATAATTTTGTGCAAATAGGAAAATTTTGATGCTATTCAAAAATTCACTTTTTGTTAGATTAATTTTCCTCCTCGCCAACGAAATCTTGAATCAACGAAATCACGAACGAAGGAGTCTAACTAAGGCTGACTATATCGTTGGTTTTAAAATTATTGGTTGTGTCGTTATCGGTTTTGAAAAAAATACGAGAACGAGATAGTTTGAAAACGAAAGTCACCAGATTAGGAAATACTCGAGACAAACGAGACAGAACACAAACACGGACTTTTGTTGAAGTATACAATACAATACTGCAATAATCAGAAAATCTGGTAAATACTGTCCAGTTTTACTCAGTTTTATTTTTTATTTTCGAGGCAATCCCAAACGCAAAATCCTTAATTTTGAAAATCCATCATTTATTTTTTTTAGAAATGAGATCCTTGGAAAACATAAAAGGAAGTCTCAAACAATAGAAATAAGTAATTACCAAGAGTTGAAAAAACCCCTTAATTATCCCATTGATGAACCGAAACGCGAATTTTCAGTTTGATCCGGGCTCATAAAAGAATTAATTGTAAGGATATTTTCGGTTAATCAAACGATATGGCTTTTCCCCTCTCGTTGATGCAAAAAGAACGAGGCAAATGAGATTATGCTCTCGATGTCTCGTTGTGCTTACCCCCTACTTCTAACCCATTTAATTTCACGTATGTACATCCCTCGTACTTATACCTCTACTGTCTGTAATCAAATTCAGGTGACGTGCGTGTATCCTTCACGACTTTTACGGTAATATTCGTAGAACGGCTTCTGTTCGGTGCTAATCGGAGAATAAATTTCTTTCAATGATTATTCGGAGATTGATTTCAATTCGGTAAATAATTAGCAAAGTGGCAAGTTGGGGAACGACAATCGTAAAAGGGGGTAAAGTCATCTTGTTTTAAAACGACTTTTTTTATTGTGCTTAGAAATCTTGAATTTTGAAGTTCTCTTTAAACACTTCCTCACTAAGGGTAAGCATACATAGATACCGAGACGAGAATCTCGCTTGTACCTTTCTTTAAGCATCAACGAGAGAGGAGGAGACGTCTCGCTTTATTAAACGAGAATATCTCTTGCAATTAAATCTTCTAAAACCCGTAGCTGAAAATTCAGGCGTTTTGATTTACCAATGGTTCAAGGGATTTTTTCAACTCTTGATTCTAATTCCCGTGTGTTCCATGTATTGCCTACTCTCGGTACTCTCGTATTTTTTTTACCAAACCGATAACACAACAAACGAGAAATTTAATTAGAACGAGATATCCACCCGTATTTCTCACTGTAACCTTTTCAGAGCAACCATTCTAGAGTCACCAATAAATGTATTGAATTATTTTAAAAGGAACAATCGCAAAGGATGGTTGTAATATTTTTAATTTCTAAAAATAAACAAAATACTAGAGAATCCTGACAATACGAAACCCGTCATATTTTTTGCCCAAACTACATATATTTATACAAATCATCTGATGTATAATAAGTTTGAAATTTGAACGATTATATTTTATTATATTTTTCAATGCAGTTAGGAAAAAATATTTTTGAGAATTATAATTTGTACGACATTTGTAAATACTATTAATCCAATTACTTTAATTTTTTGCCAGTGAATTACTTAAGCATACCACTGTCAGATTATCAAATGCATCTTCCTTTTGGTGTGGAACATCAAAGAGCTCTATCGACCATCCCAAGTCAGACTAGAGAAGTTTTTGTGCTCAAAACGTAAGGAAATGGTTTCAAATATTACGTAAATTACTCAAAGCAATAGTAAACTAAATCCAAATAATATAAATCATTTGATTTTCTCACTGGAGTTTCTACTCATACTTGAATAACCAGATTCATACATAATTCCCTATAAAAAGTTTAGAATATTGTGCATCCTTTCCTGGGCCTATTGTCACTAACCATTTTAATTCAATTCCTGTTCCACGTTATTCAAGGGGTGCGCCACACGGAGTAGTAAGGTATCGAGTTGGGGACACTGGATTTTCCCTGCATTTGGGATTCTTTTGGAGTAAATACGCCGTTGGAATTTTGCCAAACAACCTTCCAGTAAACACTATTTGGCCAATTAATAATGGATGCGAGAAGTACAACCACACTGGAACTCCGGATTCCATGAAATGCATCCAAGTAAGTTACATGCATCCGTGTAGATTTAATTACAATTATGCAAAATTTGACGAGATTGTTCAATTTCATGGTTTTTCCCTTTAAATTCCTTCCTAATGTTTTTTTATTAGAGTGATTATAACCAAAATAACACAACGATTGTGTCAATTCACCACTGCATGATTTATGTAAAACTGACTATCCGATCAGTAGCGAAAAACTATAGGCAGTTTTTGAAAATGGAAGTATTCCAGTTCGTCTCTGGTCTCTCATAAATCCTCTCCATCGCAATTCTTTCCACAGTCGGAACCAAGAAGAAAAGAAAATTCAAAACCGTTCCTGTGTTTCCTTATGAAGTTAGCTCTGAGTAAGTATGTTAAGTTATCCTTTCGCATGCATTCGCATGCGCTATTCAAAGAGTTGTCAAAAGACGGATTCAATATTGTCTTCATGACATATTCTTAAGTACAGAGTCAGTTGTGCATGAATTGTATCTAGAAATCAGCTTAGTAAAGAATTATGTTTTAAATGCGAAGCTACAATAGTTGGAAATTTTGTAAAATAATCATTTGGGTGTAATTACATGTAATAAGTAGCAACAAATACCCGATGAGAAATACTGGTACTCAGAACGTCAGATTGATGTTAAGATTTGACGTAACGAGGTCAGTGAGACGACTGAATTTTACGTTTCACCGACGTAAAAATGCACGCGCTAGAGACGTCACCTGGTCCATTCTAGATACGTTAATATAAAGTTGGTCTTCGACCTCCTCGTAACGTCCGCAGTCCACATAGCGTACTGTTTAGATCTGGTTATGACTTCTTGAATATAATTAATATAACTAAATTAAGCACTAGTATAATAGCAGGGTATTTACAATCAATAGTTCAATGTGGTTTTATTCAAGAACGATAAGTAACTGCTTATAGATACAGTCCTACAAACGTTACAGCATTAATAAAATATTAAACATCGGTGCGTTGATCACTAGTATCCCCCAAAGCTGGTGTTGGACCAGTTCCCATTCTTCCTTTAGCGTGCTTAAGCCAATACTTTATGGAATTTTCAATTTCCTGATCGGAACCTGCTCCAGAATTAATCATACGGACTGACCCTGAATATAATAAGAGGCATAACAATTACTGATTTAAATGTGGAACAATCATTCTTGAAACAATTACAACCACTTTTAATTAGCCAACAATGTAAGAAAAAATTTACTTGAAATGAGTTTGAACACATTTTTGAACTGCCCGAATGCCAACTTGGATGGCCGATCTTTGTATTGAGTTCCTCGCCAGTTGTACAGTACCGCAATACGTTCAGTCAGTAATCTGGTCATAATTCTTTCCGTAGAATCCTTAATTCCATTCCCTCCAACTTTGGATATGACAGAAGCCTGAAAACGAAATATGCTAGTTTTTGCTTCAATTGACTACATACTCAGTTACAATATAAAGGATAAATTACTTGTCTGTAATGTAAAATTACCACTCTTTTCAAATCTTCATCACAATTCAATAACGAATCAAATTCAAGCAATGCTTTTTCCGAATTTACAGGCAAATGTTGATCATCCCGAAATTCATCTTCCATATTGTGTGTTAAAGACCCCTTCATTGTTCTTACTTCGAAGGATAATTGATCTAACTTTTCAATCAAAATTTTGACCTTCAAAATTTCGGTTTGAATCCCTGTGATTAATTATTTGAGATACAAAATATAACCAGCCATGCTGTACATATCAACGAGATATAAATTATAAAAATAAAATGGACGTACCAATAGCAACGTCCCGATTAGTTGAAACTGTGGGCGCAGATTTGTCTCGTTTACCGTCATTAGTTTCAAGAACTGTCGTAATTTGCTCTTCGGAATCCAAATAAGCAAAGGTCGCCAATGGTGTCGAAACACTGTCTGAAGGAAGAGGTTCCACAGCCGGAGCAGGTGGAAGATTCGATTGCTTCGTTCTTATCTGATTGGTAGGACTGGAATCAGGACTGCTGGAATTTGATTCTCGTGATTTGGCAGCGGGAATGGGTTTCTTTTTTCTTAACTTTATATTTGCTTCGTCCATCGCAGAATCTAATTCAGAATCATGGATGAATTTGTCTCGCCTTTTGCGTACTTGGTCCAAATTATCTGTAAAAAGTAAATTATGAAGTATTAGCTTTGGTATGTATGACGTCATTATAAATTCAATAAAACTAATAATTTGAAAATATAGGAATATTAATATTGGTCGAAGATCGAATTTGAGGACAGTAACCTGATACGAATTTCACATTGACAGGACAGGACTTCCATTTTGCTCCGGGTGGGGTTGAATTTTTGAAAGCACCAAAATATCTAGCATTCCCTGGCCAATTGCAGGAAGTTTGATCCGTGCTTAGCCAGGAAAAATGAACTATCTCACAAGCTGTAGTCCCCTCATTTGATACATCTTTCACAAATTCCACCAGTGCAAACATCTGAAATAACAGTAAATAATTATTGGGTATGACAAAGAGGGAACACCACTAAATTTGCACCGTTTACAGGAAACAGTTTTTGAATGTTGCTATTATAGGGCAAACATTGCAAAACGGAACTTGTTTTCTCAATTACTTTTATTCCAAGCGTGGATGACGCTATGGGGTAAGTAAATAAATCTGATGTACGTTGAACTTTTACTACTACGAGAATGACAATTTCATCTTTTTTAATTATATTTTTTAATTTGTACACTTCATTTTTGTAAGCGATGAAGCAGTTGTTTCGGTTTAGAGAAAATATTTGTCCTTTTATGTGCACACGTCGATATTGTTTGAAAGTTTGGAATTCCACCGGACAGGGTCCCAATGTGTGTTCGATTTTAAAATCAATTCGATCTGCACGAGGACTTAAATATTCTACGGATTCCCTCTCTTCGATTCGGCGATGCAACTGCTGAAGAGGGTGATGATTCGCTCGTAATGTTCTTTTAAGGGTGCCCAAAAATGATTCAAATGGAAATGAGCTGAAGCTTTCCAAAGGCCCATGTCTCTCACAATCCTTGGCTAAGTGAATCATTGCATGAATGTTAAAAACCGCCTCATTTTGACCGTAAAGCTGGCTAAAATGGCACGCCCATGTTTTTAGTAGAGAATCGGCATATCCGTATTTAGTGCGATCAGAACCTGCCAATATTCGTATAGCAACGCTTACTAACATGAAATTATCGTAAACTGCCTTTTCCAAAACTCCAGAAAGAACCACAGGGCCGGTGTATAAAAGAAACTGTCTGCATTCTGAAGCTTTCCATTTGCTAAAAATTTCGATGTCTCGAGGGTTTCGCTGAAATTCAGTTGGTACTAATGGTACACATGTTTTGAGGCGCTGGGATATTAAGGCAGATTGAGTTGATGGAATTCTGGTTTTCAAGGGACCTTTCATCCATAACCTAATTAAACGCTTCGTGACTCCTATGTAAACCAAATGCATTGGATCCACTGGAATTTGTGTAATCATTCCCACTCCAATTTTTTCCAGTGGCGATTCCTCAGTTTTGTAGGGTACTGAATGATGTTCTTCATACACTCGCTCCAAAAAATTTTGGTCACTTCTCAACATTGCCGTAAACTCAGGAAATGTCATTTTATTGTGCCAAACTCCTTTTGTTATGCACCTTTCACAAGAGTAATACCCGGCGTGTCCTACAACTGATTTAATGAAGGATCTTGCCGGGGCATCCGCGATGAAAACACACTTAGGAAGCATTATTTTAAATACTTCACCAAAATATTCGATACCGTTCTGCAATAATTCTTTCAAATCTGCTGTGAAGTGTTGAAGATATTCTGAAATATATTTTGGTTTAGATTTTCCTACAAATGCTCCAACAACAAATGGGCGACGATCACTTGACTCCAGCAATATAGCAAGAATAGGCCAACACGATGTGCTCGAACTGTTATACAGGGGTAGACCGTCTATATTAAATTGCATTGATATATTTCTATTTTCCAAATTCAGTAGGCCAGGCGACATTCGATTTATAATTCCTTTGGCAATGCCACGGTAGTATAGACTTCCCCCTTGAATGTTTTCGATTGGTGTAATTTCTTCAGTTTTGAGCAATGTTTTTGCTGACTTCGGAATCTCAGGAAAGTGTTCTTGGAGGATTGACAGTAACTTTCCGAGTGCGTTGTGGGTAATATTCTCGGTGAGACTCCACTGACGAAGCTGTGATTTTAATTTTTCAGTCATTGCGTTTTTCGGAGAACCCTCAGCAGCGAATGAATTTTTGTCCGATGAATCCAACGAATATGTGCACTCATTTGAGCCGTGCCCTGCAGGGTTATTGAATGCTTCACTGTGTCCCATTTAGTGATGCCAATGGTCTGGTCTGAGCCAGATTTTATGAAACTGGTCTGGTCCAAAGCGCAGACCAGACCATTGGTCTGGTCCAGTTTTTCGGACCAGACCAGTGGTCTGATCCAGTCATTCGGACCAGACCAGACCAAAGACCATGGTCCGGACCATGGTCCAGAAAACCATTCAGAGCAATTGAATAATCACATTTTATCCAGTCAAATTTTTTTTTATCCTCAGAAATGACATTTTTAATTTGTTCCACAGGATTTCGTTAACTCATAAATTTTTATTTTGCGTACTTTTGGGACCATGGTCCTGTGGTCTGGTCTGGTCTGGTCCTGAAGCTGGACCAATTGTATCTGGTCTGGTCCAAGTGTTAGACCAGACCGGACCAGACCATACAAGTCTAGGACCAGACCGGACCAGACCAATAACGGACCATTATTAATGGTCCGGACCAGACCATTGGCATCCCTAGTCCCATTACACTATCATTATTATTTTCACATTGTACATTCCTATTACCTCCTTCAGAATCACGGCTTCTGCGATATTCGTCATAATTCGGCACAAAATTTATTTCCGTGGGACATTTTGGATTCTCATAATCAGAGCGCCGGTTTTTATTTTTCAATGAATCAATAAATGTATCAATTTCCTTATTAACCCTTCTTCGAATCTGCCCTCCAGTTACATTTTTCCTCGACATTTTTGTCACACTCTCCCTAAAAAACTTATTTCACTTAGAAAATATTTAAATATTTACTCACCTTTTATTACGTCACTACAAAATCTCACAAAGTTATTGCAGTTCCCCAAATACCATGCAGCTTTTTGGTTGCTAAAACGGCTTTCTTAATCCAAGTCAGGTAGTGCTCAGGGAACCAAGGAACCTGCGCATTTCACGACCATTCACATGCGCAAGCCCGAAATTATTGAGCAACTAACGTTCTCCCGACGTCAGTATGACCGTTAATCCGGCGGTCATATCCTGACGTCAAATTCACGTTTATATGGCGAAAATACTACAATAAGTTTTGTATGCAAACATGTCCGGTAAGACTTTGACGTCCAGTCAACATTAGTATTACCAGAGACTGTGGACGTTAGTCATCTTCAGTTACCCAACGCCCGTCAAACGTAAAAAGTTTACCTAGCTTCTCGTTCCGACGTCTTATTGTCCATATGTCCATCTTTGACGTTTCTATGACCAATGTTTTCTCATCGGGTACATACAGTATTTCCCAACAATTCAAACAATTGAGCTAATTATCCAGGCTAATGAACAATTAAGGAAAAATGTAGTGTTTGTGTACACAATTTCATTGAATTTAGTGTCAAGCTAAGAAACAAATTTTAAAATTATTTTAAACTTTGAGGGAGACCTCTGTAATTTATAAATTACAGAAAAAAAAATAAAAAAAATAGAGATAAGTTTCTTTATTGATTACAAACCTGTTTAATTGTGGGGGCTGATCATGATTAAAAGTAATTAATGGTTTCTGATTCAAATCTAACTTGTACTTGTCTTTTTTATAGTCGGTCTACTGTCTACTACTAAGTTGTCAATTTAAATGCTTATGAACCTTTTACTAAAGGCATCTAACATAGACCTTTGAAATGCTTTCTATGAAAAACTTTTAAAGTCAAAATTCATGTTTTCTAAAATAAAAACTACAATTGATTGATTGGATTAAATAATAATTGCCCGAGAATATTATTAAGATCACTGAGAGGTCATATACGAAGCAAATCAGGCGTAGACACTCTTAAGTATTTCTTTAAAAAACATTTGTTTTTCTAAACACAAATATTTTTATTGAAATTTAATTTGCTAATTTTACAGTAATTTTAGGGAATTTTGTAAGGCTTTTGAGCACTACGAAATCCGTTCAGTCTTGGCGGAATTGACCGCAGCAATTTCTTAAATTCATGATTTTCATATTTCATATCGTCCAGTATTTACGAATCATCCAAGCCACACTCGTTTTGGCGTCGTTGTTGGGTTTCTGAATTAGAAGATCCCCGACGTTGAATTTCAAGAACACTCCCAAGTGCTCACACGGATTTAAATCAGTTTTTTTCCAGGTCACTCCGAATTCCCGAAAAGGTAAATTTGTGTAGGAGAATTTTTTGGGTCGTTTTTGCTTTCATGCAGAGGGAATGGTCATGGTGAAAGATGACTTTGCCGGGATTAATGATTTTATCAGGATTCTTCCAGAATTAAATTCCATGCTGCCCAAAGTTAGCGTGATGAATAAAATAGCGTCCGTACGAAGAATAATTACAGCGTCTAAATGAGAGGTTGTGGGCAGAAAATTTCATTCTCTAGAGTTATACCTGTTGATTCTGACGTACAATTACTTTATAAAATCCTTCATGCCTTCTGTATGTATGGACCGATTGCTCTTAAAAAAATATCAATAGATCTGTATTTCTGTACAAAAAACTGTGTCAATTGTACAGCAAGATCTGATCTTAGATAACCTAGATGCCCCAATGGGAATGATCACCCTGCGGATATAAACTAGACAAAAAGAAAGAGTAGGTGGGCCTTTTTCAGTCAAGATTAAATGAAAAAAGTCTTAAATTCGTTTCAGTTAACGGGAAATTTCTTCAAGTGTTGTCCATTTGAAATTGAATTGATATTTTAGAAACTTTAGTTGGAATATTTTTCATATTATGGGAGGTTTTGTCCGACGGCAGCCATTTGGTGCATATTCATGTTAGTACTTTTGTAGTCGAATCAACTTCGAACTTACTATTTCTGAATATGTATAAATTTGTGGTGGCAGGACTTAAGAATGCCTCAAATTCTTAAGTACTGAGACCAGAATTATTTAACTGTGAATGTGTTGTTGTATATTCAAATGAAATATGCTACAATTATTACAAAAGTCTGAAATGTTTTTATGAACGCCAGACCACCAATAAAAATGGCGGCTTCGAAAATTCATGTTTTTCAGTAGTTTTGTCACTTTCACTCCTGAAGGTAAATGCTCCCAACCTTGCTCTTTATTCTTACGGGGCATGCCCACAACTCCCAAAGTCCAGTCCTATATGACAGCTCCCTGGAAAGTATTATAAAGTCTCCTACAAAACAATGTCAAAAGCAGTTGTGGACTTGGAAGGGAGAAAAAGGATATAAAACAACCGGGGAGCAATCTTGCATTGGTTTCCCCGAGAAATCGCGTCGAATTTTATAATACTGATTTATTGGGAACAGAGCTAGTCATGGGAGCGGGTGACACTCGGGTGTTTGGGACTGGGAGCGGGAACACGAACGAAATGGGTACACATATTTTGTTCTCGACATTTTTGGGAATGGTTTGAGTACGAGCAATTTTGGACCCGAATTTTGGGGCATAATAGGCATTTCAAGCTGGGAGGGAAAAAACCTGCAGGGCATTTTCAATCCACATACCCTATAAATGTAGTAGACATTCAAATCACTAAACAAATTTTTGAATTGTGTTATTCTTCAAGTGTCTGAACCGTGCCACCTGCAAACTCAATTTGCCAATCAACGACAGGTAACTTCTGTCCGTCATACTTTTTCCATAAAACATCCGAAATACGAAATACGGCACGCGAAAGATAAAAATCCCAAAACAAAACGTTCTAATAATTACGTACAATTCATAATTTTTATTACAAAGGGTTTTTGACTCAATTTCCCTTCAAGATTTCATTCTGTCATGTGACTTATTCCTAATGAACTATGGGTAAAGCAAAATGGACATGTGGTAAGTAATTTGTCTTGTGTGAATAATCACTGGACATTTAACAGCTTCTGATATAGTTACACTATATAGATTCTGCTATGATTTATATTGTTCAGGGTACACCTTGAATGTGACCTCACTTTCAATGTCATCTAATATTGCTATCTAATGAAGAATGGGAAATGATTTGTATGGCCTGGGTTGTAGTAAGGAATCGTTTTTGCCTATACCAACGAAGTATTTACAGTCACCTCTTTATTTATTTTTTTAACAACTAATTTTAAAACCTCAAAAAATTTCTTGTAGTATGTACATACAATAATCAACGCCATCAACGGGTTGTAAGGACTAACACCAAATCGACCACTAATCTGCAAACAACATACATATGTATATACTTAATTACATATATCAAAAACTTGGAATAGATTACCAATTTCAATATTAAACCCCAAAGAATCTTTTTACATGCATTTGGAGACACGCCTTAGAAAATAGTAGGTGACAGAACTTACACATCCATTGTTCATTATGAAGATACGAAAATGCTGGCCATACCTACAGAAGAATCACTTCAATAACCATGAAAATCATCAAAATC
Source organism: Allacma fusca (assembly GCA_947179485.1). NCBI lineage: Eukaryota > Metazoa > Arthropoda > Collembola > Symphypleona > Sminthuridae > Allacma > Allacma fusca. Next base: position 67,316,999 of record OX359246.1, read on the forward strand.
TATCCATGTCAACCTACAGAATTGATCCAATTTAGTACCAATGATTTATTAGGAGCTAATGCAATAGCTATTCTTAAATATGCATTAATTTTAAATGCTTGCGGCCCTCCAGATAATACATTATTCCGTCACCTAGCAATGGGACTGTTCTGGTCCGTTCTAGTCTGTTCCATGGTCTGTTCCGGTCTGTTCCCTGGTTACAAAAGGACCAAATGTATCTGGTCTAAGAACCTTGATAGACCAATTAAACCTGGTACAGCTCAAAGAACAGACCAGAATGTTTGGTCCTTTCTTTGGCCCGGACCATTTGGAACGTTCCAGCAAACATTTCAAATGGTCGGACCAGATTCGATAGATGACCATTTATGTATTTCTAGTTCCCGCGAATAAAATAACATTGCTAGATTGTACAGCATGATACGACCAAGAGATGATACAATACATCTGGATGAAAAACAGGAGAGTTCTCATTCAACCATAGATGTGCGTTTTTCTCTCCCTCTGCCTCTTTGTGCGAGGGATGGAATATAGCCTACTCGCACTCTCCCTCGTCATCAATCGAGCGACATGTTACGGGTTGTCCTCGTCCTCGCCCTCGTGAGGGGCTACTTTTAAAATACACCCCTCTCCCTCGCAATCATGAGGGCCACTGACACTGACAGCGTTCAAAACTAATTTTAAAAAATTGTTGTTGAAATAAACTACTGTATTCAAAATAGTGCCCTTTATTGGTGCAGGTTTTACCCAGGTATTTGGGCACAGGTGCATATTTGGTTTCGTGGTTGACATAATTGTAAAAAGTATAAAAAACTTGAAAAATTGACAATGTTTTTTCGATTTTGTCCTGCAAATAACGTAAAAAAAAGTTTAAACTTCTAATTCATCGGTAAAAAGTGCCTATCTTCCTTATATTTTAATTGTCGGCAAAATGGAAACAGTTCTGTGGTCAAACTACGATATTCTGCTATAAAACACATTTTTGTCGGTTTTTGACAACAAATCTTCATTATAATCTATATTCAGTAGCTCAGAAAATGACTATTATTGATCAAAACTGTTTTCTACGTCTCCAGCAGGGACGGGAATTCGAATTGGAATCGGAACTGGAATCGGAATTATATTCAAAAAGTTCGGGTATCCGAATCGATATTGGAATTGGAAAAATATTCACAAAGGTATTTGTATTCAAAATCGGATTCGAATAAAAACAAGGGTATTCGATTTGTTATTCGAATATTTTTTTATGAATTCCGATTCCAATAAAGTATCGTTTTATTGGGTTTTATATTGCCACGTGCGAGAAAAAGTTCATGGGAAGGATTTTTTGAAAGGCAAAGATCCGAACGGTTGGTAAACGAAAAGTGTATGCTTGTTAATGGACAGTGTGTTGAAGCCCGTTTTTGCAAAAATTCCTGCAAACAGGATGAGATAGCTGCATAGTCTCGGTCTTACAGGGCCGTTAACCACTATTAACAATAAGTTAATCAAGTTTCTCACTTCTTAAATCCTGCTCTCAAGTACATTCTAGTTACGATGTGTTATCAAACAAATCGATTTACAAATACTGTTAGAAGGAACTTATCGGAAAAGTAGTTAGACAGGTTAACACAATTCCTCCGATTTTTTAGAAATGTTATTTGATCACTCCTTGCTTTTCCAGTTACTCAAATTTCAGCTGATCGTGTGTTTTCTGTGCTCAAGTTTATAATAAATGATTTTCGTGGTAACTTTGCTTTGAAAAAACTTAATGTGTTATGTATCGCTTATATTTTTGGAATTAAATTGTTCTTTTGAATAAATGCCCATTTTTTGTAAGAATATCCGAAAAGTATTTGAATCGGAATCCAAATTCAGGAAGTATTCAAATATATTGGAATCCGTATCGGAATTCAAATTTGTAAGTATTTTTAAAAATAATTGAAATCGAAATTAGAAAGTATTCGAATCCACATTTAAATCCGTATTTTTCCGATATCCCGTCCCTGGTCTCCAGTTAACAAAGATTAGTCACAAGTAGGTTCCATAACATCAGACCAGTAATATTCAATATTACTGGTCTGATAACAGCATTAATCAAATATAAAGCGCAGGTAGAGCCCTTGTTTACAAATGGCCATGTCTCCCCGACATCCCAAATTTAAATTGGAGTTTAATATGAGAAATTCTAACGTAAACAAGAGGACATTTTACTGTTGCCATAAGCCATTTACCTACGACGTTATGAAGCTGGGCTTGCTACAGAACAGTATATGTATGATTTTCGCATAATGATTAAGGTAAGAGAAGGTCATGAGGGCTTACATGTGTACTCTGCCTCCCCCTCTTTCGTTCACATCCTATTCATAGGTCCTCTCCCTCATGTTCATGAGGGCGCCCAAAATCAACCTGTACTCGCCATCACCCTCGCAGTTTGTGAGGGCGAGGACGAGGGAGAGGGCGAGGCATCCCTCAATCCCTCGTGAGGGTGCCTATGTATGCATTCAACGTACCGTGGAGAACATTCTTGCCTCCTCAAGCATTCATTCTTCCCGCGAGACGTTAATATTTAGTATTGGTTAGCAGAGCTGTCCAAAATACATGCTCCCCAAATACAAATTACAAAACACTAAATACATTCTTCAGGCGTCGAAAATACAAACTACAAAATACAAAATACATTCCTCAGGCGTCGAAAATACAAACTACGAAATACAAAATACATTCTTCAGGCGACGAAAATACAAACTACAAAATACATACTCAAAACGTAGAAAATACAAACTACAAAATACAAAATACATACTCAAAACGTAGAAAATACAAACTACAAAATACAAAATACATACTTGAAACGTAGAACATCCAAAATCTTGAATTTAGCTTGATGGGATGTTAAAACGATTGAATTTCGTTTTACTTCATTGATGTGATTGGTTTTTGGCATAAACGGAAATTTCAAACCCAAAGAAAGTGTGCCAACAAAAAACACAAGTAGCTTATATAGCGAACAAAATACAAACTACAAAATACATTGCTTACTTTTCTTAAGTAACACAAAATACAAACTACAAAATACATTGCTTCGTAAGACAAAATACAAACTACAAAATACAATGCTTCGCAAGACAAAATACAAACTACAAAATACAAAATACATATCTAGCCACTAAAATACAAAATACAAAAATGTATTTGAAATACGTATTTGAAATACATATTTGAAATACATGTATTTAAAATACATGTATTTAAAATACCATGTATTTTGGACAGCTCTGTTGGTTAGTAAGAAAGAGATTTGTGAAATCTCCTGATGTAAAAATACAAATTGCAGTGCTACATTCATTATCATTTTGCTGACAATTTTACATTTCGTTTCAAATAATCAAATAAATTATTCGAAACATTTTCTAAATTGTCAAATGCTTTTATGTTGTGATCGTGTTACGAACCTATTCGGTCCAATTGGTCTGGTATGTTCTGTTCCGGTCTGGTCCGATTTATTTTGAGGAACAGAAAATATGCTCCTGTTCCAGCAATTTGTAGGACCAGATGGTTCCGGTCCTACAGTCTAAAAGACCTTATGGTCCTGGTCCTACACTGAGAACAGATAAAATGGTCCGTCCAGGCTCAAAGGACCAGACCATTCCAAGAAATCCTGGAACATTCCGGAACAGTTCCACTCCTAACGCCACCCCCAAATGTTTTACCTGTTGTTGTAATCTCATTTCAGTTTGTATTAAGTGCCCGGCACGCCCGACCTTGGAAATCATCCAAAGAAGAAACGGGGTTCTATTTGTACTTGTTCATTCTAAGGACATATACATACATAGTTCCGAAGGTAAACGAATGGGAAACTTTCAATACTTTGCTGCTATCTCAGGACAAGGAACGGAAAAACTAACGGATGTCCCTATCTGTTTGCTGTACACATATTATTCTACTGGCATGTATACTATGAGATAAGGACCATCACCTTGCATTACTAAACTTAAATTTTCATGTTAGATAATAGAATTGACAGTATAGTAAAATGGCTCACGCTGATTCCAACCGTGAATAGATAACCCGAAAGCATTGACCTGATATCCGTAACGAATAAATGGACGTATGTATTAATTGCACCAACCATTCAAAGGGGTAAGTATTTCTATGGGAAATTAGAATCAACCGTGTATTTAGTCCAGTTTTGAGCCCACTACTCAAACAACTATAAATTATCATTTCTTGCTTAATCAGCACCATGGCCTGTAGTACAGATAGTATATGACAGAGCGGAAAAAATCATTTTCGCAAAAGTTGCTTCATTTAACTCCTATCTCTTGTCAGCTCCACTGATAAGGGCAATAAATTGCAAATTAACAAGCATTATTTCTGGGAATTCAAAATATTTAGATTGTAAACCCTCTGGCCCGATCGATTAGAACGTGTATATCAATGTCTGATAAAATCCGATATTACAATAAAATGCAGTTTATTCTTCCTTGCAGAAGCCGGCCTTAACATCATGGATGATCCGGTCTATTCGAACATGAATTTTACCCCTTCTATAGGAGCATCCTCACAAGCCGGAAAAATAGGGAATTAGAGCGGTGAGATTTTATATGGCCGAAAATGAACTTGCTGTTCAATGGGAAATATTTTTGTGTCTATTTAGAGTCAATGCTTTTCAAACGGGGGCGTCGTCCCTTATATCAAACATATCAAGACTACGGAAATATCCGCACACGTTTTTAGATTCTCACTCATTGTCAGTATTGTAATAATCATTGTGAAATCCTTCACTGCCACACATAGTATGTACATACATAATGTGTATACATACATATATTAGAATTTTTGCCCGTGCCATGCAATGAGATGAGTCAATCCTTATACTGTAAGTGAGGTTGAGCTCAAATCATGAGTTACAAAACACTTGCTTGTAATAAATTACAGTCATTACCACTGGATGTATATAATAATTATGCATTGGGCAATGGTTCCGATGAGTTTTGAAATTGAAGCAAGCCAACTGCTGACACTTGGGAGGGATGAGGGACACACATCACACGGTCAATTATCTAATCAAATGTCCAAATGAGACTCTCGGGAAAATGTACTTGAGAGAACAATAATTATTAGAATGATGTATAGTAGTAACAAGGGCTACAAAATCCGCACGTGATTGTACTAACTGCCCCAATTGAAATCGTATTTCTTATTTTTTATAAGCCCTCAAGTGTGTGTGTGTGTCCGACTCATCCCTCTGTGCTCATATACATATGTATGTATCTCTCCATACACTTACACACACATTATTATCTATGAAAGAAATAGAACAGAGATTATTGCTACAAGTATTAATTATGGACGCTGGGGAAAATAAAACGATTGTGCGAAGGTAATGGCCACAGCCTCGAGGCAAGGTCACCTAATTATAATTAATTAAGTGTAACGGATCCGCATCTTCGAGGCTCTTCAAGCTCTCATTAATCCAGGCCTATGCATTTATATGCAATTCCCTACGTTATTATATGCATTTCCCCTGCTTACTTAAATACTCTTAATGCGTATCTAAACAGAGATTAGGAGAAGCATACAAAAACATATTATTATAGTCTTGAAGCCCGTCCAGCTTATGTTTGTTGAAGATGATACGGAAATATGCTCTTACAATATTTAACAAGTTCAGTATATATTTGACTATAAATATAAGGAGTTTGAGTTTGAGCTAGCTACTTGATTTATTATAGGTCAAGTGAGGGACTGGGGAATTCTCTCCGACGCATATGATTTGGTTGGTCCTGAACTATCAGAATAATTGTAATCATGGTTAAAAAAAACATGGAAGGTAAACATCGTCTCTCAATTCCCTCAATCATCATGTACTTACAGTCTATATGTAACTTGATGCAATACATAATAATACCCCTTGCCTTTGCTCCCCTATACATGCACGGATCTATGAATTGAATCACTTGAAAATTGTTAGATAATGGTAACTCAACTGGCTCCTTTATCCCCAACATGGTCAATCATGTGTTCATACTTGATTCAAGTGTGGGTTCCTTAGTGTCCATGCTCAAATCCTTCATTGGAGTAACGTGTGGATTTTTTTGTAAAAAGTAGGATCCAATAGTGACATCATTCTGGAATGCAAACGCTATACTGACCCATTAGTAAATTTAGGGTAATTATTATTGTTGGTGCGGGGAAATATTATTTCTTCAAGGGAGAAACAAAAGAGTTGGAATTGTTTTTTTCTTTTAAAAAAAAGCATTTACAAAATGGGCAACACAAAATTAAATGAGCACAGTGATGGGGAGGACGTTGGGGATCCTTTCCTGAACCCTGCCCTGGCAGCAGCGCAGAAATCCAGAAGTTCACAGGGCAATGGCCATTTGGAAGAAAATACTCAGTCCAGAGATGACATGGATGAAAATACTCGTTGCGGATTTGGCTGCTATAGTCCGGAATGGATCCAGAGATTTGCTAGTAAAAAGGCCTTCATTGTCATCTTTTCTTTACTGGCCGTTATCCAAGGGATGACTTGGGCTTACAACGTTGCAACTATCACAACTCTCGAGAAGCGATTCAAAATCAGCTCAAGAACTATCGGTGAATTTTTAAATTCATAAAGGACTTCAAATTTTTGAATTTGTGCTCTTGTAGAGCTTGAATTCGGAGGGAAAAACCTGGAGGAAATCTCGTTATAAGGGATTAAAGAGAAGGATCCAAGATTTCCATCTCCTATAAAAACTGCTGTATTTTGTTTTAAAAAATGTGTGCTTCCATGGATGACGACAACACATGTCTCGTAGAATTTATTCCTTGCGAACGGATCCCTTGTAACGAGATTTTACTGCTTCCTCACTTTTGCCCAATTTCTATTTTATGAGGCTGTGCAATTGTAACATTTCTCCTGGTTTTTTCCCATAGGAATCGTTCTGACGGGGAATGAGTTGAGTCAGGTTTTATTTTCCATAATATTGGCCTACTATGGAGGTCGCGGGCATAGACCAAGGTAAATTCTCCCTACAAATTCAAATTCCTCAAATTTCAAAATATAGTTCCAGGGCTTTGGAATTTACGCTGAGATCTAGGGAATTGTGGGTAAACCTTATGTGATTTGTTCCCTATGGATTTTAGATGGATTGCAGCTGGCGTACTCTTTTCTGCCCTGTCTTGTTTCGTCCTGGCCTCTCCACATGTCTTCTATGGCTCGGGAACGGACGCTCTGAGTCTCACAGAAGAATATGCAAACATTAACGATGGGGTGTCTGCCAAAAATTCCTCCTTTTTACTAAAAAACGACACGCTCAGTGAAGCAAATGGTAAAAAAACCTGATTGTATATTCCACTTATGGGGATCGTCGGCTCAATTTACAAAAATAACTCTCGCTCAGATGTCTCAGAATTTTTTGAAAGGAAGTACATATTTCCGGGATGGAAGATATCTTTGAGGAAGACTTTGATAAATTAAGCCGGCTTTAATAATTGGTGTCAAATCCACATTTGAACTGTCATACATATGCTTCGTACTGATGATCCTCATGCTGCTTCCAAAGGATAATTGTGATGTTTTTTAATAATTTGTAGTGTTGAAACGGAGCAAGGTCCAGCTTTGTAATCGAGAGGCATCCTTAAGGGACAACAGTATTGACAGTTGTCACAGCGGAGATGTGTCCATTGTCCCACTGGTTCTTATTTTCATATCCCAATTTGTATCCGGGATCGGCGTCCTGCTCTTCTTCTCCTTAGGAGGACCTTACTTGGATGATAACATGGACAAAACCAAATCTCCTATGATGTTCGGTCAGCAACTCCCACTCACAATCAGTCACATTACATACGTGTACAAGCTGTCCCATTTCTTTTTTCTCATCCTCTATAATAGCCCATATAAGGGAAAGTGGCGCAAAATATGTGATTCACCAATTTTGGAGAAAGTTCTTGTCCAGGTTTTTCAAAATTTGCTTCCTTGATTCAGGTCAAAATTTAAGGTCACAGTCGGACATATGAATATGAATGCTCATAATCCTTTTAGGATTACTGGGATTCCAAATTCTATTTGTTCGCAGACAAAATGCTCTCCGAAATTTCTTTTGTTCCTTGATATTGTACGAGCTATTCGGGGAACTCTGACAAGGGTCCCTCGTTCTGAGTTCTGGAAATGCCAAGCAGTTGTTTTTATTTATATTTGTCCCCATATTTATTTTGACCTAGGTCAAGTCAACAATTGTTGAAAAGACTGGGAAAGTATTTCCTTTAAAATTGGGGGATTCATTTATTTTGTGTCGGAGCGAGGTATAGAATAAATAGGATATGGGACGTCCTGTGTATATGATATTAAACAATGACATGATGAATGCAGATATCTATAATTAATTCAAAAAATGAGAATTGGAATACAAATTACATTCAGCACAAAGCTGTACAAAATATTCCGGTTGATGTATAACCTGTGACCTTTGTAACCAGGAGTGACGATGGCCCTTCGCTTGGTTGGACCAACGCTCGGATTCCTACTTGCTGGGACTTGCCTAAAATATTACATCAATCCAACACTTACTCCCTACATTAACATTCAAGGTATGAATTTAACATTCGTTTAATTTTTTTGAAACTGTATTAAATGATGACCGGAGAAATGCTAATGATTGTAAAAAATGGGTTTCAGATCCTCGCTGGATTGGAGCATGGTGGCTAGGTAAGTGGAAATTTATGATGTTAATTTCAATAATAATTATTATTCCATTGCAATTTATTCTTTAAATTGTGAAACTTCAGGACAGTAACTGTTTTATTTATTTTTACAGGTTGGGTCATTTTGGGAACCCTCATGACCTTGACTTCTTTCCTAATAGCGCTCTTTCCTCGGGAGCTACCAAGGTAAATATAATAAGGCCCATGAATCCCAAATGATCGGATGCGATATTAATCCAATTTTACTTTTTAAAGATATTTCATTCATTCATTTGGTTCCCTCAAATATTTTCTCCGAAATATTCTTCCTTTTGAAATCTAATGTATAATAATTATAATTTTCCAGAGCGGCTGTGAGAAATAAACTGAGAGCAAATATGTCCGCAACGGATAAACTGTCAAGATCAGGCTCGATATCGGTATTAACAGCCGAAGCCGCTGTCGAAGCACCTGTTCCAAAACTCTCAGGTTTGTCTAATTATTGTATAATAATTACTCTTAGTTTCACCCAATTCATGAATTACTTCCTGGAAGAAAGTATGTATAAACCTCTTGTTTTTTCTTTAGAAATGCCCAAAGCTGTCAAGAAACTCATCACAAATAAAATAAACATCTTTAACAACCTCTCCGCCGTCTTTTACCTCTTCTCGTCAATTGGTACGTTGAAGTCTATACTGAATATAATTTGAAGGATTCCTGAATCATGTTCTTACGTAATTATATTTAAGTAGATACTTATTTATAACAATTATTCGATAATTTCTCAAAGATTTGTCCATGAGAGCCATCGATAGATCTAAGAGAACTGATTGTGAGCCTTCTATTTTTTCTCCGATGCAGGTTACTGGAGCTACAGTCCCAAATATATGGAAACAATTTTTAGGCAAACCGCTGTAAACGCTGCGGTTGTGTCAGGTGAATCAAACTTTCTGTCCCTTATTAATTTGAATGAGCACGTTCGTAATTTTTAAGCACACGGGAAATTATTCGGGATGGTTTAAGTTTCTCAAGTGGAGACCAAAAATAGTAATGTCATTTGTTGGTCGAATCAACTCAGGTCAAGGATAGATTTCCCGTGTATATTTTTTTATCATGTAGATATCTAAATATACATAAACGGTTTCATAATTTTAAATTAAAATTTCAGGAGTTGTAAGCATTTTGTTTCAGTCCGTGGGTCTAATTCTGAGCGGATTTCTTATATCAAAATTCCAACCCAGCGCAAGGATGTTGGCAGGTATGGATGCTTTTTGTGTCTTTCCAATTAGTTATAGGAAAATCGGAAATACGGTATTAAAAATTAAAATACATATTACAGAATTTCAATGTCGCCAATGATATTACAAGTAGCTGATTACATCTAATTTTTTTGTTGCTTTCAAAAAAAAGGGTCAGAAGTTATCATGTCAAGTTTACATTGTAAGATAATGATTAATTGCTTCCATATCATAGTAAGCTGACAGGAGTGATTGATTTTTGTAGGTTGGAATGTATTCATCGGTTTCTTGTACGTCGTGGTGAAGGCCTCCTTCACACAGATGGGCTGCGATCAGGGAGATATATTTTTCGGAGCTCATTCCACGGAAAATGATGGCCTACGGAATTTGACAGCGGAGTGTAATGTGGACTGTAACTGCAAGGTGAACAAAATGTTCCCCGTCTGTTACAAAGAGACGAATACAATGTACTACTCAGCCTGTCATGCTGGCTGCTCTTACCATGTCAATGGAACTATTTCGAACTGCTCCTGCCTCCCCAGCCCCTCCAGTGAGCTTAAAATGGGAACTTGCTCCGAGAACTGCTGGAACATGTTCTTAGTTTTTCTAGGGGTTAGTGCTGTCATCAAGTTGATTGATAGCAGTGGGAGGATTGGGAACATGCTCGTAAGCTACCGGTAATATTTTGAGCCATTCTATAATCAAAAAAACTTTTGATGAATTATTTGAGGCTTTGCAAAACTTTCGATGTTCACAATGGAGAGAGAAGGATTTCAAGTTTGGTTTCCACTCTACCCTCGTGTATGTGTACAATTTAAGTAATTATTCCTTCCAGGTGTATCAATCCTGAGGATAAGAGCTTGGCCATTGGTTTCAGTATTTTTTTGGTGTCTATTCTGGCTATGCTGCCGGCTCCAATTCTGTTTGGTGCAATTATTGGTAAGACTATGTTCAAATTGTATTGAAACTGTGTCATCAAATATACTTTTCACCGCTCAATCAACAACGATTTATGGGGCTAAATTTTATAAAAATAATTCAGCAATAATTTAAAAACGAAAATTATAATGTAACTGTGACAGATTCCGTATGCCTGGTCTGGGGGACGAAATGTGGGCAGCGGGGCAATTGCTGGTTGTATGATGGAGAGCGATTACGTTACGCATTTAATTTAACAGCTGCAGGTATTTACTTATAATTTAAAAAAAATTAAACTTGTAAAAGTTTTACTCTTACAATTAGAAGAATCAGATTGTAATATAATGTCAAGTTAATTTTTTTGATACATTAATCATGCCTTAAAAATTGTCAATAGCCTTCACTTGCGTAGGGGCAATATTCGATTGCTTGGTTTGGTACTACGTCAAGGATTTGGATTTGTACGATGAGGATAAAAATGTGATAGCGAGGAAGAAAAAGGAACTGGAGGAAGCCCAAACTAAATAGTGTATCCTAATTACATTTAATATTATATCCAGCATAAGTTCCTTGTCATGCATAAGTTACCTCCAAGTTATTTATAAACCATGTCTTTGCAATTGTGTTGCAAAATGTCAGAAGCAAAGATTACAATGTTTTGCTAGCAGCTGTAAATTGTACAAAATAATATCAATAAATATGTTGCTGCTAGTGAGTACGTATATTCAAGAGACTACTTACGTACACTATTTATTTGGAAGATAAAAGACATCATAACGGAGGATGTGTTTACATTTCCTTGTATATATTATTTACATAGATACATGAACGAAGATTTTAATTACACTGAAGTACGTTGCACACTGTGCATGATTCATGTGCACTCTGACATGAACATTTTTTCTGTACTAGACTTCCGCGAGCAAATTAACTCGAAGTGAGCTACACACATAGTACATGTACCCGTGCATTTAATGCATTTTAATTTTTAGATTTTTATCACGAGGACAGTTGCTAAATAAGTATGTGGAGGATGTACCATCAATAAGATTTCACAACAAAAATTCATTAAGAAACATTTTCCAAAGTCAACTAAAAGAGATAATTGTGACATGCGGAAAAAGGAATGTATAAATCAGGGGTGGAGTCATAAACAAAATTTTACCCTGGTCCTTAGCCCTTAAATAAATGGGTGGGCCTCACATGGTAAATTGATACTAGAACTTAAAATTTAATAGGCTTAAAATAAATACCAAAATCCTTTCATATTTCAATGGGGTTTTTTAATAGGTCCTAGATGATCTTCCTTGCAAGCCAGTTGTCCCAAGGTATTTTATTGCTACCAGATATTTTGCATATTTTAAAGAGTCTCAAATTTAAAATTCGAATTGTGTTTAAACTCGAATTTAAACTCAAATGGAGTTTAAGCAGGGTTTCTACTTTACCGATTATTTAGAACTTTTAAAGGCTAGGTTTCCAGAGTACGTTCGCATTTGAAAAATTGCTTCTCTCCCGACCGGTCACAGTACAACTCAAGTGGGGGGACAAAGCTCCAAGAACTTTTTGCGTACGGATGTATGCACATAAATGGCCAGGGGACCCCACGCTTCTAGACCACATAAACGAATAACCAATGAACGTACAATACCGACTACCCCCATGTATTCTTGCAGGTTTTCTAAAATTTGTTTCCGTGACTTTGGCACGATTACATTGAAAATCTTTAAAATAGACAAAGGTCGGGTTTCATTTAAATCTTTGAAATTCTAAACAATGCATTACTTATTCTACATTTTTTAAAGCGTATGTGTTTCGTAGAAGGTTTCGCAGACTTTTGTAAGGTACATTGGTAGGCCTGTAAGATGGGAATTTTTGCACTGCACGAAATAAATTCCGTTAAGTGTTGAAATTAATGTACAAATTTAGGACTATCTTATTATTTTACACGAGAACGGAAGGTCTGGACGCTGTAAAAAGTTTCAAAATTATCAGTCTAGTGGATAATTGAATGAAAGGGAAATCTTTCATAAAGGACTTCTGCTTTTGCAGCATTATTTATGCGCTGAAATTGTCTCGGTCCCAGGAACTTGGAAGTCTCACCCAAAACAAAAGTACAGTGTAGAGAGAAACACGTATCATATCCAGTCCATTCTTTGGACCATTAGAACTTTCTCCAGTAGTTTGTCCGTAACAAAAATTATATAAATAAGTTGAGAAATACTGTACAGGAAGGGCGTAGAGAACATATGTATGTATATGTTGAGCTATTTTGACAAGTAAATGTAAGCTTATATATACATATGTGCTCCCAATATAGGAAGGGTGTAGGATTGGGTGATCCATTCGGCCGTTAAAACGTAGGCATATACATATGTATATATATAGGCTTGGTCGAAATTTTAAATGTAGGAAGGATATACGATAAACTGATTCATTTGGGCACCTCCAATATATAACGTCACTGTAATTTAGCATTACATCAGTAAATCAATGCAGTCCGAATTAACTCAACTTGAAGATTGATTCCTGTTTTTTTATTGTATTGTAACCTCAGGTCCTGAGTCAATTCATTAAAATCAATCTTCTTTTCTGTCACTTCCTTCAAAACATTTTCACGTCCACTTGTCAAAGTGTAGTGACAAAAACACAATGAGCCAATTCAATAAAAATTGCTTTCATTCCCTTACAATACCAACAATAGCTCTGACTTCCATGAGGCTATACGCTGACATAAACTAAGAGTGTAATTAATTATAGGAGGTAGATATTTTTAGTCCTATGATGACAAAATATTTACAACTTTCAAAAGAAATCGAAGACTTTGGAAACTTCGTTCCACTTTTGTTGTTAGACATATCTACATATAACGCCAAATGTACAACTGCTTTATTAACATATGTGTTTCATTGTCAATGTCCCAAAGTCTTTGCATCTAAAATCGTCCATAATTTTTAAGGCTATATTAAAAGAACAGTTGAAATTTTGCTTTCATAACGATGGAGCTAAATAACTTCAGCGGCAAGTAAATACATGAATAGTTCAAGGTTCAGGCTGCTAATTAGTACATACTGTTACACCCCAAGGTGTGAGATAACCGTTTGTTGATCCTTAAGTGTCAAAACATGTCTGTATATTACAAAATGCAGAACGTCGGAATGTGTGGTCATCAGGGAAGTAAGCACTAATGAAGATAATGCATGTCTGTATTGACAATTCCCTATAATCTGAAAGTCTGAAATGTCACCTAGAGTTGTCGTAATCTTACAGTGAGATAAAAGATTATCCCCTGTGTATCCCAGTGCTTGTCCATATCTAAATATTCGAAATAAATTACTTTTGAACGAGGGAAGCATTACTTTTATATCAGTACCTTGAGATGATTTGGAGTTCCATATACTACAGAAATTTCTCATTAAGAGATTTGTTTTTAAATTTGGGTCGTACCAATCTTCAGCAGATTATTCAATGGACATTACAATGGAATCGCTCCATAAGGGCCATCCTAGGAGGAGTAAGACTCTTATAAATAATGGGATGCTTTTACTATAATCCTCTGAACAGAACTCATTTCCGTCTTGACTCATCCTCAGCAACAAGTCATTCCCCCGGAGTCGAATTTCTTGGACTTCCAATTTGGGAAAGTGTTCTGCCGAGGGGACTTCGTGTTTGAACCTCTTCGTTAATTATTATATTTTCGTGGAACAAATTCTTGAAGATCTTCATCATCTTTAGACAATTTCTGCCTGCATAAATATCATTCCAACTCTTCCAGGTAGGAAGTTTCCTTCATATCTATACTTACAACTTCCTGTAATTTTATATGTAGAATCTCCTCCAAACTTGTGTCACGAACTTGTCCACAATTCGCAATGTAGAGAGTTATCAAATATTCCCCTGCAAAGCTCGCGACATTTTCTATAAGACAGCGTCACAATACTGTATTGTCCGAACAAAATTTTCTGCGAGAATCAAAAAATGAAGGAATTGAGTTTCTAAAAAAACCGCCTTGGTTTGACGTTTATTCAACGTGAAATCTCAAATTTTAACCAAAATCAATGAAGTAAATTTTAGAAAATCTGGAAAAACAATTTGGAACAAGCTCAGGGGGAATCAAATATTTTGATTTATGAGTCACTCCCTTATGCGAGCTAGAGGGGGAACACAATCATGTTCGCACCCTGTATAAATTCATATTGGTGTTTGGCCAACATGTTTATTTCGTATTTCCCACCACGAGCTTAAATGAAGATTTAATTATCTTTCTCCAACTATCCACTAAACGTTTCATGGAATCACGAGATTGTTTTTCGTGTTGATGTAATTCATGCGCTAGAGAAGTCAACACCTGACATGATGAAAAATATACCCGTTGGCCCAACTGTATCTTCTATTCTGATTTGGCTTAAACTAGAAGGAAATATTTTAGAGATACACCAGGATATTTACAAATCTTAGGCACAGTGGAGGGATGGGGTTTCAGAAACCGTCCATGATATTTGACTGTCATTTTTGTAGTACCTACATACAAGGATGGGAATCGGTATTGGAATCGGAATCGGAATTATATTCGAAAATTTGAGGATTTTAATTCATATTGGAATTCCAAATAATTCCCAGGAAGTATTTTAATTCAAAATCGCATTCAAAAAAATTTGTAGAATCGGAATTGGTATTCAAATATTTTTTACTGAATTCCGATTAAAATAAAGTATTGTTTTCAAAGGTATATTTCATCAAGTGTACATACTTAAATATAAATTTAAAATTGTCGCAATTTTTTACTTACGACGTAAAGTTAATCAAAGAGCATTGGCGAACGTTTTCTTCATCTGAAATGAACATGCTTCCACATTCTACGTAAAAAAGAGTCGAATTATTAGCACTTGTCAGAGGCTTTTAAAGGTTGTGCTCAAAACTATTGTTTGTCCTACAAGTTAATTACTCAAGAAATTTACATCGTTGATACTAAAATTTTTATAGGTAACTAAAAATGGGCCGAAAGAAAATTAGTAATGTTGAAGTTCAAATATCAGTTGAACGTGTTTTTTCAGCTCTTAAATTTATAACTAATGACCTGCGGGGGAAACTAGCTTCCCAAAACACTGATGATATCATGTTTCTTAGGTTGAACTTTTCCCGTATTTAAATTCTCTGTATTTTCAGTATACTAGGAGTATTCAAATAAATATTCAAATAGGAATTCATAATGAACGAATACTCGAGGATATTTAAATCCGTATTAGGATTCATATTTTTCAGTATTGCTATAAGTATTTTAAATCGGAATTCTTCGCCTTGGAGGTTCGCAATGGAGGTTGGCAAAATTCAACATCAGAAACAAAGATGCACAAATCTTGCAATTTTTCCTGTGCCGTTACTAGAAATATTTCCAGATTCTGTTTTGTAACAGTTTTCAAGGGGTTCATTTGAGCTTACCATCATTTTCCCAAGTCAATAATTGCGGTTTCTCGAACTGAAAATGTGAGGCAAGGTTAGTGAAGTGCATTAGAAAATAAACTGTTGTTTGTTTTAATCTTGCCCCATATTATCAGTCCCGGGAACCGTAAGGATTGACGCAGACAGATGATGTTAGGTTTAAATGAATCCCCTTAAATTTTGCTACACAAATAGCTTTTGGAATAGTTTTAAAACCGTCCATGTAAAAATGGCAAGTTCAGAAACTATCATTTCCGCATCTTTGCCCCTGATGAAAACCCCAAATTTGTCCTGTTCTTAAAGGTCATGCTCACAATTCTCAACTTACAGTCATTTTGATAGCTGCCCGGAAATCCAATGAAATTTGCTATAAACTAGCGTCAAACATTATTCACAACAAAAATTAAACTTGAATAAACCTTTAAAAATTTCCGAAATTTCAACAATAAACAGACGCTTAACTTTTACGCTATCTATTATTAGCAATTCATTCCTAGAAACAAAATTATTCTTAATAGGAAATTGTTTAAAGTATTCTAACATGGGAAGTTCCAGAAGCTGTAAGCGCAAAAAATTCAACAGAACTTTTGAAAATTTGTTTCCGGTAGTATGCGCTTAAAATCAATGGAAAAGAGATTCAAAAACGTAAGAGAATCCTAAGGGGACGTGCATAAATAACGTTTCATTTCTCCGGGGGGGAGGGGGTTTTAGGGTTGATGATTTTTGCATACTGCAGAGGGGTGGGGGTAATTTCACTGATGACGTTTCACTGAATTTAGGACACATGAAGCAATAAATAGCCTTAAATGTAACAGGTTCTAATTAAATGATTGTAGATACAGAGAATCAAATACAAAAATCCACACGGGGACCAATAACAAAAATATAACAATAAGTTCGTTATTACAATTATTTACTACACGTGAGCACATTCATGAACATACATGCGTCCTAACGTTTATGATAAATATGAGCAATCCAATGATTCTTGGCTCACTCAAGAGTGGCTGCAGAAACATGTTTGTCAATCGCTGTTTGTTTTGCAAATCAAAGGATGCCATGATCTCCGATGTTGCCGTCCTTGGCGAAGCAATTTGGACAAGGTCTTGATATCAAGATTTCTCCCGGCTCCGGTGCTTTTTAATCAATATACACAGGAATATGCGTTTCCAAACCGGATGATTCAACTGGTTTTTTTGGCGATTTATCGCTTCGCGTAATGTAAAATGCAGTTGACAGGAATCTCGATACCATGCCTTACGACTATTACTGCCCAAGCAGTCAAGGCAGTCTTGATAGCCAGACCTGCAACATTTGTAATCACTATTTCGTCAGCAAAATTGCCTATGAAACTCACAAGAAAGCTGTTCATCGAAGTTCTGTAGAAAATATCTCGCAGAGCATCGAGTCTGTTGTTCAAAGCTAGCAAATTCGATTTACTACGGTTTCTGCCCCGGAGGATTTTCCGGACACACCGATTCAAGTTATACACGACATTGCTGATTGGATTCAGAGTGAGATTACAGATAAAGATGATTAGTATGCATTTTTGCAATAAAAAATGAATAAAAGGTGCATGAATTTAAAAACATTTAGTTATTACGGGTACTTAATCATGATGACGTATATAGGGGAGGGGGGGTTCTGACATAGTGACGGTGTGATGACAACAGGGGGGGTAGGGTCCAAAACTTGCGTAAAAATGAAACGTTATTTATGCATACCCCCAATTACACAGAAACCTATGATTTGTGAAAAATTTACGCAATTTCAGAAAAAAGTTTTTTTTGTCACATATGTATATGCACCCAAATCTAATAAAAATATCTATTTTAAAATTCATTTGTAGTTTTCAATTTAGAATAATTTTGCTTTCGTTAAACACGCAATGTGATTGTAACGAACGTACCCCTACGAAAATGCCCATTAGGTACTGGAACCTTTTACTTTTACTATATGTGTCTATGTTGAATAGCAACCCGACATCTTATGATAGATGTCGCCCCATTTAACCGTTTTCTTATGCAGTTCTTTTACTGTGGAATCGTAAACAGAGCTGCGCTCAAGTCAAGTAAATCCCAAACTTGACCCTGAACTTGACTTGACCCTGACAGTCAAGTAGGTTTTTCAGACAGTCTTGAACTTGACGGTTCATGGTCAGACAATTACTTGAAAATTCAGGGTCAAGTATTCAAGTACTTTTTGCGTAACTTGAACCTGGTCAAGTATAGCCGGGACAACTCTTGACTTGACCATGACTTGACCATGACCCGAACTTGAACTTGACTTGAATTGTCAAGTTTTTACAAAAATATAAATAGAAAAATAGTATTTACACTTAAAATACAGCAAGTACATTATTTATGGTTAAAACAGCAAATAACAATACTATTCACAATTCACACGCTTCTCCAAGTAGATTTTGAGTTGCTGCTTCAGTTCGATGCTTTAATGTCTTGTTTTAGTTTTAGCCAACCTTCAATCACGAGAAACTACGAATAGTCTCTGCTAATTGTAAGGTAATCTTTAGGTGTAAATAAATCATTTCCCATTGAATTTTCCTGTTAATAATAATTACTTACGCTAACATTCAAGTTTGGGTTGCTTCACTGAAAATATCCACAGTTCAGCGTCCGTACTTTTAATGAAACAAACTGGGTTTTGTAGTAGTGTTTAACGTTGTACAAATGTTAAATTACTTAGAATGAAAGGAGTTCTTGGATTTAAAAAACTTGATTCATTATTAACAATGCGTTTATTTTATCTGTATACAACAATCGAACATTGAACACTGTTGGTTCATAGGTGCTGCTCCAAAGTTTTTATATTCGTGTTCCTTCGTTCACTATTACAGCTGTGGCTTCCCAAGCGTTTCTAGAGATATTGAATCTAGAATAATACGTAGTTTAGAAGAACATGCATGGATACGGAGTCCCGGAGTAACAATAAAAATATTATGAAAGAAAGCCTATTGAAATATATGGCGCCACAACTTCGATAACGTTTCGTTACTTGAATAAGTACTTGAAATACTCATGGTTCATGGTCAAGGATTTGTACATTTTTACTTGACCATGAACACGACTTGACTCTCAAGTAGAATTTTTTGTCTTGACCATGATAACTACTTGATTTCAAATCTCAGGGTCAAGTGGAACAAATATCTTGACCATGCCTTGAATGTTCAAGTATCATTATATTTTACTTGACCATGACCCGAACTTGACCATGACTTGAAATACTCATGGTCTACTTGACCTTGAGCGCAGCTCTGATCGTAAACACCGTTTTAGAGCTAAAACAAAGACGCCCTTGTTTTTTAAAAAAAAATCGACGAAGCTAAATGCTCCAGTGTATTTCAAACTATCCATTTCCTATTCATATTGCTTTCCCAAAATCCCTGTCGCTCGTACTTATGCGTACAGATTGCTCAGCGCAAAAACAGCAAATTTTAAAGCTCGTGAAATTTGATTTAACCTAGCGTTAACATTATTTTTAAAATGGGCAAAGCATCAACGAAGCTCCTACGTTTTTATTGTTTAGTTAAAATATCCACAATGTGAAAAAGTACTTGTCATCAAAATTTGTTGGAAAAGGATTGCAATTTCATTAAAGGAAGCAGCACCCTGACAAGTATGTTTTGTTCGATATTTGTAGAATCCATTTGAGTTGGGCTGATTGTGGAATCCCGAATTTAAAAGGTATAATTACATAAGTACATATGTATAATTATGTAATTACAGAAAAGCATTAAAGGCGACGCCATTGTTTCAAGGGAATTATCCTGTTTGAAACTTTCAAAAATCTTTACAAAACCACAGCAACAAATTTAACTTCGGCGTATCAAGTAACTGATGTCATTTTATTAGCAACATTAATGCTGAACGAATTTTTTTTAATCAAATTTTAGCACCAGTAAGAAACTATATAGTTATTGTGAATTATTAAAGATGATGTTACGGCAGTCGGACACATGTTTTAAATTTAACCATGATTTCCAACCTTGACACTGACTGTAAATTCATTCCCGTGATTTGAATGCAGTCAGTATTAAAATGAAATAATTATAATCATTTTGAGAGAATTTTAGAGTAAAGGCTGATCATTTTTTTTACAGCATTAAATATATAATAAAATATTAATCTAGTTAAATAATAACATAGGCATTTAACATATATACCGCCACCAGTCAACGAAAGAAACACTCATCACGTGTTATTCCATATCCCTTTTGCATAGTATAACCTGATTTGGAAAAAATAATGGACTTTCGTCTGACACAAAATCCCTCCACTAAATTACTTGGGCGATTTTTGTGTTCAATCACCTTTTACTGTAGACTTTCCAGTAGCGTGGATCTTATTTGTGAGCTAATGGGCTCAGGATGACACATGTCAAGGTGTCCAACATTACAATTGATATGCTTTGCATAGCGTGTCCATTCTCTAATGATCTTTGAGTAATTGGGGGTTCTTTGAACAACAGTTCAAACTGAACTAAACTTGTAAAAATCCAGATTGGACCAATGACCAGCTTAATTACACCTCTCGTAATGTTGGTATATATCAATTGCAGGCTCACAAATCAGCCTATTATTAAGTAGTTGACCAAGAGAGGCTCACAAATTACTTCTAGGTTAAAATCTCCCAGGATTCTTTCACTTCTCTGGCTATTGAACTTTTCCTTCCATTAATTTCATCTAACTTGAACCACTATGAGCTCAAAGAAGGACGCTAATAAATTTTCCCCAAACAAGCACAAAGAACTACCCGAGTCCAGTAATGGAGACCCAATCATCCAAAATATCGTCCAACACCAGTACGGGGTCTCGGAGCGGGTTCCGAAGTTGTTTAGAAATGGCCTGGACAATCCATCCTTCGTGTCGGACGAGTCCGAAGACGAGGTTCAAATGGACGACCATAAAGTCAGTTTGGAAGTGCTGTGTAAACGTTACGGGACGAGTTTAGAACGGGGTCTTCGGACCAAACAAATACTAACCAATCGAAGCAAATACGGGACAAATGAGCTCATCCCACCCCATAAAACTTCCCAGTTTGTGAAATTACTCAAAGAATTTTTTGCCGGCCTGAATATTCTTTTATGGGCCTGCACCGTCCTCGCCATTAGCTCCTACTCATCTCAGTACCTATTTACGGATGAGATTGCTCCGGATAATCTGATCCTCGGGATTGCCATCCTCATTGTTATCCTGGTCTCCGGATTTTTTGCCTACTACCAAGAATTCAAATCGAACAGGATCATGGAGTCTTTTAAGAACATGGTTCCCCGTCAAACTCGAGTGTATCGGAATGGGAAACGGATCGAGATAGAGGTTGCGGATCTTGTTGTTGGAGACATTGTGGACATTCGTTACGGGGATTTGATCCCAGCCGATATCCGAGTAATTGAGAGTCAGAATTTCAAAGTGGACAATTCTAGTTTAACGGGTGAGTCGGAACCACAGAAACGAATCCCTGAGTGTACGAATGATGATCCTCTTGAAACAAAAAATCTGGCATTTTTCTCCACTAATGCTCTCGAGGGTCACTGCAAAGGAATGGTAGTCAAAGTGGGGTCAAATACCGTTATGGGGAAATTAGCATCTTTGGCAAGTCAAGTGGACGCTGCGAAAACACCCATTGGGATTGAGATGGATCTTTTTATTAACATTATGACAATCCGAAGTGTTATTTTCGGAGGGGTTTTCTTTGGCGTGGCCATGTTCATGAAGTACAGTTATTTGGATGCTATATTTTTCGTAATTGGGATCGTGGTTGCGAATGTTCCGGAAGGGCTCTGTGTGACCTTTACCATGGTCCTGGCATTGACTGCAAAGCGAATGGCAGGGAAGAATTGTCTCGTGAAGAATTTACAAGCTGTGGAAACCCTCGGCTCTACCTCCATCATTTGTTCGGACAAGACCGGAACACTCACTCAAAATAAGATGTCCGTCGCTCACATGTGGTTCAACGATGAGATTGCCGAAGCGGACACGAGCGAGTTCACTTCCGGTGACTCCTTTGACTTGGACGATCCTGGATTCAAAGCACTTTCCAACGCTGCTATTCTTTGCTCCAGAGCTGTCTTCAAACCTGGGCAAGAGGACTTGCCAATCCGACACCGAGTTGTGGAAGGGGATGCGTCCGAGTCCGCCATATTGAAAACCCTGGAGATGCATTTAGGGGACGTGATTAAAATCCGAAATAAATACCCAAAATTATGTGAGATCCCTTTCTCCTCAGAGAACAAGTACGCCCTGTCCATCCATGACATGAGAGATCCGGCGGATTCCAGGTACTTACTAGTGATGAAGGGAGCTCCTGAGAAAGTCATCAGTTTTTGTGATAAGATCTTAATTAAGGATAAAGAGTATCAACTTACACCAGACTGGAGGACAAAATTTGAGGAAGTTTATGCTTTGCTGGGATCCCTGGGAGAGCGTGTCCTGGGCTTTTGTGACTGCCGACTCCCCTCCGATAAATTTCCGATTGGGTGCGAATTCAATTCAGAAAACCCAGACTTTCTGGAGATTGGCTTTCGATTTCTAGGATTAATTACGATGATTGACCCCCCTCGATCTGCTGTTCCGGATGCTGTGGCCAAGTGTCGATCGGCAGGGATAAAGGTTGTGATGGTTACGGGGGATCATCCCGTGACAGCAACTGCTATTGCAAGGGCTGTGGGAATTATCTCAGAGGGGAATGAAACTATTGAAGAAATAGCTGTTGCAAGAGGCTGCTCTGTAGATGATATTGATCCGGCGGAAGCTACAGCAGCTGTAATCTCTGGCGCGGAGTTAAAGCTCCTGACTTCCGAAGAGTTGTTGAATGTTCTTCGAAATTATAAGGAACTTGTTTTTGCTAGAACGTCCCCTCAGCAGAAGTACATCATTGTGGAGGCCTTCCAACAACTGGGTCATATTGTTGCAAGTACGGGGGACGGTGTGAATGATTCACCGGCTCTGAAGAAAGCGGATATTGGAGTTGCAATGGGGATCAGTGGAACGGAAGTCTCAAAGGAAACAGCGGACATGATCTTAATGGATGATAACTTTGCTACGATTGTCGCGGGGGTGGAGGAAGGACGGCTGATTTTTGACAATCTGAAGAAACTTGTGGCCTATAACTTGGCGGATAACATTGCGGAGATGTACAGCGTCTGGATGTTTATCATCCTCAGATGTCCCTTGCCCATGGGAACTATTGCAATGCTCCTAAGCGTTGTTGGGACAGATTGTGCTCCGGCCATTTCCATTGCTTATGAAACTGCTGAGAGTGACATAATGAAGCTCAAGCCTAGGAATCCCCGTATAGCAAATTTAGTCACCCCTCAATTGCTATCTTATACGTATGGTCAAACGTCTGTTTTTGAATTAGCCTCCGGATTTTTTACTTACTTTGCTATGATGGCTTGGAACGGTTGGTTACTCACGGACTTGATAGGGGTTCGAAATAAATGGGAGTCGGCAGGGATCAATGATCTGAAGGACTCGTATGGGCAGGAATGGTCATACGATGCGAGACATAAATTAGGGATATCCGCCCAAACAGCCTTTTTCGTCTCAATTGTTATGACCCAAGTGTCGAACGTCATCATTTGCAAAACCAGACGGATGAGTTTGCTACATAAAGGGATGCGGAATTGGTTTATGAATACGTCGATTTTTATTGAAGTGGGTTTACTCTGCTTCTTTATATACACACCATACCTCAATGACCTACTTTTGCTAACATCTGTAAACCCTTTAATCTTCATCGCTCCCGTACCTTTTATGATCCTCATGATCGTGTACGACGAGATCCGAAGGTGGGCTGTGCGTACTTACCAACATGGCTGGGTCCATTCTGAATTTTATACGTAAAAGTTTTAAATAATTGTACTATTTTGATTATCAATCATTATTGCTGGAAAGATATGCCACGTTTTAATGTATAAAATGTTGTTTTATCATATACCACAAGTATGTATGTTTATGAATGTGTCTTGTATGTTAGTATTGCAAATAAGGCTATACCAATAAAATGAAACCTACAAACTTCTAAAGTTCTTCGAAATCATTAAGGATCCAAGTGGCAGTTTTTATCCTATGAACATATTAAACCATATCGTCTGAGGCGCTAAACATTATTTGAGCATTAGTAAATACCAATATTTTGAGTTCGGGTCATCGTCAATAAAAACAACGGGATTGTTTTCTAGCTGTAATTTTCAAAATTAGTTTTGCATTTTGCGCATTCCCTGCAAAGTACAAAATGCACCTTCGATTTAACGTATTTCATTTTAGCAACAAGAAATTAATACAGTAAATTTTTTGAATACATTTCTAGGAAATAGAACATTTTATGAACTCAAATCTATGTAACACCATGGATATTTAATACAGCTGTTACATGCATACTGTCAAGAGAAGTTGTTTCAACGCACCTTGATTATATTTGGGTTCATAATGTGATATAATATTCGGGCGTGTAAATCGATGTAAATAAAGAAAAAAAATTCGATCAAGACTTTCCCGCCAATAAACGGTTGATTGGGGTTTCAGCAGCCACATTGTGAGATTTGTTTACAAAAAGCCCCTATTGTCATTCGCTCCTCATTCCAGGATGAATCGACGTTCAACCTAGTGCATCGCATGGGTTCAAAACAGTCGAACCTGTACCTGAACCTGGACCCAAACTTTGGGTACTTTAAAATCGTGAACCTGTACCTGAAAATGTACCCATTTAACAGGTTCAAATTTTTCGATCCTGAACCTGAACCCGGGTATTTTTGGACCGGACCTGAACATGTTTGGGTACTTGTAAATAAGAACTTTTTTTATTTTATCTTGTATTAAAAGTACAAAATATATTTCAATGAATAAGAATGCATATGTTAACTGGTTCCTGGGACACCCTGTCATTGCTTTTGCGATGAAAATCATCTTGTAAACTTGAAATTCTCCGGGCTTTAACTTCCAATCAATGAACCCAAACATTTCAGGTCTTTTGTGATCAGGTTCAGGTCTTTTATGTGTTACACCTGGTCCTGACAGGTAAAATCAAAACAGGTTTTTCTCTGTACCTGATCCTGAACCTTTACCCAATATAACGGGTATAAAATATTGTACCCAGAAAGGACCCAAAATTAGTGGGTCCAAAATACATGCACCCATACTGAACCTGAACCTGGACCTGAACCCAAATACCCGGGTGCGACCTGAACCCATGCGATGCACTAGTTCAACCCATACTATCTTAAAAATACCATCCTGCACATAAATGGCCATGTAATTATCAGGGTAACAACGCCTTATGTTGTAACACTTGCCAACATGTTTACGCCATTTGGATGTAATGAACAAAGTAAGTCACGTGTGTGATTAAGGGCGGCATAATAGTGTATTCAACTGTTTTTTCTTGTATTTTATTAGAACTGGCCGAGCTTGACATTGTCACCTATAACGAAGTACACTTTACATTGACAAAACATTGATAATTGCCGCCATGCTAATTTATAGCTTTCTGGACAATAATAATTGTAAAAGAGTCCTATTTTAGAACTACAACGCTAGGTTTTGAATTTCTGTTACCAAATTGTTAAAAACATTAATGACCGTCACATGCTTGCAGTGGTAAAATTATTCTTGATGTTTCTTCCAGCACTACATATAAAAACGCCAACTTTTTTTTCCCATAAGCCTGAAATTAGAGAAGTGGATTCAGAACTTGTAATTTATACAGTTCTTATGTGCATGTGATGAAGTTGTATTTTTGGCATTACACAATTATGAAAAATCAACATTAGCCCTGAGGATTTTTGAAACCTCAAAATTATAATTGTTCCTGTATAAAGAGGAATGAACAAAGTTTTAGGAAAGGGTAAAGGGGACTGATGTCTGATGTAAAGTTCTCCCAAATAAGGGAAACAAAATTACACCATCACCTGTAAAATTATGCACTTACTTGAGGAAGAAGCTCATTGAGCACACGCTTGCGAGCATATTATTAATTTTTTGCAGTTATTGAAATATCTACTTTGCTTTCATTTACTGGATGATAGCACAAACTGACGCCAGGAAACTTTACGGTTTCGTATTCCATTACAAATTACAGAGCCATTTGTGATAAAAAGAAGAGGTGATGAAAGACGGAGTATCAGCTGGAAGTTAAAATATTCCCAAATGTAATTACTCACTTGTGTCATATTAAACTTATTCGAATATAAACTTTCTCATTACTTGCTCTCTCTACCATCTGTTCCAGCAACGTTGACTGTCTGAGTGCTAAATTTTCACCAGGGACAATAATTTATTTATATTAATTACTTCCCTGCTCCAATTTAACTTTACTGCAATTTAGGAATAAAAAGAAGAAAAATTAAGAAAACATTCAAGTTGGACAGCCAATTTCAAATACTTAAGTTAAATAGGAGTGCACTAAAAGTTCCATTGGCCTCACGTACAATGTTGAGTGTAGTGGATAGAAATCCCTAATTTGGGATTCCCACGCAGTAGAAAGCATTTTGAAGTACATACATTTATGACAAATTATAAAAATTATCTGCATTGGTTAAATTAATTACTAATTTTTCAATCAGGATCAGTAATGTTTTGAAAAACTTCAACGAAAGTGAGGGCAAAACAATCACCTAATCCTATTTCATGTATTGCTAAAAAGATTGAGAGAGCTTGCTTGAGTTGTAATGAACAATATAAATATCTTGTGTATATGTACATATATGTACCTGGAATATGGAGATAGCTTACCCATTCAAATAATAAAAAGCAAAATGAGTAAATACTCTCCTTCCCTGCTAATAATAGGCTTACGAGTGTTGAGAAAGTCAAACCGAAAAAGTACAAAAGCTCTAAAGGTGACTGACTGACAATAATAAAGATTTCAAGCTCGCTAGGATATGACCGGAAATTCTGTAAAAAAGTATGGGTTTAACGATAGAGCACGCCGAGGTCAGAAATAACCGGGAAAAAAATTGTAAATTGCAGTCGATTGACCGGTAGCTCAATGAGTGAAGCGATGGGCGTCGATGAGCGATCGCCTTTTATACAACTAAAATATGTTAGACCAAAGAACACCGTATTCTCACAAACATAATTAGTCACGTTCACTTCTGGTATAATTTCTTTTAGACTGGGGTTGAAATTAGATATGTATTGTAAAACCTTCTCCTTTTTTGGCAGGAGTAAAGAGTCCCGATTCAAGTTACATAATTTTTGGAATGAATCTCGTAAAATGTTATCTGGATAACCTCTTTTTCTAAAATCAACCATCAATTTCTGTAGAAGTTGCTTCCTATTTTCTGCTTCAGAACAAATTCGGATAATTCTTAGACCTTGAGAATACGGCAGTGAAGTAAGTGTATGTTGAGGATGATTACTATTAAAGTGAAGGTATAAATGTTTACTCATTGGCTTTGTATATAAGGTTGTAGAAAGCTTACAATTAGAAAGTTGAACTTTCACGACAAGAAATTCAATTGCAGTATCGCTAAACTTATGAGTAAATTTTAAATATTCATGCTGAAATCTAGAATCAATCCATGCCTTAAAATTAGTAATTTCGGTTATGTCTACAATGTAAAAAATATCATCAATGAATCTACAGTGAAAGTGAAACATATCCCCAGAGAGTATTGTCTCTAGTTCCTTATGAACAGTAATGTTGGCAATGGCCACGCTAGCTGCACTACCCATATCTATCCCTGAAATTTGTTCGAATATTAAATCTTTAAAAGTTACAAAATTCTTATATAAAGTCCATTTCAATAATAAGTGTAGCATTAGAGGGGATATATTATATGGATTGACATTACAATATTGAAATGCGAACTTCACATTATTAATACAATTTATGGGTTGTAAACTTGGATACAAAGAGTCCACATCCGTTGTTACCAGCATGTATTTCCGTTGACGATTTAGTTCAATTTTACTTATTTGTAAAAGAAAATGGTTAGTATCAAGAACTATATCAGGAGTTTTGAGCATTACAGGTTGTAGAATAAGATCAAGGAGTTTACTTATGTACATATTTAACGTGTTGCAGTTAGCACTAATGGGTCTACCTGGAGGAAAGGTTTTTACACTAGGAGGAAGTTTATGTACTTTAGGTAGTATGTAAAAATAAGCTGGCTTGTGTTTATCAGGTAATAAGTCTGATATTTTACAGATATTTTTAAATAATGAGTCATATTCATAAATCTCCATTTTCATTAGAAACGTCAAATCAGAATACTCCTGAGAAGACACCACCTTATAATTAGTAATATTATTTAACTACGAAAGGATCTCTTGTTCATAGCCTTTGACGCTACAACTAACTAACCCTGCATTCTTATCAGCGCTGCAAAGTTTTAATTGTCGCTGTTCAAGGAATGTTTTACACCAAGATATTATTTTATAGTGAGGAAAAGTGTAATTATGGGTATTTGTTTTAAGATATTGCATTACAGAATAATCAATTGAAGGAACATTGAAAAAAGTGCTTTCATATTCGCAGTGCTGCTTACCATTATTTCGGACTTTACAAGAGTGAACTAATTTTTTAAGGTTGTCGTAATTCGAAGTATTTTCATTAAAATACATTTTCCATGAGATTTTACGAATGCCTTCATGAACTTCTGAGAGAATTTTATCAGAATTCGGCTTAACATGTGAGCAGTATTTGGGACCCAGCTTGTATAATATCTCCATAACAAAGGGTATACTAAAATCAGTCAGATTATGAATTATTGAGTTACTTTGTTTTGTAATATTAAAGATTTTTCTTATATGATTGGAAAATGGCAGTAATTCAACTGGGATGTGTTTACTTAAATTAAAAAACTTCCTATTATTCTTTTTTATAGGCGACCTGGGAGTGATAATGTCTAGCTCATTAGGAACACTCATTGAACGTCATTTCTTATTACATTGCACTTCGTCAACCCTAATGTTACGTAATCTCTGAAATGTTGGTCTTGGAGCCGGAATTTTTGAAACATTAGCCTTGAATTGATCATGGTCTTCAAAGGATCTGAACGTATCTTGGTTCTGATCTGATATGCTAAATCTGGACGTTGAATTGTCATTTCTTCTTCCCCTTGTAAAGTAACGACGAGATCCAGACGCATTACCTCGGCGATTTCGGTCAGGATTATATTGAGGATATGAGCCCTGGGTGGAATGGGACACTACCATTTTATCAGCATGGAATTGCTGAGGTCTAATGGAAATATTCTCAGACTTCTGTCTTCTATTATGAAAGGTTGTTCTATCATTGACTACTTCGCTATTATTTCCTTTGGCCTTATTAAAGTCATCAATGATTCTTGAAGAACTTGGAAATGTGTCCATGCTCAAATTTCTAGAAATCGTATTCTTGTACCTGGTAAATACTTTAGGGATTTCGGAGTTAGTCTTAATGTTCATTGGCAATGGGACCGTCGTTCGACAATTATACTTAGTCCAATCGATACTTTTTTGCCTTGTTTCCTTTAGTATAATTGTTTTGGCCATTAGGAAACATTCGCCCGTATAAAGCTTGAGAGCTGTGAGCTGACGGTATTTCTCAATATCTTCATCCATTTGTGAATCTTCAATGGATACTAAGTTTCCGACTATAACCTCCATTCCATTGAGCATCCTCAATTCAGAAGTGAAATTTTGCCCGTCAGCATATACTATCTGTGCATTCATTGAAAAATCCTTCTTCAATTGACTAAGAAAAAAATACGTCGACTCTGGCATTTGGTTGTAGCTAGGTACAGAAATATTGATACGGAAATCTGTTACAGCTTTATTAGCTTTGGAGGCTTCCTGTAGATTCTTCTTACAGTATTCACTTTGAATAGCGGCAGTAAAGTGAGGGATAACCAGCCTAGTGATTTCGGACTTTTCCAATAACTTGAAAGTTAATTGATCTTCAGACACGATCGTAGCTCTTGCTTTATGAATTTTTTCATCCAGTTCTGGAACAATACCGACTTTTTCGAGAAGGCGAATATAATTCTGTATAAGAGGGTCTTCAGGATTATCCTTCAGAAAATTGTGTATGCTTAAATTCTCCTCTGGATCAACAAATTTAACAATGTCTGCAAATTTGCTCGCGTGAGCTTTCGAAAATTCCGTTCCTTTCTCTCTGGTGATTGCAAAATCATCTTCGGTTCTCCTAAATTTAGAATGTCTGTCCTCATCTGGTACAAAAGTTCGCTTCATTTCAAAATGTTATTTTGCAGTAGGATCGGCAGATGCTAGCCTAAGAAGTAGCAGGAATCAGTTTGGTGAAAACAACCTCCAAAGGCAACCACTGGTAATAATTTTGAAATGGACAGCCCTGATGTGGTTAACTCAAGCGACTAGTTTCGCATTTTTATTAGCATCTTCAGGCTGTGGAGAACCTATGACATGCATAAATATTTTTATAGAATTAGAAAGTTGAACTTAATGAATTAGAGAACTTGAAGTAAAATGTAAGTTACACTTGGAATATTTAAACACCTTGAGTTAATAAAAGTCCTGGAAGTTGTTTATAAAGTGAGGTAAAAAGGACTTAAGATCAATCAGTAAAACATCTGAAAATCAAATACACCGTACATTACCCACAGGATGTGATGATTATGTACATACATATGTAATTCTAGTCATTTAAACTGTAAAATATTAGTTATTACATAATGTAAACTACAGACCTTTTATGAGAGAATAGTGTTTCCATGTACTCGCAAAATTACGTAGAACAGTTTGTTGGAGTATATTGGTACAATTATAATAGTCATTTAATTTTTTAAAAAAGAAATATTACAGTAAAAGACTGACTTGATGTTGTTGATTGAAGCTAGGTAAAGTACTATTCAAAATTCGAGCGTGAGTGGAGTCTAATTTCCCAAGGGAGACTAATTGTATGTACATGTAAGAAACAATTGTAAGTACATGTAAGAAAAAATTGAAGTTATTGACTGGAGCTTCAGAAAGTACTGTACAACATTATCGCGACAAAAGCTAATTGTAAGTACTTACATATATGTACAAAAGACATTTAGTTACAGAAACTAGCTTGAGCTGAATATAATACAGTTTCCGGGTACATATGTATTTAAAAGCATTTATTTAAATAACTCGGTGATATTTTTTGTTCAATTTTAGCCTATCTTAATCTGTAATTTAGAGGCTTGACCTCTAGATTCTGCCTCCGCATTTTTAAGCTCATTGTCAATAACTTGCAATACATATTTCTTTAAACCTTTTATACAACTAAAATATGTTAGACCAAAGAACATCGTATTCTCACAAACATAATTAGTCACGTTCACTTCTGGTATAATTTCTTTTAGACTGGGGTTGAAATTAGATATGTATTGTAAAACCTTCTCCTTTTTTGGCAGGAGTAAAGAGTCCCGATTCAAGTTACATAATTTTTGGAATGAATCTCGTAAAATGTTATCTGTAAGCATACACAACTTCCTCAAGGACAATCCGGACGACCCTCTCATTCAGAATTATATTCGTCTTCTCGATAAAGTGGGTATTTTGCCAGAATTGGATGAAGAAATTCATAAATCAAGAGCTACACTAGTGTCCGAAGATCAGTTAACTTTCAAGTTACTGGAAAAGTCAGAAATAGCTAGACAGGTTATTCCTCATTTTACTGCCGCTATTCAAAGTGAATACTGTAAGAAGAATCTACAGGAAGCCTCTAAAGCTAACAAAGCGGTAACAGATTTCCGTATAAATATTTCTGTACCTAGCTACAACCAAATGCCAGAATCGACTTATTTTTTTCTTGGTCAATTGAAGAAGGATTTTTCAATGAATGCGCAGATAGTTTATGCGGATGGGCAGAATTTCACTTCTGAATTGAGGATGCTCAATGGAATGGAAATTATAGTCGGAAACCTAGTATCGATTGAAGATTCACAGCTGGACGAAGATATTGAGAAAGAACGTAAACTAACGGCTCTCAAGCTTTATACGGGCGAATTCTTCCTAATGGCAAAAACAATTATTTTAAAGGAAACAAGACAAAAAAGTATTGATTGGACTAAGTATAATTGTCGGAAGACGGTACCATTGTCATTGTACATGAAGACAAACTCTGAAATCCCTAAAGTATTTACCAGATACTAGAATACTATTTCTAGTAATTTGAGTATGGGCACTTTTCCTAATTCTTCAAGAATCATTGATGACTTTAATAAGGCCAAAGGAAATAATAGTGAAGTGGTCATTGAAAGGACAACGTTTCAAAACAGAAGACAGACCTCTGGTAAAAGTATAGCGTCAAATTCCTCTCAGAGCTCACGTTCTCAGTACAATCCTGACAGAAATCTCCGTGGTAATAGATAGATAGATAGATAGATTTATTCAGTCGATTTGGCCTCAGCCCTTACAACTTTTGGTGTTAGCTTCGGTTCATTTAGTTATAAAAGTTAAAACAAAAAGAAAAAGTTACAAAATAGATTTAAATTAAAAGTTAAAAGTTTTGGCTTTGTATTATGAGTACGAGGTAGAAGTTAATTTCTACATCTAGTTTCATTTGCATCTAGTTTCCACTGCTTCAATCCAGAAGGATTATATCTGCTTTAGCAATTCATCAGCATTTACATGGTTAAAAATACTTTGCACGTAATTTTCTCTTGTGATGTTTTTATTTATACACAGCACTTGTATGTATCTGTTCCTAGGTCTTCTGTATTTGTTGCATTCAAACATTACGTGAAAGCAGTCTTCGATAGCGTCAGTGCTGCAGTGATCACATGTCGTCTTCTTGTTCTTGTTTCCGTTTCTCCATTTTCCCCAGATTGCATTTAGGTTGGTAATTTTATTATTGGTCCACACTCGAGGTTTATCTAATCTTAGGTTCTGTACGAATATTATGAAGGGCCAGCTTTTCTTCTCTTCAAAGAAAGTTTCTTTGACTGCATGTGTTTTTAATGCAATATATGATGGGGATTCAGTTCTCAGCATATCTCTTACATCTTCATTAACGAGTTCGGTATCTGTTTTTGTGTGGATGTACCTCATGTTTTCAAGGAAGATAGTTTGGTCCAGATCTCCGTGGTAATACGTCGGTGTCTCATCGCTCCTTTACAAGAGGGAGAAGAAATGGTAATTCAACGTCAAGATTTAGTAGGCCAGATTATAACCAGGATGCCTTCAGATCCTTTGAAGACCATGATCGATTTAAGTCTAATTTTTCAAAAATTCCAACTTCAAGGCCAGCTTTTCAAAGATTACGTAACCTTAGAGTTGACGAAATACATTCTAATAAGAACTGACGTTTAATGAGTGTGCCAAATGAGATAGAGTTTATTACCCCCAGGTCTCCTAAACACAAGAAGAATAGAAAGTTTGTGAAATTAAGTGAGCACATCCCTGTAGAATTACAGAATTTTTCTAATGACATAAGAAAGTTATTTAACATAACAAAACATATAAACTCTTTAATTCATAATCTCACCGATTTCTCTATACCTTTTTTTATGCAGACGTTATATAAGCTAGGTCCTAAATTCTGTTCACATACTAAGCCAAATTCTGATAAAATTTTGTCTGAAGTTCATGAGGGAATTCGTAAAATCTCATGGAAGTTATATTTTAATGATAATACTTCGAATTATGACAGTCTTAAAAACTTAACCCACTCTTGCAAAGTATTAAATAATGGTAAACAGCACTGTGAATATGAAAGGACGTTTTTCAATATCCCTTCAATTGACAATTCTATTCTACAATATCTTAAAACGAATACCTGTAATAATTACACTTTTCCACATTATAAAATAATATCTTGGTGTAAACAATTCCTTGAACAACGAGAATTAAAATTATGCAGTGCAGATAAAAATGCAGGCTTAGTAATTTGTAATGTCAAAGACTATGAGCATGAGATTTTTTCACAACTAAATAATCAAACTAATTATAAGATTGTGTCCTCTCAAGAGTATTCTGACATGGTATTTCTAGTTAAAACGGAGATTTGTGAATATGACTCACTATTTAAAAATATCTGTAAAATATCAGACTTATTACCTGTTAAACACAAGCCAGCATTTTTTTACATACTACCTAAAGTACATAAACTGCCTGCTAATGTGAAAACCTTTCCTCCAGGTAGACCTATTAGTGCTAATTGTAATACGCTGAATATGTACATAAGCAAACTCCTGGATCTTATTTTACAGCCAGTAATGCTCAAAACTCCTCATATTGTCCTTGACACGAACCACTTTCTCCTACTAATAAGCAAAATTGAACTAAATCCTCAACGGAAGTACATGCTGGTAACCACGGACGTTGACTCATTGTACCCAAGCTTACAACCAACAAATTGTATTAATAATGTTAAGTTAGCATTTAAAAATTGTAATGTTAACCCATATAATGTGTCACCTTTAATGCTACATCTCCTACTGAAATGGACATTATATAAGAACTTTGTAACTTTTAAAGATTTAATATTTGAACAAATTTCCGGGATAGCTATGGGCAGTGCAGCTAGCGTGGCTATTGCCAACATTACTGTTCATAAGGAACTAGAGTTAATACTTTCTGGGGATATGTTTCACTTTCACTGTAGATTTATTGATGATATTTTTTACATTATAGACATGTCTGAAATTACTGATTTTAAGAAATGGCTTGATTTTAGATTTAAGCATGAATATTTAAAATTTACTCATAAGTATAGCGATTCTACAATTGATTTTCTAGATGTAAAAGTCCATTTGTCTAACTCTAAGCTTTCTACAACCTTATATACAAAACCAATGAGTAAGCAATTATATCTTCACTTCAATAGCAACCATCCTAAACACACACTTACTTCATTGCCGTACTCTCAAGGATTAAGAATCATCCGAATTTGTTGCGAAATAGAAAATAGAAAGCTGCTTCTACAACAATTAATTTTAAATTTAAAAAAAAGAGGATACCCAGATGACATCTTAACAGACGCGTTCCATAAATTGTGTAATTTGAACCGGGATTCGCTACTCCTCCCAAGAAAGAAAAAAATTCAACAATACATCTCCAATTTCAACCCCAGTCTGAAAGAAATTATACCTGTAGTCTCGATGAATAATTATGCTTATGAGAATACTGTATTTTTTGGCCTTACATATTTTAATTGTATAAAAGGTTTAAAAAAATTCGTATTGCAAGTTATAACTAATGCGTTTAAAAATTTGGGAGCAGAGCTTAGAATTCAAGCATCTAAATGTGAGATAAGAACAAAAAGAACAAAAAATATCTCTGAGTTATTCAAATGAATTTTAGAATACATATGTACACTGTATTATATTGAAAGAGTAGGTTATGGTCATACCATGAAATCCTAACTCCTGGATTATTTACTTATGTAATTATCAAGAAATTGTAAATAATTGGAAATCGTGCTGATGGAAGGAATGATTATGAATAAACGATTGATTGTGATTTTCTATTAATCCGAAGACTAATTGCTTTTATTTAATAATTGAAATCAAAAGGAAAAGGAAATGAAGATTAACAACTAAAAATAGGTGTTACTGGAATGACTCTCAGTTATTCACTGAAGA
Organism: Allacma fusca; assembly: GCA_947179485.1. NCBI lineage: Eukaryota > Metazoa > Arthropoda > Collembola > Symphypleona > Sminthuridae > Allacma > Allacma fusca. The sequence goes on from OX359246.1 coordinate 67,352,770, forward strand.
GTCTGGAAGAATCTTAAACTTAACAAGTGGCTACTTGAGCCTATTTTTACAATCTTAAGTCTAGACGTTACATCATAACGGATGTAACGGGACGTTGACACTCGTCGGCTTTAGCCGATGGGAAGTGCTTACTTTGCACCTTTACAATAAGTGTTGAAGTTACTTTGAACTGACTTAACCTATGGTTGTGTATTTCACAACTTAATTAATTATTCATGTGAGACTTAACTAAGTTATGTAATTTCTATATACATACCTAACATCCCGGTCGGTCGGGGGAAATTTTGTCCCCAAAATTTAAGAATTTGTAACTAAAATTCATATTGTGTTAGTACAATTGGTATGAATATTTAACAAAAGATAGGTAGAGTAAAGAAGAGATAGAGCAAAAAAAAATTATTTTTGTGTTTTTCTTTACGAGCTAGTATACATACTGAAATCATTTAAGGTGAAGGTGATAACAAATCTTTGTGGGCAAGGAGTGATGACTGCACTGGAGGGGATGTGATTCTTTTGTATTAAATTATGAGAAGCTCCTGTATCAATTAATGCGTCAATGGAGACATCATCAAAATAACACATAATATATGGGCACATTGATGAAGCGGGTGACAGGTTTATTGTGGGTAAGTTATGGAGGGATATTGAAGATTCGCAAAGTGATTCTGGGGAGTTTGATTGGTTTGGGGCGGATTGGGATTGAATGAAATTTCCAATCTGTGGGCATTTTGGTCGTTCCGGCGATTGTTGCCGTTGTTCTGTTGATTGTTGCGGAAGCCATTGTTGTTTCCGCGGAAATTGTTGTTCCGAAAGTTCGGGCGGGGACCCTGACCACGCTGGTTGGGCCCCCTCTGTTGGTTTCCCGAACGGCAGTCACGACGGATGTGACCGAACTTATTACAATTATAACATTGCATGCCTTTATGGGGGTTCTGAGCCTGTCCTCTATTATTGTTGTTATTATTGTTATTACCTCTGGGCTGATGGGGAACTGGTTGGTGAATGTTGCCTTGGTTACCGCGGTGATTATTATTAATATTATTATGGGAATTGCCGCGGCCATTGCCACGACCTCGTCCGCGGCCAGGGACAAAAGCAAAATTAGCTTGGGCATTAGGCTTATCAGACAAGGTAAGTTTTTGGATGGTTTCTTCCAAAGACTTAACTTTTGCAGCCATATCTGAAGGGCCAGCAGTTGTATCTGCAAATTCTCGTTGTTCGCAAAAACGAACGAGAGCAGCTATGCTTGTAAATGGAAAACCTGCCGCTGCAGATTTGTACTTGGGAAGGAGGCCTTCCATTCCCCAAGCAACACGGTTAGGTTGACTCATGGTTGGGTCATAGCGAGTGCAAATACTATCAACATCATACAAAAATTTGGCGCTCGTTTCATTATCTTTTTGCTTACGGGAAATTAATTGATTGAGATAAACCTGTCGAGGTTTTGCATAGCGTTCACGGAGGGCCGTGAAGAATGTATCAATACTAACAATAGTGGGTGGTGCTATTGCGAGTTGGGTTTGCAGCCATTGAAAGGGGTCACGAGCTAATAAATTGGGAGTGTGTCCTTGGAGGGTGGGCCAATCCCATTGGTATTGGGCCACGACACGTTGAACGTCAATAATAAAATCATGAACATCATGAGTTGCGGGAAGGAATTGTTTAATCTTTTGAAAGTCAACTATCGAATGTATGGGGCGGTGTTTACCGTAACATTAACAGGATTTGCAGCGGCGGCCGCCATTTTGAATGGTTTTACTTTGCGAGTCTTGTTAGAGGATCCGTGGCGTGAAAAATGTTGGAGTTTACGGGCTTATAATATTTGTCTTTTAAAAGAGGGTACGGTTCGTGTGACTGGAGTAACTAATGGAAGAGCAGGTAATGGTGGAGGGAGTGGCGGAGGTAGAGATATCGGCGGTGGAGTGCCGGGTGGAGTGGAATATTGTGGACTTGGAGTACTCGGAGGAGAAGTTTGTGTTGGAGGGACTACTGGGGGAACCGGAGGTGGAGTGTTTTGAGGTAATGGTGGAGGTTTGGGCTTGGTACTTGCTGCGGTTTTAGCTTTGGGTTTTGCTAATTGTAATACTTTGGCTAGTTCGTTAGCGTCTTTTAAATCGGGGTCAGAATTTTTACGAGTGACTCTGCTTGTAGAAGGCTTAGGGTCAGGTATTGACGTGGAGGGCTTCTTTTTATCGGACATAAATTATAACGTAAGTATGTACGTACCGTGACGGTGGTTCATGGATATGAAACTTAACACTGTATTTACTATATGAAATTCCTCCGTGATGAGGTGGGAACGGCACTGAGCTCCGTGGCTGTCCGTTGAGTATACCCAAATCCTCAGGGCATCGGTCGGTGAAGCGCAGATAAATCCGTCTGCCTTCCGTGGACAAGAAATAATAACCCCATTTATCAATAAAAACTTATGAGGGGTTCTTCAACCGGTCACAGTCAATAACGGTTGACTCCTCTGGGGGTAGTCCCGATGGTGCTGTGCGTGTTGCAACGTCAAAAATGCAGGAATGTAACCTCTGCGCGGCCAAACTGTAATTCTCAAATATTCTCACGAAATATGACACATTATTCAAACTTGCCTGGTAATGAAATCAATTCTTAAAAGTAAATCGATTGTTTCCCAAGGGGAGTGATAATTGAGAGTAATTCGGGAGCATTGCCAGGGCAATAAAATTTTGGCAATGTTTTACAAAGGCCACCATGAAAGAGTAGGTTATGGTCATACCATGAAATCCTAACTCCTGGATTATTTACTTATGTAATTATCAAGAAATTGTAAATAATTGGAAATCGTGCTGATGGAAGGAATGATTATGAATAAACGATTGATTGTGATTTTCTATTAATCCGAAGACTAATTGCTTTTATTTAATAATTGAAATCAAAAGGAAAAGGAAATGAAGATTAACAACTAAAAATAGGTGTTACTGGAATGACTCTCAGTTATTCACTGAAGAGTCTGGAAGAATCTTAAACTTAACAAGTGGCTACTTGAGCCTATTTTTACAATCTTACGTCTAGACGTTACATCATAACGGATGTAACGGGACGTTGACACTCGTCGGCTTTAGCCGATGGGAAGTGCTTACTTTGCACCTTTACAATAAGTGTTGAAGTTACTTTGAACTGACTTAACCTATGGTTGTGTATTTCACAACTTAATTAATTATTCATGTGAGACTTAACTAAGTTATGTAATTTCTATATACATACCTAACAATATTATACTCACGCCAGAGTTGCTTCAAGTAAGTCTGCTATACTTATAGGTAAGTACTTACAATTAGTTTTTGTCGCCTGAATTCTGGGCAGTACTTTAGCTAGTTACAATCAATAACTTCAAGTTTTCATACAAGTACTTACAATTAGTCTACCTTGGGAATTACACTCCTCTCACGCTCGAATTTTGAATAGGGCTTTCTCAAGTTTCAATCAGTAGCATCAAGTCAGTCTCATACTATATACCAGATTTGTCTGTTTTAATTTTAACTGACTTTTTTAATTTTTCCATTAGACTCCAACAAATTGTTCTACGTATTTTTGTGAGCACATGGTAACATTATTAACTCAAAAATTCTGTTGATTACATTATATAATAATTATATTGATACTCAAATTACTGTGACTATATATATGTGTACACATAATCATGAGCTTCCGTAATATTAATTCACATTGTGTGGCTAATATAATGTGGATTGCTTTTTCAGATATTTTTTTTGATTGATGCGTGGTCCTTTTAATTCAATTTGTAAACTACTTCTAGGACTTTTCTAACTCAAGGTCACTATTTTACCTATTTTAACTAAGTTCAGATTTCTAATATCTTCTCGCTTATTAATTTAATTTTAATCATGATATGAATTGAAGATTTGTAATATATTCACGCTTATTAATTTAATTTTAATTCTACTTCAATGTCCTAATGAATGTCATTTTTTCTTCACAGCCTGATGATGCAAATAAAAATGCGAAACTAGTCGCTTGAGTAGAATCACATCAGGGCTGTCCAATTCACATTTTTACCAGTGGTTGCCTTTGGAATATTATTATCAGACTTATTGGCACGTATCTGTGTCTATATATGCACATAGTCCAACTTAGTCTCTTCCTTTAAAATTCTCTCGCCTGCTCTCAGACATTTAAGTCTATACGCTTAAGTCTAGTCGGTTTAAGTCTAATTGGCCAACACAAACGGCAGTAATCATGACGTAACCATGTTAACCTTAGCCGGGTGTCCTGTTACCCGAATGGACCCAAAAAAATTTATTTACGTCCTGGTATGGTGTTGAACCAATTTGCGTCGTTGGTTTTGCCTTAAACACAGTATTCGAAAATAGCCTGAGTTGACACTTTTGTCCTCATCACGGGACGTCAATTATGGGAAACCTACACGAGGTTACACATTTCTGGTCTGGTTATGTTTAAGTTCTTAGAAAATGGATCAAGAGAGGCAAATGGTAAACATCCACGTCCAGATTATGTGTGAAGATTTTTCCCCAGTAATTTCTCAAGTGTTAGCCTTCCCTGGGACTTACATATAACAAATATACACTCCTCGTCTGGCTACATATTGTTTTTCCCATTTGTATATTTATGTTTTTCCCTTTCGTTCTGTCGACAGTAAAAGTCCGGCCGCAATCTCCGTGGAAAGTTTCCTCCGAGTCGTCCTATGAAGAAGTGTTGTGCATTTCATGGGTAAAGTGTTAAAAATTGAATACCTACACTTTTGGCGTTACCGGTTGACATTAAGAGCTATTGTATAATTATATATTTTTTTAAAGCTGCATTGTGTGTACCTACTACAAGGAATGGGGGAGAAACTTGTTGAAAAATTGCTGATAAAGTAGAAACTTATCAGGAGCTTTATCTCCGGATTAGCTAATGTCTGTCTCATGTCCCCTTTTTTGCCATCAAAACTTTCTCCATAGAAATTTCTTCATTAGGAGCAGTTCTGAGTGCCAGACCTTTAAAATTTCAAATTACAACAAAACCATTGATATCCGAAATCAATGTTGTAATGTATATCCAAACTAACAAGGGCTACAAAATTTAATGCAGTCGACACGTTTAGATTTTTGTCGCATTGAAAAAAAGGCTGACTAATCCTTTCCCCCTGATTTTTGTGTCAGTAATTAATACAAGTGCACAGTGAATTGTTTACTATATCTAGACATAATTATTACACCTTTACCAAATCAACAGTATAGTGGAGACAATTTTCGATTTCTTTTTCCTCGCACTGAGCAATGAATTAAATTGTCTTACTCGAAAAGACAAACTAACAGGCATTTTTGGATCCTAATATTAAAATTTAGTTCAGGAAAACAAAACCGTGAGAAACTACATTAAGGGTTCAAATATTCACCAAGGAAATTGCTAAGAACAACAGCGGTAAAACACGTCTCAGCTATTGAATACCCACTGAGACCTAATGTCTATGAATATTCATAACTATAGTAGCGCTTATGTTGTTGCTCCTGAAAGAACGTCACGTATGTATAGAATATATTGTACGTTTAATTATGAGTAAGCTCTCTCAACCATACGAGTGCCCCTAAAAGTAGCAAAAGTCTTGTGCCGGCGTCCACATGTCAAGGAGTAAAATTAGGAATGGGAACGCATCCAAATATTTGCCCGTATACAGAAAATCTTATCGGAGGGTCATTTCTTACAGAAGAATAATGAGTTGTTTTTAATGTGCGTACTGTATATACATTCTGTTAGAGGTTATGGGGGAGTCGAGGACGGTACTAAAATTTATTTAATTACAAATGGCAATATATCTCACAACAAATGATCCCTTCCTTGAGGATTTTTCTCTTAGAAGCAAAAACAATTGGAGTACAGCCTCCTCATGGAAATGTCAATAGCCTTGTAATCTCTGCTATTGTACGAGTCTTGAAGTCTAAGACTTGAATTTTGATCCTATTAATTCTGCTCTTACTGAGAGGGTCCTTTGGAATTAAGTGTTTAATGAGCAATTGCAAAATCCTTTGTTGAGTAGACTTTTTATAGTGTCTGACTGAACAGAGCACACATGAATTTTCTCAAATGGTAAGTCACAAGAAATGATATACCACTCTGCTGTAATACGAAGGTCGACTTATAGAGGAAGCACTCCTTGGGTCACTATGTCGTATAATACGGGGAGATAAAAAATCATCTGTGATCAGCACTACGTGCTAAGTCACCAGGGGGCGAAGCGCCGGCGGAGTTGCAACAAGGGTTATTAACAGTAATGTGGTGTGTACAAGGAAACGTGTATTTAATTTCCCCCCGTACAGGTCACGTTTATAAGTACTGAACAAAGATGTTAACTGAGGCAAAAGAAAAAAATCAGATATAACACTTTAAACTGACATGCATGCAAATAAACATTTATACCCCATAGCCAATTAAATTCCATTCCAAAACATTTGAGTTACAAATGCCCGTACAAAAGCCCGTTATATACCCTTCATTCCATTAAATTTAGCTCCTTGATTTCAAATACTGATATTTTGAAATAAAGGCGCCAGGTATATAATGTAAATGTTTACAGCCTTTTACCACAATTATTTTATAAAAATTTGATATGTTACCGTTTTGTGGTACACCAGTCCACATAATATACGGGAAAACACTAAAATAAATCAATGTTTAATACTTCCCAACAAAATAACCACATAACACCTTGACATGTAAAACCGACGATAATCCTCACCACTGTGAAAGCAAGACTAAAATTTGCATAAGCAGTTAAAACTACATGCAACAAACAAAATTAGCAAGGCACCATTTGACGAGAAAGAAATGAATGTTAAATAAAATCGTCACTAGAATATGTTCATGTGTAATTGCGTATTCAATCGAACCGTTTCCACATGTTGAGCATTTTGACTTGAAACGATTGTGCATTCGTTTGTAATAATGTGCGCGTTAAAACGCTTAAGTATATAATTGCGCATTAAATTGTATATACATGTGTTTCCTTCAATGTATTACTACGTTTCATATTCGATTTTAAACCACCATGTACAAGTATACTCCTGACCTCTAGTGGTCGTTACAGCAGTCACTTCAATGTTACAACAATCCTTCAATAGATGGCGCTAGCTGTACTCCCCAATGTGCACACATATGTATTACCATGAGTTTATACGTGACCTCATTTATTTTTCCGAGGTCAAACGGATGACACGATGTCCTTCAAAAACAATAGAGTTCTTCCTATTTGCATGATCTGTCCCGGTAAAAATTTTGTAATGTGTAGTAGCAATGGTTCTGCAGATATCGTGCGGACAAGACAGCCTCTACAGACCACCAGGCAGGCAGACAGCCAGACAGCCAGACAGCCAGACAGCCAGACCTTCGCAATAGGGACTCTCGCTTCGCTTCGCCCCTAAAAATCATTGCTAAGCGATAATTTGAGGCTTCGCGTAGGGTAGCGTCAGCCACCTCCGACAAAGTAGGATGAATTTTGAGCTTTTTTCACAATTTCATTTTTTTTTTCAAAAAACCTATTGGGCCGATTTCAACCACATAAGCAATAACCATTCCGATTTACATAAGCAATGTACACAAAAAAATTCGTTGAAATCGATTCAGTATACAGTTTTAGAGATACCTGTCATTTGACTTGAAGTTCAAAATTTCAAGAATGTTTTTCGAAAAAACTATAAGGCCGATTCCAACAACATAACCAATAACTATTACTTTTTACGTAAGCAATATTCACAAAAAAATTCGTTGAAATACATTGAGTAGTTTTGGAGATAACTGTCATTTGACTTGAAGTCCAAAATTTCAATAATTTTTTTCTCAGAAACTGTCCGGCCCATTTCAACCAACTACGAACTTAGTCTTACTTTGGACACAAGTAATGTCCACAAAACATTTCATTGAAATCGGACCAGCGGTTTTTGAGTAATCGTGCGGAGGGACACACGAACGTACGGACAAGGCTATTTTACTAGGGGGCTGACGCCACCCTAAAAAAGGTGCCATTATTCTGCTAAATTAATAGGACAAACATTACCAGCTCCCAGAAACAAGGGGTTCTTCTAGTGAAACAACAATTTCTCATGTGAGTGGTGTTGCGACCAGAAAATGTCCCTACCAATGGTGATCACTTATTTGTTACACCTCTTGTTATTATTTCTCCCTCGAGTGTTTTCAACAGAAGAAGCTCAGACAACGTTTCATGCGTGCTGCTCCGTACCCACAAATGGTCCTGGGTTTATTGACAACTTCGATTGCAGTGGGAACGTTTCCCACTCAACATGGGAAGCTCCAGGGTACTTGCTTTACCCTTCCCTGGAGTAACCAGTGATTTTTAGGTAGCAAAGAATGAGGAAGATTTAAAAAACTATATATACGTTTTTGTTTCCACAAAATGCATTAAATCTCAAGGTCGTGGTTGATTATTTTTTGTGTTGTTGCTGCAGCCTCCAGGAAAACAATGTGGAATGTACGGAAAATTCTGACATAACGGTTTCCCTTCTCCCAGAGGAGAGAAATAAATCCAGTTCTAATTTCACTCTCGGCGGATACTTCCAACTCGGAACTGAATACTTTCATCACAATGAATATTGCATTCAAGAGTAAGCCAATTTAATCTTCCACGTATATTGAAAAGCAGCTATTTTTCTGTATCCGATCTTGGTTCATACTTTATTTTAAAAATAGTGTTATCCTTGTCAAAGTCTGAAAACAATCTTAAGAATCTGTTTATTAAAATACGGTTTGAGGAAAATGCATTATTGAATGATGTGCGAATCCGTACATTTCGTCGTAAAAAATAAATATTTAAAAAAGTAGGGATGTATATTAAACAGTGTCATTTAGTGTTTAGAAAATGGACTGTAGACGCGCTTTGGGTAGCTATAGAAGTTGTGGCCGTTTTAATGAGACGTCACTTGGCTCTCTCATGATCCTGAAGCTGGAGGTATAGGGGATCATTCTTTTATTACGTCATCAAAATTTTGCCATATTTTTAGCCCCCCTCCCCCCTTGTCCAGAACATCATCATGTTCATCATCGACTGTTTACACCCCCCTCCCCCCTCCTTTTATTACGTCATCAGTAACCACTGATACACCCGTGGCACATGTTTTGCCGGTGACAATATCACGTGGAACAGTTTTGATTCGTATTAATATGAAGGAGTCTAAACACGTCGAATCCAGTACGTTTCACTCATACAATTAATAGTACTGTTTATAGACTGTAGTCTTCGCCGATCACTTTCAGCTTTTTTCAGCTTTAGCTTTTAGTTTTTTAGTAATAAGCTCAATAAAAATTTGATTTTCCCGCGGATGATGTTACTGTTGTCATTTCTACTAAACCCTCCCCCCTCCTACCTTCATCATCGTCATTTCTTCTCGTCCCCCCCTCCCCCCTTTGGTAATGACGTAATAAAAGAATGAACCCTAGGGGTATAAATTAATACCGCTAACTTTCAACTAGTAATAAAGCCCTCTTCGCGGGAACATTTTAAGGAGTGGTCCCAGACATAGATGATAGAATGCATCGAAGGGATAGATAGATATGTCAACGGATTTTAAATATTATCTTGAAGACCAGTGCTCTCAGTTAGACACCCTTACTTACTCTTTACTCATAATTGTGTCTCTCATGATGTCCAGTACTTACTTTTTACTTACTCAGGGGCTTCATGGTGGCTATCTTACTTACTCATTACTCCCTCAAAATTTCGGGTCGCAGTGTAATACTTACTCTTTACTTACTTTTTCGCAAAAATAAGCTGATATTACTTACTCTTTACTTACTTTTGCCTGCATAGTACTCAAGTAATACTTACTCATTTTCAAATATAATTCACATCACTCCCATCTTTGGTAGTGTAGTCAACGACTCAAGTTTAACGAGTTGCATCGTCGCAAGTATTTAAAGGCATTGTTTGCCTATGGCCTGTGTTATCTGCCTCCATAAGCCATATATAAGTCATGGACATTGTCGGAGAACATTTTTTCTATGGTAGTTACTCCAGTAAAGAAGAGTTTACTTACTCAATACTTACTTTTTGATACTTTGCATTTCGTCTTACTTACTCATTACTTACATTACACTGGGGAATGAGTGTTCGTACTTACTCTTTACTTACTTAAACATCAACCTTTTTAAAATTACTTACTCATTACTTACTCATACTCGCAGATGTAAGTACAATACTCACTTACTCACTTTATGAAAAATTCGAGTAATGAGTAAAATTGAGAGCACTGTTGAAGACTGTCTTATAGTTGAGCGCACTTGGAAACTCATACCAAGGCCCTGCCCATTCCCCATGTTTGATCCGTAGATCACCAGAGATCATAGAGTTAGTCACACATTCATATAATTACAAATGAGTTAATTCTTAATGAGGTCTGATATCACTTTCTATTCCGGTTTTGAAGACTTTTCAGGTAGTAGAACTTGAAGCATAGAGAAATTTTGTTTCTTACGCTAAAAAATATGCGCGCGCGTCTTAAGCTTGGACATTACATTTTGAGGAAAATATTAATAAGGGATTGTATTGCTTCAGACTTTCATAGAGTTTTTGACAATAATGATTACAAATTTGATCGCACAAGTATAACCCTGTGCGTTCATGATTTGAAATATTTTTATCCAGACTGAATGCTGCATCTCTAACAGTCTGCCATTGTAAATCCGAGTGTTCACAGGACGAATCCTCCCTTCCCATGAAAAAGGACAAAGGGACAAACGTTTCTGGGAAGCATCCCAGAACCACAGGTTGTATCCGTAAATGCTGCGACCTTGGTAAAAGTCTCACGACCATTACACATCCAATCACAGGACAGATAAGGGTTAGTAAGTGTGCCTGGTCGAATATCTCCTTTGCCCCGAAAATGTACTCCACTAAATCCCATCGACCATTGTCAAATGAAGAAGCCCACAGCTTAGATCTCCATATTACGAAAGCCCCTCCAAGATGTGAGAATGGGACAGGAACGATGTTTTGTTTTTTGAGCAAAAAGAAGTCGAAACTTTTCCCTGGAACCAGTAGCTTGTGGTAAGGATGAATCAGGGATTTATAAATAGAAAATATAAAATAAATAGAATTTAATTTCCATTCTATTCCAAAACTCTAATTCTGATATAAATTTTTTAGCTATAAATCCCTCACGGACGAAAGCTTTTACCATCAGGACGAGAAGTGTGACTACTCCCCCAGAACTGGGTATTGTGTGGAGAGAGTGCAAGGCACGGACAAACAAGAATCAGAAGAGTGGTTGGAATATGAAGGGCCAGTTACTTGCAGTCGTCCGAAAAATGTAAATCACATCGGTGTAGTCCTAAAATAAGATTGGAAAGAATTAACGATGAATACAATCTGACTGTCACATTTGGATCATTCCAGGATCCAGAAAATGATTCTTAAATTCGTAAACTGTACGGCGGACTTCTCATCTTCTTCAGCTCGTTCCTGCTGGTGACCTTCGTTGTCTACGTGCTCTTGTGAGATCAACATGTGCTCCATGGCTGGACCACATTGGGTCATACCTCCTCAATATTTTGGATGAAAATTTTCCTGGGTCAAATCACGTCTTTTGTGATCCCTCTGGGACTGGGAGAGTATCAATATTACCCTATTACGGCCCTGCTTATCATGAATTTGATCTTTTTCGGGGTGACCACGTGGAAACTCTACGAGTACAAGGAGAGCACCCGAATTGCAACTTTAAACCTTGAGAATAAAAGGCAGTTGTGAGTCCGTCAAAACATTTTATGATCTATTTGACTCTTTCTGTTTCAAGTCTGCAAATACTGTCCACGATGAACATTTCCCGATAATAAGTGAATTTGTATAACTGGATGTGCTTGACGTATAATGGGCGTATAAAAAAGATGAAAACAGAAATTGTTGCAAAACCCATTGACCCCTAATCTTTTAATTCTATCTGCTGTTTTTTTTATACACTCAACTAATCATTTGAAACTACTGGATATAGCTACAGCTTTTTATAAAATCCTTCCAGAGCGATATAACAGACCCGTCAATAAATTCGGAGAGACTATCTGCACCTACCCTGGACCAGTTCTATGTTTTAGCAATGTCAAAATTGATATTTTGTTTTATTGCGAGTCATTCGATGACATATGTGTAGGAACCAGACAAGTGGTAACAAATTGTTTTTATCTGGTCTAATATGTGTGACGACGTTGTAGGAGATTAGTGCCCTTAATTTGTTTCAGTATTGTTCGAATAGGGATAGTCCACCTATGAGCAAAATTAAAGGCAGTTGTTGAAAAAGTGTACAATCTTGAAATCTGCTTAAATTATTCAAGTCTGTAAAAATGTAAAATTCTGTAATGAGATTGAATAATTTTTACTATGCATGTTTTTTTTTTGTACTGGAGAATTCACAAAATCTGAGTGACCCAAAAGTGGAAGTTTTTACCCGACGTTGTGCGTTGATTGGATTTTGAGACTTTGTTAATCAAGCATTTCTTAAATTAATTACAGATAGAATTTAAAAGATTTATTGTTGTACCTGAATGCACTGGATTTGAAAATTTCGTGATCATACATTTAAACTCGGAAATATAATTATTTCAAATATTTTCTGAAAACTCTGCCTCATTCAATTGCTTCAGAGTTGCCTAAAAATGTTCATCGTAAATGTATTGCGTTTGCTAAAAGCAATGTAATTGGTCTGACAATAAATTGTAATAAAATTCATTGATCTGATTTTACTTTAATATTAATACAACAAAGGAAAATGTCACGCTCATTATTTAATAGTACAGACGGCTCTTTTTTTAGGGAAAATAAATTTTTTCCATGTGTGCCATAAATTACCTTTATAAGAGCACCCCTAAAAGCATTACAACCCGACTCGTATAAAGCCATGTTCTTAACAGCAAAGAATTCAAAGTTAGGGTAAATCGTAATGTGCCAAATTAATTTTCTTCCTGTCAGGCTCTTTTCACAATCAAAAAATCTTTTATGGCAAGAGTTACTAAAAGTCTCGAAAAGTTGTAAAGACGTTCAATTGAATTACAGTTGAATTCAAAGAAAACACTTTCCAAAAAAATTACATTGACATAGAGCTTCCAACGTGTTCAACATTTTTGTTCCGTACGAAATTCCGTTCCGTTCCGAAACCTACAAATAATATTGTTCCCGGTTCCGTTCCGGCTGTCGGGACATCGGAACATTTGAACTGACACCGTTCGGAACAAAGGAGTAAAGTATTTTTTCCGTTACAGGTTGTGTTCCGTTCCGTATTATGCTAGTTTTTCCGTTCCGAACCCGTTCCGTTCCGAAATATCCCGGAATTTTTCCCAACATATACATGAAACGCGTGTACAAATTACTGAAAACTTAATATACATGATTTACTTTTAATAGATTGGATGCTAGGGAATGCTATTATTTAATTATATAAAATAATATTTAATAATAATTAGGCCACATAAAAAGAACTACTGTGCAGTATTATAAAATTATTATTAAATATTTTTTAGCAATAAATATTTGTAGCGTGTGGACTTCAATGGCCTAACAGTGTTAATTTCCTGCAAGCTTGCTTCATTGCTGCTAATAATTTCGATTTCAGAATTTTCATTTCAAGAAAAATCGCCCATGCCCATGTTTATTAAACAAAATTAGTTATTCTGTTGATTTTCATGGAAAACGATACTCGCATTACATATAAGCATTTGCGTAAATTAAATCTAACTGTGTTCATCCAATTTCGTTATTTTGGCAAAAAACTGCTTACAAGCCAGAGCGATAAGAAATGTGTTTCCATTCTAGTTGAACGATGGCGCGACACTTCAGAAATTGTACCGGGATCGGTTCGGAACGGAACAGAACAATTCCGCTTTCCGGTGAAATAAATTATATGGGACATTTTTCGTACCGATGCTCTGAACCGTCCCGGTCCCGATATTATCGGTACAAGTGCTCATGTTCCGGTTTTGTCCCGATTCAATGACGGAATCAAAAAGAATGTTCCGAAATTGTTCCGTTCCGTTTCCGAACACGGAACTTCGGGATTTCCCCAGTCACTCCAAATGTATAGGATCCTACATGTAAAATCTATAGGATAAAAGTATCAGATCTGCGGACGATATCTCAAACGATTTTACTACAGGATCCTATACTATCCCATAGTTACTAGTCCCAACCTCGCATGGGATTTTCTCTAGCTTGTCCTATAGTTGAAAATTTATTATTATCTTATGCACTTCTCTACTTCTACTCCATTTTCCTCCGAAATTAAAACTACATAACCATCTTTACTACAGTTAGCTTAATTTTTAGACAATTGTAAATATTTACAATATTTACAATTGTCTAAACAATTAAGCCAACTGCCATTAACGTTTTCATACATATACATCTCAAATTGTCAATATTAATACACCCTTCACTGCAGTTCTGTGGAAATAACATGTAACACTACAAAATAAAATTGCAGTCACAAGTAAATAATTTCACGTATGAATTGAAAAAAAAGAACAAAACACACACTTTTTGTATTTTTCGCTTGTCTTACTATTACTAATTGTAAGTTAAAATTGAAACAATCTACAGAACAGGTAAGCCGATTTGACGTTCATCACAACCAAAGAACATGTGAATGACAACTGCTGTTGATTAAGTATGGCGAATTTGGCGGTTATAATATATGTCGTGTACAAACGATGAGGAGCGCAGAATCCTTGTCAAAGCAAGTACAGGATTTTTATAAAAATGTCCTATGGTACCCGAAACCATAGGATTTTTCTGACAATGTCCTATAGTACTCGAACTTGCAGGATATGCGGCACCCAACTTATAGGATTTTTTTAAAAACTTCCTATGGTACCCCCCGCTTATAGGATTTTTCTGAAAATGTCCTATGGTACTCGCTCTTGCAATATTTGTGCTACCCAACTTATAGGATTTTTCCAAAAACTTCCTATGGTACCCTCTCTTATAAGAATCGAGTGCCAGTTTCTGACGAGCTGAATTATTTGTATAAGATCCTATATGGCTTGTGGGATTTCTGGTACATTTTCTCACAGAACTTGCATCCTATAGGAATCCCATACAGTTTGGAGTGACTGGGTCGGAAACCCGAAGGAAGCTCTACATTGACAGAAGTGATATTATTTGAAGTAGAATTTATAATTCATTTACACACTTTCGCTCTTGAAGTATCACTTCTCTCCCGAACGGTCCAAATGGTACTTGAGTGCATTGACACAACTTCTCGCGAATTCAGCAATATATGTGATTAAATCAATACATGTCACAGCTCAACTTGAAAATTGATTCCTATTTTTTTGTTGTAGTGAAACCCCAGGCCCTCAGTAAATTCATTAGAAATCAATATCTTCCTTTCTGCCAGTTCCATCAAAACATTTTGACGCACACTTGTCAAAGTATAGTGACAAAATCACAATGAACCAGTCCAATAAAAATTGCTTTCATTACTTTACAACAACAATAGCTCTGACTCTCATGAGGCAATACACTGTCATAAACTTGTCAACTTGAAGAATTATAGGAGGGGATATTTTTAGCCCTAAATTGAAATAGTATTTTCAACTCCCTTCTAAGCAAGGATGAACTTCTGGAAATTCCCTTCAACTTTTGCTGTTAAAGACATTTAACGCCAAATTTATAGCAGCCTTTATTAGAATACATACATCAATGCTTTATTGTAACTGTCCCATTTAAAAGTAGAGTAATCTAAATGTAAATTCATAAAGCAAATTTACAAGGTTTTCACGTCTTATGGCTTTTTGACTTAAAATTAAGAGTTGCAATACTGTATTGATTTTAATGAAGCCTGTGAATTTGTTTGCAAAAATACTTCGTCTGTTCAAGGGACCGTCCTGTCTAATTGTAAGTGATAATTTTTTACGAGCTATTATATTACATTGAGTAGCTTTCCACACATCATTTTCCATAATCGCACGAAAACATATCTCAAAGCCCGGTTTAGTAATTATTTTTGTTAATAAATAATTGATTATTTTCATCTAAAATCTAAAAACGTCCACAATTTTAAGGCTCGATTGAAAAAACAGTCAAAATTCGACTTTCAACGATGGAGCTAAATCACTTGAACGCCCAGTAAATAATGACATTAGCAGATCCAGGTTAAGGCTGATAATTATTATAGTACTGTTAACCGACCAAGATGCTTGAAACAGGAGGGAAAAAGAAACTCCAAGTAATGAGATAACCGTGTTGATCCTCAAGTGTGCAAACAAGTCTGAATATGTGCACAATGCTGAACGTATAGTCACCAGGAAAGTAAACATTAAGGAAGATAATAATATGCTGGCATATATTTACAATTAGCCATGGTCTGAAAGTCTGAATTGTCGCCTGAATTTGTCCCACAGGGAGATAAATTATCACCCGTTTAAACAAATGCTGGTACATATTTAAATACGCATAAATTCCTATTGAACGAGGAAAACACTACTTTTATATCAATAACTGCATATATGATTTGGAGTAGCAAGTGATTCCATATTTGACAGTACATACTCATTACAAGGGATTTTTATTTTGAAGTTTGCCCAA
This sequence comes from Allacma fusca, assembly GCA_947179485.1. NCBI lineage: Eukaryota > Metazoa > Arthropoda > Collembola > Symphypleona > Sminthuridae > Allacma > Allacma fusca. Next base: position 67,369,334 of record OX359246.1, read on the forward strand.
CCAAAATCTCGGATTTTATTCAGTGTAATATACAGTGTACTCGCTTGGATGGAGCATCCCTGAAAGGACTAAACTTGACTTTTGTAAGTAATGCCATGCTCTTACAAGGATGGAATTTAACATTGATGCAATAAATGAAATGACAATGTTCTTTTGTCCTTGTGGAAAAATGCTTTTATCAGGAGGTTCTTATGGCAAGATCCTCTGCGCCGTAGACTCCTGTAAGAAATTAACGTTATAGCACAAATATGAAAAATTAAGGGGGATTTTTATAGCAAGAGTGTATTGTGTCTCATTCTTTACTTCTGTCTACCACAGTGTTAATTTTTATCTTTTTAAGATATAAATAATAATATAATATAAGAGTAGGTGGGAAGAAAATATTGATACTTTGAGGGACATACTTGTAGCGAAGGCTCTGTGGTCGACGTGACAGAGAATAAAAAGACTCATTTCGTGGAAATGCACAACTCTTAGGTAATCAGGAACTAATAATATAAGGTAAGTCAATAGCCTGCACCCGTGCTAAACTATGCACATAATGTAACATGATAGCTGATAGGAGAGGTAAAGGATAACGACTGTAAATACAATCTATCATCCCCAATTGTCCCCTTCCACACGCTCAGTAACTATTATACGCACGAATGGGGGTTATATAAATACATAATTATCAGCATGTAAGTTTAGACCCAGTGCAGACGCCTACATATGTAAATACATACATACGTGTACATTACGTACGTTTATATTTTATACGATTATTGTAAAGCTGAAAAATCCGGCACACTTCAATACAAGTAATGATGTTAAGTATAAGTATATACTTGTGCTTCGTACGACATCAAATTTTTTCTTATAAGGGAATAAACCGGACGTGATGGTCCCGTCATTGATGTATTTCCCTTTTCGTTTGGAAGGTTTTCATGGATTCAATAGTAATATCACTTGGGTGGACGAGTTGGAGCCTTCTCCCAACCTTATAAAGGCCAGGGATGCGTTGGGAAGAATTATTCTTTTATTCGTTTATTCTCCCTTCCCGCAGCGTGACATGATCAGAGCTCATTTCTGTCTTGACTTCTTCCCAGCAACAAGTCCTTTCCCCGGAGTTTCTTCCAATTTGTGAAAGTGCTGTGGAGAGGGGTCTTCGTGTTTGAACCTCTTCGTAAATTGTTACAATTTAGCGGATTTTAGTGAGGGACAATCTTGAGGACGGTCGTATTCTTTGCAACATTTCCGCCTATTAAAAATATCACTCAAACTTTTCCAGGTACGGGGATTTTTTGTATTTACTTTCTACAACTGTGCCTGTAATATTAAATCTAGAATTCTATTAGAACGCCCGCACAGGATCTCCCTTATAAGGGAAATAATTTCTAAAGTTGGCAAAAACATTTGCAATCATTGCTAATTATAATAATTATTATCGCCGTGCTAATTTTTCTTTCTAGAAAATAATTGTAAGAGCGTGCGATTTTATAACTACATTGTCCAAGTTCTAGGTTGTTATATGAGTATCTGTTACCAAAACGTTAATACAAATTTAATGACCGTCACATGCTTACTGTGGTAAAATTATTGTTGACGTTTTTCCCAGCATTACAGAAAAAGACGTCAACTTTCTTTTTCAATAACTTTGTCAAAAGAGATGTGACTTTACAAATTTGTAATTTATACAATTCTTATTTGTATGTGATGAAGTTGTGTTTTCGGCATTACACAATTATGCAAAATCAACATTATCCCTGAGAATTTTTGAAGCCTCAAAATTATAATTGTTCCTGTATAATGAGGAATGAACAAAGTTTTAGGAAAGGGGACTGATGTTCGATGTAAAGTTCTACCAAAGAAGGAAAACAAAATTACACCATCACCTGTAAAATTATGCACTTACTTGAGGAAGAAGCCGATTGAGCACACGCTTGCGAGAATATTATTAATTTTTTGCAGTTATTGAATTATTTACCCTACCCACAAGTTTCTTTTGAATGGTAAACGGGAATTTGTCTCAATGTCATCAGTTGAGCTTAGACATTTGACACTATTTCTGTATTCCCCTGCATCATACCACACTTTGACTTTCAGGTTGAGACCCATTTAAAAAAACTGCTTTTAGTACATACATCATGTGGAAGTTATTGTAAGAAACGTGCGAAGGAAATATCTGCTTTAATTTACTGGATGATAATACAAACTGACACCCACCAGGAAACTTTACAAGTTTCTCATTCCACTGGAAATTACAAAGCCCTTTGTGGTAAAAAAAGAGATGATGAAAGACGGAGAATATACTGGAAGTTAAAATGCTCCCAAATGTAATTCATCACTTGCGTCATTATAAACTTATTCGAATATAAACTTTCTCATTACTTGCTCTCTCTCTCTCTCTCTCCCATCTGTTCCAGCAGCGTTGATGTCTGAGTGCTAAATTTTCACCAGGGACAATAATTTATTTATAATAATTACTTCCCTGCTCCAATTTAACTTTATTGTAATTTAGGAATAAAAAGAAGGGAAATTAAGAAAACATTCAAGTTGGACAGTCAATTTTAAAAACTTAAGATAAATGGAGTGCACTAAACGTCCCATGCGCCTCGTGTACAATGTTGAATGTATTGGATAGAAATCCCTAAAATTACACTCCCACTCAGTAGAAAGGATTTTAAAGTTCATATGTTTTAATTATAAGAAATACAGGAAATGTAATAAATAATAGCGGAGAATTCCGAGGATACAATTATTACCAAAAATTGCCTAAATATTTGAAATTATTACTAATTTTTCAATGAGGATCAGTATGTACATGTACTATTTAGAAAAAGGGAGGCAAAAATAATCACATGTATGAATAACGTGTGTGGTTTCATACATTTGTAAATTGCTAAAAAAGATTAAGAGATATTGCTTTAGTTGTAATAAGCAATGAATATTAATATCTTGCGTATGTACCTGGTAAGGAGAGCTTGCCCATTAAAATAATAAAAGGCAAAATGAGTAAATACTCTCCCGCACCCGCTTTTCCTATACCCCCTACCTGCTAATAATAGGCTTACGAGTGTTGAGAAAGTCAAACAGAAAAAGTACAAAAGCTCTGAAGGTTACTGACTGAGAATAATAAAGATTTCAAGCTCGCTCGGATATGACCCGAAATGCCGTAAAAAAGTATGGGCTTAACGATAGAGCACGCCGAGGTCAGAAATAACAGGGAAAATAAAAACCATTCGTTCTGGGTATAATGCAAGCTGGTAAAAGTATAAGTAATTACATACATACATACATGCTAATATTTGTGTACATCGAGAAACCTCGGCTGGAATGATTGAAGCATGCGAAAAAATATGTAGATATACACCCTTGAGGCGTAAAAGAGTCTAAAAGTCGGAAGATTAGTCCGAAATGGTTTTACTAAAGTAGATGCAATGCATGTGAGGATAAAGTGCGTCCTCTCCTTATGTCAACAAATATCCATGGATTCCCGTATCTATTTGTTATTCTTCCTTAAACTTACCCCTACTTTATGTTAGGTTTATGGCATGATCTCATCCTGTAAGCTTTTACCTCTCCGTACATGACATTGCCCATCACTTATTGGCACGTATGCACATATTCGAACTTATTCCCTTCCTTTAAAATCCTCTCAGACATTTAAGTCTATACGGTGAGAGATGAAGAGGGCTGGTACAGTACCTAATATACGTGAGACCGTCTTAATGTACAATCACAATTTCTCCGAGCAAAAATATTTCCCTGGATATTCTTTCCCTCACGAATTCTATATTTACAAGAGGATGGGATTCTTTCAGGCAAAATTGATTCTTTTAAGGAAGGATCTTATACGGGGAGACCACTGTACTCGTGTGAAGCATATTTTCCAATTAGATAAGCTCCAGCTGCTGTGCAGATTTATGAAATTGCATAATGTTCATGTACAATTTACGAAAGAGGAGCGAATCTAAACACAGCAATGGTTCAATGAATTCTGTGTTATCTACAGGAGGAAAAATATTTGGAAGCGTTCCACTTTGCCCCAATATTAAGATCCATCCTTATAAGAGCCTATACGACTGTGAAGAACAATTCCCTATGTTTTTGTACGAAGTAGTGATCCTTCTATGAAAGCTGTGGACTGTATTTGTGATTTATTAAGAACTTGCGTATCAAGTTGAGCGCAATTAAAATCCATTCACAAGTCACATTTGAACCGTCCATTGATAGTACACGTATGTACATATACGTAAATTAATCCCTCCAACACATCTCATACAAATGATATCTTGCTCATTTGAGAGCTTCCTCGAAACACTTACAGAAGTGTTTAGTATACACTCGGCTAAGAAGCAATATACAATTATTAAACCTCTCCAATATTTTTAAAACAAATAGTAATTAATAGTAAAGAGCATTTTGGGAGATGCTGCGTTATACTATTTATTTTTATTATGCTCAGTGAGAGTGTTTACAGTGTGGTCTGGAAAATATGCTAAAAATTGCCCATACAAATATTGTTTTCGTAAATTGTGAAGTCTGCCCCTTAGCCAGGAATACTTCTGACTCTGCTTTTTTTGGTTGGAGCACAATTACACTGAAATAGGATACGAAAACAAATATCCCTGATGCATGCAAATCGACGTCAGTTATTAGCGCCCCTACGTGACACAGACACGAGGTGTTAAAATCTCCCTCGTTACCAAATAGGCAAAGTTAGATTTGTATCTATTTGCAAGGATTGTGGGTGTCTGTCTACATTTCAGGAATCCAGTATTTGTAATCATTACAGATGTGCATACACATTGAGGCGTTTTTAAATTCCATGGGTAATAATTATTTAAAAGAGAGAAATATTCGCATAAAATATTAGGAGAGGATTCTAGAGCAATGTTTTAGTTTTATAAGGAATTTTCCTGGACCAGATTCGACTTCCTTGGGAATCATTTTATTTGTGCAGAAAACAAAATTGTGTATATGAGAAGAGCTAATTTGTGACTCCTATAATTACTTGAATTGCACTCTCATTTCTAGTACAGTTTCAATCTTTCCCCTGAAAGATAAGAGTGTGGCAGAGACTTGTTGCGCTTTATGACAAAAGTGTTTACTTATGTACATACAAGGGAAAGCATATAGAGGAGACCCGTTGTAATTACGGACTGTGTGTGTTTTATTTGTTCAACTCCAACAGCTTACTAGGGTTTCTGCAGTAATGAAACATGACACTTGACTCTGGCCGAATCACGCTTGCATTGGTTATCTCAAGCCCAGACATATGATAAACGACAACAAAATACCCATGTAAGGTACATATGTACACCTTGTTCGGCCAAATAACATTTTTGAGACTGGAGATACAGAGCTTGCTCCATTCCCGATTTTGTTATAGCCTCCTGACGGATGGGTTATGTTCAAGTGCTTAGAAAATTGATCAAGAGAGGCGAATGGTAAACATCCACATCTGCACCAGATTAGCGTGTGTGAAGATTTTTCCCCAGTAATTTCTCAAGTGTTAGTCTTCCCTGGGACTTACATATAACAAATATACAATCCAGTTCTGGCTACATATTATATTTCCCACATGTATTTTTTTCCCCTTTCGTTCTCTCGACAGTAAAAGTCCGGCCGGAATCTCCGTGGAAAGTTTCCTCCGAGTCGTCCTATGAAGAAGTGTTCTGCATTTCATTGGCAAAGTGCTAAAAATTGAATATCTACACTTTAGGTGTTACCACTTGACCTTAGAGCTACTGTAATATATTTTTTTAAAGCTGCATTGTATGTGCATCTATTACAAGGAATGGGGGAGAAACTTGTTGAAAAAATTGCTGATAAAGTAGAAACTTATCAGGAGCTTTATCTCCGGATTAGTTAATTTCTGTCTCATCTCCCGTTTTTTGTCATCACATCTTTCTCCATAGAAATTTCTTCATTAGGAGCAGTTCTGCGTGCTAGACTAATTAAAGCTGCAAATTACAACAAAACTCTAGATATCCAAAATCAATAATTTATTGTAATGTATAACCAGTGCTACAAAATTTATTGCAATCGACACGTTTAGATTTTTATCGCATTGAAAAAAAAAGGATGACTAATCCTTTCCCCCTGAGCTTTTGTGCCAGTGATTAATGCAAGTGCACAGTGAGTTGTTTTCTATAGACGTAATTATTACACCTTTACCAAATCAACATTATAGTGGAGACAATTTTCGATTTCTTTTTCCTCGCAACGAACAATGAATTACTAAATTGTCTTGCTCGGAAGGACAAATCAAAAGGCATTTTTGGATCTGAATATTCAAATTTAATTCAGGAAAACAAAACCGTGAGAAGCTACATTAAGGGTTCAAATATTCACAAGGAAATTGCTAAGAACAACAGCGGTAAAACCGGACTCAGTTATTGAATACCCACTAAGACCTAATGTCTATGAATATTCATAACTGTATAGTAGCGCTTTATGTTGTTGCTCCTGAAAGAACGTCACGTATGTATATATTGTACGTTTAATTATGAGTAAGCTCTCTCAACCATACGAGTGCCCCTAAAAGAAGCAAAATTCTTGTACCGGCGTCCATATGTCAAGGAGTAAAATTAGCCCTGTGTGGAATGGGAACGTATCCAAATATTTGCCTGTATACAGAAAATCTTATCGGAGGGTCATTTCATACAGGAAAATAATGAGTTGCTTTTAATGTGCTAGATGTAAATTATGCTAGAGGTCATAGGTGAGTCGGGGACAGTACCAAAATTTATTTAATTACAAATCTCAACAACAAATGATCCCTTACTTAAGGATTTTTCTCTTAGAAGCAAAACAATTGGAGTACAACCTCCATCATAGAAATGTCAATTACCTTGTAATCTCTGTTACTGTCAGAGCATTCAATTATAAGACTCAAATTTTGATCTTTTTTGGTCAAGGTGATAGCTTTAGAGACGCTTTAGGAAGTAGCAATTTTTTTAAAATAATAAATAAAATACTGTTTTACAATTGGAACAATCCTCCCTGAAAGCACAAGAACGGGTGTTTGACGGAGTAACTTAATTTGACTTTCGTAATTAATGAAAAGTTGCGACGAGAAAACATGACAAAAGATGCAGAGGGGTAAACTGGGATAATTATTTATTATGCCCCTATGGAAATAATGGTCTTGTATGGAGGAGTTTTGTAAAACCTTAAACGCATTGTCAGCAGTGTCAACTGTAATGGGTTAATGTATGAGGATGACCTTATTCGTGTAATGTAAAAGTGTACTCAACTTTTCCTGGGATGAGAGTCTTACGTTCATTTCCTTTGGGCTTAGACGTCAACTATATTTACATCTCATTAACTCTCATCACTCTTTCCCCTCTTCCGCATGATAACATTACATTTTGGGTTTTGTGTACTCTCCAGGGCCCCAACTGATCCAGAAATGACATCTTAACGGAAGCTGATCTCCCAGGGACAAATTGTCACTGACTTTTGTGTGCACAAGTGTAAACGATTTCCCAGCGTCATGAGCAAATGTGCACCCAACAACAACAAAAAAATGAAAAAAACCGGATGATGAGCAATTACTTATAGTATGTGACTGAACTGAGCACACATGAATTTTCTCAAATGGTGTGTCACAAGAAATGACAGTACTCTGCTGTTGTAATAAGACGGTCGAATTATAGAGGAAGCACGCATTGGGTCATTATGTCGTATAATACGGGGAGATAAAAAAAAAGGAGATAACAAAGTGAGCAGACCGAATGACATAATTTGTTTACAACACCAAACTTCAAACGGAAGCCTCAAAACTGAGGGATTCGGGACTAATCACTCAATATCCAGCATATGCCATTATTCTGCTAAATTAAAAGGACAAACATGACCAGTTCCCAGAAACAAGGGGTTCTTCTAGTGAAACAACAATTTCTCGTGTGACTGGCGTTGAGACCAGAAAATGTCCCTACCAATGGTGATCACTTATTTGTTACACCTCTTGTTATTATTTCTCCCTCGAGTGTTTTCAACAGAAGAAGCTCAGCCAACGTTTCATACGTGCTGCTCCGTACCCACAAATGGTACTGGGTCTATTGTCAACTTCGACTGCAGTGAGGGCGTCGGGAACAGTTCCCACTCAACATGGGAAGCTCCAGGGTACTTACTGTACCCATCCCTGGAGGAACCAGTGATTTTTAGGTAGCAATGAATTTGGAACGTTTAAAAAACTATACGTTTTTGTTTCTACAAAACACATTAAATCTCAAGGTCGTGGTTTATTATTTTTTGTGTTGTTGCTGCAGCCTCCAGGAAAAAAATGTGGAATGTACGGAATATTCTGACATAACGGTTTCCCTTCTCCCAGAGGAGAGAAATAAATCCAGTTCTAATTTCACTCTCGGCGGATACTTCCAACTCGGAACTGAGTACTATCATCACAATGAATATTGCATTCAAGAGTAAGTCAATTTAATCTTCCACGTATATTGAAAAGGAGCTATTTTTCTGTATCCGATCTTGGTTCAGATTTTATTTTAAAAATAGTGTTATCCTTGTCAAAGTCTAAAAACAATCTTAAGAATCTGTTTAAAATACGGTTTAATATAATATATATAATTGAGTGCCTTGTGTATCCATAAATTTTGTCGTAAAAAATCTAGGTTTTAAAAAATAGGGATATATATTTAAAAAATGTCATTTAGAAAACGGGCTGTAGACGCGCTTTGGGAGATTTATTGTTTAGAAGTTGTGACGGTTTTAAAGAACCGTCACTTGCCTCTCTCATGGTTCATGATCCTAAATCTGGTGGTATATACTTACTTATAAATAATTACGGCTAGGATTGTAATAAAAAAAATTAAACTAGTAATAAAGCCCGCTTCGCGGTAATATTTTACAGAGATGTCCCAGACGTAGATGATAGAATGCATCGAAGGGATAGATATGTCAGCGGATTTTAAATATTAAGTACTGTCTTGAAGTCAGTCGTATAGTTAAGCACATTTGGGGACTCCCACAAAGAGCCTGCCCATTCCCCATGTTTGATCCTTTAGATCACCCGCGGCTGGGAGTTAGTCACGCGTTCATATAATTACAAATGAGTTAATTCTTAATGAGGTCTGAGGTCACTTTCTATTTTGTTTTCAAAGACTATTGAACTTATTATTATTTTTATTATTATTCGAAGCATACAGAAATTTTGTTTCCTACGTCTCTTAATTCCGGTAATAACTTCATATACGAATACGTTCTTGGACAGACTCCCTCAGCTTATTCGATTCTAAGTTTCTGCCTGAGTCATTTCACACGTATTTTATGGGTGGGTTTGTATACTAAAAAATTATTCCACCGGTATTTTACGAATAGGCTCTACGGAATATTCCACCATTATATTGGTTCTCTATTATACTGAAATAATGCGAAGGGAGCCGTAACTATATTCCATTAGTAGTGGTAGAAAAGCATTTCTTATGAAACAAACTCTTTCTCAACACACCTCGGCTGTTTCTCTGAAATCTCTACCCGAAATCTCTTCCCCAGAATCTTTACCACTCCTTAATCTCTCCCAATCAAACCTCACTAACTTTTTCTCAAGCGCCGCTTGAACGACTGCCTATCATACGCCTCTAAATCAAACATGCGCACACGACTGAATTAGCTGTCAGAAGTTCATTATAAATGCGATGGGGGAAGAACAACGTGCGAATCGAAGTTTTCGACTCGACTCAGGCGTCAAAGAAAGCTACACAGCGTAGAGTACAGGATGGGACTTTACTACTTGCCTTGTCTCATTGGGTTATCGTTTGTTTAGGGGGGTTGCAACCGAAAAAAAACGTGCGCGTCTTAACCGTTGGACGGTGCATTTCCGGGACATTATTAATAAGGGATTTTTGATAAGGGTTTCTTCAGAGAGTTTTCGACAATAATGATTAAAATTTTGAATCGCATAATTGTAACCCTGTGCTTTCGTGATTTTGAATATTTTTAACCAGACTGAATAATGCATCTCTAACAGTCCGCCATTGTAAATCCAAGTGTTGGCAGGACGAGACCTCCCCTCCTATGAAAAAGGACAAAGGGAAAAACGTTTCTGGGAAGCATCCCAGAACCACAGGCTGTATCCGTAAATGCTGCGACCTTGGTAAAAGTCTCACGACCATTACAGATCCAATCACTGGACGCATGAGGGTTAGTAAATGTGTCTGGACGAATATCACCTTCGCCCCGAAAATGTATTCCACTAAATCCCGTCGGCCATTGTCAAATGAAGAAGCCCACAGCTTAGATCTCCATATTACGAAAGCCCCTCCAAGATGTGAGAATGGGACAGGGACGATGTTTTTGTTTTTGAGCAAAAAGAAGTCGAAACTTTTCCCTGGAACCAGTAGCTTGTGGTAAGGATGAATTAGGGATGCACACAGAAATTGTAGTTACAAATTTAATTTATAATAAATGTAAATTAATTTCCATTCAATTCCACAGCTCTATATCTAATCTGAATTTTTTAGTTACAAATCCCTCACAGACGGAAGCTTTTACCATCAGGACGAAAAGGGTGACTACTCCCCCAGAACTGAGTATTGTGTGGAGAGAGTCCAAGGCACGGACAACGAAGAATCAGAAGAGTGGTTGGAGTATGCAGGGTCAGTTACTTGCAGTCATCCCAAAAAGGTGAATCACATTGGTGTAGTCCTAAAATAAGATTCTAGAAAGAATGAACGATGACTACGAACGATTGTAAAATTTGGATCTTTTTCAGGATCCAGGAAATGCATCCCAAATTCGCAAACTTTACGGCGGACTTCTCATCTTCTCAAGCTCGTTCCTCCTGGTGACCTTCATTGTCTACGTGCTCTTGTGGGATCAACATGGGCTCCATGGCTGGACCACATTGGGTCATACCTCCTCAATGTTTTGGATGTACATTTTCCTGGGTTCCTCAAATATCATGAATGCTGTAGGGACCATGAGAACTACGGGTTGCGTTCTTGTGGCCGTTTTTGCTCATTTCTTCTTCATCTCGACATTTTGCTGGCTTACCCTTATCAGCTTTGATCTCTGGTATACATTCAGGTGATTGAAATAAAAAAAATCAATATTTTGTAATAATATTGACCATATATATGTGAAAGATTGTAATGTACATTTTGGGTAATCTTTGACAGATCCTTCGCTCCGAAATCAGCATCCAAGAGATTGAAACGCTTTGCTTTGTATGTTTTTTTTGGTTGGGGAGTCCCAGCAATCCTTGTGGTCGTATCACTAATTCTGGATAATGTGTATAAGTAATTATTATATTCCAGAGGTTACTTGTAGTGTAGGAATCAATTTTTGATGGGAAATGTTTTATGTCAGAAATATATTTTTGATCTCAGGGACGATGACTGTCTACCAGCCACACTTCCCTTGTATGGACAAATCACTTGCTTTGTGAACCCTCTGGGACTGGGAGAGTATCTTTATTACCCTATTGCGGCCCTGCTTATCATGAATTTGATCTTTTTCGGGGTGACCACATGGAAACTCTACGAGTACAAGGAGAGCACCCGAATTGCAACTTTAAACCTTGAGAATAAAAGGCAGTTGTGAGTCCGTCAAAACATTTTATGATCTATTTGACTCTTTCTGGGTCAAGTCTCGAAATACTGTCTCCGATGAACATTTCCCAATAATAATAAGTGATACAACTGGATGTGCTTGACGTATAATTGACACAAAAAAGATCAAAACAGGAACTATCACAAAACCCATTGACTATGACCCTTAATCTTTTAATCCTATCCGCTGTTGTTTTTTACACACAACTAATCAATTGAGACTATTAGATATATAGTTACAGCTTTTTATAAAATCCTTCCAGAGCAATAACATACCCGTCAATAAATTCGGACAGGCAATCTGCAGCTACTCTGGACGAGCTAAGTATTTTAGCAAGGTCAAAATTGATACTCTTTTTTATTGCGAGTCATTCAATGACTTTGTCATATACAGATATAAGAACCAGACAAGTGGTAACAAATTATTTGTATCTGGAGTCTGCCATGTATGATGACGCTGCAAGGGATTAGTGCCCTTATTTGTTTCCGTATTGTTCAAATAGGAATCTATTCTACCGATGAGCAAAATTAAAGGCAGTTGTTGAAAAAGTGTACAATCTTGAAATTAGATTACATTCAACTCTTTAAAAATTTTAAATTCTATAATGAGTTTGAATAATTGTTACTACTAATCTTTTTTTTGTACTGGAGAATTCACAAAAACTCAGGGACCCAAACGTGGAAGAGTTTATCCGATGTGGCGTGTTTTGCGTTAAATGATGACTAATATGGTGTAATATTCTTCCAGCTTCAAACTATTCCTGAAACTTTTCTGTGTCATGGGAGTGACATGGATGTTCGAAGTGATTTCTTGGCTTCATGTGGGATATCATGTGACATGGTACTACAACATCATTGACTGTGTCAATGTTTGTCAAGCCATTGCAATCTTCATCATTTATGTATGCAAGAAGGAGACCATCCTGGCATTAGAGAAACGATATCCCAGCTTGAAAGGTTATATTTGTTTTTAATTGAAGTGAAATAAAAAATCCTGAGAAACTACTATACTAATGAACTAAAGAATAATAATTCGCATTAATATTTGTGGCCTGGTGAAAGACTAACAGGACTAATGGAGTTGATGTGGAGTGTTGTTGTTTTTGGTTGTACAGTCATTCTGGACCCATTCATTCGTTTGTTCAAGTGCAGACAGACGGGTCTCGACTCGGAGCAGATGTCCAGCTTGAATTCCTCCTCTACTCGACGGGGCACGGGGAAGACCCGGGAAAGTGTCCTGTCCAAAAAATCCTTGAGGTATTCCTCCAGCACGACCGCCACAGATACTAGTCGGAATTCCAATGTGCCATAATTGCCACAGACCACAAGTATTACTTACAATTAGACGCATGTACAATGCAATGGTGCTGCGGGAACGGGTTCCCGTGCAAATATTCCTGAAGAAACATAGCATATGTTTTAAATGTAATTACCCGTGTAGCTGTCTATGTTTCAAGATATTATGTTTAAGCTGTATGCATTTAAACACAGACTAGATGTTGTTGTATACCATACCGCACCCCACGGTTATTAACTGTTTATATTGTGCTTTTTTGTCGACAAGTCTTAGACCTTCATTAAAGCAAGCTAGTCCACGTAATTATGCTTACAATTTAATTGCAGCTAATAATCCAAAAGTAGCATTGGCCAAAAATGATTTTTATCATTGAGCTTACAATTATTATTGTTAATTTTGTTTCATTCTGTTTCGATGAAAGTGGAGTAAAACAAACAAAATAATTTTTGCTTTTAGCCCTCAGGTTTTGGATTCAAGAGTAATTATTCAGTAAAACAGTAGCGTGTCAAACGTATAAATTACTGATCCAGATTTTAGTTTTGTATATTTTTATTATATCCAGGTCCAATTAATTATTGATGGGACTAGGTTCAGTGTTGAATTTGTTATCAGCTCTACTCATCATGTATGTACTATATAGACTGCCATTTAAATATTTGTATTATACTCTACTTTTTTTTATCAAATCCTTGTATTGTCAATGATTAAACAGGAATATAGCACTCATTTCGCTCCAACGCCTGAAATTATACCTCGTTTATGGAAGTTTCTTTTATAGTGCAGTTTCTTGGAATATTGAATTATTGTGTGCAATATAACATTCCCCACCCTAGGTTCTCAAAGATCTATTCCAACCTATACACAGTTGGAGGAAGTATTTTCTAGTACAAAATTCCGGGACTCCTTAGGAAGGAAATCACTCCTGCATTCACAAGGAGTGCCGACCATGCTTAATTCGATTGAAGAGTAAGGATAGGATCTGGTTTGCGAATTTCTTGCCTTTATGGAAGGAGAAAGTCCTGAACATTTGCTAAGGAATGTCATCCTGGGGCAGCATGTGATTTCATTCCAGATGAGTTTGGATTCCCGAAAAAATAATTTACACCGACGAAGTATTGAACCTAAACGTAGCTCCTGCATGAAAGCACTAGCGATCCAATAAGTTCTACTAAACAGCAGGATTGACTTTCTCTGGAGTTCAGAAGAGACTGGAAACTTTGCTGTCTTAAAGCCATATGAGCACCAGGGAACCTATGTACATGAAAAGCAATGCTTACTGTCTCCTCATTCAGAATTTTCGATCAACCCCCAAAAATTAAGTGACTTAAGCAAAGTGATATTTTATGTACTAAAAGACATGCGAAATGACACTGACGAATTTGAGAAGCTCCTTCAGTTTTATCCGCGAAGATTGGACGAAGTTTGAAATGCTGAACTTAATGATTTATAAAATTGAATTTTGTAGTGCTTTGTCGTTTCATGGGCATAACTTCCGTAATTGTTAACCAATCGTTTTGATTTATTTTGCTCCTATCCAGAATAAAATCATGTACTAGAAAATACTTGCTCCAACTGTCTAGATTGGTTAGATCTTTGTGAACCTAAGGGGGCTAGCAAGGTTCTAGCAGACCCTATAATCACATTTAAACAAATTGCCTTCTGAAATTTGGTTTTCAACAATGGAATACTTATTGTTAGATTCACAGGTTTTGAATTCCTTGCACGGTGACATTTGTTTCAAAACTTCTGATACTTTTAAGGTGATGATTTTATTTAAATGAAGATTAGCGTGACAATTGTGCTCCGCTTGTCTTAACGCTTTATTTCCAGCAAAGATTGGGAAAGGATTGCGTGTACATCAAACGGTTTACCCTACCTATCTTCAAAATCTATATAAGCCTTATTTCACAACGCCTATGTGTTTTACCCTTTTTGTTTTAACGTATATAGGCGGTTGCAACTGCTTTTTGATCTATAAGTATATGTATTTACATGTGCAGATAGGAAAATTGATATCAGCGTATTGCATGACTGCTCAGATATGTATGTATATCCTCATTTGTTTAAATACCAAGCAACATTTGCCTTTTTTTCGATCTGCACCCTAACTTTGAGCACTCACAATCAGGACTAATAATTGTGATGCAGTTGCTATGCAGAAAGACTATTTTGTCATAGCGAATAAATATTGAAACAAGTAACAGCACGGTGAAGAGCTTAAATCAATACAATCGAGTCACAGTCCCGTGCATTATTTTTAGTAACAGCCAAAACTTCCCAATAAGCAGAACCTGACTGTGATTTCCAAACGGAACCTCTCTGTATAGGCACACAATTTCTCGAAAAAACGGATTTTACAGGTAAGAAGAAACCCATCGCTAAATATGTTGGCTGAGCAAGTGTAAACAGTTAACAACGTCATGATCACCAAAAAAAAACCGGATGATGATGAGCAATGGCTTTATTGTGTTGCTTCACAAACCCTGCTCATATTTCTCACTATAATGGTGTCACGACAAATTATAGCCATGTCCTGTAAGTCCGCTGAATCATGGACTGTAGAGATAACAACACCCACTGGGTCATTATCTAACTTACAGTATATATGATGAGATAAAAGGGAGATAACCACCGTGAGCACACCGAATGACTTAATTCATTTGTAATAAAATTGCAAACGACTCAGAACCCTAAACCCAACAATCGCTCCTATCACTCACCCTTTCCAGCCTATATTGCCATTATTACCTCAAAATACAATAATTACTACAGTGCGAGAAAGAAACATGAGCAATTTGCGGAAACAAGTAGTTTTTCTGGTGTAAATGGTACTGCCAGGAAATATCCTTAGAAATGAAAGTCCTTTATTTATTAAGCCTCGTAGTATTATTTTGCCCTTGGGTGGTCCCGAAGCAAAAAGCAGAGACGCCTCTTCACATGTGCTGTTCCGTGCCTAAAAATGGTCGTGTGTACGTTGACAGCTTTAATTGTAGTCAGGTTGGGGATGGTTCCTACTCACAATGGAAAGCTCCAGGGTACTTATTATACCCACCCTTGAATGATACCGTGATTTTCAGGTAAGAATGTATTCTATAGGTTTGCAAATTTAAAAAAAAAAATTTCCCGGAACATATATGTCTAATAAAAATTTGTATTTTACAGCCTTATGCATAAGGATCTGGAATGCACGGAATACTCCGAAACAACTGTGTCCCTTCTCAGCGGGGCCCAGAATAAATCCAGTCCTAATTTCACACTCACGGGTTACTTCCAACTTGGGAATGAATACTATCACCATAATGAATATTGCATTCAAGAGTGAGTCTTCGTTACATCAATTTTTGCCCGTATAATAATAAATAATGCGTCTTTGCAGGGAAAATCTTATCTGTATCTTCAGGGATAAAATATCAAGTGATTGTAAGGTTTTGTGTGAGTCGAACAGACCGATTTGCATGAATGGTTTTGACTATTTTTAACCAGACTGAATACTGCATCTCTAACAGTCCGCCACTGTCACTCCGAATGTTGGCAAGGGGGGTCAAACCCTGAGGAAAAGGTCATTGGGAAGTTCGGTACCGGGAAGCACCATAGAACCACGGGCTGTATCCGGAAATGCTGCGACCTTGGCAAAAGTTTAACGAGCATCACAGATTCAACGACTGGAATTACAACATTTACCGGGAGATGTGGCTGGACAAATACCTCCTTCAACCCGAAATTATACTCTACTAGAACCCGCAAACCATTGTCGAAGCAGGAAGCCTACAGTATGGATCTACACATTACGAAAGCACCTCCGAAGTGCGGGAATGGTACTGGGCCATTATTTTTGCTTGTAAGTAGAAAGAAGGCAAAGCTTTTTCCAGGAATTTCTGGGGGTCTATGGTAAGAAACGGGACTTGTTTATTTCTAGTTTATTAGGTTAAATTGTGTTATTTTAAAAGATCAGAGCCTGCGGTGACCAATGTAAATGACTGATGTGCTGGACATGTGCTTTGACATTAGTGTAATTTTAAAAATTTTGAATTCTCATAGCTACAAAAGTTATGTGGATGGTAGCTTCTATTACCAGGATGATAAAGGAGACTTTGTCCCCAACACGGAGTACTGCGTGGAAAGGGTTCAAAGGCCAGAGAGTGAGGATTCCGAAGAATGGTTGGAGTATGCGGGGTCTGTGACGTGCAGCCTTCCAGTCGAGGTATAATTAGCATTCTCACTTCAAAAATAAAGTACCCTTTAATGTAGGGCTAATAATTATTATTGATGATTACATTATTATTTATAGAAATATTTTGATCATTTCAGGATCATGAGAATGAAAAAACAATCCGGAAGCTTTATGGGGGGCTCCTTATCTGCTCATCCTTGTTCTTGCTGGTGACATTCCTTGTCTACGTGCTCTTGTGGGCCCAACATGGGCTCCATGGTTGGACAACATTGGGACATACCTCTTCCATGTTCTGGATGTACATTTTCCTCGGGACGTCTCATATTATGAATGCTGTGGGCAGTATGAGGACGATTGGTTGCTCCATTGTGGCAGTTCTGGCTCATTTCTTCTTCATCTCCACATTTTGCTGGCTTACCCTTATCAGCTTTGATCTCTGGTATACATTTAGGTAATCCGAAACAACAAGTATAAATTAATTTCAGTGAATATTAGGGTATGTTCAGTAGAGTAACAAATTATGTTTACATTCTTGACAGATCCATCACCCCAAAATCAGCCTCAAAGAGAAGGAAACGGTTCGCATTTTATATGTTTTTCGGATGGGGAGTCCCTGCAATCCTGGTTCTCATTTCAGTGGTCCTGGATAATGTTTACAAGTAATTACTGTATTCAATGCATTACTTCTGGTGTACCTACTAATAATTTTGGGAGGAAATGTTTTACATTAGAAATTTATTCTTGGTCTCAGGGACGAGGACTGTCTACCAGCCATTCTTCCATTGTACGGTCAAATCACTTGCTTTGTGAATCCTTTGGGACTGGGAGAGTATCTTTATTACCCTATTGCTGCCCTGCTGATCATGAATTTGATCTTCTTCGGCGTGACCACATGGAAACTCTACGAGTACAAGGAGAGCACCCGAATTGCAACTTTGAACCTTGAGAATAAAAGGCAGTTGTAAGTCTGTCAGACAAATATTTACCATCTATTTAATGCTGTCACTATATAAGTACAACTAGTCTGCAAATGTCCTTTGATTGTGAGCCTTTCCCAGAAATAAGGAAAGGTCTGGAATGTAATGACACATCAAAAGATCAAACTGCATTGTTATGTCAAAACAGATTCGAATTGCAAATAGCGCAATGTCCCTTTTCCTTGTAATTATTTTTTGTTGTACCAAATCATTTGACACCCCTTGTTATTGTTATATGTACAAAGTTAGCATGTACTATAGGATACTAGTAATTAAGTAAAATTATGTTCAGATAACATGGTCTCATTAACAACAAGTTGGCATTAAGGTTTGAATCTGACAGATCAAAATCGCTATTGATTTTTTATTGGCGATCATTCAATGGCTGAGACGAAGTCAACAGACAGGGAAAACGAATTGGTAGTAGTTGTGATAATTATGAACTGCAATGAAGGGAATGTACATAAGTATTTATTCAGAAGTGATTGTTCAAAGAGCTACTTAATAGATTGGAAGTTGACTGATTGTGGCAGCGTTCATTAAGAGCCAATAATAAATTGTAATTTGTAACAGCTGCAGAATGTGTGACTTCCTCATGTAATTTTATGTTTCAGAGGGAGAGAGGAAAAATCGCAATGAAAAGTATGAGGATTGATATTGTTGTGGTAATTCTTTTGTAGACGCAAATGATTTCCTGTACTTTCTTTTGCAAAATCTAAAATAAGATTTCCAGGGTCATTGAATACCGTATAAGAGGGACTCCTCATTAATCAAGCAATTTCGAATTTTTTCAGCTTCAAATTATTCTTGAAACTATTCTGTGTCATGGGAGTGGCATGGATGTTCGAAGTGATTTCTTGGGTTCATGTGGGGTATCATGTGACATGGTATTGGAACATCATCGACTGCGTCAATGTTTGCCAAGCGATTGCAATCTTCATTATTTACGTATGCAAGAAAGAGACCATCCTGGCATTGGAGAAACGATATCCCAGCTTGAAAGGTTATATTTGTTTTTAATTAATGTCAAATAAAAAAAATCCAGAGAAACTACTCATAATAATTGCCAGTAATATTATGGCCCTATGAAAGACCAACAGGACTAATTTAGATGATGATGGATGTTGTTGTTTTGGTTTTGAAGTCATTCTGGACCCATTCATCCGTTTGTTCAAGTGCAGACAGACAGGTCTCGACTCGGAGCAGATGTCCAGCTTGAATTCCTCTTCTAGTCGACGGGCCACTGGGAAGAACCGGGAAAGTGACCAGTCCAAAAAAACTATGAGGGATTCCTCCAGCACGTCCATGACAGATGCTAGTCGGAATTCTAATGTGACATAGCCACGCAAGTATTAACGCATATATACCAAGATGACGGGATCAGGTTCCCGTGTGAATATTTCCGAGTAGTATTCTTATACAATAGTAATTATATTTTAAATGTAATTATCTGCTTTCAATATTTTACGTTGAAGCTTTGTATAATTATTACTTAAATTATTTAATTCTGTTGAATATTTAAACGTGAAAGTTATATGTTGTAAAATGTATTTATATATATTCTTAAATATTGTACTGTACGTTTTTGTTCATTTGTATCTGCGTAACCTAAATAAAAAAAGTTGGTTCATATAGGTAAGCTGGATTGTCATATGGTAAAAAAATGTTTCTACAACCGAAGATAATTTTATTGATTAGTGCAAATTCATTTCATCTAGAATATTTTGAACGTGTGAGAGAATAATCTTTGACTCAGATTTTTAGGTTCAAAAATATGAAATGCAAAACAAAAATTATCATTTTCGCTTAGCCTGAAGGTTTACAAGCGTAAATTCATAGATTTTGCATATATTATATATTCCGAACCTAAAATACTGATCCAGTTTTCATTTTTTGTAAGCATTTATGCCGTCAGCCATTAGTCCATTGAAATATCAAGTTCAAGCTGAATATTACCATTTGTGTCTTCTTCCATGGGAACTTTCTTAATTTTGGACAAAATTTTATTCTCTTTGACTTTTATAGATTTGACTGCTTGAACAAGATTAGTATATCGGGCTCCAGTGCCTGAAAAGTAAAAAATTAAATCGATAAATTAACTGTTTGAAGAAATACTTGAATTAGTTAAATAGTTCAGTTTAAATTGTATTTTAAAAAATTAAATTGCATATTATTTTTACATTGGAAAATGATTACATAATTGTAAATTGTTTGACAGTGAAAACATTTTGAATGGTTCTCACAATCAGTAAAAAGATAATCTTTGATTACTCTGCCTAATTACCCTTTTGAATTAACTTTGTAAATGCGAAAATGTTTTTGACAGAGGCTTTAATACAGCCCTTTTATCCCTTATATTTTAAAAACCATTTTTCCAATTTGTGTGTTTTAATTTTTGATATGTTTACTGGTGACATAAATTTTTTTGTTTTAGGGTGATAAATAATTGTAGGCAATTTCGTAATAAGTTTGCATTGCTCTTTTATGTTGACTCCTTTCTTTCCAGTGAGATTGCATATTTGAAAGTTTTGCCAGAATATTATGACATACTGTATCAAGTCAGAGGATTTAAACTTGTCTGCAATAAGGAACCCTTTAAATTCATTTGGACTCTTAAAGACCCCTATTTAAGGATTTGTCATTTGTTTAACCACATGTAAAAATACTCTCGGAAATGAAGGATTATTAGAAAACTTACAAAGGGTTCAACGTCTGGCTCGTAACTTTTGTAAACTTGTCCTTTCGTGTCAATCAAAAATTTAGCAAAGTTCCATTCGACGGAGTTAATCCCTCCCCCTTGGGATAGGAGATACTTAAATACAGGAGTTGCGGCATCTCCTTTGACCTCCACCTTCGAGGCCATGTCAAATTTGACGTTAAACTGGGAAATGAATTTTTTAATGTCTTCATTTGTGCCGGGCTCTTGCTTCCCGAACTGATTACAAGGAAAACCGAGGATTGCGAATGGTTTTGTAATTCCATATTTTTCATGGAGGGCCGTCAATTGTTGGTAATTGACGGTGGTCAGTCGTCAGTTGGATGCCACATTCACTACCAAGAGGACGCAGCCTCTGCGGAGATCACGATTAAAGCACTCATAAGAGAAGCAATTAACTTTTCAAATTTCCAACGTGCTCTCAGAAATATGGGAAATATATTATGATAAACCAAAATATGTCATAAAACTTATTTGTACTAAAGGAACATATATTTTACACCAGGTGCCTGTCTTGAATTTAGAGTTAACATAAAACTATATGTATCTGCATATGATTGATAAGTAATTTAAATTTTTTAACTTTTAAAAAAGGATTTTAAAAAATAATTAAAAAATAAGCACTATGATTATAAAGTTAAACTGTTATTTGCCACTTAATTTTGCACACTTTACACCCTCACCTGTATTTACTCATAGCCTGTTTTCTCCCGTCTATATCAATATAGCAGAAATCGTAAATTGATGAAGCACTCTTCCAATCTTCATCTCCTGAACACCTGTTAGAGAAACCCGCAATACCTAAGGCAAATGACCCACTCACCGCAGCGGTCTGAGAGTTCAATAATATTCATTATATTCATTAATTATTCAAGTCGCAAAATAGGACAAATAATTTAAACATATTTAAACATTTAAACCAACTGAAAATTGGATGAAACATCAATGAACTTACCAGGACTTTTTTGTATTGTCTAAAGTTTCCAAACATCATGATTTAAATTTTCTTGCAATACAATCAAAAGATAGTAATTTGTTCTGGGGAAAGTATGGTAATAATTGGCAAGGTCTGCCGGGTTATAATAATTACAATGATGATGAGATGACCTCTGGCGGTAGTAATGAAAACTTCAACCAGGAGTCTGAGAGAAATCTCGAAACCAAACCAGGCCTGTCTATAGTTTCAATTTTCAATTATTATTGAATGATGTGTTTCAAATTTAATAAAAAATAAAACCTATTTTAGTTTTTAAAAAAGTCCTGTTTTCTAAAACTTACTGTCTTTTAATTTTGCTTTTGAGTTATCAGCGATAATATCATAAAAGTGCAGTATCTTTCTTTTGCAATACTTATTTTATAAATTACTGTTTGTTATAAATAACAATAATTATTGATTGATGTTACTATGAAAAAACGACAATGAACTAGTATAACTGGTTGCTTAGACCCCATGTTCGCGGAATCTCTATTTGTCAGCATTATTGCTTTTCCCATGCTAGGGACATATTAACCAATTTATTACCTTTATTTCTACACACAATAACATAACATAAAAGTGTAGGTAATACCAATAAAAAAAGTCCAATGTATCGGGTCGTTATCATTGTGTGCACTGTATCCTTCCTCACTTTCAAATCCCCATCCATGATATCCATCCCGCTTTCAGAGCTCATTAAACAATTTCGGTTAAAGCAGATGTGTAGGCTGGGAAACTTAATCACTGTTGGATTTTCAGTTGAGGTACATATGTATACGTATATTATGGATGACAAACAATGGTTTCACGCTATAACCGTCCTATGATATCATGGGCACCTTGCCTTGGAAAAGGCCTTGTAATAAGGCAAAAAGAAAAGAAGGAGTTCAAAAACGGCTTCAATGAAGGCAAGGAGGAAGGAAGGCTTAAACATTTATAAACGTGCAAAGAAATTCAATAGAAAGGCTTGAAAATATTGGTACTAATGGCAAGGTTATAGGAAGGCTCAAATTACGCAAAGGATTAAAGTAAGCATGATCAAAAATTGCACTACAAGGGCATCTTACTGCGAGAAATTGCAGTGAACGCGTTTCACATACTTTCCATACATCTGTAAAAACATAAGTTGAAAAGACGGCGATAGAAAAGCATTAAAACGATACTTCGCGAGACCAATTTTGAGGGCGGCGGCAGCACCCTTGTAAAATAGTGTTGACCGTGGGTCCGCGGGTACTTATTGAGTCTGTATGTTCTGCACTTGTCCTACGAAACTAATCTACCGATTTCATCGAAATTTTTGCTAACATTGTTTAGGTCGAAAACTCGTGTGAGTTCATTATTGATTGAAATCGGTCGGCGTGTAAAAAAATCTGTGCTTCTCGCACTTTTACCCCAGAACTGATTGACCGATTTTGTTCAAAATTCTTGTAAGCAATATTTTGGCCACTTTCTCGGATGAGTTGAAATCGGCCCACGTGTTCGTACGTAAAATTTCTCCTGAACTGTTCCACCGGTTTCAATAAAAATTGTATGCACATACCAGTCCATACTATCTAACACTGTCTAACACTATTTTTTCAGAAATTACCAAAATATCTTTAAAATATTGTCATTTTTTCAAAAATTTGTAACGGAAATTTTTGAAATGAGTCATAATACAATACAGGGAATAAAGAGGGATGGCAGTAGCTGATCTCACCCTTCGCGGCAGTACTTCATAATCGCGGAACGACGGTTTTTAAAAATAAATTTTAACTGCTTTGGTGCAGGAACACTGATTGACGTCCATGTCAAACACGTTCAATAATAAATTACATCACACTGCACATTAACCCAGGCCCCGCCACATGTTATGGGCACCCAATTCTATTTTTCAACGAGAAGGACATTTAAGGTTAGATAAATCATTCTGAAATGGTACAAAAAGGCAAGGATGTCACAAATATTAACTTACTTCTCAGATAAGGGCAAATTGCGAAATATGATGCATGAAAGGCGAAAAGGCAGGTTTTATTGTATTTAATTTTTATGACAATGTTAAAGGCAAGGAAAACCAATTTCCCATGGCTGGTCCTATGTTTATAAACGTTTCAGTGTACAAGGGGAAACATACTAGGGGAAACTAATAAAAAGTAGCAATTACTAAATAAATTATTTAATATTGTATTTATATGTTTTCGATATTTTAATTCCTCTGTTTCGTTTCATTCCAGATTGATATTGACATGTGGAGGAAGTAAAACTGTTTTTGAATGGTTCAACTTCGAACGAGTCACAGCCAGAGGCAAAACAATGTCCGCAAAATGTAAGTGGACATAACGCTCTAAACGTTTTGAGCATACATATCTACGTATGCCTATATTACCTATGTACAGTCAACTCTCCTTATAACGACATGGATAAATCCCCAAAAAGTGACGTTAAAAGGAAACGTTGTTATAGAGGCACATAAAATAAATAAGTTTAATTGGAAATGTTTCATTTTTAGCTAAATTGGAGTTATGTCTCGTTTCATTTAAGTAGTACATACTATGTATCTACAGATATGCGGAATAAGAATAAAAATAATTAATTTTAATTAATAAATAATAACATTTTTCCAAGTTTCCCACGCCACAAACACCGCCAATATGAAAAGGACATGATTGAATAGAGTATTTTCTGATTCTCAAAAGACACTTCTCAGATCATTTACAAAAGTTTTCAAACAGTGAAAAATATAATAAATTCCGTTAAAACTCTGAACGTCAGTTCTTTACTGGATGCGAAAATACATTTAAATGGTTGGAAATGTGGATTCTCCTGGATGGGGTTTAATCAATGCCGTTAACCCCGCTTGCATATATATTTATAATAATACATTTCTTCCAGTCTTTTATAACGTCGCTGTATAATTAACGAATGCAATTATTGTAGTGAATCTGAAGAGTAAAAATAACTTTAAAATGACAGCACCAGTAGGTAAGTTATTTAGCTAGGTTTCACGCTTTGTAACGTTAACCTGACGTTATAAGGTTACGCTTTTCACCCCACGGCTGCAAGAAAAGCGACTTTATAAAGGAACTGACGTTATAACGAGTGACGCTATAAAGGTAGAAATTATTATATAATGTAGCTTGGGAGGAACCCATGATGACTTTATAGGGAGAGTGACTCTATAGGCAATAGGGAGAGACGCTATAAGGAGAGTCGAATGTATTCATATATTATTGGCCAGAGTCATCCGCCCTTCTAGCTCTTACAAGGGAATAACCAATATTAACCCCTGACATACAATGTCTACTACCCTCGCACATTCTGCCAGGTCTTCTAAAATTTGTATAATTGACTTAGACACGATCACAGTGAAATTCATTAGGCGTAGGTTGGGTTTCATTCATGTACTTGAAATTCATAAGATTCCGTTGCTTTTCTTTCATTTTTCGAAGCATATCTTGTTATGAATTTGTAGAAAGCTACAGGGACTTTTCATACAGTTCAGTAATAGACGTGCAAAATGAGAGTTTTGCCTCAAAAGTGGAGTCTTTAAACGTAATTATACGTTTACATATATGGGGAGGCAAGTTCATATTAGTTTAACCAGAATGTTCCAAAGCGTATTCGCTTCTGCAAGAGAGCACAATGTGCATGTCCTCAAGGATTACGCTCTACAGTTCCCAAATGTCATAAATAAAGGCTGCAAGAGCAAATCAACTGCAATACCAACTTACGAATTATCTGAAAAATCGTGATGTTTTTCCTTAAAATTTACTACAAAGTAGTGTTTTGAATTTGACTTTGAAAAGCCCAGAGCTACCATGTTAAAACTTGGAGATTAATACTCTCATCCCCAGCATCGTCATCAATCAATCTCTCCTGAACCATTATAATCTCTATACACTAGGGTTGGTCATACCGAAATAACGATACGATATTATCGTTAATATCGTCCAATTTGGAGGAACGATATGCTACGATAATTCTCATATATTTCACACGATATATCAGGCTACTTTAATATCGTTCTAAGAAGGTAGAATAGTCAAAAATTGCATACTGTGACCATCTGACGTATTTCATGCCCTAGAAAGTGTCATCTGAACCGGAAGGAGTGGTCAAAACCGTTCAATTCAGTTCAGTAAAAATTAATTCATTTCATTTCAGTTCAAATTTTTGAATTTAACTGAATCGAAAACAACGGTTTCCACATGTAAACTTAAAGAATACGCTTTCTAGACACGAAAGCAGTATTTTCCAAGCGCACAACAGAAGGAAGTTAAACTAAGGGTACAGATCGTTACTTTTAGGATCTGGAGAGCTTGCAAACGGTAAATCTGTTGCTGAAATTTTTGGGGAAGAATGAATCGTTTCAACTTTCAAGGAAAACGATTCAATTTAATTCAATGTTATGAACTGAATCAATCGATTCAGTTTCATCTTGAATTAAATCGAAAAATTAGTGAATTAAATTGAACTGAACCGAAAATTTCCAATTCAGAATTGGATTAGTCCGAGCACTAGAAGGAATGGTTAAACAGATATTTGGAAAAATGAATAAGTGAAATTCAAGCATTATTTCGGCTTATTTATATTGCTTATGTAACTTTTAATAAATTAAATACTTATTGAATACTTTTACGGCTTAATTTCATTATTATTTCAATTTATATTGTATATCGTTTTTATCGTTCTACCATATCGTTATCGGGATTATTTTTGTGAACGATAACGATATTAACGATATTTCGAAAGGTAACGATATGACCAACCCTACTATACACTGGTTATTATTTTGTCCGATATAAATTATTCATAAGGACCAACCCGATAGATTACTTACAATTAGAATTCATTGGGTTTAGCGTACTGATAGTCAACATATGTCATGAAAATAATTTGATTGAGTAATCAGCAGTTTCATCAACTCGTAAATCGCAAAAGTCCTGATGTCAACACCTACATGTACATATGTCACACCTGTATGTCAATGAAATTTTAAAAAATCCTGGGAAAAATTTGCCACCCGACAGAGCATTGAATATTTTGCGGTTAATTCCCTTATTTGTGCAAATGATAAAGTCACCATTGTAAATTGAGTTCAATAGGTATTTCGGACAAACGCAAAGTGTAGCAACACTATTGGAAAATAAATAAAACGTAACTTCGGATGACACAATTTTACAAATAACCATAAAATCCACACTTGTAATCCTTAATTCCTAATGAGCTTCCTAAGTATGTCTGGCAATTATTCAAATAAAATAGTGCGCGCTGTCTATATCTAAGCAATCATGTTATTGCAATCAGTGACTGCCGATTCCCTTTTTATAGAAACTCCGAGTTTTTTGTTCCCGGCTATTCTTCTGATTTCTCTTATCCTTGTCTTTAGACATGTGGGCGATCATCGTGGGCTTTCCCGGGTTTGCTATCCTGGTGCAGTTCCTTTCATCAGACCAATCTCCTATAATGGTATTCCAAAATGAATTAAGTAGCTTAAACAAATTTTGAGGAAAATGATTAGTAGCAGAATGATTTACGTACTACAATCGTTATTGCCGTCGCATCTATAGCGGCCACGAATACAGAGTCCGTCTTCACATTGAAACTGATCCTAAAAGTTACAAAATTCAAATTAAGCATCCACAAGGCGGAAGGCGGAAGCAATTTTATTATGTGACTACCCAATAGTGTGTTAAATAATTATTTTGGGTATGAAATCAGCAAGATATCTTGTTGATTTTCAAAAATTCCGACGTACCCAGTGACCGGGAATGCAACTACCACCCGCACACTCGAACTACCAAAACAAAATTTTTTATTTTAATTCAAATAGTAAATCGAAATCAATTTTTATTTACTAATTGACAATGAAAATAATAAACTTACTCCTGGGCATGGAGGACAGTCTTCCTCATCTTCCCCTTCAGGGCAGTCCTGGTAATAGTCACAGACCTATTTGGAGTTAAAGTTGTTACTGAATTCAAAAACGCCAGATAAAAATCATCGATTTTATTCCGGGATCGTATTCTTTACGTGTGCTCTGTCCGAAATAATTGGATTGGAATCTTCAGCAATTCGGCAATTTGTTTTATGTAATTATACGTAATTATTAGATACGGTTACAAAAGCTTTGCGTCGCAGCCTCTTGCAAAATAAATCTTACCCAACTTTCGAAAATGCACATTGTGGAATTGGCACACGGGATCTAGAAATTTAGTAACATGTTATAATAATTCAAATAGGATTTCCTATTGCTTATTTGAAACTAAGTATTCCTCAAACGCTAACCTGGCTAGGAGGGCAGGGACAACCAGTCTCATCCCATTCGTTGCTACAGCAAAGATGGGCAAATGAAGTGCCTAAGCCTATAGCCTGCCTATTTTCTTTCAAAAAATATCGCCATCCTATATAGGCTAATAGGATGTTTCAAAGAAAAGAAGAGCCTTAATACCACGGGTCAAGTACTCTAACTGCCTGCCTATTAGCCTATATCAGGGTTCTACAGTCTTTGGTTTGATCAGTCCGAGTCCTCCATCAGTCCCACGTCTCATTCTGCCAATCAGTCCCAGTCAGTTTTGTATCCCAGATCTATCAGTCCCTATCAGTCTCAGTCCTGCTAAAAGTCCTTGCCAAAAGTCTCAGTCAGTCCACAAATGTATATTAATGTATTTAAGACTGCCAGAGCTTGCATAACGTTGAAAACACATTGAAAACGTTCAATTTCGACAACTATGTTCCTATACACCCAGAAAGAAAATCCCCACTAATTGAAATTAGTTTATAATTTTCCAACCTATCCATATCAGTTAAATTGGTGTAGGTTTAGTAATTTGGAAAAATAACCGTTCGGTACAAGAATTCAATATAGAGGTCATGAAAGGGACAAGTGATGGTGGTTATTTAGAAAAACGAAATGATAGAATTACTTATAATATAATAAACCTTCAAAAATATAATTTGGCTCTCTTTGTAGCAAATTCAAACAGATTTCCAGTAAACATTTACAATATACGACAACTAATTGTAAGTTGAATACTTCAGGAACAGAATGGTCTGCGAAGCATGATTAGATCAGAAGTATAGCTCCTTATCGAGTTCGAGTCTACCGGCGAGTATCGAGTACGAGTACGAGTTCGAGTCGAGTACGGTCAAAATTTTGTGAATACTCGATACTTGAAATGGGTTTCGAGTACGGGTAACGATTTTTCACATACTTACGAGTACGAGTATCAAACGAGTACGAGTCCAATAAAAATACTCATAAGGGTTATAGAGTTCGAGTTCGAGTACCACATGCTCAATATACGAGTACGCGTACAGGTGCACACAAGTGTTGCAAACTTTTGAATTTCCAGTAAAGAGACGAAGGCGTGCATGAAATTATCACAAAAAATCGTTGTATCCACCAGTCACGACTCTCTCAGGTTTCAAAGTATAATCTCTCTCCATTTAGTACATTACTATTAAAGTTAAAACAATTAGTTAATTAAAAATCACTGTTCAATTGTGGTCTTGTTATTATTAAATACTCGAGTATGAAGACTCGAGTCACGGCACGAGTACGAGTACGGGATTTCGGTATTTACAGTTCCGTACTCGCGAGTATGAAACAAGTTCGGGTTCTAAACTGGAACTCGGTCGCTTATTTCAAGTATTTTCCTGAGTACTCGTATATGTGGCGAGTACGAGTACCTTGGATTGGAGTCCATACTCGATGCTTCGATTTCGAGTACGAGTTCGAGTACGGTTCCGCAAGGTAATCACTCAATAAGGAGCTATAATCAGAAGGATATAATTCAGTTTCACATATCGGAAAAAGTTTGAATTAATATTTCATTTTTGAATATGTAATCAAATTTTGGCCTTATTAATAGTCAGTCACATCAGTTCATTACATACTGATACTGCACTTATAGAGTTATAATTTTAAGTTGTCCCTCTAATTGTAATTTATCATTATTTATTATGAATAATGCACCAGAACGTGGGAACTCAATTACTCAAGTGATTTGTACAATGTGGTGCGGGTGCGGGCCAACTAACACAATATCTTTGTTAAACAATAACGACAGATGGAAGCCATAGTATAGCTAGAAAGAAGAGACCAATGATAAAAATTAATTTAATGAAACGTATCGGAAATACCCTGCCACTTTGATTTGTCCATGCGATTTTTAAAGCTCAGTTCAGTACTTGCACTCTTGCACATGCTTGAGCTCATTAGCAGTGCTCATATCAGTCCCAGTCAGTTTTGGCTTTGAAATTCATCAGTCTCAGTCAGTCTCAGTCTTAAAAAATAGGACTCTGTATCAGTCCCAGTCAGTCGCAGTCTTCAGTCAGTCCTATGATCTATGGGCAGGCGCCCATGTTTGTGCTACAGTCTATGAAAACCCCATCGCAAATCTGTAAATACAATTCAAGAATAATGATTACTTCTACATCCAAAATTCTAACTCAACTTAAAATTGAAACAAGATTGAATGGTCAGTTTAAGAAATTACCCAATCTTCTCGAACGCACTCATTCTCAGTTCCCTCACAATGTACCTTGAAATATGTTGCTTGATGTTAGAATAGGGAAATGATCATTTGAAAACAATATTGAACCAATAAAAAATTACCCATCCATCATCACAAGTCTGCGCATAGCTATGTACCACCAGACATAGGGCAACTAAAAGGACGAAGAATTTCATTTTGAGGACTTTGTTACCTTACAGGGACCGCAGGAAATTACAGTACAGGAAAAATAATTATGATTCACTGCTGAAAAAAATTGGAGCTGAAAGAAACCAAATGTAAATTGGGTTCTTGTGACAATGTAGACACACTTTATAGTCCTGGCAAATTTAGGAAGGGGTTTTCCCTTATGTACATAAGTTGTTTTATCGCTTGTCAGTTGTGAGTTGTTGCATTTTAGTCTTACCCAAGTATCAATTGCTTTTCCTTATGGTCATTATTTGCAGGAACCTGATACGAATTGTGATCACGTTCTACGTAATATTTGTAATTACTATTATTTACTTCGGACGATCGTACTTATTGGGTAATCTAAGGATCAGTGTTTATCATTTGTTTGCAATCCAGCTCATGCTTTTTAATTAGGGGCATTAAATAGTTAAGCAGAAATCATGCATGGCGACTGACTGGTACTTGACATAGATATGATACGTATGAATCTTGCACGGCTCCCAGTACCTGTCCTGAAAATCAGAACTTTATCATTCAAGTAAGCTCTTCTCTTGTTGGAAAGTATTTTTGTCAAATGATTAATTACAAGCCTATGGGAATATTCTACATGTGCATGATGCAGCCAATACCTGCAATATATACTGCACAGATTTGTGGAGAACGATCCGGACAATATTTATGAACATATTTGCTCATATTTCAATTGTACTCGGGAGACAGCACTTAGGTTCTGAACAGATGTACCGTGCGTTTTGCTTTTTGTGCAACACCGTGTATAAAATCTGGAATTCGAAACACTTATTTCTCTAAATCCATATCCGGGTAGCGAACCGCCGGTTTTTAGAAAGCGAAACGTTCTAATACACAAGTCTGTTCTGTCCGTTTGTTGAACAGTTTCACTGTATAGTATTTAACATGTTCCAAAGAATCTTATCCCGGTGGGAAAGAACTTTCTCACAATTTACGTCGCTCAACTCATAAGCAGAATATGAATAAAAATTAGTAAGACAGTGGTCAAGGGTACGGTTATGCATTTATGAATAATTACTGGATTGAAATCATAAGGGCGGTAAATGTACTTGGAGGTTGCGCTTCCAATGAAAAATAATGACGAATAAAAACGAATTTCAGGATTATACTTCAATGATTCTCTAGGGATTACACATTACAGGGTTATTCCTTTGAATTCGGGGTTACGGATTATGGATTACGGGCCATACAATTTTGATTCGGGATAATGGATTAAGATGAACGAGGATTAGGATAACTAGAAAATGAGTAATTCCGGGTAAATGTAATCCAGATTATTTGAATAGATTATTGTGGGCGCTCGTAGATCAGATCGGAAAGGTTACACTACTCCAAAGTATTTCAGTGTTTCCATTGACATGTAACTTCACAAATTTATGTATATGCAATTTGTACGGTTTTGTACAATGCAAAAGGTAACCTCAGATAAGCACCCTGCTAATTGTTTAGTCATGGAAATGTTAACATTTTACAAACAGTAAAATGTGACACCTGCTTGAAGCAAAATTAAAGGGCTTGCAAACATAAACTTCACACAGATATCCCTCCGTCAAATATTTCGGACAAATGTAGCAAAAGAGGGTATCAAAACGTCGCCACAAAATTGTTGCCGAGCTTCATAAATCGAAAAGAAATAACGATTGTGAGATTGAAAATTGTAAAGCGTAGAGACTGAAAGGCAGATAAAGAGTACAATAAATTAACTCCTAAATATTTTGCATTTATTTTTTCAAATAAAATGTAATAATTATTATTCAATCTTTCCACAACGCCGAACAAACTTAAATCTATTAATCATGAGAAATGTTTTTACGGTTACTGTTGTATTGAACCAGTAGTTTCATATTTTCGGTCCTTGCATTTTAATGCCTTACCACGGATATACTTTATTTGGGGTGGATGCTTCTTACTCGGTGCAGAACTTTTCTCCTGGATGAAACCATGTCATTTGGTTATTATCAATTATTATTATTACTCGAATCGGTAAAGTATGGTCCTGTTTGGCAAACCATTATTGAACGGTATCTTGACGGAATTTTTGTTATTTATCAATGACAAACAATAAAATTGTTATTGAGAGATTTCTGACCTGTATTTTTTTCGATCCAATCTAAAAACATGGCCACTCTGGTCAGCAAACGAATATCTTCTGGATTTCCACAATCCCCCATTCCATAACTGCTGATTCCGATAGCGTAGTATCTACCGCGATCATCTCTGTGATCTACGCTGCCGCCAGTATCCCCCTAAAAATTAAGACAAGCATGACCTTTAGAGCTTAAGGTTTTGAGTCACCTGAAAGAAAAACTTGGCGCTGGTATTATAAATGAAATTTAAAAATATCCCGTTCACGCCTATGCATACATTACACGTATTTATAAATATTACGCTACTGGACAAATGTTGTGAGTTGTTGACGCCGTGCACATCTGTGTTGCATCGATCCTGAAATCTTTCAACCAGCTTATACTGTCAAAAACGATTTTGTTACAGTATTCGTAATCTTCAATGTGTAAATTGGTCTTTCGCAACATCTCCGGCGGACTGATACGTGTCTTGTTCCTTCTACCCCAACCGGAAGCGAGACCTTCGTGAATCATCCCAACGTCACGGAACTTATACGGAAGACACACGGGTCTGATCTAAAGGGATAACGAATTAAACATCATCGCTATAATTTGAGTCAACAAGTTACATATGTGCTAGTCCTACGTATGTAATTAGCTACTGGCCATAGAGGGCGTAGAAATTTCAAAGAAACTGTCAAGAAACTTCTTGTTCTTGAGATATGAGAGGTCAAATCTCCAGAGGTCAATTCTTTCAGATTCTTAATCTACTACTCAAACACTGGTTGTATAACCATTTCTATCAAATTCCGTTATTATCTACAGAGGTAAACTTAAGCGAAGTAATGTCCACACAAAAAGTTTCATCCAAATCTGTTAAGTAGTTTCTGAGATAACAAAAATCAAATCATTTTAAAATTTCAAGAATTTCGTTTAAAAATACTTTTAGACTACTCCAATAGAAGTTGTACGAATTAATACATCTTACATAACAAACATTCACAAAACGTTACATAGAATTTTCTTTTAGATAGAAAGCAGTTTTTGAGAAGTGAATTCGAGAGGCACGTACAGACGTACGGACACGGGTACATATATTACAATGGATGGCGCCACCCTAAAAATAACGAATATTGCTGTTCCAACAAGTTTTCACTTGTCTTGGATTTTAACCATTTAAAATTAATTACATTTGGGTTGGTAAAATTAAACCCCGGATCTGGAACTTCAATGAGAGCTGCGTCATTCCACAGGAGTCCATCCCTATTCATGAAATTTTCATGCTTTTTAGCGGCAATTCCATTAACTATGATTTCCTGACCACCAACCCATTTGCTGATACTTCCCGCTCTGATGTATATCGAATCATCATCTTCATGACCTTCTTCCAGACGTTCCACGCAGTGAGCAGTGGTGAGAACCCAGTTTTTGTGTATGATGGTGCCGCCGCAGAGTGCTTTCTGCACCAACAGTAATAATATTCAATCATTAGTTTTCTTTTTTTGCGTTAAGACGAATTCTAAATTTAATAACATTTGTAACCTCACATGAGTAAAGGCTAAAGCTGTCAGCGATCTATCTGTTAATTGCTTAAACTTAACTAAAAAATGAGTATAAATATTATTGCAATTGTGGAACAAATGTTCTCTTAATATTGAAACATCTGATGATTCATTAGATCCTAGCTTTTGATAATGTATTCATTATAAATAAAGGCACGTCATTATAAATCAAATCCATTTATCAAAAAATGGTTAAAATATTATCATTGATTGTGGAACAAAGGCATGTCACAATAAATTGCACTAATTTTATGCTGCAAATACTGAAATAATTTGAGATGAACAAACATAGGGCTAATAATTAATGTTAAAATTGTATGCTTCAGTTGTAAATACAAATCTGTTCAATACCATTGCAACTCGAACGTACACTCGCCATGGAACCTCTCCTTCGAGGGCGTCCACACCATTGAATATTCTCGGCTGAGGGGTAAATATAATAAAAAAAAATGAACAATCGAAAACATATGATCTTGTAATGAATATAGTCGCAAATTGTTCTTCCTTACCATGGTTGCCGAGACTCCACAAATATCACATAAATCTGAACTACCTCCTCTTTCTTCGGAAGGGTAAGCCGATGCAAAGCCAATGGTGAGGATGCAACTGGCTAAAAATAGAATTGACGCCATGATGAAGCTCACGTAGTGGCCTAATCGCGGGGCACTTTGATGGAATTTTTAGGTTGGACACAATTTTATACTGTTTACGTCAGCCAAGGTTGGGTGACACAGTATTTCAACGGGGCTGAATGCAATTTTTCCAAATGCAAATCACGAGATAGAAAATGTCATGGTAATGCCTGGTGTGTATGACTGGTTGCTTTTCTAATTTCCATTATGTTTTAGTTCCCTTCCGAATAATTGAAATATCCACCTAACACATTTCAATAAGTGTGCTCATTTAGTTTCTGGAAACCAAGCCACAAATGAGGTTTAAAATTTCCAATTAATTAGATTAATGACTGGTGAAATTTTATTAAATTGAATGTACGGACGAATCTTTCCACCTGTGATCACTTAAAGCACCAGTTGAGTGCAGTTACTCATGGATAAAATTTGCCGAATGGAAACCTTCATCCGCGTGAGTGATAGGTTGGTAATTGGTTATTTTACAGAGAAATTGCTTGAAAATTTATGTGACAAATTAAACATAATTGTGCAAACAGATACTATTTCACTACAGCATTGTATACAACAATTTTTGTATAGAAAGACTTTCCTCTCAGGAGGGCTGCTGCTACAAGGAACAAATAAACTAGTTTAGTCTTGCTATGAATTCCTTATTTTAAGGCTACATATGAAAGTCATCGGGGATAAGCAAGAATATCCCAATTCCTTAATGGGCAACAAAGTCACGTCGATGGGGAATAATTGTAATGGGAGAAGTATGGGATGTGCGCATACAGTAATGGGACGAGTTAAAGCTTGGGGTGGCAGCATCCAAAACTGTGAGGTAAGCTTATGAGTTTATCTTTCCCGTAATGTCCAAAATTATTCTCAAAGTATAGGGAGTATAATCGAGAAGCCAGCCGTAAAATAGGGATGCCAATAAGGGTCTAATGTAGACTGATAATTTGAAATTGGTCAGGTTCAGTGTTTCGGACCAGACCAGTAACCATGATACGGAACATAGTTTTACCTTACAATTAGCTTAGTGCATCACCAAAAATAATATTTTGAAGATGTTCCACGGGATGTCCTTAATACGTTTTTTTATTTTACATAGGACCATGATACAGGGTTGCTAGATTTAATTCACCTGATTTTTTTCAAATAAATCATTGATTTAAATCAAAATTGACTCTTGAACTTTTGCAGTTAGGTAAAATTTAATTTTACATCTCGAAACGTTCTAAAACGTGAATTTTTGTTTTTATGAATTTTAGGGATGAGACTATTTTAGATTTTGATAATTTTCAGGATAATTTGGGTACGTTGCCACATTGATTATTATCAAACTATCACAGTGGCTTAAAATTTGGATATGAGTGAGTTTTGAAATATTCTGTATTACTAGAGATTCTGCCGGGGACGCTTGTAATGTCCCACAAGAGATTCCGTCTGGTTTCCGAATCCAGGGAAAAAAATAAGTATCCCGATACCGTCCCGAAATTGTCTCGTCCCTAACAGAAACTGATTGTATCTACAAAAACATCCCAACATCCAATCTTTCTACAAGACTACTATTTAAAGTGGCAAGATTTGACTGGATTTTTTAAATCTTGTATTCTGTACTTTATAAATGTTTTTACATTATGTAAATGCTGTACGGATATAACACTTGTTTAAACGGAATATTCCCAATTTGAAAGTAATTTTTCTGTCCCGACGTACTCTGCCATCCCCTCCCGAAACACTATAAATGTACACACTATACAAATTTTATAAAATATGTGTAGTGTATACATCTATATTCAGTGAGCACAATATATTTATCCTCCCCTGGGTAGCTCTATCTTTAGCAACTAATAAGTTTCAACCTATTCGCCCACGAACATCGACAATTGTCTTAAATTGTAGGTAATACTGTAATATTACCAATTTATTTGTTTATAGTAATTAATAATATTAATTTCCCCCAAATGTAAACCCACCAAAGCGTCGCATCACATAAAAATGACGCAAAATAAGTTGATCTACCCTTGGTGTGGTGACCCACTGGTGACCCCCTGGTGACCTGGGAAATATCTTAACGTGCGACATAGAACTATTCAGGATATATGATATATCTCAACAGAATTAAATAAACGGAAAAATAGGTAAAAGTAGTTGTGAGGGTAAAGCTTCAGTACCCGGATAGCAGTCGTACCGAATTACTCTAGCATAAGCATGAGATCGGTTCGGTTTAACGCGGTTATCCGACCATCGGTTAACCGAAACCGACGGTTCGGATGAAAGATTCGTAACCGAATTGAAATAACCGAACGGATCGGATACGTCAATGCCTAACCGGATATCGGTTTCGGATCGGTTCGGTTTTAAGTATGAATTTATCCGTTCGGTTCGGATCAAGTGAATGTATCCGCTCGGTTTAACCGACGGATAACCGATTTTGAATTTTTTTCTAAAATTTTTAGCAAATCGTAATCGAGAACAACTGTAGCATGAATTTCTCGAGACAAACGATTGTTTCATTATGTATCTCCAATATTTTTAGAAAGCACATTGCATGGACCACGGGCAGTCATACATTTTTTCATCACATCGCAATTATTTCTCACACCACTATATTTAATTTTTAGCTTAAATTAAATAAGTGCCTTATTACTACAACTAATATGTCATCAATGGAAACCTCCGACTCCATAATAAAAGCAGAAACTACAGGGAAAAATGAGCATTCAAAAGAACGATGAGAAGCGAGTTTTGGGAACATTTTGGTCTTACTGGAGGTTTAGTCCTTAGATTTTTAGTTGTCATTTGAAATCAAATAATAGGTAGAATTGGATAAAAATTAGTTTAATACATAATTGCTTTAAGTTTAAACAACATTTTTATTAAAACAAAGATTTTCAAAAAAAATTATTAAATATATCTGTATCGAATGAAGTTTTCATTGGTAAAATGTGTAACATTTTTTCGGTTATTCGGATAACCGACAAACGGTTCGGTTATAAAAATCATCCGAACCGATGTTTGGCGGTTCGGTTTCGGATACGAGTATTTTTTTATCCGAAAAAAACGGTTCGGTTCGGATTTGAATAAAAAATTAACCGAAAACTTCGGTTCGGTTACGGTTCGGATTTATGTTTTATCCGAACCGATCTCATGCTTACTCTAGCATTACTCGTACCTATAGTCCGAGTCAAAGCTGGGCACATATCCTACAGTTATGCATAAATATACACAGATTTTTATGTATGTTCGCACATTTTCCGAATATTTGTATGTAATTTATTTAGGCTGCATGTTTTCACTAAAAAAATTTATGATATATGTATGGTATGAATACTGTATGTAAGAGTATGTATGTTTAAAAGGCCGGCAGATTTAGGTATGTATGCCGTATGCACCGTGTATGTTCAGCGAGCTCCATCTGTATTTTCTTGGCACGGTCTGTATGCGAACGATTTCTATGCGTTTTGACTGAAACCTACCAAACTAGAAATTAAAAATCATCTGTGATCAGCACTACGTGCTAAGTCACCGGGGGGCGAAGCGCCGGCGGAATGTTGCAACAACGGTTATTAACAGTAATGTGGTGTATACAAGGAAACGTGTATTTAATTTCCCTCCGTACAGATCACTTTTATATGTACTGGGCAAAGATGTTAACTGAGGCAAAAAAAGTTGTTTATACATGTGCTTCCTTGTATGTAGTATTATATTCAGTACGCATATAGTAAATTGTGCAAAACATTTCATATTCAATTTTAAAACACCATGTACAGTGAATTTCCCATATAGTGGTTTCCTCTTAGATGGCAATCCCTCTTTACTGGCATCAAAAAAACCTCCCTAGAGGTTTGCAATGTTAAATATATATAGTATAGTGGCACCAGCTTTAATGGTATTCCGTCTATAATGTCACTATCATATTTTTTGCCCAGCTTTGGTCCGAGCATTGATGCAATCTACCGTCCGATTTGTTGTTTCTTATGCCGTTTCCATTAACCATAAGGTCGCATTAATTCTTGCGTGTTTTAAATTGGACTGTACAACTTTTTCCAAATAAGTATACATGCTGAATACTACAATACGCGGGAATTTAATAATTTAATAATTTATTACTTGATGTCGATAGATAAAAAAAACAGCATAAAAGAAGATGAATGTATACGTCCGTAGACGTGTTTACGTTTATTAGGGCGAACCGAATTTGAAAGAGGCTATTGCGAATGTTGTGGTGTTGCTTGTCGGTCCGGACAATTGATGACGAACCAAGAGCACCATGCAACTCATGATTTTTGTCGGGCGTATCAGATAAAACTCAAGAAGCCTACGGTTTTTGAAAGATATTTGGTCATCCCTTTGATCACAAATAATTAAATAGTAAACTCATGCAACCACATGCACAAAATGAGCAATAAAGCGTGCATCTTCAATAGTAGGATTTTACAATGTTGTTTTTGTATTTACTTGTTTTTTTTTAAATTTAGCTAATGCAAACTCATTACGATTAGACGCGAAAAGTTTTAATAAATTTTAGTTTAACATAGTACGCTCATTGGTATATATACGTAGATCTTATAGTGTCTATAGGAAAACGTAGTTACTAGCTTAATCTGTTGCATCCCATAGTGGTTCTTCGCCCCTTATAATTGGTTACTTAGCACACATGCTGCGCATACATGGATTTTACAGGTATATACATATATATAATTATTTTATTACGTGTTAGGAATTTGCATGTGTAAACCTATATGTATTAATATAAGAGAATTAAATTTATTATCTCGTTTTGTTACAAGTCGTTGAGGCGCCAACTTTTTGTGATTGCTGTGGTTATCTGGTTGACCCCAGAAAATTAAATGAGACCATGTATAAACAACAGAAAATACATATGTACAGAAACTGGTGCTTATTCTGTTCGGTATCGCGAATTACCGAGGTTTCGGTTCCGGCCAACGGTTTAAAAAACCGTTCTATTTACCCTCTATACCCCCTATATACCGTTCTACCGTTAAATTCTTATCCGGTTTTGGGCACAGAAATTAAAAACAAAAGTTTTCGGGAAGGGCTTTTTTAAAGCTGTTGGTTTGGACGAAAACCCGAAACATGCATTTGTCAAGTATTTCTCAACTATCATTTGAAGATGCGATTGATTTTTGGCTTCCATAAATCTGAATCCTACACATTTTCTGCCACTTCCGCTTAAAAGTTGTACTCTATTACGATTCGAATTGTATGGACAATCCACGTGTGGACCCGGAATGTAAGTTACCGGTTTCAGTCTGTTAGTTCCTCCTTGAAGAATTTCGAAGTATTTTCGAAGAATATCCTAACGTATAACGTATATGTATGTCCAAATGTGTTTTTAATATATTATTGTCATTTAAACCAGTTTAATCTCGTTGAACTGAAATTATTTTATACACCGTAGTCGTAACCGGTTCGGGAAACGGGTTGGTTTTTGAGATCGGTTCTGGGAAGGCAAAAATGTCCCGGTCTAGAGCATATCGGTTCAGGAACAGAAATAGGATTCTTTCGGTTCGGGACAACGAGTCGGGCCGACTCCATGTTTTGGTACCGCTCAGAAATACTACCAGAAACTGCGATGTTGTGCGTAACTTTTCCTGTAAGAGCGTACCTCTATAGCATACAATTTTGACACTTTTAGTGGTGAAATTTTATAAAGAGTCAACTTTGGAAAATTTATTTTCGGTACGGAACTTTTACTCGTCACGCAAACTGGTTTTAACAAGTTTTTATCCAATCTGCTACCGACAGAAACAAACCAAAGTCAATTCTTTCTAAAAATTCCATTTTCCAAATTTCCATGTAAATGGGATGTTCTTGTCCTCAGAAGTGACTCTGAAGAAACAGTATGCTTGGGTTGCCTCAAAATTTCCATGAAGAATGCAAATTAACCTACTACCCATAATTTCGAAGAAATAATCTCCAGAAAGGCTCTTGTCAAATTTCTTTCAAAGATTCTCAAATTGCAATTGAGCCATAATTCCCACATTGATAACTCTGACGACATTACTCCTACATTACGGTTAGATTTCTATATGTATTCTAATTTGACCATCAAATTTACACGCTGAGTTACTACCAGATGTGCAGTGTTCGCTATTAATTACAACTTTGTATGCGTGGTGGGGTTAAATCAAGTGGAATCGCCAATCTAGGTTTTACATTAAAATTGCTTTGGTTATTTGTCCTATTCGTTAGTTATCATTGGAACCATTGCTTTTGGTCCTTGGGTTGAAGAACATTCTACCGACCACCTCCATGCGTTTACCGACAGCATCAAAGAATTGAATAGTATAATAATAATAATGGTTTATTCAGGTTGATTCTATGGCTCAGGCCCTTAGAACCAAGTTTGTACAATCATTTTCACTTAACTAAGAGATATCTTCAATGAGATTAAAATAATGTTGCCTTACTTTAAATGCATAGCACCAAAAAATATAAATTTTCATGTATTCCTTCTTTGTCAGGGATTTTCCAAAATTTTGATTATGTAGTTACTCCTATTACATTCTTCATGATTAGTTATTAGTTTTCTCCCGGCTCTATAATGTGGACACAGATAACGTGATAGATATCCTCAATTTCACGCTTGTTACAAAGTTCACACATTGTTGTTTTATCTTCATTCTTCCAATGTTTCCAAATCCCATTAAGTTGCATGTTCTTTCCTTTAATTCGAATGTACGGAGTTAAGATTCTCAATTGCAGCATAAGATTGATATCATCACATGAAATTTTTATTATGTAGTGCTCGCTGGGGTTGATATTTGTTTTTATTTCTGATAATGGACTCCATTTTGGGTTCGACCGTATCTCAGATACGTCCTTGTTTATTAGCCATTGGTGATACTTGGCGATTATCATGTTGCCACACTTGTTTATATTGTCTTTGTCCATTTGTTCAAATTCACTTAATAGGTCTGCTTCCATGAACATTGCTTTGCCATTTTTGATCCAGCTGTATTTACTTGTCATGTCCTTCAACATTTCGTTGTAACAACTTGCAGCAATTGATGTTTCTGGTCTGTTGAGCATTCTTTTGATAAAGCTTATTGTGGCTTTGAATATCATACCCGTAATGTTTCCAAATCCAGTTTCAAGTCTCAGTACGAATCCTGTGGCAAGATTAGTTGTGTTTAATAGCGATCTTAGAAACTTAGTTTGAAACATCTGTATATGGTCTCAGTAATGCAATGCCCATACAGGAGCACAGTACATAATATTGAGCTTACCAATGTTTTAAATAATCCTATGTGTACATCAATATTTGTAGTTTTACTTTTACAGAAGATAGTGAACAGTTGTGATACTGCCTTGTTGGCTTAAGCAAAGAAATTATTTTTGGCGTAACATAAGGATCCAGTGTAATGAAAATGGACTTCCAAATATACATATAAATCCACAATTTCAATTTTGTCATTGCCCCAGCGTAGATTGTCTGTTTTACAAATTTTATGACCCCTCCTAAAGATAACTACCTTTGTTTTTGCTAGATTTACTTTCAGGGCATTTTTCTCGAAAACGTTTCTAACACAATTGATTTGCGTTTGTAATTCTCCCTTTGTAGACGCAACGAGGACCATATCGTCCGCATACGTCAAAATTAGAATTTGAGTGATCCACATCTTTATACCAGTAATATTTCTATCTTTTAAAATGC
Source organism: Allacma fusca (assembly GCA_947179485.1). NCBI lineage: Eukaryota > Metazoa > Arthropoda > Collembola > Symphypleona > Sminthuridae > Allacma > Allacma fusca. Next base: position 67,411,657 of record OX359246.1, read on the forward strand.
TTGAGATTTCATCTATATAGATATTGAACAGGGTGGGAGGTAAAGGTTCTCCTTGCAACACCACAGTAAGTATTCTAATGTATTCTGTGAATCCTTCGTTTGTACCTATTTTTGTTTTGGCTGACGCGTAAAGTTCTTGTATTCCCATCAATCACTTCTCACTTATGCCTACTCTGCGGAGTCTAATCCATAGTTTTTCATGGTTGATAGAATCGAAGGCCTGTGACAGGTCAACAAAGAGTGCGTATAGTTTGCCAGTTTTTAATTTTAGCCTTTTTGCTCTCATGCAGTATAGAGAGAAAACATATTCCGTGCATCCACGACCTTTTCTATACGCCGCCTGGTTATCTGATATACTGTCGTATAGACTACTGTTGGAGACTGTTTCATAGTTGTGGTTATTCATTTTATATTCGGTTTGTCTTAATGCTAATTTATCAGGAAAATGAGTACCTACATTTTCATTTAAGCCTACTAAACTCGAGGATTATATATTGGAGAGACTTTTAGTGGTATATGTTGACATTAGTTACTACTACCCGGGAAACGGGGTTACAGTATTCGGGTATTGTGTATACTGTATGTGTGGGCTCAATGCATACGCGCCCTCTACGATGCTCTTAGGGACTAAGTCTAGATATGTATATAAATGTAAAGTAATGCCGTATGGGTTACTATAGTGATCGGCACAATACAATGAAGCAGTAATGGAGCTTCATTGTTGGTTATGAAATATCTAACATTTTATGGTTTTCATTATTACTACTTCCAATCAGAATGTTGTTAATGATTAAGTAATGACAGTATAGTTACAATATTGAACTTATGCGGGAGTTGCCATCCAAGCACCGGAAGGAATAGATGCACTTATCATTTGTTCTATTTTTACTAGCTCATTTTCGCAACTCTGCCAACCAGTTTCAATTGTGATTAAACATTAGGATAAGTGGTTTCGCTTTACACAACTGCTATCCTGCCTGCTTTTTATTTTCCTCCGTGACTTATAACTATAAAACATTCGGCATCTTCCAGCTTCCAGTTCCCGGTAGTCTCAACATTTCAACTACATACAATACTTACTCTATTTGATAATATACTATTAAATATTTTGGTTACTGTATTTAGTAGGCTAACGGGTCTGTAGTTTTTGACATTACTAGCTTCACCTTCTTTGAAGACTGGGACAGTGAATATTTCCCCCAGTAGTCAGGAATACCTGAAACTATTACGTTGTTGATACACTCAGTAAAGTATTCTAATACATGACCGTCCATGCATTTATAAGCTTCATTTGGTATGCCGTCCGTGCCTACCGACGTATTGTTAGCTAAGGTTTTTAACACGTCCTCCGCTTCACTTCCTGTAACAGTTTTGTCTAAAATATGTTGTGTACATACATTTGGTTCGACATCGCTTGAGATTAGGAAAACCTCATTAACATTTAAGGTTTCTTCAAAGACAGCTTTGAAATGAGAGCCATTCATTTTCTGTTATGTCATTTTTAACATGCTTATACCTACAGTTTCTAAATTTATTTATGGACTTTCAGAATTGAAAGGAGTATTTACTATTATTGACATTCTCTCTTAGTTCAATATAGTAGCTAGATTGTTTAGATTTGCATGTATCCTTAAACTCCGCCTTTGCATTATGTAAGTTAGTTAATTTTCTAGAAAACGTTTCATCCTTGACTTTTCCTTTGGATTTACGGAGGATACGTATCGCTTTGTTTAATTCTAGCTTTCGTTTTTTAAAATTCGTTGTCGAACCTTTTATAGTCTTTTATAGTGATGTTTTTGCCCTTATTAAGGTATTAAAATCTGTGAAGTTAGCGTTGTCGTGATTTAAATATCGTGATAAAAATCTTTTAATGCATTTTAAAAAATTATCTTTATCGTGCTTCCAGTGTACCTTATTACATGCAACTTGTTTGTATGCATACTCTTTGTCGCTTAAAACTTACTTTTATTGGTAGATGGTCTGATAGCTCAGCTTGTAGTACTTCAAAATCTTTAAGTCTATTAAGGGTGTCTGGTTTACATATTGCTAGGTCGATACGGCTGGCAATTGAATAGTATGGCGTGGAGCCAAAGAGGTTGAAAATCTATGAATCAGATCCTAAAATAAAATGTGCTTATCTAGTTATGAAATGTTACTTTGTTCTTGTTTGATATTTTTTGTCAATGTTTTTAAATGTTACTTTGTTACTGGATTTGTATCGACAAATCACTATGAAAATGTTAGATGTTAATGTATTGTGTAATTGCAAAACGTGGGTTCCACTTTGCTCTAACAGTGTTACGGGTCTGACCATGACTGCGGTTCCGGGAATTGTGCTCAAAATTGATTAGGTCACTATTATTTGCACCTTTTGATAAATGAGGCATATCGTGCGGCGGAGTTAACTAGGCGGGGTCCGGCGGATTCTCCCTCCAATGTTGCGTAGCTCGGGTGGTGACCCAGAATTAAAGTAAGTGTCAATATGAAATTTTGTTCCGACCGTTTTGTGGTCAAATAGTTAAAGAAATACTTGTTTAGAATATTTGTTGGTTTCCATGCTATCAAAATTATTTAAATAATTTTTAAACATAATTAATACCAAAATTCTTAAATTTTACCTTTTAAGGGGCTTGCATCCCACTGACATTTTTAAAATATTCCAATACGCTTCTGGAAGCTTTACGCTTGCCAGAAGTGACAATAATAAATTTCCCAGGTCACCAAGAGGTCACTAATGGGTCACCACACCAAGAGCGGATAAACATATTTTGCGTCATTTTAATATGTTGCGATGCTTAGGTAGGTTTAAATTTGGCGGGACATTATTATACTTATTTACTAAACAGAAATAAATTGGTAATATTATTACCTACAATTTAAGACTATATGTTCCTGGACGCATAGGTTACGCTAAACCCATAACCGGATTACAGGAATTTGAGGAACTTAAATATATGCAAATTTTCCCTGCAAGGGCAGAATTTCCTCGTGAATATGAAAATAGTGGTAATAATTCGAATTTGATTTTATTGAAAAATAGTGGCGGTTTAACAAATTTGCTCATGTATTGAGATTTTTTACGAAGCTGCAATACGGCATAGACAGTCTTTCAAAGTCGTTTTTGAAGAACAATAAAGGGTGTGAGGCTATTATAGAATGGCTGGTTGTGCCTGCTAACCCTAAACCTGGTTTATTAGAGGAAGTAGTGTCTAAACGTGATCGGAGTGCGATTTTAGAATTATAGCAAAATATTAAATTTTGTTGTTCCCCCACTCCGACGCCAGTCCTTGTTAGGGAAGCTGTTTATTTTGGGATCGGATAAAATGCTTGATGGTCTGTTCGGATGGTCTATTGATAAAATTAATGCTTGCACACTAGTCACTTTCATCAAACAAATTGTAACAAGTTGTATCTTCTCCTGGGTTAGAGAAAGAATGGATTCTCTGAGTGATTCAAAATACAGTCTAAAATATCTAATGCGTCCCAAAAGGGAAATTCATGGGTTAAAGATTCGTTCGAATTTTATTGAGACTCTTGGTTTCATTTATTTGATTTTGTGCTGCATTGTAATTACTTATTTTGTCTACGAATTATTTTTTCTCAATGTATTCAGTTTAACTAGTCGCTGATAGCAGAGTTAATTTGCTTCATTAAAAGGAACGAGCACTAATGTATCTTTCAAAACAATTTCAATGTCCTAACTTTTGAAACATGTTTCACTTAGAAACTGTTTTTAAATGTACGATATATACTGAGAGATGTTAGTAGTTAAGAATTTATCGATTTGTAATTGCATTATTTGGGTCCTATATTCGCTCATTTTATGTGTTGTTGTAATTATTACTTATGAATAAACCTAGAGGTGTTAAAAATTATTTATTTTCGGCTTGATATATTTATTCTTACAGATACAAGCATAATGGTGACTCGTCATTAAACATCCCTCCCGATAGGTTAGTTGTACCTATAAGGTTGTTGTTTTAATAGCAAATTAGTTGTAATTAATGTCTCAACTGTATCGATAAATTTCCAGAAGGTCAGATTTATATACGCAAATGATTTTGGTAGTATCATTTAAAACGAACAATCCTTATTTGCTGGACACCCGTTGGATGCGGATTAAAATAGCATTTTGTCGTGATACTGAAACATATTCCTGACCGGGTTACTGCTGGAACTTTCATATGTCAAGGGGTTTTAATACAGTTTTGAATGTCAAACTGCATCCGTTTTAGCATACTCAATTGAATTTTTACTTTCGATCATTTAACTTGTTCTTGTATTTGGTTTATAAGTTAATTCTCAAACTTTCATGCTTTTAGGTGTCATAAAGTGGTTTTCGTCATTCTTCAGTTATCATCACAAGAATAAATAAAGCAAAACCAATGCAACTATTACTGTAAAGCCGACAGTGTCACAAACATGTTTAATGTGTCAAACAAATTTTGATTTGTAAGAGCTTACTTTGGGGTGAATCCAATGCAGACATGAATATAACGTGAAGACACGGCTATTTTATAGATTACTGCTCCCCATCCCCGACTGCACTCCCAGAAATGTACAATATATATTTATATCCTTTTCCCACGTGTGTATACAAATTCTAGCATTTAATGGCTATTGATTAAAAGATTGAATCCGGACTGGAAAATTGTCTCTACAACAAATCGGATCGGGACATGATTAATAAAATTTGTACACATAAAATCGGGAAGGGGACAACAAAATCGTCGATAGAACGATAGACGAACGGAACAGGACGGAATTTGTGTCCCCATTAGAAGTTATAGTTTGAATAGAATTTTTTGCGACAACATGGAATAATTGTGACTTGCATTAATTCTTATTCCACTTGTATTCTGATTATGGGTATTGTCAACAAGGGTATCTAAGAATTCTAGAATTCCCTGAACTGAGAATTACAACAAATAGATTAAAAAATACTGTAACAACTTTCTTGAAGGAAATGAGATTTTAATTACCTAATGCTCAGGTATTGAAAATTGTTTCCGTTGTGGGTTTCCAACACAAATGTAAGATTAACGTTGTGCATGTTTGTTTTGCCGCTATATAGACGTGACTGAAGGAGAATGTGTCTCATAAATGGATTATACTGTAGTTGGGGAATGCTCAAATATAGTTTGTAAGAGTAGGATTCACATTTCAGGTAAACATACGAACATATACTTAGGGACAGGTCATTTAAAATTGTACAAAAACTAATTCAGTCCATAACCAAACGTTTTCGATTTAACTCGCATTTCTTTCAAAATATTGAACCGAACGATTCAGTTCACACTGCCGGACCGAATTGAATTGTTTATTCTGAAGTCCAAACAACTAATCATTGCTCAAATTTACTGGTTACTGCAACTTGGAATAGGATGAACCTATCTCTACAAAACCCCAGATAACGGCCAATGGTACTGTTTTGGATTCATCATTGGATCATTTTGGATTCTGCGCATGCAAGGCCAGGATTATGGCAAGCTTGATATTTGTCACCAGAAAGCTGATTCAAGGTGGATAAATTCAATGGATTTGTGTAAAGGCTTAATTCCAATTTCACAGATTTACACTACCAAACAAGATAAATTTGAACGGCGGAGTTCTCGATACTCTAAACTTGGTGCACCAAACATACAGGTTTTTCGTATTTGGCTCCAATGATTTAAGAAAAATCAGTTTCCCTTTTTTCCTGGGATTAGTGCAATGGAAAATGGATTTTCGGGTGCACCTTCACTACCCAAGGGCAAATATTCTTAAGAAAAATGAATTTAATAAAGGTAATCCTTTGTTTGTTTTTTCAACGCGGACAGTGCAAGGTTGAATATGTTTTTAATGTAAAGTACAAGTAATGTACATACATGTATTTCGAATAACGTGGTCGACCTTCACACCAATTTTGATTGGTGTAGGTCCAATCATATAAAACGTTTAACAATAAATAAGTGGGACTATTTTTCGTGGCGGAAGAACGAACGCGGAGATGGGCGAAAAGGTTGTATGTGTACTTGTAAGGGATACATACTCATTACGCTGCCTGGCAGCGTGCCTCTCACCTCCACAAGAGAATCCTGCATGTGTACGTATAAATACACTTGCATGGGCCCTTATGTGTACATGTAAAGAGAATTGCTAAATAATTGTACTTAAAGAAAATTGCTTGTTAATCCAAGACACCTGCTGCTTGGATTGATTATAAGAAATGTTGAAATAAGGTACCTCACTTGATTCGTAAAACTAAAATTAAATATTATGAAAATAAGTTCAAGAACTGTAGTGCATCAAAAGAGTCATGGGATACTTTCAAATCTCTCATTGGAACAAAAATTGCTTCCACTAACATTACTCAGCTAAAGTTAAATAATACTGCTGTTAGTGACAATGAAACTATAGCTGATGAACTGGCAAAAGCTTTTGTGTTAGACCATGCCAATGAAGATGGGTTTCTCTCAAATTATTGTCAGAACAATCTAAATAGTTCCTCAAATATGTTTTAAGGCTATAGGTATTGATGAAATTGTTACCACTATTAGGAAAACTAATGGAAGTTCGTGTGCACGTCTTAAGGGAGTTCCAACTAGAATATCTAAAGCTTATCCTGACATTTTGGCTCCTATCTTATGCACTAGATATACCAATGCCTTAACAACGTGTATACACCCTAAGGAATAGAAGTGTGCTATTGTTACACCGTTACTAAAACCTAATTGTAAAAAACATGCCCCGAATTCCTATACACCTATTTCAGTGTTACCGTTCTTGTCCAAAGAATTTGAGTCACTTATTGCAAAGCGCATTATTAAGTTTATGGAGCTGAATAATCTGCTTTCAAAAAACCAGTTTGGGTTTCATAAACTCAAATCGACTTTGCATGCACTGATAGAGCTAACAACCAAAATATATAGCGCTCTAGAGAATAACAAATATGTTGCAGCTATATTAGTTGATTTGAGAAAGGCATTTGACAGTGTTATATACAGCACACTAATTCTTAAGCATGTACATACATACAAATCACCAGTGTACCTACTACAAATGCTATGCAATTACTTGAGTGAACGTGAATTCTGTATTAAATTGGGATCATATATCTCCAAACCTTACAAGTTAAATGGAGGAGTACCACAAGGTAGTGTTTTAGATCCGATTTTATTCATTATATTTTTTAATGATCTATGCAAAATATTGGGTAACTCTGCTATCTATGCTGATGATATAGGACCTGCATGCTCTGGGGTTACTCCTGTGGACTAACAGTCTGCTATGGAAAGTAATTTATCTATTAATAATGACTGGTGTCAAACTAATTCTATGGAAGTCAATTTTTCGAAAACGCTTTTCATGGAATTCTTTAAAAAACGACCTAGACGTAGAGCAAATATTGCTCTTATTAATTGTAACAACCAAAAGGTTGAGAAAGTAGCAGTATTCAAATAACTTGGAATTTATATCTATAGCAATCTAGCTTTTGACAAACACTGCACAAATGTCAACAAGAAAATTACATTTAAGTGCTCTCAACTTGTTAAATAAAAACGTTTCATAAATGAAAAGCGTATGAATATTGTATTTAAATCGCTTGTGTTTTCTCTCATTGACTATGGACTACCTGTATGGGGCGCTGTATCCGATATATTGTAACAGAAATGTCAAAATACGATTGATCACTTCTTAAAATGCTTATCATGTAAAGGTTACAGTTTTCACTATGGTTTTCTAACTCGACCATTATTAAAATGTAAAACCAGAAAGACTGATACTAACAGATACATGATGTATGCAAAATTTAGCTTATTAACTATCTTTGAACGCTATACTTACATTACAGCGTCAATGACAAAAACACTCGCAAAACTGGACTATATCGCAGAAATATTATAACCTGATTCAGAGAGAAATTCCACACATAAGAATTTTCTCCCAATAACCCTTTCCTCTTCGTTTTATCACTCGTCCTACCAGTACAGATGTGCTAAAATCTGGAATATGATTCCACTTATGGTTCATTCAAAATTTACATGACAGATTTTCAATTTGAATTGTGCAAATGGATTATAAACAAGAAACGTTGTAAAAATGGAGAATATGTAATTATTGCTAAATGATATGCGATGGTATGTTGAAATGTAAGCGAAAAAAATTTTGATATATAAATATTTTATCTTGTCTGTGTCTGGAAATCAGTGCTTGCACTGTGTAAACTTGACAATAAAGCCTTTACATTACATTACATGAATTACCCGTTTCGGTTTTTCTGTATTTTGAAGACGGGCCCACTGTAATGTGACACATTTTTAAATTTTAAATTGTCGTACCAATGCAGTCTTGTCTTTTAAGCCTCTAAAAATGATCACATTAGACTGGAAAAAAATCTTGAATATGGACAAATTTACATTGTAATTTAAAAAACCGAAATATTAATGCCTTGATCCGGAAAAAATTCAAGAGGTGTCCTTTCTTTGCGACAAAACATTTTTTTCCCCACAACACTGCATTTAAGTACTTATATGAAAATGTTGCTTTAAAAAGTGGCTTTGGTCTCTGTCCGCTTTCAAAAAAACAAACCCTTCTAGAAATGGATCTAGACCACCAAATACTTGCCATATAAGAGATGTATGTAGTAGTAAATACTTTAGGAGCACTTATGACTGGTGCAAATTGACTGCACAACACAATTTGGTAATAACCATTACTTATAATGATCGTAAATCATTAAAAACGTTTTGCTGTGCGTGTCAAAAATAAAGTAAACCTCTTCAGATAATTATAAAGATTGACATTCGGATACAACACAACGCTATGTAACTATTTTTTAAAATATAAAAGTACCACCCGCAGGACTATCTAGAAAGATTAAGTACAGAGACCTTCTATGTTCTGAGTCATATCCTTTTGCGGGCTAGAGGGGAAGCAAATGATTGTGATCACCCTGTACAAGTGTATATATATATATATATATATATATATATATATATATATATATATATATACATACATACATACATACATACATACATACATACATACATATCTACTCTGATTTCAATATCTAATAATTCATTGTATAATAATCTCGAATAATGCGAATTTATAATATAACCAACAAGATCGCCATTGTTTATGAGATTTCGTCAACAGTAAAATGTAGTTTTAATTATTTGTAACCAGACATGTGTAACCTCGTGTAGGATTCCCATAAGCGACGTCCCGGGATGACCCTGTGACGTCATAACCGTGTCCCCTCAGGCTATATTTCTGAAATAATTGTTTATTACTTGTTAAAACCGACGACGCATGTGTTCCATATAATACCTGGAGCTTAAATAAATTTTTAGGGCCCATCCGGGTAAAAGGATACCAGGCCTAATTTAGCAAGATTAAATGACGATTACTGCCGTTTGTGCCTAACAAAATGCAAATTCACTTAAGACTTATAGTATGTGCCTTTACTGTTAACACAAATACCCGGCGGGTACTGCAACTGGGGAATACAATGCCCGATATTCATAAATATTATAGTAAGACGGGTTTTTACCTGTGCTGGGTATTATAATACCTGGATGCAATGCCGGATGTCATTAGTACGAAGATAATCTGAAGGCCAACAAGCATTTAAATATCAAAGCAGTGAAAATCACGACAACAGACAAAACAAAAGGGAAATTGCAATCAGTTGACGGACAGCTCAATGAGCGAAATGATGCGCGGCGTTTGCGTTTCACATGATTATAAATGAAAATTAATTTCGCAGCTATAGTTGTGGTAGCACATTTTGTTTTTTTATGAGCGAAATTTTTTCGAAGTTCTCAGAAACTGAAATATTGGAACTGGTTTTCATACACGCATGCTGAAATGTTCAACGAAAGTTAAAAGCCCAATTACAGTTTGTATTAGATGTCTTGTTTTTAAAAATTAAATTTTGGAAATCAGGAAATTTGAAGTGGTTTGCACATGTGCAAGCAAAATTTAAAGCGTAACTAACGCTTTTGAAATTTTTCGAAATTAAAAAATTTGAAGTGGTTTGCACATCTACATTGTCAGGAGGTTGTGTTGGGCAAATTTATTTTCACCTAAGCTTTATGGTTTAGAAACCTTTGTGTCCACTAGCTCAAAACCAAGATCGCTCCAGGATTCCGTTTGTTGAAAAGTTTCCCATATTTTTTGGAATTTTGGAAAACTGGAAAATTCTAAGTGGTTGTTTGATCATTCACGGGGCAAGTGAACGTGTAGACTAAATTTGAAGCGTAAGTATCAATTTTGAATTTTTTCTAAATTTTTTCAAATTCTGAAAACTGGAAACTTTAAAGTGGTTTGCACATCTACGTGAGTTGAATACCATGGAACTCTTTGTGTCCACAAGGTTAGAACCGAGATCATTGCATTTCCATTTAGCACAATGTCATCGTAAATATATCGTCAGGATATCACAACCAAGAAATACTAGTGCCTTAAAGATATCTCCAGTTTCAAGTACTATATTTTTTTCTTAAAGAATGTCATCATTTGCCCGCTTGAATACTTTTTTGACGATTCTTAGTTCCTTCGCATAATGAAATGTTCAAGATAAATTTAAGAATGATTGTGTTTAACAATATTTTAATTGTAATGATTAATTGATTTATATCATTGCATACACTTTTAATTGAAGGCAGAAATACCATAGCAATTTCAACATATTAATCAAACAAAATTATACTGGTTAACACAATGCCAATTCAGATCCGAGTTCTTGTAGTAATAATTAAGTTGATAACCATAATCTAAATAATTTTATAGTCATTACATGAGTTTTTTTTGTCGCCGACTGACCCGGTGGCAACAACAACCCCGGCCAGCAATAGCTCACGTAGAGTAAGACAAAGAACAAAAGTCAACTGTAGGAAAAATTAGACCAATTTCCTCCCACTATGTATGGACAATGAATGGGTGTAAAATCCACTAGGTGTTTTTGTGAAAATTAAGTATTTAATTTTAATTATCAATTTCTTGAACTATCTCACAATCAGTAAATAGACTTTTCACTTAAGACAATTTTCTAGGTAAAATATTTCATTTGACAGGCAAATTATATTTAAATTAAACTCAAAACAAAATAAAATACTTTGACAAAATTCCCAGAAAGTTTACTTTCAAAAATAATACAAGTCAAACAATAACTTCAAGGAAAATAATAAGGAAAGTGCTGAGAGATTTACAAGTCCACCTTGACTCTCCGGCTTTAGGACGATGATTAAATTCTACCCCTCAAGTTCATTCCGAAGGGGACTACAGTAAATGTCCACTTCGTAATACAAAACGTTCAGCTCTTAACAAAATTAATATTGTCATAACCTAACAGTCACACTTATTATTAGTGCTGCATTCCTAGGTAAGCTTGACACCCTCAGGGCTTGAACACCTGGTCCCAGAACATTCCTTTTCTCCAACTCCTCCAGCATTCCTGGTAATTCCATAGCTAGAGGCGTTTCACAATTTATTTATAGCTGCACCTTCTTCATTGTCCGCTGGTACTGCTTCCTCATTGGCTCCCTCTCCTAGTTCGGTCGTTTTCTGAACATCTGAGTTGGGAATGTCAGCCATCTTACCATGTTCATTACTAACTCCATCTGTAACGAAATTCTTTGCGTTCTGTGACGACAACGAAGATGAATACGTCCAGCTTGGAACGTGGCTTGTACATACTTTACAATTCGAAATGTCTCGATATCCCCATTGTCGTATGTTCTGCGGACAAATTTCATTAAGTGGCTGGGGGCATGCTAAATTTTCCCGCTGCCGTAATTATAAACACATCCAGAAGCTTTGGTATATAATTATATATTAATATTTGTGTAACGTTTTTGTAATGAGAAACATTACCGTATTTTGTGTATGTAATTATTACAATTGTAATTTTAGGGGATCATTGGATTGCTTTATAAATTATGTCCCTAGGCAAATGCTATTATATGGATTCATTTGGCCAATCAATTGACACTTATAAACACGTGGAACTGCCACCCTTTCAAACAATTGTCAAAGAAAACTGTAGGACTTTGCAGAGCGGCTCAAGTAATGCTTGTGGATTTTACTGTATTTTATTTCTCTATAGTATGGGATTGGGGCAAAGTTTTGAAACTTTCCTCCGCAGGTTTGGTAGAAATACACTGCGTAATGATTATTTGGTTACACATTTTGTAAAAAATATTAATGGGTTTAATCCATATGGGTTTTACGATAAGACAAAAAATGTTCAAATAAATAAAGCAAAATGTTTATGTAGACGGTATTGAAAGCATGATGGGTATTCTGGTTGAAATGTTTTAAACAAACATCAATATAAAAAAACCAGGTTGTAAATGGTGAGGTTTAACCAGTGGACTTGCGTACTCTCATTTGTGCACATATTAACGTTTTTCAGTTCCCAGTACATTTTCATTTTCTTATGGATTATGAAAATAGTATTCACTGTCAAATCCCGGTTCCATCAACAATCCAAATATATGGTCAATGAATGACAGGAAAGACGCATATGGTATTGGAACTCATTCGGAGGCGAAACGAAATCTTTACTGAGCGTATAGAAAAGGTGATGTATTTGTGTGATTATATTTAACACGAGTTTACCGACTTTCAACTTAATGACCCTCAAGTGAGTTTTGTGACGTCGCTTACCGAATCCCAAATCGAAGCCAATTCCTTTGTAGTGGTGGACGATCAGCTTTCGGCTTTAAAAAACGCTGTGAATTATCTCAGCTAGTAAACAATTTGTTCACGAAAATTTCGCATCATCGGAAGGTGTGTGCTGCTGTAATTATACAGCAGCCTTTTGCTTCCACCATACGAGACAGTGTGCTGAATACACAAATATTGTTTCTCTTTCCCTTCAACCGTGACAAACGAATCATACGATACATTGCTAATCAAGTGTGCCCCGACGACACGGCATTCATCAGAGCAGCCTACGACCGAGAATTAAAATCACGAGACTTGAGCTACTTAATGTTAGACTTTCACCCTCAACACAGCCGGTTTCTTTGCTCAAAATAACGTATTTTTGTCGGATGAAACCTGTGAGGTAGCCAAACTAAATATTCTGAGAACGTATAAATGACATGCAAGTGTACACGATTGGAATCTCAATGTGAAAATTTATACAAGATTTTGTTAGCTCCAAACAGCAGGCAATACCAGGCGTTAGTTAAGGAGGCGTCACAGGAAACGTTGGCACTATGCGATCTTTTCTGTAACTTAGACGTATTTTTGACAAAATCGTCAAATGCCTTCAGCAGGCGCTTGCAATACATTTTCAGAGGAATATGTAAGTGCAGTGATACATCTGGAGACCAGAGCAAACGAAAATCGCGGCCATTGACTTAAGTACTGTTCAGAGAAGAAAAAACTTTAAGGTATATCCTAGCGACAGTATACCGATGCATTATTAATGTAGTGGCTGTTACATTTTACATTCACACCGACGATGGAGGGTAGTCGCTCAACCGAAGAAAATCCGAAATTTGTGGCTGTGGAATCAAAAGGTTCACATGCGGAGGAAAATGCTTATGGAGTACAAGGAGTTGACGAATCTGATAAGAATGCAAAGTTACAAAGAAGTGGTGGTGCTGGTGGCGGCAGGCCAACTACTGTGTCTCAGTCCCCCACAACAAAGGTTACGCACATACCCAGAAGAGAGGATACGACAGAGATAACAGACACAAGCAGGCCTTAGACTGCCTTACAACAGACAGGTACTGCAAAAAACAGTGCCGAAAAAAATTGGCGCCCTATTGAATACGAAGCACAATTATTCAATAATAAGACAATAACAAGAGTTCAACCACGCAAACGTCGTGGTAACGTGTCAAGAAAGCAAAAGCATAATAGTGCTGAGTGGAAGCGACCACAACAAAACCCCTTGTCAAAAACAAAGGAGAAAAAGAAGAAATTTGCAAAAATAGGAAGACGCTAAGCATTGAAATTTACTTCAGTATTTGCACATCTCTTGGCCAGTACTATCCAAACAATATCATTCGTCCAAGACACGAAGAAATTACATAGGGTTACAATTTACATTGTTCCATGGCTTCAGTTTGTGATCACCGCTACTAATTCTTCACGCACTTCCATCATTCCTCCCTTTTTAAATGACAGCGCCATTTTCGGGGAAAATACGACGAGCTCAGTCAAACATTCTGCTCAGGATTTAATTGTGAAAAAATATTTAAGTAGCACAACATCCAAGACAGCCAATGAGTTCATATTTGAAATACTTGAAAGCGAAAAATCGTTAGTAAGAACATTTCATTGGTTGCTCCATCGAATTTCTCACCATGACGACACTGACTTCGTCTTCCAAAGTCCGACAGTTGATAACCTGGAAAACCAGATAATTGTGTAAATCCAAGCAGCAGAAGTCACAACGAGAAAAATTCGAAGAGTTTGGAAATTGCTTGGAGTTTAGTAGTAAAAGTAATTGACTACAAAAATATTAATTATTATAACGTTTACGGTATTCCGGTAGGATCTTGGGCGTTTGTGAATTAATTTATATTATAATAAAATTTAAGTGCTGTACGCTTTGTGTGCCATGATGTCAACGCAAGTTGCTATAAAGTCGTTCTGTTTTTTCCACGAGAAACTATCCCCCAGTCACAATGTGGGTTTTTAGTGCGGTCCAGGCAAGAAAGGAAGAAATCACACACTAAAAATAAAATCAAAAAACAATTCACATCCCACAAGTCAAGTATTGGTTCCCAAGTCCAGCATTGGTTCCCAAGTCCAGCATTGGTTCCCAAGTCCAGCATTGGTTCCCAAGTCCAGCTTTGGTTCCCAAGTCCAGCATTGGTTCCCAAGTCCAGCATTGGTTCCCAAGTCCAGCATTGGTTCCCAAGTCCAGCTTTGATGCCCAAGTCAAGCATTGGTTCCCAAGTCCAGCATTGGTTCCGAAGTCCAGCTTTGGTTCCAAAGTCCAGCATTGGTTCCCTAGTCCAGCATTGGTCATCAAGTCCAGCATTGGTTCCCAAGTCCAGCATTGGTTCCCAAGTCCAGCTTTGCTTCCCAAGTCTAGCATTGGTTCCCAAGTTTAGCATTGGTTCCCAAGTCCAGCATTGGTTCCCAAGTTAGATACAGAATTAGAAAAATCGAGTCATTAATTACATGTTGCATAATTGTGAGAATATTCCTATTAATTGTATCTGCGAACTCGGGCTCTGAACAGTCTTCCGGAAACCGAATTTCAAGCACATCATCCCCAAGATCAGTAAGGTCCTCAAAACATTTCCCTTTTTGTCCGAAATTTATCCTACAGTAAGATTGGGCAGAGCTTTGGATCAGACCAGTGTCATAAAGCTGGATCACACCCGACCTACGGAACCGCTGCTATATATACTTCAGTGGTACCGTCAGGGACATGCGCCAAGTTGTAGGCCAACATCAACTTACACTGGAAGTAGATCGCCCCAAACAAACTAGCATTGTAGGATAACGGCCAGCTAAATCGGCACGCTTGTGTGCCTTTAAGCCGGGAAAAGGTAAACTTTTGGCGTCTTTAATTCCCTCCAAGTCTTTCAGTCTCTCTTTGTGTCTGGGTTTCACCAGTTCTTTTTTTATAGATTTTACCAAAATAATAATTTTAAATTTGCTATCACTGAAATCAAGAGAGTGGTCCCGTGTTTACCTGTGTAATTGTGTTTGTCAGATATAGAAAGAGAGAGAGATTTCAATAAATTGGAATTCTTAGATCTTAACTTTACGATTAACTTGACATTTGTATAATTGTCATCGTGTTTGTGTGTATGTTTGCGTGAGAGAGTATAATAAGAGAGACGATCGTGTCTCTTTTGACCCTGGGACACTATACCCTTTTGTTGGACGCGGGAGAGTTTTCATTGTTTTCGAAGACTTGAAGGAAATAAACCCTACACTATCAGTGTAATTGGAGTGGACGCAGTGCCATTAAATTTAGTCATGTTCTGAAGAGGTGTTAGTAAGAACGGGGGCAATATTCTAAATATCATAGATTTAAATACCAAGTTTCAAGTGTAGGTGTAAGGTGTTATAGTAGCACTGAATCGTGATTTAACTGAACTTTAAAGTCATGTTTGAATTATTATTTCATGAACAAGTTAATTCTTCGAATTAACTCGAGCTACAAATTTTTGTGAGTTTTACGCTGGTAAAATACGATATGCGAGATACGAATGCCCATTGTTTAATCCAGGCTAAAATACTACATATTGATTTGGAAAAGAAAAAAATATCAGTAAACATTGAAGTTTAGATCAAGTTTCTAGATTACTTCTGCACGCAGAATCAACATAAATCTGAACCGGTTTAAACAGTTTGTAAGTTTATGCTTATGATGGTCTCACTTCCTCATAAAGTGTGTGGAGTGTATGACGACTTTTTTTATTTGGTCATGAAAACTTAGCAGAGGTCAAACAATAAACATTGACGAAGTTTCATGCAGGCGAGATAGGATGGAACTTATTCTTAGCCCTGAAGTTTCTTTTAGTCAGCAATTACCTGTTAAATTGTTTTCAGTATTTAAATCGCTCCTCCAATTTTTGAGCAATGTCTCGTTGTTCAAAGCGTTGATTCAGACTGTAGTTCCAAGTCATAATTAAATCTTAATTTAAAACAACTGACGTTATTTCTGTTACCATGCTCTAAAATTCAGTGGGAAATGGATGGATGGAAAATGTGATTTTCAGTCTGCGAATCATAAATGAAATTACTGGACAAAGTATTTGTATTGCAATTTAATTCCAGAACTTTCTCCAAATATGAGATATCAATACAATACTTGTTTCCAAATCAAAATCATTCCATGTATTTCAAGTGCATGATGTCATAGCTTTATACATTCAGCTATTGGGTTCATTTCGTAAGAATTCGGCAGTTGGTGTCTTAAATTTACACTGAATGCAATCAGTAAAATGTGTCTAATAATAAAGCATTACTGTGCGAGCATTATTATTTGGACCGTACCTTGTTATGCAATGGTGCAAGGAAAGGAGGCATCTGAATACATTTGCACGGTGTTATCGATTTCCATGCCCTAAATTGAATTTTTTCATTTGCCACCTAATACAAATAATTTTATCGCCATAAATTATTTTTTCTGAGTTTATCTCTCAGTTGATTTTTCGTCATATGCCTTTATATTAAGCTTCATATATCAGTAAGCTGGCATGGTTTTTTAAATCGGTCTCCCTGTGACAAAAAAAACTAAACTGTGAGTCTGTATGTATGTGAATATTTATATGTTTGGGTTTATGTATGTATATCTGTGCGTATTTATTTCCCCTTTGCGTCTGAAAAAAATGCCGTGCACTCTCACTATAAGGAAAACCCTTGTGAGGGGTATTTCATTATTAGGAATTGGGAGTAACAGTCCCAATTTACATGTACACACTGTACAATATTATTCTTAGAGACGGCTAGCAGGGAATTAATATTTACAATGCACATATTGTACCGGTCCCTGGAGCATCCTTTATTTCCAGATATCACAGTAGTTTAATTTCGCCTACAGTTATAATTAATTGCAAAAATTCACAAATAGTTTTTTAGATTAAAATGGAACAAAACAACTGAGAAATGTATTTCCGAAACGAAAGGGGCAAGTAATTTTTGCTCGGTCCTGGTTCCAAGAAAATTACGTCCAGTTGAATACAAGAAATTCATCAGAAACTCCCATTTCATTCAGTGTCTATCAATACGAACAACTCGTGCCTATTCTCATTTCCTCCAGAAGCAGAGCTGTGGAAGAGGAGCAGTTTCAACATGGAAAGCCTCAGAGATCGAAAGATCAATACAGTGGACATCTGTACTTATTGAAAGGTCTAGAGCGGGGTTTTCCAACGTATCCCGAAAAATCCTGTTGGGAGCTTCGAGTCAATCCGGGACGACATTCAAAGGCCGATGGTGGAACGCAATTTACTCGTCCAGGACTTGATCGACACCAACGTGGATCTAGTGGCTACTGTCTCGGATAATTTCGAGTCCGTCAAGATCGAATCTATTGTCTACGTGATCGATTTTAATTTCTGGGGAGAGCCAACAAGCAACTGGTCGCATCCCTTCTCCTTGGCACATTTGGAGTCACCTTTAACAAGTCATTCGGACACAAGAAGGGTATACCCGAGACGTGGTCATACTTTGGAAGGCCTAAATCATCGTATAAGTACTAATTATATTGAATTTTTGTGTAAATGAGATCATTTACTGTCTGTTTTGGAATGAATTCGTATTTTAAGATGAATCATTGACTTGCGTTTATTTTTAACTGTTCTAGCTCCAATGCACATAGACGACCACTGCCTTTCTTCGGCAATCAGCCATCTCCACGGTTCAACTAAAATTTGGTCGGCAATTCCCGTGGACCAGAAGCTGAGGTTTGAAACAATTGTCCAAGAGAAAATGCCAAAGGTACTGAGGCCTTCCGTTGTAAGGTGCGACCGAAAGCTGACGTCGCTAAAGATGCTGTTCATACCAAGGAAACTCGAGGAGTGGGGAGTCAAGTACAACTTGATTTTTCAGAATCCTGGGGAGTACTTAATTCTAAAGCGTAACTCCTATCATCAGGTGTTCAACTTGGAACACAATGTTACACAGTCGGCAAATTTTTGCGATGATCGGTACTTCGGACTGAACGTCAATCACTGCGTGTGCCGACCCAAGCGCCACGGTGATACCATGCCCTTTGACGGCCGCATAATGAAGCTAGACTAGATGGAATATATTGCGAATTCCATCAGTAAGTAATAAATATTTGAAAACTAATTAGTTATAACACTAACTGTATAGCATGCTATATTGAGGCATACGTAACTTAAATTGTTTGTTTTCATTGAATTTCTGTGTTTAGACTTTAGTGACAGATTTGAGCAGGTGACGAAAGCTCGGAATCCTGTTCCATCCACTTCAGCTTCGCTCCCCGCGGCAGACGCGAGCAGTGCTACAGAGGCTTCAACAAGTACGAGCACTGGATCCCGCAAGAGGGTTAAGCGGGATGCAAAATCAGAGTCAATCAGCTGTACTGTGCCCTGCATATTTCAAGGCTGCACAAGTATGTTTCAGTACAAATCGTACATGAGGATGCATTTTCAGGAATTCCACACAAAATCGACGCGAGGTATAACACAATTGTTCCATATTCTGTAAAATTAGTACCCACACACGCATTCGATCTATCTATCTCCATCTAATTTGTTTTTCGTTAGTTTCATGTGACATGTGTGGAAGGAAGTTTTACAACTCCCGCAGCCTGAAAATGAATAAATCCGAGCAAGGCCACCACGATTAACCTGTCAACAACCAAGACTTAATACCTATGATTTAACACATGCAATTTTAATAATTTTTTTAAATAATTTTTAATCGTCCACTAATCATGTAAATAGTCATTCTAATGGACTTTCATTCATTTTAATAGAAACATATTCTAAATGAAATATACTGTACGATCGAAAGCTCAGTGGCTTGTGACCGATTGGCGAGCAGAAATCTCTACGTCGCATTGCTTGAAATCTGTGAAAACATCAGACAGCTTCAATGGACATAGTAGACGATGCGTTGACCCTTTCCAGTCACAAGGGTAGACGGGTCATGCCCGATTTATCCTCCCTACATTGAATCCTGCAGATTCCGTCGGAAATTTGATACAATAATTCCGAGATTCGACTTTTAAAATTATTTTAAAAACATCGTAACAGTATACATACACCAATGTTCAACGTGTCATGTACATACCTGATATTTAGTATTATTTTAATACGCAAACGGGGCGCATGAATACAGATTTAATAATGATGAACTCCATAATATGATTTGTACTTATTTTAAATGTGTGTTCCATTTATAATTCCAGTTGCTCAATTTAAGTACAAAACTTGTAACTTTCAACGGATTTTTAAGACTGAATGTATGCATAGATATTTTATAATACCGAACTAGGTACTACGCGATTATAACCCTATATTATGTTCCGTAATGAGTGCTCAATAATTATTATTCTAGTTGTTTAATTCTGTGGTACAATACTGTAAATGCAATTTTAAGACTGAATTTTCATGAATACTTTTGTGATGAAACGGTGGATTGCTAGTAGGAATACATGATCGGGTCCAGCCGAAGGCACGAATTGTAAAAAAGAACTATAATTTTATCGAAATAATAATACACGATTGCAATACTTATTTTAACTCATTTTGGGCTTACTTCCCACCACAAGAGGATCACGATATACCTTTTCTGAACTTTTTTAACAACATTAACTAAAATATATTATAATTGGAAATATGAAAAAAGGACTGCAGGAGTAGTCCAGCACTGAATGTACTCAACTACCATCGTTAAAGAATGGTTTCAAATCCCAGTACACCTGCAGTCGCGGAGGGGAGAGAAAGAGAGAGATAGATGTTGGGTTCTGCGGGATGTACTGCTAGGTAGCATGCACCCAACGCTCACTTCAATGTGAGTGGATTTACTGAGCGATTCGGGATAGGAGGGCCTCTGTCATAGCTACAGTACACCCTCAGTTCGTCGTGGGATATTATCCCTTTCTATGTTACCTTGCTCTCTCTCCTCCATAGATTAAGCAAATTAGGTTAATGTAAAACTGAGTGTGAGATTGTTATAGTCTTTGTGCTGAAAGACAATAAAGGTTGCTTTGCTAATTGGAAATATGAACTCTCGACTTGGAGACTCAATTCACAAAGAAATCACTACGAATAATAATTATAACAAGAACACTACAATGCACAAATAAAACAGCAAACAGACGAGGATATATGATCAAATAAATACTTGAAGACCGACTAGTAATATTCAATGGAAGAAAACCAAGCCACTCGACAGGACCATACACAATTATTCCAAATACTGGATCATCTCTGGTTGACCTATGTCTTGCTAAAGCATACATAATTGAGAACATAAAAGACCTTCAACTAATTAATACACACGAATCTTCTTTAATTATTATTGCCATTACGGAACGTATGAAAGACTGGGATAAATGTGTAAAAGAGAAAACATTAGCGATCCACTCCCACGTAAATGAGTCTACTCAGTTTACCCCCGCCTATTTAAATTATGGCCACAAGTTGAGAACTCCATTTGACAACTCTTTAAATTTACAGCTACGAGGTATACGCCCTAGAAATAATTTCGCCGACGAATGGCCCTCCGTTGATCTATTGCAAGAGAAAATATTTTTGCCACTCAGGAACAATATCGAAAATATTATAATGAGTGACACATTAAAGTAGTCTATAAAGTTGGCGACTCAGTTATGCTACGGACTCATCCTCTTTCTAACGCTAGTTAAGGTATTATCGCCAGCCTCACCCATAGATTTGAAGGTCCTTTTACAATCAAAACCCTTTTAACTGTTAAAATTGTTGATCTAAAAATCCCCCCTGGCCGTTACCAACACTTTAATAACATATACCATGTCTGTGAACTAAAACGTTGTTCCTCTGAATCTGTTTTAGATCTCAGTTCCGGGTCTGAACAAAATTCGGCGCTCTTACCAACGCCCAACCACCCGCTTGGGCCCATGACCCTGATCCACGTTCAGGCAATTCACCGACCTCGAGCAACTCAACCACGCCAGATGTTTCCGAATCCTATGCACCCTCCGAGACCCGTGCCCTCACTAATGTCCCATCGCCTGCCCGCCCCGACTACCGCTCCAAATCAGTCACCTGGGCAAACCCGCTTACCAAACATGAATGTCGACCCCACTCCGACTTTGACTCTTCAACTCTTGCCCACCCCAGAAGAGACCCAACACCTGCGGGTGAAACTACAGCGGCACCGGTACGGCCCGAATAGCTACCCGATCTGACTATGACCCACTAAAATTTGAACACCCGGGACGCAGAAGCGTACTGCAACAATCCCCCACCTTATCAGCGGAACTTTCACCAGTTCGAGTTGCAGAAGGGAAGGAACTATCCGCCGTTGAAAAAACCGACAGTTCCGAAATCGTTCCGACTTCACCATTACTTGAACGGGACACTAATTCAGACGGACCCAACCCTGTCCATCGATACAATACCCGATATCGGCGGACCGGAAAACTTCCTGACTTTCGCCGCTATGACTGACCCCCAGGAGAGATCGACTGACCATCCCTGTCAGAAATTGGGCAGCATGTTTGGTCACCCTCACAGGTTCTAGTCACCGTTCGAACCCACTGGGGATCTAGCTCCCGTTTGTTTCATGTCCCGCGTCACCCGGAACCGATGGAATCAAAGCTTAGCTTTCCGACGTCGCAAAACAAGCCCTTAGACAGACCAGCTTCTATCAGCGTCTTGATCAACGTGCCACTACAAAACCCGGCCCTGATCCTTCTACCAGTGAATCTCTCTTTGATCCTCCAGCTAAACGTGTGCCAGCTTCAGTCAAAAGTACTCGGTGGGACCTTCCGTTGCTTCAAATCCCCCTCCAATATTTCCCCGCTAAAATCTTTCCTGAGGCTATGCTGCGCAAGTCGCCTACTATTATTCCAACTGATGGCTCTACTGGACGTGATCCAAGAAGCTTTAAGCGATCTCCATCGGCCAAACGAACGTTAGCTCCAATTGTATCTCCTGTGCGTAATCGCGCCTCTCCACGACCGACTCTAAAGAAACCGGGAGTGATTCTAGAACTCTTCGGATATTCCGACGACGAAGGGGAACTAGAAGATCCAGGCAAAGACTGCTGAGGGACAACAGACTCCGAAATCCGACACCTCAGAAGGTGAAGAGTCCGACAACTCAAGTAGCACCAATTCCAATGCTACCTCAATATATGACTCTGACTCCGAGGTACCGATCGACCCTCGGCGCACCAATCCGTCCGGTTAGCTTGTTCCTTTGGGGAAACAAGCCTCGCCGAATTCCCCCTTGCAAGTCCGTCTTCCCCAACGGATCCATCTTCCATCGATACCCACGCCCTCGCCGTTAAATTCTTTGCCGGCGAGTATGATTTCAACCTAGATGACTGTGACCTGAAGGCTACCGAATTCTGTGACTGGTATCGGAAAACTAACCTTATTAATCGTGATATGAGTCAGTGCTTAGCTTGTTTTTTGGTTGAATCCAATTCTCCTGATCACGACTAACTCTTATCCCTCCACATTGTGCCAATTATGTTTTTGTTTATCTAGTCCTCAATTTTACATAGGATGTTACTATGTAACCGGTGATTGTTCCAAATGATAATTGTAATTGCTCTCATATAGGTTTATTGTGTCATTCAAGATTGATATATGTTACATACGATACCTATTTCTATTCTCCTACAGATTTATTGTGTTCTTCAAGATTGATATATGTTTAATGTGATTGCTCTCTACCACTCTCATTATTTTTCTCACACAGGTCTATTGTGTTCATCTAGAATGAATTAAATTACTGTCATTATTTCTTATGATACCTATTTTTGCTCTTATAAATATTTCCTTATAAATATTGTGTTAATCAAGATTGATGTGTTTAATGGCCATATACAGTAGTCCTACTCCCATTAAAAGGGAAGAATTATTACAATTATACAAGTTGTACTGAATTATATAAATACTAACCTAATAATTAAGAAGTAAACTAAAATTATTAAATGAAAACTTACCTGAATTACTCATGCTCCCACACACAAATATAGTGCAAATTCAAACTATAAATCTATTGCGTGGGCGGGGCTACGTTTTTCCTCATCCACTCTTCTCCCACAGCTAGCCTCCACATAACCCTATTCTATGTCTCCCTATTACACCACACATGTCTTCCTCTACTCACATCTCGCTTCACTCGTGCCTACCATATATACCAGTGACTATTTTCGGCATAATCCCACATCTATCTGTGAGAACCCTTTCATAACTTATCTACCATTATTTATTAAAGTATGCCGTTTGGTAGGACAGTCAGAGTCATACGTACCTACTTGACGTTTTTATATTTTTAGGTATGCTTCTCCATACCCTGTCCTGTTGGATTTCTCTCAACGAGAAAATCTCTATAGGTACGACTTGGGCATTTACATCTACCCACCCTATCTACTCTTTCATATTGCTGTTAGCCTTATTAGCTTGCTATATAGTTACAGCACATGTATTTCTCTTGTATTATCTCTATATTAAAATTATTATAACATCTATCCTACGCGTATATGCCACTATATTCTCGGGTGTGTGCTGCATTAGTCACTAGCCACTTCCACGGCGTATATTAGCCTGCAGGTACCATCTTTCCCGTACTTGTGGGATAGGGTATGGCTCTGGTAGTACTCTACACTTTCGTTAGAGGTGCATAGTAGGGCCTCCTCTTAGGTTTAGGGCATTCTGCCGAGGAATACTTCTTCAAGGGAACTCTCTATACACCCCTAACCGTACCCCATTCAACTGCAGGGATTTTTATAATATTTAATTAATTAAAGATGAGTCCGTAAATCTAACTGTAGAGCCATATTTTGAGCTATTTGAGCCATATTGAAAGCTAATTTACCTTGTAATACTACCACAAGTGCCAGTCCTCGTTATTATACTGATCTTTGTCCCTAATTATTATTAATATCCGAGCTATACCGACGTAATCAGGGATGTGTGATCTAGGGGAGACGTCATTAACGTTGAATATATTTATTGGCGCATCTAATGGTTCCTGGATAATGTACTATATCTCTTATTATTGAATAAACCGATCTTATTTATTCAGATTTTTGTATATGATACTGCCGTTATTACATAGCACAGGTAATATGCTAGGTGGTTCATTACAGTACATTGCCACTCTGGCCATCACGCTAACATCTTCTGGATTCCCACAATCGCTCAATCCATAACTGTTGATTCCAGTAGCGTAGTATCTACCTCGATCATCTTTGTGATCTACGCTACCGCCAGTCCCCCTAAAATTTTAGGTAAGTGATGTGCCACAAATGACGTCATCCAAAAATCTGGCAAATTACGACTGACTGACTGGATGATCATTCGTCGTCACAACGAAGACTGACTGACTGTATATGACGTCATACGTGATGTATACTGTTCATGGGTATACATGCGGGGAGATTTAATATTCAAAACTGCGTTCGTTTGAGAAAAGAATTATTAATTGGTAACAATTAATAGGCTTTATTTACCTCGTTTTTATAGTTAATCCAGATTTTGTTATTAACAATCGGTAATGAACATAATAAAAGTAAAGAGTTACAATGACTTCTACTGTGAACAAGTGAGAAAAAAAAATCATCAGGTCCTTGTACTAATTCATTCGTACAACCTTATAGGACAAGCATAATTTGAAGTGGGTCACTCATTCTATCAATAATTTTATAATGATGTAGCAACTACATTTTTCATTAGAAGAAAAATTTCACCTGTAAAATTTTTAAAATTAACTTACGCCTGTTTGCGCTTTCACTCTAAAAAAATCTTCATATAAACAAAACCAGAAAGGGGCGAAGTAAGGTATTGTGGTAGAACATGTGGGGCAGAAAAAGTAACTTGATAGACAGAAAGACGTATACGTAGGTTTTATTTAAAAGACTTACATTTATAATTCACCGTTACTTAAATTGTGTTTGAATTGTGTTTTAAAAAACTAACATCAGTTACTCTGTCCTGTAAATTACTTATCGATATAGCTATTTGTGACTGTGAAATAGGGATTGTACTAATGATTTTGGATGCTGAAGTCATTACTTAAACTTACGAATTCGTACGGGATTTTATAAAAGAGTAACAAAGGGTCTGAATTAAATGGGTGCTGAAAAATGACGTCATGTTATGAAGAGTGGACTGACTGAGTATATCATGTTAAATCATACACGGACAATATGACTGACTTACTAAATGCATGACGTCATTTGTGGCATATCCCTAAGTATGGCTTTTAGAGGATCGGCGCTAGTAATATGTTTATATATAATTAAATATACATTTTAAAATATTCCACGCACACATATAAATGAATTGCACTTATTTATAATTTATTACTTCACAGATGTTGGGGGACATTTTCGCCGTGCATATCTGCTTTTCATCGATCCTGTGATATCTCAACCAGCTTATACTGGTAAACACGTTTTCGTTACAGTATTCATAATCTTCAATGTGTAAGATAGCCTTCTTCATCATTTCAGGTGAACTACTCCATCACTCGTTCCTTCTACCTCAACCTGAAGCGAGACCTTTGTGAATCATTCCAACGTTACGTAACTTATATGGAAGACACGCAGGTCTGATCTAAGGACACGAGGAATTACAAATAAAGAACATTACTGAACTATCAAGTACTGGCTCGGGTTTGACAAGCCATATATAAAATTATTTTCATTTGGGTTACTAAAATCTAACCCAGGATCCGGAATTCTAATTAGAGCTGTGTCATTCCAAAGGATTCCATCCTTATTCACGTAATTTTCATGTTTGGTAACCGCAAGTCCATTAACTACGGTTTCCTGCTCGCCCTCCCATTTGCTGACACTTCCTGCTCTGATGTAAATTGAGTCTTCAGCTTCCTGACCTTTGACTAGACTGTCCACACAGTGTGCAGCGGTAAGAACCCAGTTTTTGTTTAATATGGTGCCACCACAGGAAGCTTTCTATATAGGTAATAATAATAGTATGCACAATCCATATTACTTCATTTTAACAAATTTCAGCTGATATGAGTACAGGCTAAAGCTCTGAAAGGCACATCAAGTAATTGTTAGCTAAATGTAACAATTGCTACCATAATATTAATAATAATTAGAAGCTGCAAATGCTGAAACAATTTTAGTTGAACAGGTGGTGCCAATAATGTTTAACAGTAATGATTAAGTTGTCATACAAATAGCTTCAGTACCATTGTAACTCGAAAGTAGACTCTCCAGGGAACTTCTCCTTCGACGCCATCCACGCCATTGAATATTTTCGACTGGGGGTTAAATAATTATTAACAGCATAAAAATGGAAGTGCCCGGAAATACACTGGAAGACACATTATATATAAATTTATTCAAGAACAAAAATATTTTCCCTTACTGTCGTCGCCTGGATTCCACAAATATCACATAAATCCGAACTACCTCTTTCTTTGGATGGGTAAGCCGATACAGAGCCAATGGTAAGGATTAGGGTTCCCACTTTTTTGAAACGTCATTCCGGGACAAAATAATTTTATATTTTGTTTACCTATACACGATTCCTAATTCTATTTTTCAGCCTTTTTGGCATCTAATAAAATTTTTTGTTTTCCGGTTTGTTCAAAAAAGAAACAAATTCACAACATGAAAAGGGCACATTAAGACTGACTTGAAGCTCTGCCTTCACAAGTTTGGTTGACATAAGTTTCTCTCAGCTGTCCAAACTTTCTTCATTAGGCTGAAATAACTTTCTGCAAAATCGTTGCTAACAGGAATTAATAGCACGAACGATACAAGCTTGATAAGTTCAGGAAATTGATCTATCTTAAAAACTCAGCCCACTTTG
Source organism: Allacma fusca (assembly GCA_947179485.1). Classification (NCBI taxonomy): domain Eukaryota; kingdom Metazoa; phylum Arthropoda; class Collembola; order Symphypleona; family Sminthuridae; genus Allacma; species Allacma fusca. Next base: position 67,439,114 of record OX359246.1, read on the forward strand.
GACCGACTGATCTCACGATCACCTATCACAATAAAAAACTCAAGTTTGACAAAGTAAGCAAAATTCATTGTACAGTTGGTCCTCGTTTAATTTAATACCGACTGCAACGACAATATTTATTAAATAAGCCATAGATACTAAGAATTCCTCTGATTTCAAATTTAGTAGTTCCATTTTCAAAAAATTTTTAGTATCACTGAAATCAAAATGTCTGCTTAAATAGGTCTGCAGTGATTTCAAAAAGAATTCAAACCTTCCTGTTCAAAGCGCTTTTGTTTTGTTGCGGGGGTAAGTTGCGCTACTTCCGTAAAATTTATCGTATCGGTTTACAGAACTTTCCAGAAGAGATTTCATTATGGCGTAAACTTCCGTAGAAGTATGTACAATCATTACACTCCAGCATTAAAATGGGTGAATTCATTTATTGTACAATAATGTGCACAATATATAGGTTACATTCGGTTAGGCATTCTACGTTCGTAGCAACCTCACTGCTGGTATGACATACAACCTTGCGATTAACAGCAGGGCAGTCACTTTGCTCCTTCAAAAGAAAATATGACTTCAAAGCTGACCTATTAGAAAGGAATCTGTCCAGTGCTGGAAGCTAAGAAAGCCACATCCAAAAAATTACATATTTGTTTTAAAGAGTCTAGTCTCTGCGCAGACGAGCTAGATTCGCTAAAAACCTTTAAAACTAAGCCTTCAACATCCATTGATAATTTATTGCATGCATTTTTTACAGCGTTGTGTATAATGTGGTATTTGCAATTAGCAGCAACAATTGACGGTTTTTCTTCCTGGAATTTCTAAAACATAATTTTGGCGACCATAATCCTCTTCTCCATAGTATTCGGACCAGTTCAGTTCAAAACCGAAAAATTCCGATTCGGTTCAGTTCAGTTCAGTTTGATTCAGTATAAATAGAGTTCAGTTCAACTGTTGAACCGAACAGAACAGTTCGATTCAGTACTTGAATCGAACTGAACCATATAATGCAAACTGCAGTTCAAACGGTTTGCAAAAAAGCTCCTGGCTGGAAATGTCGCTACCAACGTACATCTTGCGTTCTCATACTTCTGGAACGATCTTTCCACGCTTTTATTTCTAGCACTCGTTTTCATTAATCGCGCATAACTCTTTGCTCTTTGCATTGTTCGCCGTTGTTGGCATCCCAGAACTAGAGTCAGTACAACCGAAAACAAAAAATTAAAGTAGATTTCGGATTTTTGAAGAAAAAGAAGCGACATACAAAAAATAACAGTACTCATGTTCTGCAATAGAAGGTGCAGTATCCAGTTTCAATTCTGAATCTGTGGACAGTATAGTTGTTTTAAAGTTCTATAGTTAGTGAGTTTCTGAACGTTGAGTACATTAGCATCATCAAGAACAGATCATTTGTGCATTCTCCAGTGCACTGATTGTTATGATAAATTCGATTAGGAACAGATTAAGAGGAAGAAGAAATTAGATTTTTCTGAGATTGACTCGAATGACTAAATTCGGAGCTCTATGTATGTACATCAGAAATTGTTATTGCTTACCAAACACTGCGACTGAATTGTTTGATTCACCGATTCAGTTCAGTTCATCGGGTGAAACTGAACTGAACTGAACTGTTTTTGCATGAACTGAACCGAAACCGAATTTTCGTTTCAGTTCACTGCTCAAACTGAACTGAACTGCAAATTTTGAATCGAACTGAACTGTTCCGAGTACTACTTCTCCAGATGTTTCGGTTTAAAATAATCTAAACGTTTTAAGTTTCAGCTTGCTTTCTCTAGGGTTTTAGGAACTTTACATGTGAGATTTAACACATCCAAATTCTTCATACTTCACAGAGAAAGTTGCTTTATACAATAAAATCCTAGCAGGGGTCTGGTTATCTTTGCCATTTCGACGTAACAAATTTTTTGAATTGACAACCTCTTCACATATAGAATTGTAAAACCTAGACCTTTTTAATTATTACCTGATGCTTAAGCGATTTTGTTACGCTTGTAATCGCATTTTTATGATTTTATTAGTTTTATGTGGATATCACATGATACTCTCGTTTGAATCGAGCTCCTCTTGAACGAAATATTTTATTTTTAAAAACTCTAATAATTTTCACAACTGTTTGAGCTCGACGTTTCCGGGACATTTACATGTCCCGGAATACACCCTTCCGGGACACGGGACAACGACTGTCATTCCGGGACTGTCCCGGGCATTCTGGGACGTCTGCGAACCCTAGTAAGGATGCAAATCGCAAGAAGTAAGAACTTCTCCATGACGATGCTGGAATTGCTGAATTCTTGTACAAGATGATTTTGTATTTGGTTTGGAAGTCATTTTATACTGCGTATGGATGCACATCTTTGGCCACATAGTGTTTCAATGCGGTTGAGTGCAGACATTGCCAATGTGAATTACAAGATGGTTTTGAATGTAATGATCAAAGTGTGTAACTAGATGATTCTGCAAGTGGCTTCATGACGTAGTTTTATTGGGCTGTTAAATTTTAAATGAAATATGAAAAAAGGAAAAGTGTGTTTGTTTAATAATTTAAATAAGCTCTAAGCATGCAACAAATTGGATTAATAGTTCTAAATTTAATGAACGAATAAAACTGTCCGCTGGTGACCACTAAAAGCGCCAGTTGTGCAGTTGTTCGCCGATAACATTATACCACAGATAGCCTCTCGTCGGATTAAGTGTCGGGCGGGAACTTAGGTATTCCTTGGAATAGTATGCGCTTACGAATATTGATAAAATGAGCACAGATGCTATTTCACTACAATATCTCTTTTATGTAATATAAAGTAATTTGTCTCTAATGGAACGTGGCCAGAAGGAACAAAATTCAGTGTGTGTTAGGAGCTCCTTATCGTCAGGGACGCGTAATAAGGGCTTGAATATTGTTTTTCGATTTTTACACCTATTCAATGCAACTGTCCTGTATTCACATACAATCGAGATTTTGGGGCACTGTGAAATTTTGATTCTGATTTCCGTCCTTTCTTATCATCAATTTAATCAATTGTAAAACTCCATAACGCATTTGTTATCCAAAATTGGCAAAATAGCAGGTAAACAACGTAAGCCATCGTACCTTCTCTCCGGGGATAAAATTAAAGATGACTATACGTTAAAAAACAGTGCGTCCAAATTACGTGAGGGGGAAGTACCGCATATTACAGTGTAAAATGGACGGTAAGTAATTGTGATTTTTAATGCATGTTACAGGATATATGCTTGGAGGCAGCCGGAAAAGTAAGGGAAGGTTATGAAAGTTTCTTTTTGGGGGATTGTTACCGTATGTATTGCTGTAACTCCTTAATAGTTCCATTACTCCCCCTTTCCCAATAAAATGTAGTCCCCAACGTTACCCCCGTACATAAAGTTTAGCTTTGATTAAAAGTACCTAGGTTTGTGCTATAGTTGCGCATCTAAGTTTTTTTTATTACATTATGCTATTACATTATTCTCCGTAAAAACAAAAGAATGGGTATAAAATAGCTGTGCCACAAATGACGTCATCTAAAAATCTTGCACATTACAACTGACTGACTGGATGATCATTCGTCGTCACAATGTACATATTACAGTTGAAAAAAAGTGACAATAAATTATGAAGTCAGATAGATGCCGAGACTACTTAATAAATACATTTCAATCCAAAACTGCGGCAAAATATGACTGGTTGACTGGAGAATCGATCATCCATCATGTGGACATGAATAAGGGTGTGTCACTGTACAGGCTTAGTTTTCTCCCCTTCCCTCAAACCCATATAAGGGACAACAATACAAAATATGCTTATTTTCGAAAGAAATTTCGGTTCCAGATTTTTAAAAATTTGTTTAATTGACCTAGGTCAAAAATTGAAGTCATAATCCTCAAGAACGTAAGACAAAGTCGAGATTTTTTGAGGATTTTTGGTATTAAAATTTTTTGTTATGAGGCAAAATTGTTTTTGGAATTTCTGTTGACTCTTGTTTGTAGGAAATTTTTTCCACGGTGCTATCAGATATTATTATGGCCATGCCTCGTAAGAGCAGAGTTCAAGGTTGGGAGTAATTCATCTTCAGGAGCAAAGTTAAAAGTTGCGGGAAGCGAAGTTTCTGCGAAAAATGTTTAGTTTGATGTTTGATTTGCAGCCCTTTAAACTAAATAAAATTGCCTCATTCCTCGTCCTCTCTGGCAAATTCTTGACGTAGGAAAATGAAACTGGGTTGTAACGAATTCCCATGAAATTTATTACAATTAGTGCTGTAATATTATTCGCGTTTTGTTTGTTCTTTTGTTCAGTTCTTGTTTTTTGAACAAAACAAAACAAACAAAATCAGTTTTCGAAAAAACAAAACAAAACCCGATAAGATAAAACAAAACTATAACAAACAAACCACCACGACAGCAAGTAATAATCTTTTCAAACTTTGAGTTTGAAAAAGTGCCCAAAAGTAACATGACCTCAAATTGACCTGAGTGAGTCACGTCAAGAAGGAAGCGAAGTTTCTGCGAAAAATGTTTAGTTTGATGTTGATTTGCAGCCCTTTAAACTAAATAAAATTGTCTCTCATTCCTCGTCCTCTCTGGCAAATTCTTGACGTAGGAAAATGAAACTGGGTTGTAACGAATTCCCATGAAATTTGATACAGGCACAGTGCTACAGAATATTTTTGTGAACTCAAGTCCATTAGCTTACGCTTTCTGTATTTTAAAAGATCCCATTAAAGTCAATAAAATTTCCTACAACCAACAAAAATATACAAAAATATCCGGGTGCTCAAATTACACGTCCGGGTCAACTTTACCATGATTGGTTGTCGTATAAATAAAACGTTTCGAGATAAACTTGAATTGCATGTTATTTAGCTCCTCTCACGCCAACCAAGACCAGAGCGAGGCATTCGTTTTCATTTCACCCACTATACTATTGATACCAAAGAATCTAGGATGTCCGATACACAAATCAGGAATGTTAATTCAGATATAAACGTTTTGGGGAAAATTAAAAATGTACAATATTTATGTTCAATTTAGTAGTATATTAGTATGCTTATATGACGGCATAATTCATTCTTCAGAATTTTAGTCTCTTTTAGTAATGCATGTTAGATGATTTTGTAACTTTCGCCAGTTCATGGTTTACCAATGCAATCTTTGAGAACAGTTTTGGGCCTAATAATTCACAGTACTGATTTTAAGCAATACGCTATCTATTCTGGGTAAGTTTTTGCATTTCAAGTATGCTGCATTGAGAAAACATTCATTAGACGAAAGCTTGCTACAATAAATAAAAATTCGTGCGCTTGACGAATTTACGCCGTTTCCTGGTGCAGGAAAGCGAAACTTTCGAAACTGGCAGCTTTTGTAATGAATTGTTGCGAGGAAATAATGTGGGTTGCTAAAGGGTTTCGTATGACAATGGTTTTAAAGTTTATTTCCCGAGTCCACAGAAAAGAATTTACAAGAATATAATGTATTTGGCTTTTTTCTGACATATCTCTTATGCATAAATATCCGAGCTAGATTACGATAGCTAGTTCAAACTAATAAATTCTCAGTCATCACAGCAACAACAAATCCCGCACCGAACCCACACACACAAATATCTGTCTCCTTTGCAGTGCTAAATGAAATTAAATTGTTTGTTTTCCCACGGAACATTTCAAAGGAAACGTTACTTATACATTAATAATATTTATTCCAAACAATATTTTACTCAGGGATCCGAAAAACGTTTCACTCTCGGTTTCTGTTTGAAACTAGTGTTCCAAGTATTTTGAGAATGCATCAAATTAATTTATGCAATTACTTTATAAATAAAAATAATTCGGCTTGCATGTTATTAAAATGGTGTAACTACACGTGGTTACACATTAAATATCATATACTAATTTGTTAACATTCTGTAGTTTTATTAATGACCGTGTAGCGCAAAATGATTTTACATTCTGAGTAAATTTTGTCTATAATTTAAAGTTAGCATACTGAAAACTAGAATTATTTATCTGCCATGTTTCTTTCCTTTTTATTGGAAATTTTAAAACCTTCTTCATTTTTCTTTTTTAAACCAGTTGTGCTCTACCAATATTGAATATGTTTCAATCAAAGTATTCCTTTCCAAATAATTTGTCAAGGTGCTTAATTTCGGGGATGCACGCTTCTTACGTATTGCAAAACGTTTCACCTGAATAAAACCATGTTATATTGTAATTCATTATCAATAATCACTCAGATCGTAAAAGGTTCATGTTTAGGAATCGAAAACAATATTCAGAGATTTCTAACCTGTATTTTTTTCAATCCAACCTAAGTACATAGCGACCTTGGCCATCACATCAACTTTATCTGAACTCCCACAATCGCTCAATGCATAACTGTTGATTCCAACGGCGTAGTATCTACCCCGATCATCTTTCTGATCTATGCTGCCGCCAGAGTCTCCTTTAAAACATTAAAACAAGTTTGAATTTTAGAAGATAAGGTTTGAAGTCACTTGGAAGACGGACTTTGAGCTAGTTGTTATAGATGATATTTAAAAATATTATTCAATATTGTTAAATTATTGTTAAAAATTTTACACAAATACTTGCACTATGTTTACATGGGTACATATTTATAAAATATTACATTACTTCACATATGGTGGTGTTCCGTGACGTTGTGCATATCTGTTCAGCATCAATCTTGAAACCTCTCAAATAGCTAATTTCGTCAAAAACAAACTGGTTACAGTATTCAGAATCAGCAAGATTTACAATGCCCCTCTGCATGATCTCGGGTGAACTACTCGCTGACTTGTTCATCCTACCCCAACCCGAAGCGAGACCTTCGTGAATCATTCCAACACCACCGAGCTTATAAGGCAGACACGCAGGTTTGATCTAAAGGGGTTGCGAATTAAAATTAACGAATATTAGTGTCCCATTAAGACTTCGGTTGTCTTTGATTAGCCAAATATAAAATTATTTACATTTGGGTTACTAAAATCAAACCCAGGATCCGGAACTCTAATTAGAGCTGTGTCATTCCAAAGGATTCCATCCTTATTCACGTAGTTTTCATGTTTGGTAACCGCAAGTCCTTTAACTACGATTTGCTGGCCGTTATCCCATTTGCTGATACTTCCGGCTCTGATGTAAATTGAATCCTCAGCTTTGACTAGTTTGTCCATACAATGTGCAGCGGTAAGAACCCAGTTCTTGTTTATGATGGTGCCGCCGCACTCAGTTTTCTAAAATATCAAGAATAATAATCTCTTTAGAATATCTAGCCAGTACATTTAACCTTATTTTAAAAGAAATCTAATTTGTTAAAAAAACTTAAATTTGGCTAAAGCTGTAAACCATCCGCCCCTAAAACTTTACGCAAGTTATAGTATTAAATACATAGTTGTGGAACAGCTACTTCCAAATGCTGAGACCCCTGACGATTAACTAGCGTTGACAACTTTCTCCATATAAGTTACATGCATATAGGCAATAAATAAATTATAATAGTGCAAGTAATTTGTGCTAAAATTGTTTAAATGTTGGTCGAATAAATATTTTTTAGTACCGCCTCAATTCGAAAGTACACTCTCCAGGGAATCTCTCCTTCGAGGGCGTCCACGCCATTGTATATTTTCGGCTGCGGGGAGAAGATCATATCAAAAGGAAGTGTCCACGAGTACACGATACATTATAGATTAATGAATATAAAATACAAATATTTTTCCTTACTGATGACGCCTGGATTCCACAAATATCACATAAATCTGAACTACCTCCTCTTTCGTCGGATGGGTAAGCCGATGCAAAACCAATGGTGAGGATGTAACTGAATAAAGACAGACTCTTCTCCATTATGAAACTCGAATGACCGATTTCCGAGAGAATGTGAGTGCGTTTTTAGTTTGGGAGTCATTTTATACTGTGGATGGATGCCTATCTTTGGTCACATAGTGTTCCATTGCGGTTGAGTGCAGCCTTTCCAAATGTAAATTACAAGATAGGAAATTTGGATGAAATAGCATAGTGTACAAATAGATGCTTGTGTAAATACCATAAGGTTGTAATTTTATTGGTTTATTAAATTTTAAATGAAATATGAGCTTGCTAACACACTTGGAAAAGTGTATTCATTTAGCGTCTGCTAGAAAGCACTGTTGCTGTATTTTAATTTTGGGCGTCATTTTATAGTGTTGATTGATGCCAATAAACGTTTTGGTCATATAAAATATCTCATCGCGGTTAAAATTATATTTTCCAAATGTAAATTACAAGATAAGAAATGGCATTGGGCTATTTATAGTGCCACAAATGAGTATTTTTAACTCCAATAATTGGAAGAATGATTGGTATAATTTCAATAAATTGAATGAACGGATGAAAATTTTCACTTGTGACCACTTAAAGTGCCAGTTGTGCAGTTGTTCATGGATAATACTATACCACAGGGAAACACTCAACAGGTATAAGTAATGGGCTGGAAATTAATTATTTATTGGTAGAAATTACTCGCTTAAAGTTTGTTTTTACAAATTGTCCGTAATTTTGTACAGATGATTGACTTCATTGTAATAATTTGTTATTCAAAGACTTCTCCCTCTTGCTCTTTGAGGAAGCAATGTTTGAACTTGAAGGAATAAGTGTCTACTCTGGTTACGAATTTATTATTAGGATAAATATAAAAGCCATTGATTAGCAAGAATGTCGTAATGGGTAAAGCCTAGTGGTCGGACCAATTCAATTCAGAATTGGAAATTTTCGATTCGATTCGATTCAATTCGATTCAGTAGTATTTCGATTCGATTTGCAGCAAAACCAAATCGAATGATTCGATTTGGGTACTGAACTGAATCGAATCATATCATGTGAATTGCAATTCAAACAATTCATCAAAACCGCTTGGGCTGCGCATGGGTACTTTTTTTCCGCATATTCAAAGTCAAAATAGTACGTATACCACAACGTTTGTTATTTTAGCGTAGCTTTTACTATACCCTTTATAATATGTATACGACACTCCAGTAACATAAGGAACATTTTGTATTTTCACAAATGAATCGTTCGATTTACGATTCAATTCGATTCACTGCATGAATTGAATCGAATAGAATTGATTTGGGGCAAATTGAATCGAAAATCGGTTTTTCGATTCAATTCAAGCTTCAAATTGAATCAAATTGAAAAATTCGAATCAAATTGAATCGATCCGACCACTAGTAAAGCCTCAAATTGCAGTGTAAGTAACATCGATGGTGTGTAATTGTAGTGCAAGTAGTATTGCGTATGTGCTTACGGAACGGGTTCACATTAAAACTTTTAGTATCAACAACCGAATCCTTGAGGTACGGTTGTGTATGAGTTGGGGCAAGAAATCGAAAAAAAGGCATTTGCTTTAGTTACTTTCTCAATGCGGCTGCTGCAAGTGCAATCATTTTTCAGTTATGGTATCAGTATTTGTAAGTAAGGTTAAGTCATAAACAACCAAATTAAAGCAACAATCACGCTTTACTCTACCTGCAAATTAGTTATTACACATCACCAATAAATATTGTATATGTTATATTATAAAAAATTACCTGTACTAGTTCTAGAAGTTAGATGTAGATAGCCCGAAGATGCACGCAGTTGTTGTCCGAAAGCTTGCTTTTTATAATGAAGAATGGATTCCACTGAAACCAATTTAAATCTGAAAACCCAACAATGAAGTTATTATGATGTTAGAAGGGATTTTTATAATACATTTTTTTATACGTAAGACCACGATCTTTGTATCTGTGTTGTCCGTTCCAAGCGCTGAATCTGATCTGACGAATTTTGAAGAATTGTAAACGGTTCCGCGAGACCATTTCTGGGACACAGATTTGAGAACAAATTTCAATGAATTTTATTTTCTAATATTTTTATGTGAACAAAAATATGCTGAGTGTGAAATCCATTAAAATGCCCGACTTTGTTTCCTGATTTTGACCATTGTGACCTCATTAGGGAATGTCGATTTAAAATGCCCTCGTATACATGCCCGCCAACGTGCCATAAGTTTGGGCATATTTGCACATTTGGAAAATGCCCTAAATTTCGTCATTTTCGACAGGGCATATTCGGCATTTTGGGCATTTTAAGTAGGGAATAGTCATTATTTTTTGTAGACAAAACTCAGCAATACAGTCAAGATAAAAAAGCCACTATTCACTATTAAAATAAAACATTCAAGTTTCAATAAAAAAGGCTTACATTGCAATTTTGCTCAAATTTAATTATTTTATTTCAAAAGATACTTCTTGTGTATCATACAATTGCCTTGAAATTGAACTTACGAATGCAATACTGTTGCATTTTGTATAACGTTAATCAGAATACTCATCTAGTTCTTCTCACGTGTACGGCTCTTCAATGATAAATGCGTCCTCAAAAAAATCTTCCTCATCGGAACTTTGATTTATGCAGTTTTCAACCTCTGCAGCCGTTGCCCAGCCTTCTGATGTTTCTAACAGGTGCTCCGAGGTTGACATAGTTTATTGCGTTCCAAAATGTGAGTTATGTTTGACTACTAAATTAAAAATAATTCGGGAACAATTTACATGTTTAACTGTTTAATCACCAGCCAATTAGCTGCAATGGTTAGAGGTTTCAAAACTGCAATAACTCCTGCAATTGTCTACTGTCCGTGCAAGTAGCAGCAGCGACCAATAACGTCTGGAAAAGGTAATCGGTCGGAAAAGTTGAATCGAATATGCCCAAAATGCCAAATATGCCATGGTATTTTCAAATCGACAATCCCTAACCTCAACTATCGACCCTGGTCAATAAAATAACTTTTAGAACTTCTGAAGCTATATTGGCAAGAAACGGATCAAAGCACATATTTTTTTTGTGCTAGTTTCTTATGTGTGCTCCAGGAGGGGGCAGTAGTCTACCTTAATGTCAGTTGTGTGTGCTAAAACCGGTATAATAAGCGAAAAAAATTTGGCAGTTAAAGAAAGGCCAAAATTTTTGTGCTGCAATACAAGTAAGGATTTCCCAGTGTTCATCTGCAGTATGTTTTTACCCGTAACAATTGCTGCAGAATAAACTTCTAAATGCAAAATTTTTTCTACTATATTCCATTTGATACGTATTCCATTGATCTAGGCATATGAATTTTGTATCTAGAATCCCCACTACTAAATCGTTTGTTTTTTTAGGGTGGCGTCAGCCCCTAGTAAAATAGCCATGTCCGTACGTCCGTACGCCCGTGTGTCCTTCCGCAATATTACGCGAAAACTGCTGGTCCGATTTCAATGAAATTTTTGTGGGCATTACTTGATTTAAAAGTAAGGCTAAGTTCGTAGTTGGTTGAAATCGGCCGGATAGTTTTTGAGAAAACAATTCTTGAAATTTTGGACTTCAAGCCTTAAAAACGTTTGAGCTAGAAATTGTATTTAGACCAGACACAATATTAGGTAGTGTAAATAAATATTTTAATAAAAAAAATTAACAAAAAATTCTAATTATGTATTACAATTTTGTTGTATCCACAACAAACACTTTCCAGAATTCATCAGTGCATTTGGTCTTACTTCAAAATACTCCGTTTAGTAAACTGTCTACAACAGTCCAGGGATCAAATCAATGCTACATGTACGTATCTAGAACTTGCCGGTTTATGCAATAATTTTTGGGGTGGCGTCAGCCCCCTAATAAAATAGCCTTGTCCGTACGTCCGTGTGTCCTGCCGCACGATAACTCAGAAACTACATGACCGATTTCAATGAAAGTTTTTACAGACATTACTTGTGTCAAAAGTAAGGCTGAGAGTATATTTGGTTGAAATCGGCGTTTTTGAGAAAATAATTCTTGAAATTTTGGACTTCAAGCCAAATGAAATCTCTAAAAGTACTTAATGTATTTCAACGAAATTTTTTGTGAATATTGCTTATGTAGATAGTAATGCTTATTGCCTTTGTGATTGAAATCGGCCTGAAAGTTTTTTGTTAAAAAAATCTGAAATTTCGAACTTCATGTCAAATGACAGTTATCTCTTAAAACTAGTGTTGTCCATGGGAACAGGAGACACCCAGGTTTTTGGGAGCAGGAACAGGAATGGGTGCTGACGGGAACACAAATTTTGTTCCCAAAACACTTTGGGAACGTTTGGGAACATAGAAATTGTTCCCAAAATATGGGAACAAAAGCGGGTTTGGGAACAGGAACAAAACGTGTACCTACCTGGTATGCACATGAAGTTTATAATATAAAAATACCTCACAAATCAAATATTATTTTAAAAGTACGTCGCAACATGTCAATTATATAAGTCACTCTTTCGCACGTTATTATTTAACAAAATAATAAATAATAATTATTTAACACATTGCAAAAATGGAACTCTCTGGACCCTAAACCCAAAATTGTAGCTCAGAAAACTCCAGCGTGCTCTTATCCTTGTTAGTTCAGTAAACGTATATTGAAAGTGCTACTTGTCTTCAAGGCTATAGATAGTCTTGCTTGTCTTTAGCTAATTTCAGTTACTACTGTACTTTGCGCTGCGATGATTAATTTAATGACTGTTACTGAATTCCCATTTAAATTCGAATAGCTAAAGGTATTGGAGACGGTGTGCTGTTATTTATTTTATTTTTAATAATGTCGATTTGATATTTAGTTTTTTAAATCGATGAATAAAAAGAGTTACCTGGGGCATAAATGTGTAGGTTGTACTTTTCTGCTAGCCTTTAAGTACTTATTTTGGGAACAGGAACAGGAACATTCCTGTTCCCGCAGGAACAGGTCCAGGACCTTTGAATTGGTACCCATTTTTATGGGAACAGGAACAGGACCATTGCTTGAGTTCCTGAAAAAATGGGTACAGGTACAGGAACAGGTATGGGTACCAAATTTCCGTTCCCATGGACAGCACTACTTAAAACTACTGAATCGATTTCAATTACATTTTTCGTAATGGTTTTTGTACAAGTGGTTGAAATCGACCGACTGTTTTGTCGAAAAAAAATCTGAACTATCGAAAAAAAAACTCAAAATTAGTCCTACTTTGACGGCGGTAGCTGGCGCCACCCTACACGAAGCCTCAAATTATCTCGTAGCGATGAGTTTTTATTACAAATTATGCATCCTATGTAAAGGCACCACTACATGAAGCCAACTTTAACCTTTACATTGTCATGCAAGTTTTTAAATGCAGTTAATAGGAATTTGTACAGGATTTTTTAAATATTTGAAGCTTTAGTGCTAAGGCTAATTTGATTCTTAAAAAGTAGAGGGAATGTTGTATATCTCGTCACTCTCTGACATTTCGAGGAGTGGGACAAGGTCCCCTATTTTGGAGTGCCTGCTTACACAAGTAATATACATACGGCATAGGTATAAAAACTTGTTGGACGTATAAAACTACCACTGGCATTGCGTCATTTTGGGAGAAAAACAATTAACTACAAATAGTATGAAAATTGAAATCCGGAACTATTCAGACTGAGAAAACCTTTTATTTCTTTGAAAATGAAAAAGGGTTACAAAGAAATATTTTAATACTATAGATAGGAGGGAGTACTTCAAGTACAAGTAGTTCATTAAATGTCTATAACCAATTGCCTAATACTACAATTTCTAGATTATTTTTGAAAATTTCCAAAAGGAACAAATGAATAATCATTTCACAAATCTCTCCCGGGTTACAACGTCTCAGTTACAAGAATGTTCTCTGCCGGGATGTCACTCTGGCCCCAACTCCAAGGTCCATTGTGATGGTCATGATGGTGTCCAGTTCGTCTTATTCGATTCATAGCTGTTTCCATTGGAACAGTCTTCAAGTCGTATACTAATCGAATCCAGGCGATTACATCTATGAAAGCCATGGAGAAGTTCCATCGGTACTGACCCAATTCTGCTGTTTTATAATCCTAGGGAAAAACATGATGGCAGTTATGCCAGCCCTCCCTTAAAGACAGATAAGCCAGTAGCTTATTTTCCGCAGATCTAATTGAACTGCAAGAAAAATTTTAAATTTGTGACAAACTGAAAACATCTGTGCAGAAATAATGGTCCCTAATACAGTAATCCAACTGGTGACTCACGTGTAATAAGGTTTCATTCTTACCCACAAGTGTGCAGCACTCCCTATTAAGAAAGTTTTGTGGCCAAGCCAGCAGTATTTTAACCCAGACCCCATACAGAAAGAAGTGACAAGCGACTCCCCAAAAAATTTCCACGTTATCAATGTGGGTGTGGTGTACACAAGAGGTAAGTGTAGAGCCTATACATATATCAAAGAGAAACAAAAAATACGCATATTTGTGTCTGTCGAAAATCATTAACCATCCTCACCAGGTGGCCTAACCAAAATTATTATGAAAAAATATCGGTAAACAAACAAAAGTGACTCACTTTTTATGGAACATGACAATTGGGAATATCTTTAAATCAGATATTTCAACTTTGATCAGATTTTCCAGGAAGGCTTCATGATCGTAGATGAGAAGCCTGCCCACATGGACATATACAAAACCCCGTTTGGAGTTTTGAGGATGGCGTCAGTGTCTGAGAATTTGTGATGGACATGATGTCATGCATTTCAAAGCCAGAGAGACTCCTAGTTCCCAAATATAATATTATTAGGCATGCTCAGTATTGCACAACCAGATTTTCTTAAATAAGGGCGTGTCCGTCATTGTCTAGCAGAGGTAAAGAGAATTGTTAACAATATTTTCAATGGGGTTTTGACTTTAAAACTCCGATGAGGAAAGTGCTCGTACTATGATTTCGACTCCACCAAGAATTGCGAATATCTCGACTGCAATCACAAATATTTGTACAAAAATAACCGTTGAGATCTCCTTGTTCTACTATTAATAATAAGAGGTGTTGAATCATTCTAATGTAATTGCCTAATACCGATAATGGTTAACCATAATCGCGCGCAGTGATGGACACCTCGGCTATATATAGGCCCTATAAATAGGCGATAGTATAGGCGGGCTGGAAAATGCGGAAAGTATGTCGGCGAGGTCAACAAAAAAGGGTAGGCATTGTATAAATACTAGGTTAGGGGATAGGAAGGCAAATATTAAACCAATTATATAGGCAAGGAAAAGGAAGGGTGTCAAGCGTTGCCAATCATGTCAGAATATTATTATGTTGAAGGGTACCTAGCGGTGATTTTACAAGGCAATGAGTAAGAGCATGCGTGCATAAATGCATACCCTGACTAAACGTACGATTGGATCGCATTAAACGGAATCTTGTTTAAATCTTTATTTTAATCTTGTCCTAATTGGAATCTCGTTTTGGGGTTGTTGGCAAATACAGAATAAGGAACAATAGAAGTATTTCGTGCTCCCGTTGATAAATAAATATAACTTATGTAGCACAAATCCACTGCACTACAAAACTAGGCAAAGTGTTACCTAGGCGGTCGGAGAAAAATAGGTAAGAAATAGGTAGTCGATGTATCTGCCTAGTTTTGGGCTATAGGGAATGGGCATTCCTATAGCCCAGTAGGTATGGCTGTTTTTCAAATATTTTATAGAGAAGGCTGAAGGATAGGCGCTTCACTTGCCCATCAATGATCGCGCGTACTTCTTATTACACATATTTCACATATGCGTACTTATGTATGATGCTATGTCTGAACATTGATTTGGATTTTGCTCGAGTTGCGAAAATTGATTTCTCTTATAAGATTTAACGTGCAAAAATTCAAGTAAGGAAGGGTCCTCCTGTCGAACTTTCAAAAAAATTAAGCTTTATTCAAATGTCCTACTGCCGGAACCAAGAGGAGTTGGCAGTTGGCATGAAGTTTGTTGTTTTGTATGAACACTATTAGTAATAATAGTATATTTTATTACAATATGCACTGTGCATATCGAAGACACGTGATACAGGGAGTTCTCACCGTGAAACGAAAATAATTGGGTACAAAATAACTAAGCACGCGACAAAATTCAATACCTGGTTATTCTCTGAGACGTCGGTACCATATATACAGGGAACGCATCAATCTTACCTGCCCCTGGGTTTTCCAACGTGTAATCATCCTACACACCATTAGAAGGTATTTCTTGTACAAAATTGGATTGTGGATTGGAGACAAATAAACATTGGAAATTTTTTTTTCGTTTAATCCGTTTATTTGGCCGTCACGAGTTTATTCGCTAACCGAGGTCATGTTGGTTTTTATGCAAAATAGGAACACAAATTCTTTTCAAAATAAAAATTTAAAAACATGACTTCCATAAAGTTCAAAATTACCAAGTGATTCTTCAACATTTTTTCGTGGGCCTCCCATGGGTCACGGCGTTAGCATTAGTCCTTAGCGCCTCTAACAGAGGCGTATGTATTAGCTTGTCTTTAAATTTAAATTTCCGGAGGTCACAATTATCGTATCTAATATAAAATCCGTCGAGTTCTGACACAAGTGGTAATATTAGTTGTGTAGCTGTCGTGATGAGGGAACCAAGGACACGCAGGCAACTAGACATTAAAACAATAACAAAACGGAACATCGTTTCATAAAAATTCTAAGATGTCTGCTGTTGAGATGGATCAAAGTTTTTATGATTTGCGTAATCTGTATGCATACATGCAATTTGTAACACATATACATCCAATGTGGACGGTATAGCGTGTGGATATAATACGGGTAAGTTTAATTGTGAGAGTTGTTTTCGGGTATCCCAGGTGGTAAGGTTAAACATGGGAGGAAAAAAACATAAGGGTAAAGTTCTTCGGGATGGTGGTATGTATGTATGTATTTGATGGGACCCAAGTCTATCCATTGTGGATTTCCTTAGGAGGCGCTCAAGCCTTAAGGCTTATTGCACTCGCCCAGATACAGTTACTTTTAGCTTTTGCCCAACCTTCCTGTGGCCATGAGAAAGGCCACAAGATTTTGGTGGGAAGCTTCATGCGTAGCCATATGCAGTGTTGCGGTACCATGATGCAGGTGCTTTAGTCTCTGACTTGAGTACAATGGGCATTCACAGAGTAAATGCTCCATCGTCTCATCGGCCAGTCCGCATTTACATGCGGCCCCTGCCCTACTCATTTTATGCATATGCGCGTTGACTGGAGCAAACCCCGTATATGCATAGGCCAGTAGACGGGTTGATTGTCTACTGGCCCCCACGATACTATCGTGTCCCCATTTGGGTCCAGTGATGTACCTTTTCGCTTTTATTGTCGAGAGGTTCCAGCATTTGATATGCTCCGCCCTCTGCCACTGTTTGACTGCTACCTTGATTCCGGAGAGTGCTATAGGTATTATGGGTTCGGGCCCCATTCCCCTGTCACCTCTTGCCGTAACTCTACCTGCTAGACAGTCTGCCGTGATCTTGCCCTTTAAGCCAGAGTGCCCCGGTATCCACCCTAAGGTTACCCGGTTCACTGAGGCCAGTTCGTTTAGTTGCTCGTGACACTCCTTGAGTACACCTGAGTTTATGCACCCATTGTGCAACGCCTCAAGCATGCCCTTACTGTCTGAGTAGAAAAAGATTTCTCTACCCTCTACCCCTTTTTCTAAAAGAATGTAGGCCGCTTGTAGAGCTGCGTAGCATTCACTTTGGAATACCGTAGCAAATCTACCAAGAGGGTACGAATTCATGGACAAATCCTCCTCCCCATCCTTGATATACACCCCACTACCCGTTATACCGTCTACCGAGTTCTTCGCACCACCGGTAAAACAGTTTATGTGCTCTGTGGTTCTGAGTGACAGGTCCTCTTGTGACCATTCGTCCCTGCCCCTCAGATCCACTGTGTACCGGTTGTTACTTATGTATCTAATATTATCTGAGGGCATATGAGTTTCCTGGATGCGATTCGCTAGCTCGGTACACATCTTTGCATGTCCCCGAGTGTGGATATCGTAACTCCATTGTTCATTTGCCCTTAATCTGATGAGCGTTAGGATTGCCGCTCCTTTCAGATGAATGACTAGTGGCGTTAGACCAATCAGACATTCCAAGGCTTCTCTCGGTGTGCCATGCATGGCTCCCGTTGTTAGCAAACATGCCTGATATTGTACTTTGTTTAGTGCTCTCAGACATGTCAGTTTGTTTAAATTTCCAACCCATACAAATGCTCCGTATTCCATGATTGGTCTGATGACTGCGGTGTATATCCAGAGCATTCGCTTTGGCGTCAGCCCCCAGCTTCTCCCAACCATTCGTCTGCAGTAACCTATGGCCATGGTTGATTTGGATCTCTTTTCCGTCCAGTGCTCCGTCAGCAGGAGTTTTCTGTCCAGAATTATTCCCAGATACTTCACCTTATCCCTATATTCACATTTGTTTCCTTGAATGTAAATGTCCCTCATTGCTACATTCCTTTTCCTGGTAAACGGAATAATTTCCGTTTTACCAGTGTTGAGTTTAAGTCCCCGTGCCGGACACCATTTCGCTACTATTCTCAGTCCCTTCTCAACTAGGTCGACAACCGTGCTGGTATCTTTTCCTCTCGCTAGCATGACTACATCGTCCGCAAATGCTTGCGATATCAGTCCCGAAACACTGTGCAGTCTACCCAATAGCTCGTCCATTACCAGATTCCACATAAGTGGTGAAAGTACCCCACCCTGTGGACATCCTCTGGTAACTATCCTTGATCTCTGACATCCTTTTAATTCCGAGAACACAGTCCTGTTGAATAACATGAACAGTATCCATCTGCTCATACAAGAGTCAATTTGAAACCTCTTCAGGGCATCCGAGAATGCCGACAAGAACAGGTTATTGAATGCCCCTTCCACATCTACGAATGCACTAAGTGCTAGTTCAGAATTTGCAATTGCTTTTTCGATATTATTCAATATTCTATGAAGTGCGGCTTCTGTAGATCCGCCCTTCATATATGCATACTGATGATTGTCCCTAAGTTTCGAGGTTAGCTCCCTCGTCCTTAGGTGTCCATCAACAATTTTTTCCATTGCCTTAAGCATGAATGATGTAAGTGAAACGGGTCTCCATGCGTTAGCCTGGGAGTAGCTTCCCTTTCCAGGTTTCGGTAAGAATACCACCCTGGCTACTCTCCAGTCTTTTGGCACATAGCCTATTTGCATGCATACCGTGTACAAGGCATGCAGATGGTACATAAGCTTGTTACCCCCATTCTGCAGCATTGCTGGATAAATGTTATCCGGTCCAGGGGCTTTTGTTGGTTTGAATGAGGACAGTGCCCTCTGCACTACTGTCTCATCCGACCAGCTACCCCCGTTCGTGTCCGCCATGACACTATGATTGCTCTCCGGCAGCCGGAAGCTCGAGTCCATAGGGAAATGGTTCTCCAACAAGGCATCCACTATTATTGCAGGTTCACAGTTGATTTGTCCCCCTGCTAGTTGGATACCATGCGGTTCCCGTTTCCCATCTTGTTCGTGGATCGTTCCCCGGGATGGTGGTAACTTTGAGGCTTACAAAACTGTATGGGGGAAGGCAGTAATGCAAATTTTCCGGTGTTACTGGAGATAATGTAATACGTAATTACGTTTAACAATTCCTAAGAAACATTCATAGAATTACCTCAAAGCTCCACTGAAACAGAGCTGCGCTCAAGTCAAGTAAATTGCAAACTTGACCCTGAACTTGACTTGACCCTGACAGTCAAGTAAGTTTTTCAGACGGTCTTGAACTTGACGGTTCATGGCCAGACAATTACTTGACAATTCAGGGTCAAGTATTCAAGTACTTTTCGAGTAACTTGAACCTGGTCAAGTATTGCCGGAACAACTCATGACTTGACCATGACTCGAACTTGACTTGAATTGTCAAGTATTTTTCAAAATTGAAATAGAAAAATAGTATTTACACTTACAATACAGCAAGTACTACATTTATTATGATTTTTATTGGCGAAAAACTAAATAATTAATCTGGTGAAATACTCTTGACGTTAATTACTGCATACAATTAATCGGCAAAACAGCAAATAACAATATTATTCACAATTCACAAGCTTCTCAAAAAAAATTTGATTTACTGTTTTAGTTTCAGCCATCCTTAAGAAACTGCAAATAGTCTGCTAATTGTAAGTTAGAAAGTATTTTAGGGGCAAGTACTTAAATCAATTCCCATTTAATTTTACTACTAATAATAACAGCATGCCCAACATTCAAGTTTGGATCGCTTCACTGAAAATCTCCATAGTTCAGCGTCCGCCCTGCTAATGAAACAATCTGGCTTATGTATAGTACAGCTATCAGTATGTACAAATGTTAAATGATTAAGAACAAATAGTGCGCTTGGATTAAAGCAATTTGATTAATTAACAATGCGTTTATTTTATGCAACAATACAGTACAGCAATTGAACACTTACTTTAATAAGTGCTGCTCCGAAATTGTTATATTCTTATTCTTTCGTCCACTAGTACAGCCGTGGCTTCCCATGGAGATATTGAATTGTAACGTGAAAATATGTAGTTTAGACTAGACGAACATGCATAGATACGGAATCTCGGAGTATCGACAACGACATTTTGAAAGAAAGAACGCCTATTGAAATATTTGACACCACAACTTCGATATGTGTAACATTTCATTACTTGAATAAGTACTTGAAGTACTCATTGTTCATGGTCAAGGATTTAAAATTTTTTACTTGACCATGAACATTACTTGACTCTCAAGTAAAACTTTTTGTCTTGACCATGATAACTACTTGACTCCAAATCTCAGGGTCAAGTAAGTAAATAACTTGACCATGCCTTGAATGCTCAAGTATTCATTATGTTTTACTTGACCATGACCCGAACTTGACCATGACTTAAAATACTCATGGTCTACTTGAACTTGAGCGCAGCTCTGCACTGAAATATGCAACGCTTCGAGGGTCACGTTATTATTGTAGCTATCCATCGTTGTCTTTTATAACTATCCTCGGAATGTAGTCAGTCGTTTTTACCGTTTTTAGATCGGCGCCAGCCCCCTTATCAAATCATGTTGTCCGTGTGACCGTTTGTCCCGCAGGGTTCCTCCAGGCGTCGGATTTTTGTGGAAAGAAGAGAAGATTCTTCCCAGGGAAAAAATATTTCTGGCAGGGAAAACCTTTAAGGAAAGGGATTCTTTTTTGGGAACAGGGATTTTTGTATTGATTAATTTTTTTTTGCAGGGATTTGACTTCGTGTAGGGAAATTAATTTTGCTAACAGGGATTTTGAAAATGGTTGACCTTTTTTCAGCAGGGATTTTTGCAATCGTTGAGGACTTCGCAGGGGCATAAAATCCAGCAGGGAAATTCAGAAATGATCTTCCAGGGAAACGAGGGAGATTTACAAAAATCCGACCCATGGTTTCCTCCAAACTACTCGACCGATATCGTTCAAAATTTTTGTGAACATTTTTTAGGCTACTTCCTCGGATGAGTTTGCTATTAGTTGAAATCGGTCGATCGATTAGTGCGTAAAAAAACGAACAAAATCTTTGCTTTCTCCCGAACTTTGGCACCGATTTCAATGAAATTTTTTTACACGTACCAGTTAGTACTACTGACACTATTTTTTTTAAATATTTCGAAATTCAATTTTAATTTTTTCAGAATTTAATTTTTCAAAAAATTGTAACGGCAATTTTATAAATGAACTCAACATACTACAATAATTAAGTAAGGAGAGATGATTGTAGCTGGCGCTGACGACAGCTTTAAATAATCGTGGAGCGATTATTTTTAAGTTGTAAGCCTATTCCTTTCAAATAACAATTAAGTCCTTGGTCAACACATTTTCGCAGTGAAATTAAGCATCTTTACAAAATTGCTGATAACTTGTGAGAACAAACGTTTTCAACTAATTTCTCCCATCCAATAATTAATTTCCACTTTAACACTTTTCCCTCTCTTATGTAACTAATCGAGTCCTCATCAAAGGTGTCAGATTATCCTAAATGTACGCCTATTTGTAGGGCGCACGCTATTTTCAGAAAAATATATAGGCAAAATAGGGTCCACTGGTTTTCGCAGAAAAAAAATCCTATAAAATAGGAAATGCACACCTTCATACACGCCGTCATGTCGGCATACATGTAGGCAGCACGAGACCACGCTTGTATGACGAAATATATAGGATGTATAAACATATACAGTATTATGTGGGGCGCAAGCTTGTAACGTTCTAACTCAAAATATTGGGAATGTACTGTAATATATTTTTAACAAAATTATCACACCATATGGGAGTTTTCTCTCAATCCAAAGGCTAACCAAAAAGATTTTTAAACGTTGAAAGATCAGGCTACTGCAGAGACATGTGAGATTTCTCAGACAAAATAGTATTTATATAGAACTGTGTACATATATTATATATTGTATGTAATCGCTCAATGGCCCATACTTACTGCAACTTGTGCAACAAAAGTTCTCACATAATGAGTAACATTAATTTTGTAGAAGTACTCACAATCACCTTGTTTAAAAACACGACTACATGATATTAACAAACAGTTGTGAGTGTTTGCAGAGTAATTGTTGCATACGAGGGGTTAGTCTAAATTTTGTCTACATTAATGTTATATGTTCAAAATTTTGTTACAATAAAAACGAGAAAATGTAATTATGAATTGTAATAAAAATACAATTTATTTCTACAGTATAGGGATGGGTTCCATGTAGAAGATGGCTAACATTTTCCACTATACCCTATATAGGCAGAAATGTAGGCGGAAATGCCTACTTGTAGGCAAGGATATAGGCCCTAGCAATTGCACAAATAGGCGAGACGGAAGGCCCCTAAGGTTAATTTTAATCCGATGGAAGCGGATAAGTTTCGGATAAGATTAATTTTAATCCGATGGAAGCGGATAGGATCGGATACGCTTCAGTTTTATCGGTAAAAATTCGGATCGGATAGGATGCGGATAGGATAAGGGAATTATCCTATCCGTTCAAAGATGGGCAAATGAAGCGCCTAACACTGCTGCCCTAGTCTAGTCAGACTTGACTAGGAAAGTCTAGACTTGACTAGACTAGGAGGCAAAAAGGACGTAAAAGAATAGACTTGACTTGACTAGGCCTGCTGTTACTATTACGTGACTTGACTAGAATAGACTAGGGCGACTCGCCAAAACACAGGACTTGACTAGACTTGACTTGCATGACTTCATGGAAATGCTAGTCAAGACTAGGCCTCCGCTCATGTACAACTCAGACATGAAACATTCATGTCTGACTCATGTCTCAACTCATGTTCATGTATCTGATTATCGAGTCACAAACCATTCATGTGCATTTAAAACATACTTGACAACAGACATGATTTTTCAAGTCATGTCTTATGTCATGTGCAGGTTACCTTGAAAACATGACAATATTTTCATGTACACTTTCATGTTCACAAAAGCGGAAGACATGAACTCAAGCTCAAAAACACGAATATTTTCATGTCACCACAAAGTATGCTACTAATAGCCAAACGTTTCCATGTCGTTCAATTCCTTTATCGTATTAAGCGTCATTTTAAGTTGTGCACTGACACTATTAAGGAAAAAGAAGGTTCAAATATGACCGAAAAAGCACCTGGAAGTAGCATTATTCAGGAAATTGACATTTTTGGAAGAACTTCAAGAATTGCCATTAAAAAACGTTAAGAAACAACGATCAAGTGTAATCATTTCACACTCGAGGAAGGAAATATCTGGAGATATTATTGTGTACATACAATTTAGTTAGCGGCAAGGACAATGAAAACTATGCTTTTAGATACTCCCTTAAAGTTGAAGCAAATTCGGGAACCGGATATTAAAGAAGGTCTTTAGTGCAGCATCACAAATCAATTGATTTAAAGAAAGAACCTGTCGCAGACCACAAGGGTGCAATTAAAGAAACATTTGCTAAACAAGCTAGTGTTATTCCCTTATTGCGGGAATCCGAATCTCTCTTGTTGTGTACTTTCTTAAATATAAGCTTAATAGCTCTTCTGAAATTTAGTTCATGTCATCATGTTCATGTACATGTTCATGTCCAGTTCATGTACTTGAAATTGCCACTTTTCATGTTCATGTAAATGTCATGTTCATGTGTGCTTTATTCACATGAAATAAAAATCAAGTATTCGTTTTGAATCACATGATTTAATTCGTGTAATTTTGAAAACAACTCATGTAAAACATGAATATTCATGTTCATGTTCAAGTTCATGTTCATGTTTAAGGAAATTGTACATGTGCGGAGGCCTAGTCAAGACACAATTACTTGAGGCTCCCTTATGTAGCTGAAAATCAAAGCTAGAAAGTCAGCTCGAAATTCCAGTGTACACGAAATGATCATCGTCAGTACGGTTTGGCATGATTAAGTATATGTCTTCGTTTCGAAAGAACAAAACATACAATTTTCTAGTAGGTACGTAAAGTGTTTAGGAACATGTTACAATTTATTCATTAACAGTGCAATTGATAATAACGATAGCTAGGATACATTTTCCATGTTACTTTCTATAGTTAAAAGAATTGATTTTTTGCAAAACAATTTTTTATTAATACTTTTCAAATTGTAACTAAAATGAAAATTACATACCTAGTACTTCTTTCTTTAAACCAAAACCCGTCCCAAACCAATCTTTCTAACGTGCCTTTTAACATTGTTATTTATTATCATGATATTAGAAGAGAACATTCTTCCCAAAAATTATTCTGGCAGGGAAAATCACTAAGGGAAGGGATTCCTTTTTGAGGACAAGGCTAGTCTAATTTGTTAATCCCTTGACAGGGATTTTCAATTTTTTGAGGAAAATTAGGTAAGACAACAGGAATTTTTAGATTGTTTGACTTTATTTGACAGGAATATAACGTCGTCTAGGGACATTTTAGTTGTCAACAGGTATTTTGAAAATCGCTGACCTTTGTTTCAGCAGGATATTTAGAAATGTTCTTCCTGGGAAATTTACAAAACATCGACCCATGGGTACAGCCTACTACAAATTCCACTGTTTGCGCCGGCTATATCCCATGATGCGTCCGAGTGGAAATTTTGTATAATATACTAGAAAATATCCCACTGATAAATCCCTATGTATTAGATAAAACAGTTCACCCATAAATTGTTATAAAGCCCTATTTTCTTGGAAAAATTTGATTCCGAACTTGCGGTTAAAGTATCAAAAACTAATTTATACACTGAAAATTGTTAATTGTGTAAAAAGCTTACCGAGCATTATTTTTGTATTCATGTAAATTACACGTGTTGTTTCACATCTTTACGTTGTTTGATGTAAATAAACACGAACTGGTTTTTTGATAGAGGTATTTGCTAAAATCTGAAAATTTTGAACTCAACGAAGCTCAAGTTTAAAAAAATGATATTTTTCATATTTTGCTAATCAAAATTAAGGAATTTTTATAAAAATACACTGTGACTAGGGGAATCGACTAGACTTGACTAGGGAACCAGCTGCAGAATGAAGACTAGGACTAGACTTGACTATTGCTCATTAAACGTACAGCTGACTTGACTAGACTTGACTAGTTGCTGCTCTAAACTTTAAAGACTAGACTAGACTTGACTAGGTAGCCTGGCGGGCAGCACTGGCGCCTAAGCCTATAGCCTGCCTATTTTCTTTGAAAAAATACCGCCATCCTATATAGGCCAATAGGCTGTTTCAACGAAAAGAAGAGCCTTAATACCAAGGATCAAGTACTCTAACTGCCTGCCTATTAGCCTATAACTGTCCTAGTGTACATTGCTTGCCTGCCTATATTTTTGTTGTATAGCTTCTGACAGCGCTTTGCCAGCCTATATAGGCGACATAATTGTGAGTTTTAGATAGTGCATATCCAAGCCGTACGCAATGATCACGTGCAATTTGAATACCAATGTAGGGTTTTGATTAATTATGTAGTAAACTACATAGTATCCAGTGGGAATAAATATGGGACGATTATGCATGTACTGTGGTATACATGTGCATATACTCTGGCAATTACGGGTATCAAGTAATTCCCGCCTCATTGTCAGTCCGTTTCTGCAAACGTTTTCCCAAAGATCTTGTAATCCTGTCCTAACCAATTCGTGCTTTGAGAATGTTCACCACTAACGCCTAGCCTTTACTTGAACGAACTTGTAGCCTGCCTGAATAGCCCAGCCCCTTGTTCGGAAATATCTGAATAGCCTAGATTTTCCCTAAGCCTATATTGTGGTGGTGATTGCCCAGCCTAGAACCTCGCCTAGATTTATATCCCAACTTGCCGCATCCTTGAGCCTTAGCCTATTATAGGGCCTAGAATCTAGGCAGGCGCCCATGTTTGTATCCGTTGAGAACCTTAGAAATTCATGAGCTGTGTAATCATTTATTGTTTGGTACAATGTTGGTATTGGTGAGCCATTGTGGTTGTTGATGAGGATTTGTTAATGAATATTTTTATAGCTTTCAAGGAACCAGGTTTTCAAGTCCAAGGTACAAATTTCAAAACAAATAAAGATTAAATAAATGTTTGTAACTTTCAAGGACATTGAATGAGCGCAACAATGCATTAATTACAGCTTTTGCTGATTCTGTCAAAATTTGTTTATAAAAGAAAATGTTGAGTGAAGATTTACTAGTGAATATAAAAATTAATTAAGTTAAATTAAATAATTTTGATAGCAAGGGGAAAAAATTCTGCACACTTGTTTTTGGCTATTAGACCTAAAAGCAGTAAAAAAAAAATGTTCACATCGATACTTACTTTCATAAATTCTGGGTCACCACCCGAACTGTCCAACATTGGAGGGAGAACCGGCCGGCCCTCGCCTAGTTGACTCCTCCGACTAAACGTTTATCAAAAGGTACAAATAAAAGTTGTCTAATAAATTCTGAGCAAAATTCCCGGAATTGCATTCATGGCCAGACCCCTAACATATAACAAAGTAGAACCAACGTTTTGCTTAAGTTTACATTTGAGAGCAGGCCGACCTGGGTCACAGAACATGTCAGCTGGGTCGAAGTTTTATATATATTGACATCATTAATCCTTTCTTGGTCAAGTAAATCGTATTTAATTTGCCTACGACTCAACTCACATGACCTGTGACCAAAGAGTGTCCCAAAACAATTTTTGACAAAGTCTGTTTGTGGGTTTCAAAAAATTATATTTAGCTTTAAATTAATTACAAATATCCTTATAACACTATGCTCTCAAACTTCCGCCGTATCTGTGTAAGTTCCGAATTTGGATGTTGACTATAGTAACAAATACAACAAACTAATTTCTACTAAAAATAATGATTGGCTGGGTGATTTTCGAATATTACTATTTGATTGCGTAATATGCAGCTGTTATAAAATATATCAAAACTTAGAGCCTATGTGTAGCAAATTTTGTATAGATTTTGAAAATTCAATTTCACCATGCAGACCAAGTAGAACATTGTATTCCTAGGAGTTACAAGTAATTAAAATTACATTTTGCTGTTGATGAAATCTTCTAGACAATGGTGATCTTGTTGGCAATAGGATTTATTCGCATTATTAGAGATAATTATACAATTAATTATTAGATATTGAAATGACAGTAGAGATATACACTTATGAAGGGTGAACACAATCATTTGCCCCTCCCCAAGTACTTTCACTGCTTCTGTTGTGTTTTCCAATTTGCGGTCCTTGCAGTTTAACGTGTTACTACGGATGTGCTTAATTTGGGATGGATGCTTCTTACTCGGTGCAGAACTTTTCTCCTGGATAAAACCATGTCATTTTGTAATTATCAACTATTATTATTACTCAAATCTATAAAGTAGGGTAATGCTTGCAAACTATTACTGTATTTAGGGGTATCTGGACTGGATTTTTGTTATTAATCAATGACAAACAATGATTATTGAGATTTCTGACCTGTATTTTTTTCGATCCAATCTAAGTACATGGCCACCCTGGCCATCACGGAAACATCTTCTGGATTCCCGCAATCGCTCATTCCATAGCTGTTGATTCCAATGGCGTAGTATCTACCTCGATCATCTTTGTGATCAACGCTACCGCCAGAGTCCCCCTAAAATTTAAGGTCAGTAATTATTGCTTTTAGAGGATTGGCGCTAGTAGTATATATATATATAAAATAAAATAATATATATATATATAATAATATAATATATATATATATAATTATATATACATACAATATATATTTAAAAATATTCTGCACACAAGTATAATTGCATTGCACTTATTTATCATTTATTACTTGACAAATGTTGGAGGACATTGTCGCCGTGCAAATCTGTTTTTCATCGATCCTGTGAGATCTCATCCAGCTTATACTGCTAAACACGTTTTCGTTACAGTATTGGTAATCTTCAATGTGCAAAATAGCTTTCTTCATAATCACAGGTGAACTGCCTACTGACTCATTCCTTCTACCCCAACCGGAAGCGAGACCTTCGTGAATCATTCCAACATCACGGAACTTATATGGAAGACACGCGGGTCTGATCTAAGGACATGAGGAATTACAAATAAAGAACATTACTGAACTATCAAGTACTGGCTCGGGTTTGACTAGCCATAATTATTATAAAATTATTTACATTTGGGTTACTAAAATCAAACCCAGGATCCGGAACTTTAATTAGAGCTGTGTCGTTCCAAAGGATCCCATCCTTATTCACGTAATTTTCATGTTTTGTAACCGCAAGCCCTTTAACTACGATTTCTTGACCGTTATCCCATTTGCTGATACTTCCGGCTCTGATATAAATTGAATCCTCAGCTTTGACTAGTTTGTCCATACAATGTGCAGCAGTAAGAACCCAGTTCTTGTTGATGATGGTGCCGCCGCACTCAGCTTTCTAAAATAACAAGAATAATAATCTAAGAATATTTAGCCAGCACATTTAACCTTATTTTAAAAGAAATGTAATTTGACATAAAGCTTAAAGTTGGCTAAAGCTGTAAATTATCCGTCCCTACAACTTTACGCAAGTTATAGTATTATATACATAGTACATATACATAGGAACAGCTACTTCCAAATGCTGAGACCCCTGACGATTAATTAGATCATAGCCTTGACAATTTTCTCCACATAAGTTACACGTATATAGGAAATAAATAAATTGTAGTAGTGCAAGTAATTTGTGCTAAAATTGTTTAAATGTTGGTCGAATAAATATTTTTTAGTACCGCCTCAATTCGAAAGTACACTCTCCAGGGAATCTCTCCTTCGAGGGCGTCCACGCCATTGTATATTTTCGGCTGCGAGGAAAAGATCATTTCAAATGTAAGTGCCCAAGAGTACACGATATATTATAGATTAATGAATATAAAATACAAATATTTTTCCTTACTGATGACGCCTGGATTCCACAAATATCACATAAATCTGAACTAGCTCCTCTTTCGTCGGATGGGTAAGCCGATGCAAAACCAATGGTGAGGATGCAACTGAATAAAGACAGAGTCTTCTCCATGATGAAGCTCGAGTGACCGATTTCTGGGACAATGTGAATGCGTTTTTAGTTTGGGAGTCATTTTATATTGTTCATGAATTACCAGCTTTGGTCACGTAGTGCTCCACTGCGGTTGAGTGCAGCCTTTCCAAATATAAATTACAAGATGGGAAATTTGGAGGAAATGGTATAGTGTATACATAGATGCTTGTGTAAATGCCATAATGTTGTAGTTTTATTGGTTTATTAAATTTTAAATGAAATATGAGCTTGCTAACACACTTGGAAAAGTGTATTCATTTAGCTTCTGCTAGAAAGAACTGTGGCTGCATTTTTATTTTGGGGCGCCATTTCATAAGGTTGATTGATGCCAATAAACTTTTTGGTCACATAAAATATCTCATCGCGGTTAAAATTATCGTTTCCCAAATGTAAATTACAAGATAAGAAATGGCATTGGGCTGTTTATAGAGAGTTTTGTTTACAAATGAGTATTTTTAACTCCAATAATTGAAAGAATGATTGGTATAATTTCAATACATTGAATGAACGGATGAAAATTTCCACTTGTGGCCACTTAAAGCGCCAGTTGTGCAGTTGTTCATGGCGAATATTATACCGCAGGGATACTCTCAACGGTATAAATAATATACTGGAAATTAATTATTTGGTGGTAGAAATTTCTCGCTTAAAGTTTGTTTTTACAAATTATCCGTAATTTTATACAGATGCTTGACTTCACTGCAATATTTTGTTATGTAAAGACTTCTCCCTCTTGCTCTCTGAGGAAGCAATGTTTGAAGGAACAAGTTTTTACTCTGGTTACGAATTTAATATTAGGATAAATATAAAAGCCATTGATTAGCAAGAATGTCGTAATTTCGTAATGGGTAAAGCCTCACATTGCAGTGTAACATCGATGGTGTGTAATTGTAATGCAAGTAGTATTGCGTATGTTGTATGTGCTTACGGAACTGATTCACGTTAAAACGTTTAGTATCAACAACCGAATCCGTGAGGTACGGTTAACCGAATGTGTTTGGGTTGTGGCAAAGAAATCGGGGAAAAGAGCATTTGCTTTATTTACAAATTTCTCAATGCGGCTGCTGCAAGTGCAATCTTTTTTCAGTTATGGTATCAGTATTTGTAAGTAAGGTTAAGTCATAAACAACCAAATTAAAGCAACAATCACGCTTTACTCTACCTGCAAATTCCCAGCAAGCACAAAGTTATCTTAAAGATATCTCTAAGAACTCGTTTTACGAAACTCTCGAGATCTTGAAGTAATCGCGCAAACTTCGAGAAGATATATACAAGATACATTAAAGATGCCGAAATGGCCGCTCGTTTCATTCTTAGGGGATTCTTCAAAGTTTCGTCAAGCTGAAAGTTTGAGAATGTCTGAAGATGTATATTAGAAACTAGCGCCATCTACAGTAAAATTATTGTAATTAATTATATTGTTCAGTATTTTCTTATTTCTATTTTAAGAGTAATTTAGTGAATACAAGGAATACACATTACTTTCATTTTATTAACAATTAAGGGCATACATTTTTGTACACAATCAGTTTGAATAAAACTGGAGTAAAATAATAACAAAAATGTGTTAGAAAAAATTATATACATACACATCCGACATTACTCTTTGTGGAATGAACACAGTTAAATAAAACAGTATAATTACTAAAAACAATTCTTCACCAGGATAATTATACACGTGTACTAGATTCAAATATAGGAGATGGTATCTTCCAATCAAAGAATAGACATTAGGTAACCATTGCAGTATCCTTCAGCTTGTTCTGTAGAACCTGTAGAAAATATTAGTTGTAATTATTTCATTGTCCGTAAAGCAGAAATGGAAGCAATGAACTAGTAATTTTAAGTAAATAATTTACTCGTTCGTCTCGTCCCCAATTTTTCCGATTTCGGCAAATGATCTCCCGCGTGTTGAACCCAACTTTGAATTTTTTTCCGCACAGTAATCATCGTCTCATTGACCATTCTCGGATTCAACTTGATAACTTCTATTGCGTAATTTAAAGGGCATTCATATAAGGACATTCAACACAAAAGCATTTACTGGCATTCAAATAAACGATCTCCGTGTGAATAGCATACCAAAAATTAAATCATTAAGTTCCAATGATGAAAAGCAGCCTTTTCCATTGATTCCAGTAAATGAAAACGTGTACGCCAGTTTATAAGTCAGGATTTTTTTAAGAATTTCGTATACTGCAGTCGTAAGATCATTTCCTCCAATACTCGCCAAGTATTTGACCTGAGTAACCAAAAAAGGACTTTAATAAATAAAATAAGTAATCTTATATAATTATCAAAATTAAAAATGTATTAAATTTACACAGGAATTTCTGAACGCTTCGTCACTCCCGAGTTTTGTGTCAAACTCCACCAGTGTTTCCCTGGAATCAAAAGGAAATCCAAAAACAGGTCGTGATTGGGAAATGGGTGGACCCTGGACATGAACAAGGGCATTGTTTGCATGGACCAGTGTGTCCATCATTCGAAGCAGCGATGTTTGATTTGCTTGAATTGTGGCAAAATTGCGAACACAAACTGTTTGGAATGCTACACAAAAGAATTAAGCACAGTATCAAGTACTAGCAATAACGAAATAATATAATTCATTGTATAGTAATAAATTTATTTTCAACACTTGCTATAAGAGAGGCCTTTGGGATTGCGATTTTAAGTCCCAAATCCCATTTCGAAAATTACTATGATTGTAAAGTGTAACCTTCATTTGGTCCCATGACTGAGAGTTGACTGTAGATAATTATGCCATCCAACGAATATCTAATTAAATTGCGTAAATGCATAATTAAATTTAATTACCAGAAAACTTATTCCAAAACTCTTCGCAGTTGTGCGAACAGCGGTCCGTAAAGATAACAGACGTTGATGGATCCCCCTGAAACATTTCAGTGTCACTGGAATTTGACGAGCACGATGCAATAACCGGCGGTTCTCTTGCTACTTGAACCAATTCTGTACTGACCAGCTTTGGAAACTCAGGCAACAATAGTGTTGCTCTTGCCTCAACGGAATTAGATCCCAAACTAGTGACGCAGTCTTCATCAAAATTCGTTCGCGGTTTTTTAATAGGTCTACCTGCCCGAGATTTTGAAATTGGGGTAGGGGTAAATTCGGCTTCTAGATCCGAGAATGCTTCGAAGTGCTTGATATTTGAAATAGCTTCGTCATACGTACCTATGTTAACAAAACAAAATATTTAATTGCTGATTGTGGAAAATAAAAAATATTGTTTTTAAAATGCTTAGGCCAACTTACTAAACGTATTTTTTACGTTAATAACATGAGTAGTCCACACTGATTCGATTGGATTCTGCATAGATTTTACTGCTTGCAGGATACGGTCACTTTTTCTAAAATTGGGCCAATAGCAAGTTTGTCGCATGTCATTTTCGAATATCCATTTTACTGGAACGGCTTCGATTTCTTCAGATTCAACGAAGTGGACAACTGCAAATGGAAGGCTCA
This sequence comes from Allacma fusca, assembly GCA_947179485.1. Lineage (NCBI taxonomy): Eukaryota > Metazoa > Arthropoda > Collembola > Symphypleona > Sminthuridae > Allacma > Allacma fusca. The sequence continues at coordinate 67,471,955 of OX359246.1, forward strand.
AATCCATTTTCGCTATTACATCAGCACTGGGAAAATAATTAAATGGTTTTTATAAGGAATTTGTACACATTTAATATCTATTTGATCACATTTCCATACACGTTGAGGCCCTAACGAAGACACTTTATATATCTTGATGTATGAAGACTTGCAAGGATGCTCAAAAAATTTTTCACAGTCAAGATACATTCGTCCAACAACAACCTCTTCAGAGTCTTTTGAAGCAAAACAATTTAACACAATTATTTGACCACTTTTTAGCATGCACACGTTGTTTCCTGGCGAAGAATGCAATTCAAAATTTTGGATGAAGTAATTTGAATATTGTGGGGGGAGTACATTTTCAGGGAGGGTACTGAAACTCTGCTTTCGTTTCTTATTATGAACCAGGCTGCACTTAACGTAGTCTTGAAATTCAATTAACCTTCTGTGTACTTGCTGCAGTGGAGAATTCGGTTTTTTAAGAAGGGATTTTAAATATCCCAAAAAGTTTTCAAATTTGAAACCACTGAATTCATCCAAAGGTCCGAGGACGGCAGCATCTTCGGCTAAATGCTCAAGCCCATGAACATTGTAGGACATATTTCCCAACCCATAAATACTTTCGAATTCGTTTACAAAGTAAGTTAGGAGTGACTGGGCATACGTATTTAACTTTTTGTTGAGTGTTTGGCAACACAAAATTCTTACAGCAACATGTAAGCACAAAAAATGTTTGTACGTAATATTGTCAAGCACTCCTCGCAACACTACTGGCCCTGAATAGAGTAAAAAAAATCTAAACTCAGTGGCTTTCCACCTATCCAAATCCACCAGACTCCCCGGCTTCCTGGAAAATTCTTTAGGTACGAATGATGAGATTGAACAAAGTCTATTAGAAATTAATTCCTGCTGCTTTGCACTTATTTTAAATTTGGATGGTTTGCTCCGGGTCCATAGGTTCAGTAATTTACGGGTCACACCTAAACAAACTAAATGCATAAATTCGTAAGGGAAACTTTTTATTATGTCGAATTTAACGTCTACCAGTGGTGATGTCCCAGTATGGTGTGCATGATCGAGTTTTTGCCGAAAACTTTCATCATTTCTCCTTGAAAATCCAGTTTTGCATAAAACAACCCGGTTCTCTCTGTATTCTCCAACAATTTCACATTTTGTGCAACATTTATAGCCACTGTGTCCTTTTGTACATAAAACATAAGCTCTGGCTGGAGCATCGCACGAAAAACAATCAATTGTTACTTTGAACACACGACCTTCATGTTCCAGTCCATTTTCCGTCAGTTCTTTCAGTTCATGCACAAATTCACATAAATATTCTAAGGGAGAGTCCGGTTTAGCCTTACCCGTGTATAACCCTATTACAAATACACATGCATTAATACATTTTATGTAACCCAAGATAGGCCAAAACTGCTGCGAAGAGCTTTTAAACAGTGGCAATCCGTCGATGTTAAATTGCAATATAATGTTATTAAGAAGCAAAGATTTAGTTTCGTGATCCGTGCTTGACAAAATCCTTTGTAATTGAATCTTCAGGCCAAAATGACAATATTCTCCTGGGGGTACTCTTCGTATTGCCGTCGATCTCGGAGTTTTAAAAATTGTTCGATAATCGCATGGTAGCTGTTGAAACGTCGGGTATAACTTTAAATGTTTGAGTAACTCAGATATTGCTGTTGTTGGAATTTTATGTTTCGGCACCCATATTTTTAGAAAACGTTCGAATGATTCCGTTGTATCCTCGTGTTCTTCTTCGCTGGACAAAACACTGGGCACAAGATCATCTAATTGTATAAACTCTGAAAAATAACTTTCTTGTGGAACTGGTATAGTTTCATCTGTAACAGTCGGCGGCACTAAATTCGTAACCGGAATATCTGGAACTTGTTTCAGCTGCTTTATAGATTTGTTAAAAGGGGTAGTTAAACTTAATGCAATGCTTTGAAGATCAACTTCTTGTTTCCGTTTTCGACGTAAATGTCTTTCAGAGTATGTTTTAAACGATAAGTTCATTATAATTCTAATAATGTATTTTAAAATCACTTACCGTTACCAATATTATCCTAGATTCTTCTAAGTTTCTTTAGTCCTGCTCTTCCGTGACCACAATTCAACCATGCTCTCGCTCATTAATGATTCTGTGTACCTCCGCTTTGGCGCTGAACCAAACTGCGAATACTTTGCGAACGTTTTGAGAAATTCTGGTCTTATTTCTGTGAGAAGAAGCATTTACGAAATAGATAGGAAATTTGCTCGCAAATTTCTCAGCAAACAATAATCTTCAAGATATCTTTGATCTTTCGTGAGTTTCGTAGACAAGTTTTCGATATTCTCGAAAGGATGTAGATATCTTCGCGATAACGTGTGCTTGCTGGGTTAGTTATAACATCACAAATAATTATTATATATATTATATTATAGAAAGTTATCTGTACTAGTTCTAGAAGTTAGTTGTAGATAGCCCGAAGATGAACACAGTTGTTGTTAGACAGCTTTCTGTTTATAATAAAGAATGGATTCCACTGAAACCAATTTAAATGTGAAAAACCAACAATGAAATTATTATGATGTTCGAAGGGATTTCAATAATACATTTTGTTGTTATGCGTAAGACCACGATCCTTGTATGTGTGTTGTCCGTTCCAAGTGCTGAATCTGATCTGACTAATTTTGAAGAGTTGTCAACTGTTAAACGAGACCATTTTTGAGATCCATATTTGCGAGGTCAAAAAATTTCAATGAATTTCATTTTCTAATATTTTTATTTGAGCAAAAAAATTATGAGTGTGAAATCCTTTAAAATGCCCGACTTTGTTTGCTGATTTTGACCATTGTGACCTCAACTATCGACCCTGGTCAATAAAATAACTTTTAGAACTTCTGAAGCTATATTGGCAAGAAACGGATCAAAGCACATATTTTTTTGGCTAGTTTCTTATGTGTGCCCCAGGAGGGGGCAGTAGTCTACATTAATGTCATTTGCGTGTGCTAAAACCGGTGTGATAAGCGAAAAACATTTGGCAGTTAAAGGAAGGTCAATATTTTTGTGCTGCAATACAAGTAAGGATTTCCCAGTGTTGATCTGCAGTATGTTTTTACCCGTCACAATTGCTACAGAATAAACTGCCAAAGTGCAAAATTTTGTCTACTATATTCCATTTGATATGTATTCCATTGATCTAGGTATATGAATTTTGTATCTAGAATTCCCACTACTAAATCATTTGTTTTTTATTAATCAAAATTTAATGAGATTAGATACAAAATGAATTGCGACAATTTCTTAGAGTAATGAAGTAGTAATAAAATTCGCAAAAGTCTCCTCCAAGAAACGTGAAGTTATTTAATACTAAAGAGTAGTGCCCCTCATGGGTACAGGTTTTACCCGGGTATTTGGGTACAGGTTCAGGTACAGGTACGTATCAGGTACACACTTTTTGTACACATCCAATTTGGGTACAGGTTCAGGTTCAGTCGTTAGATACCTGAAAATTCAGGTTCAGGTTCAGGTATGGGTACAGGTTCAAAAACCAATCTTTTGGGTATAAACCCATCAGGTACGGGTACGCACTGGGTAAATACCTGAACCTGAATGTAAAATACCTGAACTTTCAGTTACTTCTCAGTCAATCATAATTTCCAAGTAACGCCTGTAAAGGTATTGTTGAGTTTTAAACATTCATCCGAATTTTTGACCTTGAAACATGTTACATTAAAATTTATATTCTATATAACCTCAGTCATGAAAACTAATTCCACCATATAGGAACATGTGACCAGTTACCAAGCATTAGCTGGAATGACCAGAGATTTTTAGCAGTTCCTGGAACTGGAGTACAGATAGAGCGAGCCTTCTCCGATGGCCCAGTTTTACTGACGTATAAACGCTTATACATATAAGAGTGGAGATACGGTAGGAAATGTTTTTTTCTCAAAGCTTGGCTGAAGTTAAAATCTGGGGAGTTTGAATCGAAAAAAATGTTTTCCATTGCGAAAGCAATTTCAGGTTGCAAAACAAATTCTTAATCGTTTAATTTCTTGGCATTATTGAACGTTTAAAAAATATTACACTGCGTTTGCATTGTTGCACTGAACTTCTTCATATCGTAGATTTTTTCCATCTGTTACCTTTTCAACCTTTATGTAATCATTTATATCTACTGATAATTCCAGTACTTATATATTCATGCTTTGGAAGAATACAAAATATAAGTAAATCTAATATGATCAATTAATTAATTAAGTCAAAATGTCTTGGTGGCAGATATTTTAATTTTTTATTTCGTGTAATATCTTTGGTAATCTTTTAAATTAGTACAATCGAAAATACCCGGGTAGGTTCAGGTACTTTTAAAATATACCCGGGTACAGGTACTTTTTTGGGTACTTTTTGGGTACAGGTACTTTTCAGGTACAGGTACTCCTGATTTAGTTTGAGTACAGGTACAGGTTCAGGAAAATTGAACCCAGGTATTCAGGTACAGGTACGGGTATAGGTTCAAAAAATCCATGTACCCATGATTCAGGTACAGGTACAGGTTCAGGTGCAACATTTTTGTACCCATGCGGAGCACTACTAAAGAGTAAGTGTTTGAGCTAGAAATTGTATTTAAACCAGACACAATATTAAGTAGTGTAAATAAATATTTTCAAAATTCTAATTATGTATTACAATTTTGTTGTATCCACAACAAACACTTTCCAGAATTCATCAGTGCATTGGGTCCTACTTCAAAATACTCCGTTTACTAAATTGTCTACAACATTCCAGGGATCTAATCAATGCTACATGCACATATCTAGAGCTTGGCGGTTTATGCATGAATTTTTGGGGTGGCGTCAGCCCCCTAATAAAATAGCCTTGTCCGTACGTCTGTGTGCCCTTCCGCACGATAACTCAAAAACTACATGACCGATTTCAATGAAAGTTTTTACAGAAATTACTTATGTCAAAAGCAAGGCTGAGTTTGTATTTGATTGAAATCGGCCGGATTGTTTTTGAGAAAACAATTCTTGAAATTTTGGACTTCAACCCAAATGACAGCTATCTCCAAAAGTACTGAATGTATTTCAATGAAATGTTTTGTGAATATTGCTTATGTATATAGTAATGGTTATTGCCTTTGTGGTTGAAATCGGTCTGAAAGTTTTTTCTTAAAAAAATCTGAAATTTCGAACTTCAAGTCAAATGACAGTTATCTCTTGAAACTACTGAATCGATTTCAATGAAATTTTTTGTCAATATTATTTATGTAAATCGTAATGGTTATTGCACATGTGATTGAAATCGACCGATTGTTTTGTCGAAAAAAAATCTGAATTATCGAAAAAAAACTCAAAATTCGTCCTACTTTGATGGCGGTAGCTGGCGCCACCCTACGCGAAACCTCAAATGATCGCTTAGCGATGATTTTTTATTACAAATTATGCATCCTATGTAAAGGCACCACTACATGAAGCCAATTTTAACCATTACATTGTCATGCAAGTTTTTAAATGCAGTTAATAGGAATTTGTACAGGATTTTTTAAATATTTGAAGCTTTAGTGCTGAGGCTAATTTGATTCTTAAAAAGTAGAGGGACTGTTGTATATCTCGTCACTCTCTGACATTTCGGGGGGGGGGAGGACAAGGTCCCCCTATTTTGGAGTGCCTGGTTACACAAGTAATATACGCCACAGGTATATGGTAAGAAATATTATTTAATACTACAGCTAGGAGGGAGTACTTCAAGTACAAGTAGTTCATTAAATGTCTATAACCAATTGTCTAACACTACAATTTCTAGATTATTTTTGAAAATGTCAAAATTGAAAAAATGAATAATCATTTCACAAATCTCTCCCGGGTTACAACGTCTCAGTTACAAGAATGTTCTCTGCCGGGATGTCACTCTGGCCCCAACTCCAAGTTCCATTGTGATGGTCATGATGGTGTCCAGTTCGTCTTACTCGATTCATAACTGTTTCCTTTGGAACAGTCTTCAAGTCGTATGCTAATCCAATCCAGGCAAATACTTCTATGAAAGCCATGAAAAAGTTCCATCGGTATTGACCCAATTTCGGTGTTTTATAATCTTAGGGGAAAACATGATGGTAGTTATGCCAGCCCTCCCTTAAAGACAGATAAGCCAGTAGCTTATTTTCCGCAGATCTAATTGAACTGCAAGAAGAATTTTAATTTTGTGACAAACTGAAAACACTTGTGCTGAAAAAGGTAGTTGGAGCTTGGTGTAGTGTCTATAGGTATATCAAGGAGAAACAAAATTCTCATATTTGTGTCTGTCGAAAATCATTAACCATCCTCAAGTAGCTCACCCAAAAGGATTATAAAACATATCGGGAAACCAAAAACGTGCCTCACTGTTTATGGAACATGACAATTGGGGATATCTTTAAATCATATATTTCAACTTTTATCAGATTTTCCAGGAAGGCTTCATGATCGTTGATGAGAAGCCAGCCCACATGGGCATAGAAAAATCCCCGTTTGGAGTTTTGAGGATCGCGTCAGTGTCTGAGAATTTGTGATGGACACGATGTCATGCATTTCAAAGCCAGAGAGACTCCTAGTTCCCAAATATAATATTATTAGACATGCTCAGTATTGCACAACCGGATTTTCGTAAATAAGGGCGTGTCCGTACCTGTCTAGCAGAGGTGAAGGGAATTGTCAACAATATTTTCAATGGGGTTTTGACTTTAAAACTCCGATGAGCAAAGTGCTCCTACTGTGATTCAGAGTCCACCAAGAATTGAGAATATATCGACTGCAATCACAAATATTTTGTACAAAAATAAACGTTGAGATCTCCTTATTCTACTATTCATAGAGGTGTTGAATCATTCTAATGTAATTGCCTAATACCCTTAGATACCCGATATGAGTGTTGAGAGTCTCACGTGTCCCTGGCAAATAAATACCTGCCCAACAACGGCGCACAAAGGATGCTGCAGCATAATTTAAGCACATAATTAATTGTGCCCGAGGGAAGCGATTTCGTTTTGGAAAACTTGAGATTTTAAAAAACCTCATCCCCAGCGGCTCTACCCATTGGCTCCAACTGCTGTGCGATGATGTTTGCTTCCATGTTGAAAATCTACGCTTTTACTGTATAATCTAGAGCTGTGGCATGGTAATTATTATTTTTGAAATGAGACTGTTCGTTAAAATGTCTTCCGGCCGTCGTATAAATTTTATACAGAAAACGCTATCGGGAAAATGAATTAGAAGTCCGAAGGTTTAATTGAAGGAAGGTCATTTCATTTGGACATCTCTGATATTGCCTGTATGCATACGGAACCGTTTCAGTTAAAGCTTGGAGTGGCAACAGACGAATCCGTGAGGTGTATGAGTTGTGGCAAGAAATCATCATGATGACAAAGGACATTTGTTTTATTTAAAATTTCTCAAAAATAGGGAAAGTAGGTATGACAACAATGGTCTGATATAGAATGTTATTTTGAAATTGGTCAGGCTCAGTTTTTCGTGCCAAACGAGGCCAGAAACCAAGCTTGAGAATGCTTTAAGTTAAAACAATAATCACGTTTTACTATATCTGCAACTTAGTTGCTATGTCACCGAAAATGAAATTTTGAAGATGTTACAAGTTATTTATTTAATACATTTTTTTGTTTTGCATAGGGCTAGGATCATGATCCTTGCGTGTGTGATTTCATCCAAGCACTGGATCCGATCTGACCAATATTAAAGCAGTGTGAAAGGTTTGGCCCAGAAAAATTCTGGGGTCAATATTTGTGATCATAAAAAACTTCAATCAAGGAGTGTCCCAAAGCATTTTCTAAAAAATATTTTGTATGTGAATGAAAAAATTATCTTTAGAAATTTCCGACTTTGTTTCCCGTTTGAATTTTTACCATGTCCACGTAAGATGGCAAGAAAGATTAATGTATCGCAGCACCTCACACATTTCGCTTTCTTTTATGCAGACACTTTGGACATGTTTTATACAAAAATTAACTTGATCGATTTTAGCAAAATTCATTGCTATGGTAACTAACACCTGTAGGTCAAGTACAAGAAATTTGGTTGTATTCGAGCCTAGGGTTTGTAGATTGAAAATGCACAGCAGTTTTATTGCCCCTACCTTCAAATTCTTTGTGATAACGGAAAATAATTTTCTGGGAACCAAAATTGATTCACATTGTAAGTGTAAGAATATTCATCCAAATGTATAGGAGCGCAGCAAAAGAAAAGTCACAAATTTGAATGTCTTGCCTAATCAATTTAATGTAAATGACATGAGGTGATGTAATTTATCATTCTTACGAAAATAAATTTTACATCTGCATCACTGAGGGGCGGTCTGAAATATTATTTTCTTATGAAATTTAAACCACCTTCTAATGAATGTATGCAATTACTTTAAGGTTTGCAAGTTAAGTATTCAAATAGTATAACAAGACCTTGTTACATATTAAACACCATAAACTAATTAACTAACATTCAGTACTTTTATTAATGACCCTGTATTTCTAAATAATTTTTCATTCTGCTCAAATTTTGTCTATAATTTTAAGTTATCATACTGAAAACCGGAAATATTTATCTGCCATGCTTCATTACTTTTTAAACAAAATTTTAAACCCATCTTCATTTTTTGATTTAAAACAAATTTTTTTAAACCAGTTGTATTATAACAATATATTAGCCTGCTATAAAATCTATATTTCTTCAACATAATTTTTCACGGTGTTTAATTTCGGGGCGAATGTTTCTTATTTCTTGCAAAACTTTTCACCTGGATAAAAGCACATTATTTTGCAATTCATCATCAATTATCACTCAGATCGATAAAGGTTCACGTTTAGCAATAAATATTTAGATATTTCTGACCTGTATGTTTTTCAATCCAGCGTAGGTACATGGCTATCTTGACCATCACATTAACATTATCTGAACTCCCGCAATGGCTTAATCCATAACTGTTGATTCCAACGGCATAGTATCTACCCCGGTCATCTTTGTAATCTATGCTGCCGCCAGAATCTCCCTTAAAACATTAAAACAAGTATGAGTCTTAGAAGCTAAAGTTTGAGGTAACTTGAAAGACTGACTTTGCACTAGAAGTTATAGATGATATTTAAAAATATCTACACAATTACTTGCAATTGGATACATATATTATATATATTAAATATTACATTACTTCACATATGGTGGCGTTCGCTGACGTTGTGCATATCTGTTCAGCATCAATCTTGAAACCTTTCAAATAGCTAATTTTGTCAAAAACAAATTGGTTACAGTACTCAGAATCAGCAATTTTTATATTGGCTTTCCGCATGATCTCGGGTGTACTACCCGCTGAGTTCGTGTGACCCCAACCGGAAGCGAGACCTTTGTGAATTATTCCAACGCCACCGAGCTTATAAGGCAGACACACAGGTTTGATCTAAAGGGATGACGAATTAAAAATAACGAGTATTACTGTTCCATAAAATTTTCGGTTGACTTTAATTAGCCATTTATAAAATTTCTTACATTTGGGTTACTAAAATCAAACCCAGGATCCGGAACTTTAATTAGAGCTGTGTCATTCCAAATTATCCCGTCATCATTCACGTAACGTTTATGTTTTGTAACCGCTAGTCCATTAACTACGATTGCCTGCCCTCCGTTCTCTTCGCGGACACTTCCTGCTCTGATATAAATTGAGTCTTCAGCTTCGACTAGTTTATCCATGCAGTGTGCAGCGGTAAGAACCCAGTTCTTGTTTATGATGGTACCACTGCAGGCAGCTTTCTATAATAGTAACAATAATAGTATGCACAGTCCACTGTACTTCATTTAAAACAAATTAAAAATGATATCTGTATAGGCTAAAGCTCTGTAAGGTATTGGTAAGGTAACTGTTGACTAAACACGAAACTCATTAAAAACATTGCTCAAAAAATACTAATAATTAGAAGCTGAAAAATCTGAAACAATTTTATTTTAGTTAAACAGAGGTAGTGCCAATAATTTTTATTAAATTTAAATGATTAAATAGTCAAACAAATATTTTCAGTACCATTTCAACTCGAAAGGACACTCGCCAAGGAAATTCTCCTTCGAGGGCATCCACGCCATTGAATATTTTCGACTGAGGGTTAAACAGCATAAGAATGAGTGTTCATGAGTACACATTGGAAGACATTTTACATATAAATAGATGCAAGAACAAAAATATTTCCCCTTACTGATGTCGCCTGGATTCCACAAATATCACATAAATTCGAACTACCTTCTCTCTCTTCGGATGGGTACGCCGATCCAAAGCCAATTGTAAAGATGAAACTCACAAAAAGTAAGAACTTCTCCATGATGGAGCTCGAGTTGACGGTTTCCGGTACTGTATGACTGAGTATTTAGTTTGGGAGTCTATTTATAGTGTGGATCAATGCCCAGCTTTGCTCACATAGTGTTGCATTGCGGTTAAGCACAGCCTTTTCGAATGTGAATTACAAGATGGAAAATTTAAATAAAATGCTTACGTTGTGTAATTAGATGCCTGTGTAAGTGCCATCATGTTGGAATTTCATGGGCCTATTAAATTTTAAACGAAATATGAGCTCGGAAGGAGGAAAGCCGCAAATAATCTTTTAACATTCAATAAATTGGATTAATGATTGATATAAGTTTACTAAATGGCGTGAACGAATATAACTTCCCTTGGGACCACTATAAGTACCAATTGTGCAGTTGTGCGCTGACAATTTATGTACATTATACCACAGGTAAACTGTTTTCGGAGTAAGTGCTGTGCTGGAATTTAATTATTACTTTAATAAATTATTACTTACTTACTTAAAAATATTTGCTTACAAATTATTGATAATAAATTGTGCACGGATGCCGTTTTACTACCATATCTATTTTATGTTATACAAAGTATTCTCTCTCTGAAGAAGCGCTGCCATATGGAGCAACGTACATTCAGATAGTGTTTCGAATTCGTTGTCGTCAGGGGACTTGAAGGGTCTTGAAATACGGATACTTTTTTAAACCTTGACTAAACTATAGCTCCCACTTCCAGCAACCCTTCAATACTTGTATTACTCTCCCTTCCGCAATAAAATCTTGTAGATCCTATTTTACCCCAATACTGAAAAGCTTAAGGCCTGTTCATACATAACTTCACATTATGCGGACTTACAAGCAAACTCTTCCGATATAAAATCCAGAACTAAATGAAACTTGGTGGAATTGTTGCTACTAATATTGTCCATACAAACAACAAACTTCATGCCATCTCCTCTTGGTTCCGGCAGTAGGACATTTGAAAGCTTAATTTTTTTGAAAGTTCGACGACCCTTTCTCCCTTGAAATTTTGCATGCTAAATCCCATAAGAGAAATCCATTCTCGTAACTCGAGCAAAATCCAAACCGATGTTCAGACATAGCATAACTAACCAGATGTGCAATCAGCAGCAACATGTGCTTTGGAGATGTAAAATCCTTGCAATGAGATCTCCCTTGCAACAACACAGAACGATGCCATTGGGGCATCACTACACGACGAGTCGACTGCAGTTCCTTTCACTGACAATTAAATGTATGTCCTACTGCCGGAACCAAGAGGAGATGGCATGAAGTTTGTTGTTTGTATGAACACTATTAGGAGTGTCTACAATTCCATCAAGTTTCATTTAGTTCTGGATTTTACATCGGAAGAGTTTGCTTGTTAGATTTGATCTGAAGCAGGTCTTTGGAATAAGTTTTTTTTATTACATTATGTACTATGTATATCGAAGACACGTGATACGGGGAGTTCTATCCGTGAAACGAAAATAATTGGGTACGAAATAACTAAGCACACGACAAAATTCAATACCTGGTTATTCTCTGAAACTTCGGTATCATATATACAGGGAACTCATCAATCTTACCGCCCCCTGGGTTTTCCAACGTGTAGTCATCCTACACACCATAAGAAGGTATTTCTTGTACAAAATTGTATTGTAAACAAATAAACATTGGAAAACAATTTTTGCGTTTAATCCGTTTATTTGGCCGTCACGAATTTATTCGCTCACCGAGGTCATGTTGGTTTATATGAAAAAGAGGAACACAAATTCTTTTCAAAAAACATGACTTGCATGAAGTGCAAAAATACCAAGTGATTATTCAAGAGTTGTTCGTGGGCCTCCCATGGGTCGATATTGTAAAGTCAACAAACGTTTTATGAGGGGTCCTTAGCGCCTGTGACAGTGACGTATGCATTAGCTTGTATTTAAATTTAAATTAAATTTCACAAATGTTTCACGGAGGTCACAATTATTGTATCTCCTATAAAATCCGTCGAGTTCTGACACAAGTGATAATATTAGTTGTTTAGCTGTCGTGATGAGGGAAAAAGGACACGCAGACAACTAGACATCAAAACAATAACAATAAGGAACTTCATTTCATTTTTTCAATGGTTACAAAACGGAGCATCGTTTCATAAAAATTCTAATAAGACTTCTGCTGTTGTGAGATAGATAAACGTTTTTTATGCCTTGCGTAATCTGTATGCATCCATGCAATTTGTAACACATATACGTCCAATGTGAACGGTATAGAGTGTGGATATCCTAAGCATGAGATCGTATATACCCCGATCATCACCATGTTTACCCCAATATCACTGTATATACCCCCATCATCACCATATATACCCTATATCACTGTGTATACCCTCACCATCACCATATATACCCCTATATCAGTGTATATACCCCCATCATCACCATATACACCCCCTTTAATACCATACACATCCCCTTTAACACCATATTCAGATTATATACATATACCCCATACATACAGGGTATATTTGGTTGTGCATAGGGTATATATGGTGAAAAGGGGGTATATTTGTTATTCAAGGGGGTATAAATGATGATAAAGGAGGTATATTTGGTAATACAAGGGGGTACACAAGATGTTAAAGGGGGCACATTTTGTTATACAGAGCTATATATCGTTATACATGGGGTATTTTTGGTGGTGAAGGGGACATATATCGTCATACAGGGGGTATTGTAAGGTATACATACATAGTTGTAAGAAGTGTAGTTGTAAGAAGTGATTTTAGTCATGTAATAAAATTGTTATTAGTGTTAAAGGTCAGCTCTAGCTGCGTCTAGAGCAGAGTAAAGAATCCCTGACGAGGGACTTCTCACGCTCCACTTTTGGACGCGTCTCATCTTATGAAATGATGTAATGATGTATGAATCACACACGACAGTGTTAAAGTGTGTGCAAATCTTATTTGCGAACTTCAGTCTTAGACTGAGAGTTATTCCTTTCTGTTTGATTTTTGGAATCCTCTGAGATTCCCCTTTTGTTCTATTTTTAAGTTTCTGAAGTTATTGTTGAAGTAATAATCATTTCGTTTTCAGTTTCATTTTGAATAAACAATCAGCCTTCGGGTTGTTTCATTCAATAATTCTCTGGATTACATTTGAGACTTTTATTAGTTGCTTTCGTCCAATTAATTACATTTTTAGCACGATTCATAATTAGTCAAGTTTGGAAAGTTACTCAAAAGGAGTGACCTCAGCTTGACCATAATATGGTGGCCCATGTCAAAGACTTTTCACCAATTTGCCCGTGAATAAGTCACCCGAATAGCTCTCAGATTAGGCTCCCCGGGTTAAAAGCGCAATAATTAAGAAAAAAGTTTGAGATTTTGGCATTCTTTTGAGATTGATTTTTAACATGAGGTTTGTCTAACGGTTGATTTTATTCCCGTCTCGAGAATTTTTGTTAAAGGACTTGTAGATTGCAACTACTGAAGTCAGGTGGACCAAGTGGCGACAACAGCTGTCTTGGACTGCCCCCGATTCTACTCTCCTGGCCCACAACGGTTCCGAGGATTGAGTCATTGTTCGCAGAGGACTTGCCTGCCTATACAAGATTTTGCAGAGGATTTGCCTGCCTTACTGGATTTTTGCAGAGGACCTTTACCTGCTTTCAAGTTTTCCACAGAAGATTTTCCTGTGTGTGTTGTTTTGACAGAGTGATTTTCCTGTCCAAGTGTTTAAATGATTTATTATTTTGGTCATATCAAGACTTACTGATGTTTTACTGGAAAAAGGTACGTAAATAATTATGGTTTTTTATGTCTGGCTCAAAACAGCCTCCAAAGAAACCCCTTGCATCTCAGTCATCAATTTCACCTCCGCCTCAAGGGCGTTCAACTCGTTCAAATTCTAACCCTGACATTTTAGATAAAGATCAATTAGCTAAGGTTTTAAAGGCTGCTCGTAAGCGCCAACCTGTAACTACAGTTTCCAGTAGCACAGCTCAGACTCCTCCAACTACTACAACTGTTCCATTAATTCCACCCCTTAAAACCAAAACTACTAAACCTACCCCTAGTGCTAGTTTTACTCAAAGTGCTTCGCAGAAAAATGCAAAACGTGCTTCTCGTAAATTTAAGATCCCACCTCCGGTAATAAATTTATGTGATTTATTTCAAGAACCTAGTGGTTATTTTTCAACAGTTTATTATCATACGAATAAAATGGCGACGACAGTTCCGCCTACGATAGTGATTCAAACCCCTCCAGCGAATTCTTTTCTTAATTTTAAGAAAACTAATCAGTTTGATCCGGCGAATCATGATGTTTTTGATTTTATTATGGATTTGGAGCGGATTATTGGTTTACTTAAATGGGATTGGGCGGAGTTACAAAATAATCTCCCCAATTTATTATTGCCTGATCCATTTCTTTGGCTACAGGGTGAAATTCGACGTGCAGGTTCCACTGTAGTAGATATTCCCACTATGTATACAGCTCTTCGAGAGAGATACGGTAAAAGCCGTCAAGTTTATTTGCACCAACTTAAATCAAAAGTTCAGGTAGAAAAAGAGTTATGTGCAAAATTTTTGTATGCTATGGATACACTTTGTTCCCGTTATGATGCAAACATGCCCGTCGCTGATAGAGTGGCTTGGGGCATTTCGGGACTACTCCCAAAATACGCCCAAGCTACTAGCGGCTTGAGTTTTACAAGTATCGCAGCCCTTGTTAGATTTTGCGAGCATCGTGAATTTCAACAAGAAGCTACTCCCATGCCCGATACTACTGCTAAATTATTAGCTTTGGAAGAACAAATCAAAAAGTTAACTACATCTGATGCCCCACATGCTCAAGTTAACGCATTAAATGGTAACCCACCTGCTCAACGGAATAATAATCGTCGCGGACGAGGCGGTGGTAGAAATAATAATAATGGTACTCCTCGTAACAATAATAATCAAAATAACGGTAATAATAATAATCCCAACCCTGCTCGTGGGCTTCAATGCTACAATTGCAACAAATTTGGTCATTTTGCTCGCGACTGTCGGTCGGGAAATGGGCAGCGGGGACCCAACAATCAGAACCAGGGTCCCCAAAACAATCAAAATCGACAACAATTCCAGAACCGCAACAATGGTCAACGGAATTACCAAAACAACAATTATCGCCGCAACAACAATTACAATCCCAACAATCGCCAGAATGTTCAAAGAGTGGAACTTGCTTTTGCGCCTCCTCAACAGGCTGCAGTTCCCCAGCAAGTTCAAGCAAATCCCACTCTACAGTCATACCCACAGATTACTTACCCTCTGTAAATGTTTTAAGTGCTACACATTGCCCCTACATCATGTGCTATTTTACCTCAGTGACAATTGATGCTTTAGTTGATACTGGTGCTACACATACTTTAATTTTACGAAGTGCAGTGCCAGCTGAGAGTAAAATTTTGCCAGGCCCTCCCTGTCATATTATGACCGCTGACAAAACCAAACTTAAAACTTCAAGTGTAGTAACTTTGTGTTTTAAATTAGATAATATAAATTACACAACTACAGCTCATGTATTAGATACTCTCACCCCCTCATTCATTTTAGGGTGTGCTTTTCTCAAACAATACACATTGGTTGTAGATGTTAGTCGTAGTATTATGTATAATTCACAAGTGACCCATTATCTTCGTAGTCATGCATACAATGAAGTGTGCTCAGTGGAATGTGGATGTTCCTTACCAGTGAAGTCCTTGTTTACCATTAACCTTCCCCCTCGACGTCAAATGTACATTCCAACCACAGATATGAATTCCACTCATTCATGTGCGTTCATTCCCAGTCCTACAGTAGAAAAACAACTTCAAGTTATTTTTCCCCCTGTCATCAACCATAGTAAAAATGTTTTATTGGCTTCCAATGTGTCTCGCTCTCCTCAACTTATTGTTGCGGGCACAATTTTAGGTTACTCACAACGGTATGAGTTTGTTCAAGCCCTCTCTTCTGTCCCTGTTATTCCCTCTGAAATTAAACCATTGACTGCTGAACAACTTTCAGTTATCAATATTAATTCTCAACTTACCCCAGACCAGCGTCATGCTATTATTCAACTTTTAAATCGGTATTCTTATCTTTTTGCATGGAGCATTAATGATTTACAGGCTTGCATTCTCCCTCCTATGCGTATACAGTTGAACTCGGATGTTCCAGTTCAGTCCAAACCGTATAGACTCAGTCCCCTTGAACGTGAAATATTAAAAAGTGAACTTGACAAACTCATACAGGCTAATATTATAGTCCCGTGTGAGTCTTCCAATTATTCAACCCCAGTATTCTTAGTTCGACAAAAATTAAATAAATGGAGATTAGTGTGTGATTTTACCAAGTTAAACAAAATCACTAAAGATGAGTTATTTCCTCTTCCCCGCATTGATGATTTACTTTTCCAACTCCGTCATGCAAAATATTTTTCCCCCTTGGATTTATTTAGCGGCTATTATCAGGCTCTGATTCATCCTGATGATAGACATTTATGCGCTATTATTACTGAATTTGGTATATATATGTACCTCCGCGTATGTTTCGGTCTCAAAAATGCTCCGGCCTATTTCCAAAAATTAGCTATAGCAACTTTGGGACGCTTACGCTATACACATGCTGTATCATATATAGATGATATAATTCCATACAGTCGTGATTTTCCTTCTCATTTAGTCGCCCTTGAATTAGTTTTTCAAGCGTTATCCCGAGTTAATTTTCGACTCAGTCCATGGAAATGTAATTTTGCTATGCAAGAACATATCATTTTCGGATTTTATTTGACCCAACAAGGATTAACAACGGAACCGGCTAAAGTGGCTGCTATAATGCGCCAGCCGAAGCCCAATAATTTAGATACTCTTAGAAAATTTTTGGGCACTATAGGTTATTACCGAAGATTTATTTTAGGTTTTGCTCAGATTGCAGCTCCATTGCAGAGCTTACTCAAAAAACATTCTTTGTACCATTGGTCCAAGGATTGTGATGAGTCTTTTGAAAATCTCAAACAGGCCGTGTGTAAAGCCCCTGTGTTGAGACATTATGATGAGAATCTTCCATGTTTATTGTACACGGATGCGAGCAACCTTGCAATTGCAGGGATTCTCCACCAACAGTTTGAGGATGGAGAGCATCCCGTTTATTATGTCTCTCGTGCACTCACTCCTACGGAGAAAAATTGGAGTGTCACTGAGAAAGAATGTCTTGCTGTTGTATTTTCCACGAAAAAGTTACGTGAATTTTTATTTTTAAAGCCTTTTACAATTGTCACTGACCATCATGCATTATGCTTTTTAAAGTGTCAGCGTGACCCTACTGCTAGACTTACAAAAATGTCTATAATTTTACAGGAATATAGGTATGTGATACGTTATAAAAAAGGCTCTCTCCACAGGAATGTGGATGGCGTCTCCCGTTGTCCATATGCACTGTCTAGTGATACACAATCTGAGGAGGATTTGATTTTACCCGGTTTTACTTCCTCTCTCATTACTCCTTTTGATCCGTTAATTAATCCTGACGACTTGAAACATGCTCAAGCAATTGATCCTGTTTTGCAGAGATTATTAACAAAAAAGCGCTCAAAAGTTACTTCGAATAGTGATGGCGTGTATTTTATTCAGTTTAATCCTAGGCAACCTAATTTACTTTTAGTTCCTAAGGCCTTGATTCCCACATTATTACATAATGCCCATAATCATCCCTTAGCAGGTCATCTCAGTTTTCGTAGATGTTTGGCAAGGATCCGTCCCTATTATTGGTGGCGATCCATGACCGCGGACACTTTCAAGCATTGCTCACAATGCCCCGAGTGCCAAAGTCGCCAACATCAGACTCGTCTACGGATGGACAGTCTTAAAATAATTCCCATAAAAATCCCCGCTAGTACTTACGCGATGGATTTATTAGGCCCCTTTAAAGAAACACCTAGAGGTAATAAATATGTATTAGTTTTAACAGACTTGTTTACAAAATGGGTTCATGTTTCATTGCTTCCTGTCAAAGACGCTGCGAATGTTTCCATGCATCTCGAGCAATTTATTTTAACTTTTCCAGGCATGTCCACATTAATTTCTGATGGTGCCGCTGAATTTAAGTCGGCAGTTGTGCAAAAGTTAACACAACAGTTTAACATTACTCATAATTTTAGTGTGCCCTTTCACCCCCGGTCTCATGGAGCCGTGGAAAGAGTGAACCAAACTTTAGCAATAATGCTTAGTAAGTTTGTTTCCGATAATCAAGATAATTGGGACGTATATGTTCCCTATGTAATTGCTGCTTACAATACCAGTGAGCATTCGGTTACAAAAATTTCCCCTTTCCAAGCGTTTTTCGGGCGCCAGCCTCCAGCTCCCATGCTAAACTCGATCCCTAATTCCCTTTTAAGTATTACTCAGTTGAGTCCGAATCAAGTAAAAATTATGCATCAGCGAATTGCTCAATTAATTCACAAAGCTCAGATTCAGGCCAAGGAAAAATTTGATGCGCAATACAGACCCTTTGAATATAAAGTTGGTTCCCACGTTAGATTTTACTTACCACAGCGTAAAGTTGGTCTTTCCGATAAATTACTCTGTAGGTGGATAGGCCCCTATACAATTGTAAGTATAGATAAGAACAATAATGCTGAGCTAGTTTTAACATTCCCTTCTCAAAGGTTGCGACCTAATGTCCGGTGTCATCTTTCACAGCTCAAGCTTATAAGTTTAGATTTAGGTAATGGTATAATACACCCTGAATATGTATACACAAGTGATGACCAAGATGAGTTTAACTCTTGGCTCAGTCATTTTCACTCCTCCGACTCTCCTGACATTTCCACTCCATCATCATCTTCTGAAAGTGCGACTCGTGTTCCAGTTTTATCCAAAGTTTCGTCTCCATCTAAACTCCCACTTCCGGTGCGAAAATCTCAGCGATTGATTGATAAAGCCAAACGTGTATAAATTTTTGCTATACTTACTTTAGTTGCCATACTGTGTCATTTTACACATGTATCACCATGAATTCTTCATCCCCCAACTTTCCAGCACCCCCGCAATATCCGACTCTCCAAGGCCAACTGACTCCTATGACTACGCTGGGAGTCCGGCCAATTTTCAAATTAGGAGAGAACCCTTGGTCGCAGTTAGCTTCGGTTACACTCCCTACTCCATCCAATATCCCAGTTTATTGTCCGGTGGCCGAGTGTATTGTAAAAATTTTTCCCCTTCAGTTTTCGGATGCAACTGGACAAGTCATTGCTGCAACGGATTGTTCAGTTCCCATCTACTCCAGAATTTTTCGTCACGTCGCCCTGGGACTTGTGTTACCCAGTGCTGTGCCCTTGCTCATAGATCAATTGAGAGGTGCTTACTGTGCGGCAGCGTACCGCCAGGCTATAACATGGAAACAATTGTTGCATCAAATGAGGGATTCCCCAGCGGAATTCGTTCTGTCCACTCCAGTGATTTTAGTGGACCCTCAAATCCACATCGAAGTTTTTACCCAATCAACACTCGAGCATCTCAAGGCAGTTCCGAAACAACGGAAGTTGCTCCCTACCTCGAGTCCTTTGACAAACGCAAAATATCATTGCCACAGTCGCCCGCCTATTCAAATGTCAGCTCCGAGTCACTCGCGAGCTCAGTTTTTAGTAGTTCCGCCAGAGATTCACCCCAACCCGGTACCTCCGGCGTGTCAAAATTTTTCAACCCCAAAAGTGACTCACCCCCAGTGTCAGTTCAAAAACCTGTCATTAATCCGACCCGCTCAAAGCGATCCAATTCGCGTGCGGAACGAGTCTCCTGCATATCGCCTTCCCTCCTTCGAAGTGCTCCGTTCGGGACTTCCGTCCACGACAGTTTCTTCCACAACGAGCATGATGAGCCGGCCTCCGCCCTCTTCGGAGAATCCGCCTCATCCCCGGGAATCATCGTCCCACCTTCCGGGGACTCCTCAGATGACTCCGTCACATATGTCTCAACAGTTCCTGCTAAACGACAGAGGAGAATTTGTGGCCTCTCCACAAAGTTCACCACGCTCTGTGTTTTCTTCCTCATCTGCTCCGGCGGAGCGGCCCCACTACCCCCGCCCGGAGGATGGAACAGCTTACCATCCCTCACACATGGATTCAGTCTCTCCAAAATGAACAAGCAACAGGCTCTTTCCAACCAAAAGTTGGTAATTCATCCTCAAAGGTCAGTAAGTATTAACACACTTCATTCTAAAGTTGCCCCAAATCCTTTTCTCACTGACATAAATAAGAAAAAGCGTGCTAATGCATTAAAAGTGATGGCTCTTGGAGCCGGTTTTGTGCTTGCTCCTCCCGTAATTTCTAAAGTGCTTGATTTTGTGCCTTCACCTTCTAATACCTTCAATCAAAATCTTTCTCCACATCACCTTCTCAAAGAAGATGTTACTAGTGCGAGTGAAAGTGTTAATTTCAGCCCTAACGTGACCTTGTCTCCCATGGAACAAGCCATCCAAGATTTCAAGCTACTCCAACTCATGATGATTGCCGACCCTAAAACTTTCAACCTTGAAGACGTTGTAAAGTCCACCAAAGCTACACCAGCCCCTCCAACTGCACAAGAGCAGTCTTCGAAACTTCCAGTCGTCCCTGCCGTCATTCCAACCCCTCAACTTGAAGTTGGCCTCGGCACTGGTGATTATAATTTGGAATTCAGAATTTTCTCCATAACTGGTATTGTTTTCTTTACTCTTTTTGGTTTACTTTTAATCCTTTACGGTTGTTACCGTTACCGCCGCACTTCTTCGCGTCAACACGGACACCTCCAGCAGGCCGTCTTCGTGTCAACTCCTGAAGAAAATAACAACGCCCAGCATCCTGCTCCCGTTGTTACCTTCCCCCGTGCTTATTGACTTTCATCAATAAAGTGCTTGTGTATATAAAAGTGTGGTGTTAAAAATATTTTAGCCAGTGCATTTAGTGCTTAGAATTCTGAAGTTATTCAAATTGTCATAGTTTTAAGTGGCTTCCCATAGTGAAGCAAACTTGATAATGCCTTCCTTGTAAATTATCAAGTGTAATTATAGATGAAAAATACAAAACCAATCTTTTGTCTCTCTTTTCTCTTGCTGTAACTATCTACTCTATCAATACTTACCAGTACTTATCATGGTATAATTTTTGCCATAATTTTGGTCATTTATATTTTATTCATGATAAAATTGTTCACATTTTGAGGACAAAATGTTTTTCCCGGACCCCGGGATGTAAGGTATACATACATAGTTGTAAGAAGTGTAGTTGTAAGAAGTGATTTTAGTCATGTAATAAAATTGTTATTAGTGTTAAAGGTCAGCTCTAGCTGCGTCTAGAGCAGAGTAAAGAATCCCTGACGAGGGACTTCTCACGCTCCACTTTTGGACGCGTCTCATCTTATGAAATGATGTAATGATGTATGAATCACACACGACAGTGTTAAAGTGTGTGCAAATCTTATTTGCGAACTTCAGTCTTAGACTGAGAGTTATTCCTTTCTGTTTGATTTTTGGAATCCTCTGAGATTCCCCTTTTGTTCTATTTTTAAGTTTCTGAAGTTATTGTTGAAGTAATAATCATTTCGTTTTCAGTTTCATTTTGAATAAACAATCAGCCTTCGGGTTGTTTCATTCAATAATTCTCTGGATTACATTTGAGACTTTTATTAGTTGCTTTCGTCCAATTAATTACATTTTTAGCACGATTCATAATTAGTCAAGTTTGGAAAGTTACTCAAAAGGAGTGACCTCAGCTTGACCATAATAGTATATTTGGTTGTACAGGGGGCATACTTAGTTATACAGGGGTATATATGGTGATAAAGGGTGTGTATTTGGCTATAGAGGGGGTATGTATGGTGATAAATGGGGAATACTATGTCACACAGGATGTATATTTTTGTATACAGGGGGTATATATGGTTATACATGGGGTATGTATGGTGATAAAGGGGGTATATTTCGTCATACAGTGGGTATATATGGTAATAAAGCTTGCACATATGGCAATGAAGTTGGTAAATATGGTTACAAATGATGACAAACAAGGTATGAACGGTGGTATTGGGTGTATGTAGGGTGGTATTAGGTGTATACATACGGTGATAAAGGAGAAATCTACAGTGGGATATCGAATAAGTACTGAAGTTTTGTGACAGTAAAGGGTTATATCGTCGGTGAAGAGGCAAAATGATCTAGGTGCATAATCGATTAGAATCAAAATGATCTACATAACTTTTTCCCTAAAGGCAAAATGAACTGGGTGCAAGCCTCTTTAAAAGCAAACTGATCTACATACAATTTTCCTTAAAAGCAAAATGATCTAAGTGCTGGTCAATTTGTTTTTGAGAAAAATAGCATCTGTAACGAGGACACGGTGGCTTATAAGGGCTAACCATGACTGTAATTGACCTAGGGTTGTGGGTTAATATTGTCTGAAGGGTTTGCTATTACTAAGGATCATTCCGGCAACTAAAGTTAATTTCACTTATTTCATCTAATACATTTTTAGTTACTAAAACTGCAACATTCATTTATTTTAAAATCGACGAATTAAAAGACGAATCAAAATCACAGTAAGCTCATGTGTTAGTGTGCACATTGAATTGGTTTTCCCTTTAATAATTCTCAACCTGGAGTTTTTTCAAATCGTATTTTACGATCATCACCATTATCATAACATTCGGAATCATTTTCAAATGCTAAATCATAATTGACAACTTTTTTTTTTCAATGTTACTGAAAGAAAGAAATGGAGGCATTGCGGAATTAAATGCATATATAAAAGATTTTGAATACCTCTTGGAATACCTCGCATTTTTGTACACCGGCATTAGAATGTGTTTACTTATATTGTTTTTATTATAATTTGTATCTAGATCATTTTGCTTTTAGGAAAAGCTGCATCTAGATCATTTTGCTTTTAAAATTCAATGCAAGTAGATCATATTGCCTTTAGTGAAACTGCAAGTAGATCATTTTGATTCTAATCGATCATGCACCTAGATCATTTTGCCTCTTCACCGACGATATGTTATATTCAGTTGTAAAGGTGGACGTTCATACACTGATCGTCCATATACCCCACCCCACCCCACTCAATGATTGCAATAGGTCCGTGCTGAAATTATTGCAGGTATATGATTTTGAAGGGGTGTGCTTTGATTTTGTGACTACCCCCAATTTACGACACCTACACTGGAAATGACATGTTAATGAACCCTATATTTACAAGGGACAAATTGTCCGTACGTTGGGAGCGTGCAGTAGCTTATTACGTCGGTGCCTTTAGGGTTAACCGAAACCGACGGTTCGGTTAGAAAATTCGTAACCGAATTGAAATAACCGAACGGTTCGGATACGTCAATGCCTTACCGGATATCGGTTTCGGATCGGTTCGGTTTTAAATATGAATTTATCCGTTCGGTTTGGATTAAGTAAATGTAACCGCTCGGTTAAACCGACGGATAACCGATTTTGAATTTCATTCCTAAATTTTTTAGGAAACCGTAAACGAGAACGGCTGTAGCATGAATTTTTCGAGACAAACGATTGTTTCTTTATTATCCG
The DNA here is from genome assembly GCA_947179485.1 of Allacma fusca. NCBI lineage: Eukaryota > Metazoa > Arthropoda > Collembola > Symphypleona > Sminthuridae > Allacma > Allacma fusca. The sequence continues at coordinate 67,495,836 of OX359246.1, forward strand.
CAATATATTTAGAAAGCACAACGCATGGACCACGAGCGGGCAAACATTTGTTCATGACATCACAATTATTTCAAACCACATTATTTAATTTTTAGCGTAAATTAAATAAATGCATTATTACTACAACTAATATGCCATCAGTGGAAACCTTCGACTTCGTAATAAGAGCAGAAACTACCGCGAGCAATGATACTTCAAAAAAAAAGATGAAAATTGAGGATTGGGACCATTTGGTCTTACTGGAGATTTGGTCCTTTGGTTTTTAGTTGTCATTTGAAGTTCAATAATAGATAGAATTATAAAAAAATTAATGTAATAATTGTTTTAAGTTTGAACGACATTTTTCTTTAAACAAAGATTTTCAGAAAAGATTTAAATAAATATTTATCTGTTTCGAATGAAGTTTTCACTGGTAAAATGTGCAATATTGTTTCGGTTATTCGGATAACCGACAAACGGTTCGGTTATGAAAATCATCCGAACCGATGTATGGCGGTTAGGTTTCGGATTGGAGATTTTTTTTATCCGAACAAAACGGTTCGGATTTTGACAAAAAATTAGCCGAAAACTTCGGTTCGGTTCGGTTACGGTTCGGATTTGTGTTTTATCCGACCCGATCGCATGCTTAGGATATCCCAGGTGGTAAGGTTGAACATAGAGGGTTAAGTTCTTCTGTATGGTTGTAACTTTGAGGGTTATAAAACTGTATGGGGGAAGGCAGTAATGCAAATTTTCCGGTGTTACTGGAGATAATGTAATACGTACGTTTAACAATTCCTAAGAAACATTCATAGAATTTTCTGGATGCTCCACTGAAATATGCAACGTTTCGAGGGTCACGTTATTATTGTAGCTATCCATCGTTGTCTTTTATAACTATCCTCGGAATGTAGTCAGTCGTTTTTACCGTTTTTAGATCGGCGCCAGCCCCCTTATCAAATCATGTTGTCCGTGTGACCGTTTGTCCCGCGGGGTTCCTCCAGGGGTCGAATTTTTGTGGAAAGAAGAGAAGATGCTTCCCAGGGAAAAAATATTTCTGGCAGGGAAAATCTCCAAGGAAAGAGATTCTTTTTTGCGAACAGGGATTTTTGGATTGGTTAATTTGTTTTCGCAGGGATTTGACGTCGTGTAGGGAAATTAATTTTGCTAACAGGGATTTTGAAAATGGTTGACCTTTTTTCAGCAGGGATTTTTGAAATCGTTGAGGACCTCCCCGCAGGGACATAAAATTCAGCAGGTAAATTCAGAAATGATCCAGGGAGACTAGGGAGATTTACAAAAATCCAAACTCTGGTTTCCTTCAAACTACTCGACCGATATCGTTCAAACTTTTTGCGAATATTTTTCCGATTTCAATGAAATGTTTTTACACGTACCAGTCAGTACAACTAACACTATTTTTTTTAAATATTTCGAAATTTAATTTTTATTTTGTCAGAATTTAATTTTAATTTTTTTAAAAATTTGTAACGGCAATTTTATAAATGAGCTCAACATACTATAATAATTAAGTAAGGAGAGATGACCGTAGCTGGCGCCGCCATATGCAACAGCCCTAAATAATCGCGGAGCGATGATTTTTAAGTAAAAAGCCTATTCCCTTCAAGTAACAATTAAGACCTTGGTCAACAAATTTTTGCAGGGAAATTAATCATGTGTACAAAATTGCGGATAACTTGATTTTCTTCAGCCGTTCTCGATACGCTGTACACATTGTCTCAACATACCATACCGCACTGAATTTAAAATAGAATAACATTTTAAATGTCGACAGCATACATGAATGCTACCCACGAGTGACGATTGCACGCAACACACTCCTACTCAAACTCACAGGGGAGTTGCAAGTTAAAGAGCAGGAGTGTAGGCGACAAAACGTCGTAAGTTTAAGTGGTATAAATTGAAGAATAGAAAAAGTAGGAGTTAGCATGCTCCTACTCTTTGCTACTCACTATTTCTCGTACCATCGTATTAATCGTATAAAGCTAGCACAGCCACGATAAATGATTGGCGGTTGTTGGGAAATATTTTAGAATTTTACAACAACAAACAATCCTGCGGAATGCTGACTTACATATGTATGTACAAGCCATGCCTTGGAATTCAAACTATGCCACAGATTAGAAATAAATATTGAGCATACTTCCAGGCGTTGTTGCAATAATTATTGTAAACTTCGTCGGTCTTTGCATTTGTCACTGATTGTGATTATAAAATTAGTAAAACTATTTTTGGCTTAATATTCGCTTTTATAATGACAAGAAAAACTTTTTGTCTTAATATTTGCAAATATTTCGATGAAAACATTGAGTAACACTCACGAGTGGTGAATATGAGTTTTCTCTATGGGAGTGCTAGTGTGAGTAAGAGTGGGAAAAAATCTACACCTATGGTCGACAGTGAAGCTAGGTGCTTATGTAAACGGCATGTACATGTTTTAATTGCTGTATTAAACTTTTATATGAAATAGAACTGGCAAGCATATTTCAAAACGTTTGATCGACCAGCTTCTGCAAACAATGCAGCAAACGAGTTTACTAAAATTCAATTTATTCGATTGATATGATTGGTATAATTACAATAAATTGAATGAACGGATGAAAATTACAACTTGTGACAACTTATAATGCCAGTTGTGCAGCTGTTAAAGGTTGCCATGATACCACAAAAAAACCCCAATGGTATAACCATAAGGCCGGAAATTGCTGAAAAGAAAAGCATTGTTCATACAAATTATCCGTAATTTTGTACAAAAGCTTAATTTTACTGAAATAATTTGTAATGCCTAGATTTTTTTCTTTCTGAAGAAACACTGTTTGAAGAAACAAATTTGCACTCTGGTTACGAATTTATTATTAGTATAAATATAAAATCCATTGTTTAGAAAGCATGTCGTAATTTCGTAATGAGCAAAGTATCACATTGCAGTGTAACATCGATGGTTTGCAATTGTACTGTAAGTAGTACTGCATGTGTGCAGGCGCGTAGCCATTTGGACAGAGGGGCCACTTGCTCCCCCGCCCCCGCATACGAAATAAAATAATATTTTTAGGGTGGCGTCAGCCCCTAAGTAAAATAGCCTTGTCCGTACGTCCGTTTGTCTCTCCGCACGATTATACAAAAACTGCTTACCTGATTTCAATGGAATTTTGGATGGACATTGCTTGTATCAAAAGTAAGCCTGAGTTCGTATTTGGTTGAAATCGGCCGGATAGTTTTTTGAAAAACATTCTTGAAATTTTGGACTTGATGACAAATGACTATTATCTCTAAAACAACTGAATCGATTTCAACAAAACGTTTTGTGAATATTGCTTATGTAAGTAGTAATGGCTACTGTATATGTGGTTGAAATCGGCCAGATAGTTTTTTCGAAACAAAATCTGAAATTTCGTAAAAAACGAAAATTTATCCTACTTTGACGGCGGTAGCTGACGCCACCCTACGCGGAGCCTCAAATTATCGCGTAGCGATGATTTTTAGTTGTACACAATAAAATCACTGCGAGACTCAACACATGCAGTAACCCATGCAAACATCTGCGTATAAACAGCATATATTATTATTATGTTCATCCTTGCTTAGATGATTTCAATGCGTTGCGAAATCAAACGATTTCACTTTTCCTCGCCCGCCAGGCTACCTAGTCAAGTCTAGTCTACTCTTTAATGTTTAGAGCCACAAATCGTTAAGTCAAGTCAGCTGTATGTTTAAGTTTCAGTAGTCAAGTGTAGTTCTAGTCCTGATTTTACAACTGGTTCCCTAGTGAGGTCTAGTCAATTCCCCTAGTCACATTGTATTTTTTGTAAATTTTCCTTCACTCTTATTAACAACATATGAAACAGTTTATTTTCAATCACTTGAGTTTTGTTGAATTCAAAACTTGCAAAAGCGAATGCAACTCCCTAATAATTTAGCTCATGCTAATTTTCATCGAACGGCGAACAAATGAGAAACAACACGTGTACTCTAGAATCGGAAAAATCTGGTGACAGCTTATTATTGATTGATTAATTGCCCACGGCTACTCCCATCAAAAATTGACCCATCCGTATGCGCGAAAATCGTATCGCAATGTTCTAGGATTTTTAGATCAATAGATTTCTATCGTTATAGAAAAACATCGCCATACGATTTTCGCGCTTATATGGATGGGTCAATTTTTGACGTGAGTAATCAATGAATTACTAACAAGCTGTCATCAATTTTTTTTTCGATCCTATAGTAGTTTACAACATCAAAACAAGAATAATTTTCAATAAGATTTTTGCGCAATCAACAATTGTCAGTCTATAAAGTAGTAGGAATTTAACATGGGGATATTATCTGATATATTATATAAAATTTCCACTGGGACGCACCAGGCAAAATATCCGGTATATGTTATGGAATTTGTAGTAGGTTGTACCATGGCATAAATTCATTGTACCAGTGGCAGTACTGTGTGGCAGTTACTGAACCGCAAAATGACATCGTTCAAGGGCACGTTAGAAAGATTTACGGGCGGGGGTTTGGGCTGGCTGACCGATTTTAGCAACCGAAGCATCCAAATTTGATGGAATCGTGAACCGTAAATAATCAAAAATCCGAAATTCAGTTTGCAAAATTTGAATCTCATATTGGCTAGGAGCTTTCATACCGGATTAAGTTAAAACAATAATCACGCTTTACTCTATCTTCAAAGTAGTTATAACGTCACCAAAAATGGTAAAGATGTGAAGGGATTTCTTTAATACAATTTTTTGTTTTGTATTGGATGATCCTTGGGTGTGTGGTTTGATCCAAGTATTGGATCTGATCTGACCAGTGTTTGTAGAAGTTTTTGAATCTATATTTGTGAGCCCAAAAATTCAATCAAGGAGTGTTTCCAAACATTTTCGGACAAATATTTTGTATCTGAATAAAAACAAATTACGTTCGAAATCCCTAGAAATGGCCGAATTTGTTTCCCGTTTTTGACTACTCTGACCCAGAGATGTTCACTACTCGACGGGTATGATATGAATGAAGGACGAAGAAATTATGGAGGAAAAAGTAAGGCTTCAACGCATTGATGGAAAAACTGAAGCTGACGGGAGGGTGCTTCCCAAGCACCCTTCATGCGCCGAATGTACTTTTCATGGTAACTAACTCTAGCGCTACGTACCTCGATGCTTATAATATGATGGAAAGACGGTTTCTGGTGTGCACTGTAATTTGATGATTGGTAATATGATTTTAAGTTATCATACTGAAAACTGGATTTATTTATACGATGTTTCTTTACTTTTGAGTAAAAATTTTAAAACCGTCATCATATTTATTTTTGAAACCAGTTGTGCTGTACCAATATTTTGCAATAAAATTTGTATTCATTCCAACATAATTAATTTGTCAAATTGTATAATTTTGGGATCAATGTTTCCTACTTCTTGCAAAACTTTTCACCTGAATAAAACCATAGTATTTTGTAATTTATCAATTATCACTCAAATCGGTAAGGTTCAAATTTAGCAAATGCAATCAATATTCAGAGTTTTCTGACCTGTATTTTTTTCGATCCAATCTAAGTACATGGCTACCTTGGCCATCACATTAACATTTTGTGGAGCCCCGCAATGGTTTAACATATAACTGTTGATTCCAACGGCGTAGTATCTACCACGATCATCTTTGTAATCTACGCTGCCGCCAGAGTCTCCCTTAAAAAATTTAAACAAGTATGAATATTAGAAGCTAAGGTCACTTAAAAGACGGATTTTGCGCTATATGAGTTTTAAAAGTATCCCATCTACACAGATCGATAAAATGTTTACATCACTCATTTATAAAATATTAAGTTACTTCGCAAACGCTTCGTTCCGGTGAAGTTGTGCACATCTGTTCAGCACCAATCCTGAAACCTTTCAAAAAGCTAATTTCGTCAAAAACAAACATGTTGCAGTAATCAGAATCAGCAACTTTTAAACTGGCCTTCCGCATGATCTCGGGCGAACTGCCCGCTGTTTTGTTCGTTCGACCCCAACCGGACCCGAGACCTTTGTGAATCGTTCCAATGCCACGGAACTTATAAGGAAGACACACAGGTTTGATCTAAAGGGATGAAAAATTAAAAATAACGAGTATTACTGTTCCAGAAATTTCAGTTGTCTTTGATTAGCCATTTATAAAATTATTTACATTTGGGTTACTAAAATCAAATCCAGGTTCCGGAACTTTAATAAGAGCTGTATCATTCCAGGCGATGCCGTTCTCATTCACAAAATTTTCATGTTTGGTAACTGCAAGTCCATTAACTATGATTTGTTGTCCGCCCTCCCATTTGCTGACACTTCCCGCTCTGATATGAATCGATTCTTCAGCTTCACGGCCTTTGACTATAGCGTCCAGACAGTGTGCCGCGGTAAGAACCCAGTTCTTGTTTAGAATCGTGCCACCGCAGGCAGCTTTCTATAATAATAACAATAATAGCATGCGCAATCCATATTACTTCATTTTAATACGAATTTAAGCTGATATGAGTATATGTGAAGGCTTTAACAGGTCAACCTCGTAAATTTTAGCTAAATACAACGAAAGTTACAAAACGAAATGAAACCATCCTAGTTGAACAAGCAGTCCCAATAATTCTGTGTCAAATTTGAATGAATGGAATATGTTCAATACCATCGGAATTTCATAGTACACTCGCCAGGGAAACTCTCCTTCGACTGCATCAACGCCATTGAATATTTTCGACTGTGGTTTAAAAAGACATAACATTTAAAGTGTCCCTGTTTATATTGGAAGATTTTAAATATAAGTAAGTATATACAAGAACAAAATATATTTCCACTTACTGATGTCGCCTGGATTCCACAAATATCACATAAACTCGAACTGCCTCCTCTTTCTTCTGATGGGTAAGCCGATACAAGGCCAATGGTAAGGATGCAAATCGCTAGAAGTAAGAACTTCTCCATGATGAAGCTCGAGTTGGCGATAAACGGTACAATGTGATTACATTTTTAGTTTCGGCATCCTTTTATACTGTGGATGAACGCCCAGCTTTGGTCACACAGTGTTTCAATGTGGGTGAGTGCACACATTTCGAATGTGAATTACAACATGGAAAATTTGAATGAAGGGCATATAGTGTGTAATTAGATGCTTCCGTCATCATGTTGTATTTTTATTGGGTTATCTTTAAATGAAATATGAGCTTTCGAACACACTTGAAAGTGTGTGCTCGTTAAGCGTCTGCTAAGAAAGCTGCAAATAAGCTGTAAACGTGCAAGTAATTTAATTAATGGTTGGAACAATTTTACTAAAATTAATCAACAAATGAGACTGTCCTCTGGTGATCAGTGCCCCTCAGGGGTACAGGTTTTACTCGGGTATGGTTTTTGGGTACAAGTTCAGGTATAGGTGCGTATCAGGTACATATTTTTTGTACCCATCCAATTTGGGTACAGGTTCAGGTTCAGTCGTTAGATACCTGGTAACTCAGGTTCAGGAATGAGAACAGGTATAAAAAACAATCTTTTGGGTATAAACCCATCAGGTACGGGTACGCACTTTGTAAATACGTGAACTTTCAGGTGCTTCTGAGTCAATAATGATTTCCAAGTCTGTAAAGGTGTTGTGCACCTTTAAATACTCATCCGAATTTTGAAACATTTTACAGTGAATTTCCTATATAGTGGTTTCCAAGGGAGTGACAAATTCCTGCCACTATATAGGGATGCCACTGTATGTGACTAATGGTTAACTAAGTACTATTAATGTTTATAGACAATAACTGTAGCTAAATACATTTACAGAATATTCAAAATTATGAGGTATCAGCCTCATTGAGTTTAAGATGTTCAGTAACTTTAGTTTTCCTCATACTATTAATATTCTTAATTGTAACAAATATTTCGACTGCAAGGTCACCATTCCAGAAACCAAATTCCTGGAATTATGTTAATGGGAATTACCTCCACTGAGTACTCTGCGGTTTTATCACTACGAAGTTTTGCTTTTTCATTTATTTTATTATTTTGAAAAGGTTCTTTAAAAAAATCAACACGAATTGAAACTTATTAGAAGTGAGCCCAGACAAAAATGGCAATGATTTGTGTTATAACTTCGTTTTAACTTAAGTCACGGATCATCCGACGTAAATCCAGCTAATCATACCAGGGCTTCAGTAAACCAGATTATTAATCAAACTGTATTAACATTTAAAATTAAAATTGAACCAACCGAGATAAGCATTATTAATCGCCCGCACGTTTTATAAAATCATGTTATACTTTTGTAGCCATTATCTAGCTAATTTTATGCCAACTGCCATTATATTTTCGCATTGTCTGAGCCATCGTAACACATAATAGTGCCATTATAGAGGGTGCCACTATACTGTATACCTTTAACATTGCAAACCTCTAGGGAAGGTTTTTTGATGCCATCTAAGAGGAAACCACTATATGGGAAAATCACTGTACATTGAAATTTATATGTATATGCCCAGTCATGAAAACTAATTCCACCATGTAGGAACATGAGTCTAGTTACCCAGCATTAGCTGTAATGACCAGAGATTTCTTAGCAGTTCCTGGAATTGGAGTACAGATAAAGTGAGCCTTCTCCAATGGCCCAGATCTTCTGACGCATGAACGCTTATATAAGAATGGAGATACGGTCAGACATGTTTTTGTCTCAAAGCTTGGCTGAAGCTAAATTCTGGAGGGTTTTAATCTAAAAAAAATGGTTTCCATTGCGAAAGCAATTGCAGATTGCAAAACAAATCCTTATTTATTTAATTTCTCGGCATTATTGAACGTTTAAAAAATATTATACAGCAGTTGTATTGAACTTAGTAATTCATATCGTAGATATAGCTATGTTATCTTTCAACCTTTAAGTAATCATTTATAACTGCTGATAATTCCAGTACTTATAGTTTTTGAAGAATAACAAATAAAAACAAATCTATTATGATAAATAAAATTTAAGTCAAAATGCCTTGGTGGCAGATATTTAAATTTTTCATTTCTTGTAATATTTTTGGTAATCCTTTAAATTAGTACAATCAAAAATACCTGGGTAGGTTCAGGTACTTTTAAAATATACCCGGGTACAAGTACTTCTTTGGGTACTTTTTGGGTACAGGTACTTTTCAGGTAAAGGTACTCCTGATTTAGTTTGAGTACAGGTACAGGTTCAGGAAAATTGAACCTAGGTATTCAGGTACAGGTACGGGTACAGGTTCAAAAAATCCATGTACCCATGACTCAGGTATAGGTTCAGGTCCAAGTACAACATTTTTGTACCCATGCGGGGCACTATGGTGATCACTAAAAGCGCCGCTTGTGCAGTTGTTCGCGGACAGCTGCATACCGCAGGTAAACTCCCGTAGAGCAAGTGTTGGGCTGGAAATTATTTATTGGATGACAGAAGTTGGTTGAAAAGTTTGTTCTCACAAATTATCCACAATTTTATGCAGATGCTTAATTTCACTGCAAAAACTTGTTATGCAAAAACATTATTATTACTTAAAAAGTATGGGCTTACAACTTATTGACAATAAATTGTATGCCGATAGCATTACACTGCAGTAACTCTTTCACTAGAAAATAGTCTCTCTGACGGAACGCTGCCACAAGGAACAATATTCAGCTCGTGTTACGAATTCCTTATCATCCATAATCAATGTACTATAAGTCATAAACACAATTGTTATAAAAAATTATCAAATTGGTAGGTAAAAATACTAAGCCATTATACTGTGTCATTTGGGAAACTATTGTACATTCTCTCCGATAATAATAATAATAATAATAGAAGACAAGACAAAGGTAATTAACCAGAGTATGTCCGAATAACGTTAGGGGCGAAGTGTCATATTGCAGTTTAACATCGACGGTAAGTCATTGTAATGCAAGTTACTGTGTATATGTTTGGAGGCAACTAGAGCTACTTGTGGGAACGAAAAGTTTGATCCCATTCCCGAACCCGATCCCGAAAATCGGGTCATCAATATTTTCGGACTCACACCCGAACCCGTTCCCGAAATACTGGGATCGGGTGCACAAAAACCCAGATATTAAATATGCTTGAATCGTTGATCTCAAACCCGATCCCGGTCCCGAACCCGAAATCAGATAAAATTTGCTCCCAATCCCGATCCCGAATCCCTTGAACCCGGACTCGTTCCCGGGACCAGTGCATTTGGTGTAAATCAATTTTTTTCTTCACATTTTTATTGATTTAGCAATACTTATGCGTGTGTACCATGATACAATAGATTTAGGAACTATTAAAAATTGTCATCAAACTAAACGCCTGGTCTGCGTTGCCGAAAAAGATGCAGGAAGACTGCTTAAACGATTCCCACTATGAGTTTTGCAATGACTTTCATCTTGTAAGTTAGAGTAGGCGGAAATCACTACTATGCGATCCCAACTGACAATATGCTAAACGGCTCAAGTCGCATACGTAAAATTAGTATCTCAACATTTTAACGAGGGAAGCCGTGCATGCTTTGTATTTTTTTCTCCGCTAGATGGTTGCGTAGTTCCCGGGAACGTGAAGCGTGTAACGGGTGTGGGAACGAGCATGTTCCCGGTTCCCGACGGGAACACAAATACCTGCATCAAGCTTGAACCCGTTCCCAAACCCGGTCCCGATCCCGAAATCCCGGGTCTGCTGAGCATGTTGCTGAACCTGGACCCAAAGTAATTGGGAACATTAATTAGACACCCGAACTCGAACCCGTTCCCGATCCCGAACCCGATTCCCGGGTGAAACCCGATCCCAAAAGTAGCTCTAGAGGCAACCTAAAACGTCAGGTTAGTTTATGAATATTTCCTTTTGGGGAATTGTTAAATGTATGTATTGTATCACTTCCCAGCAACCCAGCAATATTTGCAATACTCCCCCACCCCCCAATAAAATTGTGTAGCCCCAACGTTACCGCCATGCCCAAATGCTTTACGTTTTATGTTCAACCTTACCCAATGGGATACCCAAAATCAATCCCTATAATCATACTTGCCCCTGTTATTTCCACAAGCTATACCTTGCACATTGGTCGTATACATACCACAAATTGCATGTATGCTTACAGATTTACATACGAGGTGCAAAGGACACCTCGCAAAACGTTTATTGACGTTACAATTTGGACCCATGGGAGACCCGAAAGTATAACTTACAATTAGTGACTTTACGCTTTATGCTAGTCAGATGATTTTTTGTATTTCTTTATTGAAAAGAGTAAAAACCAACATGACCTTGGTTAGCGATTAAACTCACGAAGGCCAAATAATCGGAGTAGACCAGAAAATTGTATTCAAATGTTTATTTGTTTCCAATCCACGATACAATTTTGTACAAGAAGGATGATCAAATGTTGGAAAACATAGGGGTGGTAACATTGATGAGCTCCCTGTATATATATACTACCGAAGTTTCATAGTAACCAAGTATTGAATTTTATCATGTTCGTAGGGATATGCCACAAATGACATCATGAATTTAGTCAGTCAATCGTATTGATTGTCCATATATGATTTAACATGACGTACTCACTCAGCCCTTTCTTCATAATAAGAGACTTCTAATCTAAGGCTTTTATCCGAGCGGATGATCCGCGGATATCCGAAGATCGGATATCCGAAATTTCGGATCGGATAAACTACTTATCCGATCCGAACACAATACGATCAGATCGGATATGTACCCCTTATCCGGTCTGATCGGATCGGATGTAGAAACGTCTTTATCCGATCGGTTCGGATAACAAATCTTTATTATTAAAGGTCATTTTCTGGTCAGATCGGATTCGGATCGGATATTCGATTTATCCGGTCGGATGGAAGCCTCAATGACGTCATTTTTCTCTGCCTACATAACCCAGACGCTCTGTTAACTCTTCAGTAAAATCCCGTGTGAATTCGTAAGTTTAAATAACGACTTCAGCATCCAAAATCATTAGTGAATATTTCTAACTCGAAAAGCCACTAAAAGGTCGATCAAAAAGTAATATACGGGACAATAACTGGGTTTAGTTTTTTAAAGCAGTTAAATCCAACACAATATAAGTAACAGTGAGCTAAAATTAAAGAATACACATGTGTGCGGATTTATTGACGAATCCTGGGAACTAAAAGTTAAACAAATAAGCTATTAACTGCGTTATCTGTTGGTAGAGTATATCGTCCGTGAAGAGGCAAAATGGTCTAAGTGCAATTTCGATTAGAATAAAAATGGTCTAAGTGCAATTTCGATTAGAATAAAAATGGTCTAAGTGCAATTTCGATTAGAATAAAAATGGTCTGCATGCCTTTTTCCTTAAAGGCAAAACGGAATAGTTGCAAGCCTTCATAAAAGCAAAATGAACTACATGCGTGTATACGTTCATAATGACCATTCTGCTTTTAAGCGAAATTGTATGTAGACCATTTTGCTTTTAGACGAAATTGTATGTAGACCATATTGCTTTTAAAACTTGATGCATCTATTCCATTTTTGCATTTAGTAAAACTACATGTAGACCGTTAGACCGAACAATATTCAAGCCCTTCTTACGCGTCCCTGACGATAAGGAGCTCCTAACACAAACTGAATTTTGTTCCTTCTGGCAACATTCCATTAGAGACAGAATACTTGATATTACATAAAACAGATATTGTAGTGAAACAGCATCTGTGCTCAGTTTATCAATATTAACAATATTCGTAAGCGCATACTATTTCAAGTAATACCTAAGTTCAAGCCCGACACTTAACCCGACGAGTCTATCTGCGGTATAATGTTATCGGCGAACAACTGTACAACTGGCGCTTTTAGTGGTCACCAGCGGACAGCTTTATTCGGTCATTAAATTTAGAAAAATTATACCACCCATTTATCCAATTTATTGCGTGCTTAGAGTTTATTTAAATTAATCAGCAAACACACTTTTTCAAGTGTGTTAGGAAGGCCATATTTCATTTAGAATTTAATAACCCAATAAAAATACGTCATGATGGCACTTGCAGACGCATCTGGTTACACACTTTAAGCATTTCGGTCAAAACCATCTTGTAATTCACATTGGGAAAGTCTGCACTCAACCGCATTGAGACATTATGTGACTAAACCTGGGCATCAATCCACAGTATAAAATGACTCCTAAACTAAAAACGCAGTCACATTGCACCGGAAATCGGCAATTCGAGCATCGTTATGGCGAAGTCCTCACTTCTGGCGATTTGCATCCTTACCATTGGCTCTGCATCGGCTTACCCATCCGAAGAAAGAGGTAGTTCGGATTTATGTGATATTTGTGGAATCCAGGCGACGACAGTAAGGAGAAATATTTTTGTTCTTTAATATATTTGTATATAATGTGTCTTCCAATGTATTTACGGACACTTCCATTTACATGTTGTTAATAATTATTTAACCCACAGACGAAAATATTTAATGGCGTCGATGCCGTCGAAGGAGAAGTTCCCTGGCGAGGCTACTTTCGAGTTGCAATGGTACTGAAGTAATTTGTTTGACAACTTAATCATTACAGTTAAACATTATTGACACAATATGTTTAACTATAACTGTTTCAGCCTTTATAGCTTCTAATTATTAATATTATTGTAGCAATTATTACATTTAGCTAACAATTACGAGGTGTGCCTTTCAGAGCTTTAGCCTATGCTCATATCAGCTGAAATTTGTTAAAATGAAGTAATACGGATTGTGCATACTATTATTATTACCTATATAGAAAGCTTCCTGTGGTGGCACCATATTAAACAAAAACTGGGTTCTTACCGCTGCACACTGTGTGGACAGTCTAGTCAAAGGTCAGGAAGCTGAAGACTCAATTTACATCAGAGCAGGAAGTGTCAGCAAATGGGAGGGCGGGCAGGAAATCGTAGTTATGGACTTGCGGTTACCAAACATGAAAATTACGTGAATAAGGATGGAATCCTTTGGAATGACACAGCTCTAATTAGAGTTCCAGATCCTGGGTTTGATTTTAGTAACCCAAATGTAAATAATTTTATATTTGGCTAATCAAATACAACCTAAATCTTAATGGGACACTAATATTCGTTAATTTTAATTCGTAACACCTTTAGATCAAACCTGCGTGTCTGCCTTATAAGCTCGGTGACGTTGGAATGATTCACGAAGGTCTCGCTTCGGGTTGGGGTAGGAGGAACAAGTCAGCGAGTAGTTCACCCGAGATCATGATGAAGGGCATTGTAAAACTTGCTGATTCTGAATACTGTAACCAGTTTGTTTTTGACGAAATTAGCTATTTGAAAGGTTTCAAGATTGATGCTGAACAGATATGCACAACGTCACCAACCACCACCATATGTGAAGTAATTTAATATTTTATAAATATGTATCCATGTAAGAATAGTGCAAGTATTTGTGTGAAATTTTTAACAATAATTTAACAATATTGAATAATATTTTTAAATATCATCTATAACAACTAGCTGAAAGTCCGTCTTCCAAGTAACTTCAAACCTTAGCTTCTAAAATTCAAACTTGTTTTAATGTTTTAAGGGAGACTCTGGCGGCAGCATAGATCAGAAAGATGATCGTGGAAGATACAACGCCGTTGGAATCAACAGTTATGCATTGAGCGATTGTGGGAGTTCAGATAAAGTTGATGTAATGGCCAAGGTAGCCATGTATTTAGGTTGGATTGAAAAAAATACAGGTTAGAAATCTCTGAATATTGCTTTCGATTCCTAAACATGAAACGTTTACGATCTGAGTGATTATTGATAATGAATTACAATATAACATGCTTTTATTCAGGTGAAACGTTTTGCAATACGTAAGAAGCGTGCATCCGAAAAATTAAGCACCTTGAAAAATTATATGGGAAGGAATACAGATTTGATTGCAACATATTGGTACAGCTCAACTGGTTTAAAAAGGAAAAATGAAGATGGTCTTAAAATTTGCACTGAAAAGGAAAGAAACATGGCAGATAAATAATTCAATTTTTCAGTATGCTAACTTTATATTGTAGACAAAATTTGATAAGAATGCAAAATAATTTTGAAAAATCATAGTCATTAATAAAATACTGAATGATAAAGAATTAGTGTTTAATGAGTAACCAGGTCTAGTTACAGTATTTGAGTAACATGCATAAATTAATTAGATGGATTCTCAAAATACTTGGAACAATATGAAGTGCAATAAATTAAAGTATGTATGTATTTTATTGCACTTTATGTAAATGTTGTGAAAATGTAATTTTTCGAATTTCTTGCAAGTTCGTCCCCGTGGTTAAAGGTCAAACTGTCTTCAAAAGGGTTTTATTAACATGTGAAAACTATTTTTAACCGGGTATAATTTCTTTTACTGGTTTTCCGAATGCTTCAATAATATACTGAAGTGGGGGCATTATGCAGGGCTATTTATGATTCTTGGGCTGGTAATATTGAATCGTCTGTCATTGAGGGTAATTAAAAATCAAAACTACGTATTCTTTCTTTGTAAAGGCACCACTACACGCTAATTTTCAGTTTTGCACTGTCATACTCTTAAAAAAATTGCAATTGTGGTTAATAGGGACGTGTAAGTATGCTTGCTACATGGTATACCCTCTCTTCTAATTCTAGCGAGTCAGCGAATATATAGTGTCCGCGACAGTGACTGACCGTGATGGTAAGATTCAACTATTCGCGCGCTTCAGCTGTATAGACGACCATAGTCATGTGCAGTGCTCGGACTGGGTACAGAAACTGTGTACCCGTACCCATACCCGTACCAGAATATCGGGTACTACAAAATGCTGTACCTATACCCGTACCCATACCCGAGCACCCGGGTAATTTATTTCAGTACCCGTACCCGTACCTGAAAATACAATGTAGTACCTGTTCCCACAATTTACCTGTACCCGTACCCGAGTATCTATTGTGTGTACGCGGGTATTACTCGGGTACTGGAAGTTTGGCCGATTTAAAATCCCCGACGACATTAGCCTGCCCAGCTGAAAAATTTTAAGTTGTCAATTTTTTGACCTCCATTAAAAGTGTCCGGGATTTTGGGAATTTTCCTTAGGCGTTAAAGACATATCCTATTTGAATTTTTCGAAAAAATTATTTAAGGCATTTTTGGATTTTTTTAATAAACACTGACGAAATTCAAATCCTACTACCCCAAAATAATGACTTGCTGAATGAAATGAAATGTGTTCTCGCTAATTGGAATTGAGACGGATTCTTTAATACTAAACTCTCCATAACTTGCTTTTTAACTTGGAAAACAAGAAACAATTTTTTCCGGCTAATCGAACTCTGTGTATAGAAAATGTTATACGGAAAAATTGAGTTAATCATAATTTTTCCAAGTCAAATATTACGGTTTCAGGAAATAATGTGGGAGGCAATATTGAATATTCATTTTATATTACAGCTTTATAAAACAAACATTCGTAAACTGTCTCTCACATTTATGAAGCCCAAGACGGAGATTTTCGAAAAATGTAGGCAAAATAGGACTAAAATGCAACCCCATGGAAGTTTTGAACGCCAAGTTCAGATGTGTGTCAAGTTCTTTTAACATCAAAATTATCAAGATTAATCAAAGGGACTGAAATATAAATATTGCGTACAAGGAATAATATTTTTCATTCTAAAATGTTATAAAAATTCACCTCAATAAATACTCAAAGTGTCATAAATACCCAGAATTGAAAATGCTCAAATTGCCTGCATAAAATGCCATGGCGTTTTCAAATGGGCAACCCTGGGTACTTGTAACGTTAAGAAATGGATCTGCTAATAAATGTATATTTATTCCGATCTTATCTCGTAATAGGTCTTCAAATAATTGTAATGTTACGCTCCCAATGAAGCTAATTAAATTGAATCCCAAGAACCTCCCTCTTGAAATTCCTCGTTGATGAGCTTCACTATTTAAGTCGATAAACAGATGATTTCACTGACTCTACGCTCTATTTCTTTATTAGATTCCTTGGATGAATTATTAGAAGCGTTAAATTGCAACTACCACGTAATCATAAATGAGACGAAGCCACTTGGCTCTGTCACTGTATACTACGAAATAAGCAACTCCACGGTTGGTAGGTCTTATTGTTAGCCATAGTAATCCATCCCATCAGGAATCCATGAGGTACCCAAAAATACTCGGGTACAGCACCCACGGGTACAGGCATTTTACATAGTGATACCCGTACCCATTGGGTACTACCCGATTGCCACTGAGTGAGTACCCATACCCGTACCTGTACCCACTTTATTGCCTAAAATCAAGAGTACTCGGGTAGTACCCATACCTGTACCAGTACCCAGTCCGAGCACTGGTCATGTGCAGCTAGGGTTCCCAGACGTCCCGGAATGCCCGGGACAGTCCCGGAATGACAGTCGTTGTCCCGTGTCCCGGAAGGGTGTATTCCGGGACACGTAAATGTCCCGGAAACGTTGATCTCAAAACTTTATGAAGATTATTGAGTTTTTAAGATAAAAATAAAATATTTCGTTCTAGAGGAGCTCGATTCAAACGAGAACATCTACATAAAGCTAATAAAATCATTAAAATGTGATTACAAGTGTAACAAAATCCCTTAAGCATCAGGTAATAATTTAAAAAGTCTAGGAATTACAATTCTATATGGAAAGTAGGGTTGGTCATATCGTTACCCTTCGAAATATCGTTAATATCGTTATCGTTCACAAAAATAATCCCGATAACGATATGGTAGAACGGTAAAAACGATATACAATATAAATTGAAATAATAATGAAATTAAGCCGTAAAAGTATTCAATAAGTATTTAATTTATTAATAGTTACATAAGCAATATAAATAAGCCGAAATAATGCTTGAATTTCACTTATTCATTTTTCCAAATATCTGTTTAACCATCCCTTCTAGTGCTCGGACTAATCCAATTCTGAATTGGAAATTTTCGGTTCAGTTTAATTCAATTCACTAATTTTTCGATTTAATTCAAGATGAAACTGAATCGATTGATTCAGTTCATAGCATTGAATTAAATTGAATCGTTTTCCTTGAAAGTTGAAACGATTCATTCTCCCCCAAAAATTTCAGCAACAGATTTACCGTTTACAAGCTCTCCAGATCCTAAAAGTAACGATCTGTACCCTTAGTTTAACTTCCTTCTGTTGTGCGCTTGGAAAATACTGCTTTCGTGTCTAGAAAGCGTATTCTTTAAGTTTACATGTGGAAACCGTTGTTTTCGATTCAGTTAAATTCAAAAATTTGAACTGAAATGAAATGAATTAATTTTTACTGAACTGAATTGAACGGTTTTGACCACTCCTTCCGGTTCAGATGACACTTTCTAGGGCATGAAATACGTCAGATGGTCACAGTATGCAATTTTTGACTATTCTACCTTCTTAGAACGATATTAAAGTAGCCCGATATATCGTGTGAAATATATGAGAATTATCGTAGCATATCGTTCCTCCAAATTGGACAATATTAACGATAATATCGTATCGTTATATCGGTATGACCAACCCTAATGGAAAGAGGTTGTCAATTCAAAAAATTTGTTAAGTCGAAATGGCAAGGATAACCAGACCCCTGCTAGGATTTTAGTGTGTAAAGCGACTTTTTCTGTGACGTATGAAGAATTTGGGTTTGTTAAATCTCACATGTAAAGTTCCTAAAAACCTAGAGAAAGCAGGTGCTGAAACTAAAAAAATTGAAAGGATTTTTTTAACCGAAAAATCTGGAGACGATTAAAAATTCAGTATATTTACACTGGTTGAGCTTGAATATGTCATAAAATACTCCCATGGTTGAGCTAGAGGGCCAGTAAAGGTCATAGTGTATATATTCGACACCCGAATACGCCTGCCCAAAATGCCGGGAATTTTCAAAGTAAGGCACTCATGGCGTTTTCGGCATTTTCATGGAACTAGTAGAAAGCCCTGTTTCACAGGGTTTATAACTGGAGTAATCGTGTACATACAAATAAGTTATATTTGTTAGAGAGCCTGTCCACATTTAATTAAATCTGATGATTTATTCTAAAGTTATTAATCAATGAATAAAATAGACACCGCCGCCATAAGCTGTTTGTACATATTATTGAAGACTCTAAATTATTTAGGCATACCGTAGTTGTCTGACTTTAAGAGTTCCATATGAGGATAAATGTAGGCTACAGCGTAAATTAGAAACTATATAGGCGTAAATGTAGGCGGCAAATTTAAAAAAAATTAAATAGGCGTGTAGGCAGGCTTGCGAATAATCACTTCCTATATGTCGGTATAATTTTTTTAGGGATAACAATGTAGGCATGTTGTTGGCACGATATGGATTTGAAAAACTTTGTAGGATATAGGCGAGGCAAAACCATTTGCCCAACTTTGGCTGATTGTGAGAAGAACAGCGAGCTGAACCGCTGTCGCAGAGGAGAGCTTTTTCAGCTCGCTCAGCTCGCTGTGCTGTGCCTCTCTTCTCGGATTGCTTGCTTGCTGTATATACCACCGGCTTGCTTGGCTATATATTGAAAGAGTATACTACATACCGGCTTGCTATATAGTGAAATGAGCGTGAGCGCGCCAAACTTTAAATTAACATACAAAGTGGCCAGTAATATAGAGATTTTTAGTTGGGCAGCTTGAAACCCTGGGCAAGTTTCATAATAGATATACATTACAAGAAGATGAATAGAGAATCCATCCCTTGGATGTTTGCCACAGTATTTAAGCCAGAAATTTCTGCAACCTGAAACCCTGCAAATGGCTTAAGGCTCTCAACGGATAGGATAATTCCCTTATCCTATCCGTATCCTATCCGATCCGAATTTTGGCCGATAAACCTGAAGCGTATCCGATCCTATCCGCTTCCATAGGATTAAAAATAACCTTATCCGAAACTTATCCATAATTTTTCGGATGACATGTTTATCCTATCCGAAGCCGTCGGATGCAAAAAAGGAGCTATCCGATCCTATCCGCGGATATCCGATCCTATCCGCGGATATCCGATCCCATCCGCGGATATGCGATCATATCTGCGGATACACAAATCAATTGTAGAAATTAAAATTGCTCCTAGTGCTGGGCTTTTAGTTTTAAATATAGTATACTGTTAACGAATTGTAACGACAAAAGAAACTGCACATCTGTATTCTTGTTTGGCAAAACATTTAACATAAACAATTTAGGAATTGATATTTCTTTTTTCGAATATCAGATATTCTCAAAAAATTACTGGAAAGCAACAATTTGCAGCCTATATGAACAGGTAATAAACCAGAATAAGAAGCTGAATTTCAAAATGTGTCTGAATTTCTGGTCAAAGCATAAATACTTGAAAATGTACATGTTTGTAATCGTGAGGTTCGGTTCTAGGCTTGCTACAAAAGCTGCATGAACTGAAGAAATCAAAAACGATTTGAGAAATCACCGAACTAACGTCATGTCGGTAGTAATTGTTTGAGTGTTCGTCATGTTTTCAAGAATTTGTTTATCCGCGGATATCCTCGGATATCCGATGGATTATCCGTAAAACAAAAAGTCGCCATCCGATCCGTTCGGATAGTTTACGTAGTAGTTTCCGATCCTATCCGACATTTTTGTCGGATCGGAATGTCCTAGCCGATCCGTTCGGATAAATATCGGATCGGGTAATCCTCAGTTTTATCCTATCCGTATTCGATCCGTATCCGTTCGGATATATCCTAACCGTTGAGAACCTTAAAATGGCTAATTCAAGCTGGCACAGGCTCTGAAAATATTATGCTTTACAGTGATAGTCAGAGCTCATTACTCGTACTCGAAACGTCTTCAAACCAAATGCCAAATGCAATCAAAACCACATCAAGACCTGTAAGTGAATGCCGTGTGGAGTTATAACTACTATAAAGGGACGCGGGCGTTCATTTCCAGGATACCAAGTTACAATCACCTTGAGAGGATTGAGGAAGTAGCTACATTAGTCAAAGCTCTCTACTGGACAGATGTTACTTCAACAAGGTTATGCACTCTCTTCAAATTGCTGACCATTCATTAAATCAATTATCCTGCATAAGCTGCAAACGTTATGTTCAGAGCGATGGCAACATCTTAAAATTGAGACTCACGCCCTTGCACTGATCATAAAAACATTATATGGTAACCTATCGGTGGTACAATTCTCTAGATTCCACATTAAGGTTATTTCCGGACATGGTAGACTCCAAAAACATTTCATTAGAGTAGGAACGGCTACCTGTCCTTTATGCACATTCTGTGGCATGGATGATGAGGACGCCCTTCACGTTTTAGCATCCTGGCCAGCTTTTAGCACAATTATAAATACTTACTTGAAAGTTGTATTTGTTTAAGTATTCTCAAAGAGGCGAGCACAAAGGACATACTAAACTTTGCAATCACAACCGGCCGCTCCGTAATTTGCCCACAGTAACTTGTACAGGGAAACCTGCATTGGTTCTATTGGTAGGCCTGAACAGCCTTCTCTCAGAATCAATAGGTGAGAGTGAATTGAACTGTATCAAAACTGCATGTAGACCATTTTGATTTTAATTGAAATTGCGCTTATACCATTTTGCCTCTTCACCGACGATATAACGTGTCTTCCAATGTATTTGATGACACTTCTGTATGTATTCTTTTTTGTTACCTTCAGTCGAATATATTCAATAGCGTGGATGCCCTCGAAGGAGAATTTCCGTGGCGAGTGTACTATGAAATTCCACTGGGATTGAACATATTTGATTGCCAACTTAATCGTTCAAATTTAGCACAAATTATTGGCACTGCTTGTTTAAGTAAAATGGTTTGATCTGTATCTCGTTATTTTAACTTTTGTTTTGTTTAACTAATAATTATGAATTGAACCTTTAAAGGTCTTGGCCAATAAGGACATCAGCTTAAATTAGTCTTAAAATGAGTAATATGAATTATGCAAATTAATAGCGTTACTATTGTAGAACGTTGCTTGCAGTGGCACCATCATAAACAAGAACTGGGTTCTCACCGCTGCACACTGCCTGAGAAAACTAGTCGAAGGTCATGAAGCTGAAGACTCAATTTACATCAGAGCAGGAAGTGTCAACAAATACAATGGCGGGCAAGAAATCGTAGTTAATGGACTTGCGGTGACAAAGCATGCACATTTCGTGAATAAGGATAGGATCCTTTGGAATGATACAGCTCTCATTAAAGTTCCGGATCCTGGGTTTGATTTTAGTAACCCAAATGTAACTATGTTTTATATATGGCTAATCAATGACGACTGAAAACTTGAAGAAACAGTAATACTCGTTATTTTAATTCGTCGCCCCTTTAGATCAAACCTGTGTGTCTTCCTTATAAGTTCCGTGGGATTGGAACGATTCACAAAGGCCTCGCTTCCGGTTGGGGTATGACGAACAAGACATCGAGCAGTTCACCCGTGATCATGCGGAAAGCCATTATAAAACTTTCTGATTCTGAATACTGTAACCAGTTAGTTTTTGACAAAATTAGCTATTTGAAAGGTTTCAAGATTGATGCTGAACAGATATGCACAACGTCAGCGAACGCCACCATATGTGAAGTAATGTAATATTTTATACATATGTATGTATCCAAGTGCAAGTAATTGTGTAGCTATTTTTAAATATCATCTATAACTTCTGGTTATAGATGACTTAATCAAGTGCTTAAGGTTTTAATGTTTTAAGGGAGATTCTGGCGGCAGCATAAATCACAAGGATGACCGGGGTCGATACTATGCCGTTGGAATCAACAGTTATGGGTTAAGCCATTGCGGGAGTTCAGATAATGTTAATGTGATGGTCAAGATAGCCATGTACCTACGCTGGATTGAAAAACATACAGGTCAGAAATATCTAAATATTTATTGCTAAACATGAACCTTTATCGATCTGAGTGACAATAATTGATGATGAATTGCAAAATAATATGCTTTTATCCAGGTGAAAAGTTTTGCAAAAAGTAAGAAGCAAGCATCCCGAAATTAAGCATCTTGCAAATTTTATTGGGAGGAATTCAAATTATATTGCAAAATATTGGTACAGCACAACAAACTGGTTTTAAAAACGAAAATAAAGATAGTTTTAAAATGTGCACCAAAAAGTAAAAACAAAATATGGCACAAAAAAATCTAATTTTCATTATGCCTAATTTAAATTATGGACAAAATTTACTGTAAAATCCTTTTGCACAACAGTCATAAATAAAACTACACCTACAGCTGTAATAACCTACTACTGTTAATAAATGTGTATATGATATTTAATGTGTAACCAGGTGTAGTTACACCATATGTGTAGCATAATGTAATTGCACAAATTAATTTGACGGATTCTCAAAATACTTGAAACACTAGCTTCAAACAGAAACCGAGAGTGAAACGTTTTTCGGATCCCTGAGTGAAATATTGTTTAGAATAAGTTAATACAAATAGTATAACAGGTAGCACTGCAAAGGAGAAAAATATTTGTTTGTGTGGGTTCTGTACGGGCTTTATTATTATTTTGACGATGGTTTTGAAAAGCGTTCAAGAAAGTTAAATCACTGAGCAGAGAAAATGTTTAAAGTAATTAAAAATCCAAGACATGCAAAACCACGGCTGTAGATTTAGCGTCACCGTACCACGGGACGGAATAAATCATTTTTAGGGTGGAGTCAGCCCCTTAGTAAAATAGCCTTGTCCGTACGTCCCTCCGCACGATAACTCAAAATTCGCTAGTCCGATTTCAATGAAATGTTTTGTGGACATTACTTGTGTCAAAAGTAAGGCTAAGTTCGTAGTTGGTTAAAATCGGCCGGATAGTTTTTGAGAAAACAATTTTTGAAATTTTGGACTTCAAGTCAAATGACATCATCTCCAAAACTACTGAGTGTACTTCAGTGACACTTTTTTGTGAATATTGCGTATGTAAATATTAATAGTTGCTGTTATGTTATTGGAATCGGCCGGATAGTTTTTGAGAAAACGTTCTTGAAATTTAGAACTTCAAGTCAAATGACAGTTATCTCTAAAACTACTGAATCGATCTCAACGAAAGTTTTTGTGAATATTGCTTAGGTAAATCGGAATGGCTATTGGTTATGTGGTTGAAGTCGACCCGATAGTTTTTTTGAAAACAATTTTGAAATTTTGAAAAAAGCTCAAAATTCATCCTACTTTGATGGCGGTGGCTGTCGCCACCCTACGCGAAGCCTCAAATTATCGCGTAGCTAAGATTTTTATTTCTTGTAGCATGGCTAAGTCTAAAAAATATTTTCTCAATGCAACATACAAAACTTACCAACTGATTGCGTAAAATGAGTACTGTGAGTTATTAGGACCAAAACTGTTCTCAAAAACGGCATTGCAAACTATGAACTGGCGAAAGTTACTAAATCATCTAAAATGCATTACTAAAAGAGACACTAAAACTATGAAGAATGAACTATGCCGTGATATAAACATACGAATATACTGCTAAATTGCACAGAAATATTGTACATTTTAATTTTCCCCAAAACATTTTGACATGAATTAGCATTCTTGATTTGCATGCAATTCAATGCAATTCAAATATATCTCAGAACGTTTTGCTTATACTACTACAACCGAACATGGTAACGATAACCCCGACGTGTAATTTGAGCACGGAGCACTCAAAAAGACCCTAATACTCGTCATCTAAAACGATTAAGTCATTATGTTGCATTTAAGCTGATATCACTTTAGTAATACGAAACCAGTGAGTATATCGTCGGTGAAGAGGCAAAATGATCTAGGTGCATGATCGATTAGAATCAAAATGATCTACTTGCAGTTTCACTAAAGGCAAAATGATCTACTTGCATTGAATTTTAAAATCAAAATGATCTAGATGCAGCTTCTCCTAAAAGCAAAATGATCTAGATACAAATTATAATAAAAACAATATAAGTAAACACCAAAGGTGTCCGCCTATCCTACATATAGGCCTATTTATAGGCTATTTATAGGGTGCGAGGATTTTATTAAAGAGGCTTGTAGGCAAAATAGGGTGCAAGAATATACACTTAAAACCTAGCCTACAAAATAGGTAGGCTCAGCCTTCATAGATTTATAGGCATATATGTAGGCTATTGAAGCACATCATTTTCATTTAATGGTATATGGAACATGCAAAATGAAAATTAAAGAATAATCCGCGACTGGTACTTGCAGGTTGTTTACCACTGAAATAAATAATTGCGTTTGAACACAATTCAAATTTCAAACACGATTTACTGAGATATGTTGTCAGTCAGCTTATAGATTTCCGTTGTCATAATTGTCTTATTGTTCAGCTGACTTTGGAAATGTTTCTTGCGGTATAATTTAATTTTTGAAATCTTAAGTATGACATCCCTTTTGACCAACGTTGTAAAATTTTGGCACTATTTCCGGCGCAATCCAAAGCGAGATCGACGCTGTTCCGCTCTTAGGGACTTTGGCCAAGGCGACTAAACTATTTTATTCCGATTCCATTGACTTGAGACATTGTTTTTAATCAGAGGGGAATGCCCTTAAATCGTCTGTCAGTAACGAAAAACATATAAAATGTAGGAAAGGTGTACAATTGGTTGATCTAATTTGTCAATGAAATGTAGGCAAATATGTAGGCTTGGTGCTCCCCATATAGGAAGGATGTAGGATAGGCTGGCCTATTCGGCGGTTAAAATGTAGGCATATATGTAGGCTCGGTTCAAATTTTATAAATAGGAAGGATAGGCTGAGTCATTTGGACACCTTTGGTAAACACATTCTAATGCCGGTGTACAAAAATGCGAGGTATTCAAAATCTTTTATATATGCATTTAATTCCCCAATGCCTCCATTTCTTTCTTTCAGTAACATTGAAAAAAAAAGTTGTCAATTATGATTTAACATTTGAAAATGATTCCGAATGTTATGATAATGGTGATGATTGGATAATACGATTTGAAAAAACTCCACGTTGAGAATTATTAAAGGAAAAACCAATTCAATGTGCACACTAACACATGAGCTTACTGTGATTTTGAATCGTGTTTTAATTCGTTGATTTTAAAATAAATGAATGTTGCAGTTTTCGTAACTAAAAATGTATTAGATGCAATAAGTGAAATTAACTTTAGTTGCCGGAATGATCCTTAGTAATAGCAAACCCTTTAGAGAATATTAACCCACAGCCCTAGGTCAATTACAGTCATGGTTAGCCCTTATAAGCCACGTGTCCTCCTTACAGATGCTAGTTTTCTCACAAAAAAAATTAGACCAGCACTTAGATCATTTTGCTTTTAAGGAAAATTGTATGTAGATCAGTTTGCTTTTAAAGAGGCTTGCACCCAGTTCATTTTGCCTTTAGGGAAAAAGTTATGTAGATCATTTTGATTCTAATCGATTATGCACCTAGATCATTTTGCCTCTTCACCGACGATATGTAGGTTAGACGAAAAACTTTATTCGTTCACACATTTATTGTGACTAATTTTTGCTCTAAAATTGCTTTTGCTTGTTTATAGCCGTCCGTCCGTCCGTGAGAATAGAACAGACCATGTTCCTGTTTCAAAAATATTCAGTTAGAACATCTTTCGTGATCCAAACATGTTCAGCAGACCGTTTGGTTTCCTCTGAAAAGTCTACTCTTTGCAGCTTGTTTTGTTATTTTAACACAAGTGCACCTAGAGATGTAATATTGTGCAGGTTTAGTTAGTTTTTATGAGCGAAGCGGAATCTAGAATTTGTCCAGTGTGTCACAGTTGTATATTCTCAAAAACTTTCGAACCGAAGCAGGTACAGATGTATAAAATATATCATTCGAAAGCCAATCCTAAAATTTATGGTGTGAGCTCTATACAGAATAGTATTGCAACGAAATTATTCTTGCGAATAATGTTCAAATATGTTTCATCCTGGTAGCTAAAAACTGTGGATTTTTTGAAAAACTAAAATTTTGAAGACCTTTTCTGTCCTGTATATTTTTGTTCGTTGTAGGAAATTTTATTGACTTTAATGGGCTGTTTTACGTGTGCCGACAATGGGGGAAATGACCCGTTCGGACATACAGTAGATCAAGATTGGATAAAATCATCTTTCCGAGAAAGGCCGAGTTATAAATTGTATAGCTCAAAGGGCCACAAATAAAAATAAACATTTTTCGCAGAAACCTTCGCTTCCCGCATCTTTGCTCCTGAAGATGAATTACTCCCAACCTTGAACTCTGCTCTTACGAAGCATGTCCGTAATTCTCAACGTAGGGACCTGTCTAATAGCACCGCGGAAAAAATGTCCTACAAACCAGAGTCAACAGAAATTCCAAAAACAATTTCCAAAGCCTCATAACAAAAAACTGTAATACCGAAAATCCTCAAAAAATCTCGACTTTGGCTTACGTTCTTGAAGATTATGACTTCAATTTTTGACCTAGGCCAATTAAACACATTTTGAAAAATCTGGAACCGAATGTTCTTCAAAATAATCATATTTTGTATTGTTTCCCCTTATGTGGGTTTGAGGGAAGGGGAGAAAACTAACCTTGTACAGTGTTCACCCTTATTCATGTCCATATGATATGATGGATGATCCTCCAGTCAACTAGTCATATTTTGCCGCAATTTTGGATTGAAATGTATTTATTAAGTATTGTATGTCAATTATTTATTCATCATTACAAGACGAACGGTTATAACTTGTGCATTAATGGTATATAAAAACATTACAAAACAGCGGTGACTGAGCAGTATGTTTTTATTGGATTTTTTGAACATTTACAATGCCTTAGTATGAGCTACTGTTTCATACATTTTAACTTGGTCTGAACAACATTTGGAACTGACCACGGAGACGAAACACAGGCACATTTGTTCATTTTGGAGGAATCCATTCTCTTGTCAAGTAAAGACGGAATCTGATCAATACTAACGATCTCGCCTTTACTTGAAGACAGGGATGAGACACCTAAAATATTAGATCCTACCCGCAATGGTTTCTCATTACCAGCTTTGGCATAATAACAGAAATTATTTGACCCTTGAGGGAACTTCGTTGAGGATACGGGCGTTGACAGATTAGCAAAACCTTTCGCTCTGCAAATTCGCAGGACTTGAAGTTCCCCACTGCTTGCGGCCGGTAACAAAATCTTCGAGCTCGAACAGCTCTTTGTCTCCGGAACTTGTTTTTCTCTTGAAACATGACGAAGTTTCCGGTTGGTCTTCAAGATATTCAGAAGTTCATCAAGTTCATTCAAAACAGTATTAATCCCATTCTCAGTTATTCCTTGAAGCATCTTGATATTTTGCAGATTTTTTTGCTTATATTTTACATTTTTTTGAGAATTGGCTTTCATAAATAATTTATTGATTTCGCGGGATAATTGGTCCCGCATCCCCAGAATTTTCGAACGGATTTTCCCTCTAGCCTTGGCTATTTTGAAGGTATCCAATGCTCGGGCCTGGGACTTGAGTTTTGACACCTTGACCAGCATTTTCTTCCTAGCATTGCGGATCTCAGCAGCAATTTTTGCCCTTAATGCTGCGACACCTGGAGCGATGTCATCGTCCGGGGCATTCCGAGACCCGCCCGCGATTTCCTTCTCAATATCTTTGATCATGTTCAAGAGGCCGTTATGGAGCTTCTTGATCCGAGGTGTTCTAAATCTCAAGGGGATTTTTTGGAAGTTTATCGTAATTTGATCCCGACGATTCGCTAAGTCAGCTGAGGTCAAAGGACTAATCGCTTTGCTTAGTCTGTTGCCTTTGATCTTGTTCCAGTAATTCGGAGGAAGTTTGAAAACATTGGCGAACTCTTGCTGCAATTTCTGATGGACCTCTCCGATGTCTCTATTCGAGGTAGCATCCACCAAAGCTTTAACTTCTTGTTCGTATACCTCTGCGTTTTTGAGACCCTTGTTTATATCAAGTTTATTCCTCAGGTAATCAATTTTGTCATCAAGAGACTTTTGGAGAGCTAAAACCTCTGTGGTTTTGTAGCCTGCAGGGAAATGATTTATTGCATCGTGGATGAGTCTTTTTCGAAGTTTGAGTTCATCCTCGGAGATATCTCCCATGGCTGTGGACGGTCGAAAGGGCCTGTTGGTGATTTGCTTCATCAGAGCCTTGTCAACGGGTAGGTCAAGAAGGTCAAAGATTTCAGTAGCCAAAGTCTTCTGAAGATCCGCAATGTCCTGATTTTCAACTTGATCCTGCAGATGATTGATTTCCCTAATGATTTCAGGAAGGATGTCATTTAATATTTTGCTCCTCTGTTTGGCTATTTCAGTGTCAAACCAGGTGTCCAAATCGTTGAAGTAAATTTGGAGCTCTGAGAACAGGACTTTCTTCGGAAGCTTGTCCATATCTTTCTTAATTTTTTCCCGACGTCTGTTCAGCTCTTTGACATTTAGGTCTTCGGAGACGAGTTCTGAGGAGGGCTTGGAACTGCGGGAAGTCAAATTATTCACATCGTTGAAGATATCGGCCATGATCTTGGATAGATCGGGATCCGCCCCAATGATTAGCTCATTTATAATGTCGTTAAACTCTCTCTGGACCCTTGGCAACTCCGGATCTTTTTGGCTGGCTTGGAGGGCTGACATAAGGGAATTGTATCTGCGTTGAATTTGTCTCAGTTCTTTTGCATTTTGAGAGCGCAGAACTTGTTGGGAGCCATCAAATAGTGGTTTAGGCTTGAATTTGCTCTTGTGCGATGATCCTTTTAAATTATCCATAAAGTTGTTAAATTTTAATTGATTCTTGTACAGATCTATGTTCGGGTGGCCATCCAGAACTTTGCTGTATTGCTCGTTAATCTTGTTTCGGTAATCAGCCCGTAGTAATTCTTCAGAAGTTGGTGCAGGATCTGATGCAGCCCCGTGTCTTCGATCAGTTCCTGATCCATCCAACTGCATGTCTGAGGGACTTGGGGATAGATCAAATAGATGCAAAATTTTATTATTTACTATTTTTTCGGCTTCCAAAACAGCTTCCCTGAATTTTTCACTGGGTCTTCGGGGTTCATTAGAGTCAGGGGATTCGAGATTGCTTAAAATATTGTCGAATATTCCACCGATATTTTCTTTGAGCTTCTCAAGATTTGGATTGTTGTCAACATCCTGGAGAAGAATGTCCATTGCATCTTTAAAATGCTTTTCATTTGCATTCAAAACCTCGGTTATTTTGCGAACATCGGATGTCTTACTGGAAATTTTTAAATCTCGAGGATTTTTCAAAAGCTGCAGCGCTTGTTCGATCTGTAGATTGACATCCCGTTGGTGCTCTTCCACTAAAGGTAATGCTGTTTCATTTGCGGTTTTCTTGATTTTAGCGATCTCATCGTTAAAATTTTTCTGATATCCCTTCAAGTCTTTCAGAGTATTCTTGAAATAATTTTTATCATGAAATGATCTAGATAATTTCTTTTGTAGATTCTTCATCTCACCGCCAATTTTCAAGAATTGAGCTTCCTTGAAACTATCAGTGACAGGTCGGGATTCATCTGAGCTATGGGATTCAAGATCGCTTAGAATGGTGTCGTATATTTGATCAACACTTTCTTTAAGCCTTTCCACACCGTTATTATTGTCAATATCCTGGAGTAAATTGTTGATTGCCTGGTCGAAATTTCTTTTATGATCAGTAAGGTCCTGACTCAGTTTCGGAATGCCGATTTTGTTGCTGATGTCCTTGGAGTCGCGAGTATTCTTCAGAAGCTGCAACGTTTCATCAATCTCCCGATTCACATCGTGTTGGTCATCCTCCAAAAAAGGTAATAGAGTTTTCTTCGCCGTTTTCTTGGCTTTATCGATCTCATTGTTAATCTTTTTTTGATTTCCTTGCAAGTCCTCTAGAATATTTCCGAAATGTTTATTATCCAGAGCTGTTCTAGATAATTTCTTTTGCAGGATCCCCATCTCATCGCCAATTTTCAAAAATTGGGCCTCCTTGAAACTATTACTGAAACGTTGGGATTCAGTAGAGTCACGAGATTCAAGATCGCTTAAAATGGTGTCGTATATTTGATCAACTTTTTCTTTTAGCTTTTCCACAGCTGGATTTCTGTCAATATCCTTGAGTAGATTCCTGATGGTCTGGTCGAAATTTCTTTTATGATCAGTAAGGTCCTGACTCAGTCTCGGGCTACTGGTGTCCTTGGATTCCCAAAGATTCTTCAGAAGCTGCACCGTTTGATCGATCTCCCGATTGACGTCGTTCTTATAATCATCCAAAAAACGTACATTTCTCTTCGCCGTTTTCTTGGTTTTATCAATCTCATCGTTAATCTTTTTTTGATATCCCTGCAAGTCTTCTATAAGATTTCTGAAATGGGTGTTATCCAGAACTGGTCTAGTCAACTCCTTTTGCAGATTCTGTATCTCATTGTTCAGAAACTGAGCTTCCTTGAAACTACCGGTGGGAAATCGGAAATCCTTTGAACCATGGGATTCAAGATTGCTTAAAATGTTGTCGAACTTTCTGTCAACGTTTACTTTTATCTTTTCCACGGCTGGATTAATATTAATATCCTTCAGGAGATTGTCGATTGCTTGATTGAAACTTATTTTACGATCAGTAAGTTCCTGACTCAGTTTTTTAATACTGTTTTTGTTGCTGCTCCTAATGAGCCTGGAGTCCCGATGATTCTTCAGAAGCTGTAAAGTTCCATCGATCTCTTGATTAACATCATTCTGGTGATCTTTCAAAACTGGTAGGACATTTGTATTCACGGTATCCTTAATTTTATCCATCTCGCCATTAAACGTCTTCTGGTACTCTTGCAAATCATCTTGAGTACTTCTCAAATAGTTATCGAAAACTGATCTAGATAATTTATTTTGAAGGTTATCCATGGAACGTTTTAATTCATCTTTCGCGTTTGCTGGGATGACGTTCTTGTCCACCATCGCCACATTGGAACTGGTCTTTGCGAGGTTCCGGGTTCCTGTCTCATCCGGCATTTGATTGATCATCTCCATTTGATCTTGCAATTCCGAAGATTTTCGATTCCGGGATTTCCCTGGAGGAAGTATGAACCAACCTGTAAAGTTGTGAATAGGTTTAATTATGTATAGAGCATATCATTCATGCAGTAATTGTAGTCCCTAGTAAAAAGTTATATTCCAGTTCAAAAGTTCTCACTAAACTTTCAACGCAAATACAGAGCCGCAGCAAAGTTTTAAATGTGTATTTATTTCATTAAACGATATGTTCTTTATATTATACGTAGGGTATGTCGATTGAAAATGCCCTGCAGTATTTGCCCGCCCAGCTGAAAATGCCCAAAATGCCTGCCCACATGCCCAAAAACTGGGCATGTGGGCAGCTTTTGAAAATGCCCTGATTTTGGGCATTTTGGGCAGGGCAAGTTGGGCATTTTGGGCATTTTCATAATTGGATTACAAGCATATATTCAGAATATCCATCCAAATGCATGAAAGTGCACACCAAGGAAAAGTTACAAATGTGAAAGTCTGGTTATTCGCTTCTTCGTTTATATTTTAATGGCAAAAACAGTCAAATCAATTTAATTTCATTGACATGAGGTGATATCATTTATCACTCCTATGAAAATAATAATATGAAATAAAGTTACATACATATGCGTCACTGACAGGCGGGCAGAAGTACTATTTTCTTTTGAAGTACGAACACCTAAAGTAAAAATCTGGTGGTAATGGATCAGTCAAAATTTAAATGGGTGATGAAGCTGAATTTTATACTCATTTTATTCTACATCACTATCGTCTGCAGTTTGCAACGGTCAGCCAAAAATGGCTCGAGTAGAAACCAATATACATCCTCCATACAGGTCCCCCAAATATTGTTGTTTGTAGTGTTATGGTGTATAAAACAATAATTACTGTATGGGTTCAAATTTTAACCGAAAAGACATTTCTGATCACAGTAATAGGGGTATGTGAATATTCCCAGGATGGTGGAAGTTCATTTTACACCGTGTGCAGTTTGGAAAAATAGGTCCTAGAATATTTTAATTTATAGCCGTATCGTGTACTGTACAGGTGTTTCACAAATTGTAATGTTCAATATGACCTATGGTATCCAAACGTATTTCATTGCCGGTTGAATTAACTTCGTCAAAATAATGACATACTGAATAAAATTTTCAAGATAATTTCGAATGCTTTTTCTCCAAAATTACAAAGACATTTTAAAATCCATTGTCAAATTGTATAGATTGTTCTATTATATTCCACGATTCTGCCCAAAATGCCCAATTTGTCCTCGATGAAAATGCCCAAAATGCCCTTGCCCAATATGCCCTATTATGCCGCCCTCGCCCTGAAATGAAAATGCCCAAAATGCCCTGGCATTTTGGGCGGGCGAGTTGCCCAAAATGCCGGGCATTTTCAAATCGACATACCCTAATTATACGATCCGCAAACAATACCTAGCATCTTGCAATTGCTGAATGAGTTTAGACGGAATCGAGGGCTCTTGAGCTTTTCAATTTTTCTCTTATCGTTAGTTTCTTGAGAGATCAATGATTCCATGGCGGCCACGTCTTTTCGGATTTCTTCACTAGATTAAAACACAAAAAAGCAAGTAATTATAAATTAACAGCCATATTAGATGCATGCATGTATGTTTTTTTATTCCAGTGCAAAAGTTCAACATTAGCTGGCTGAATGAAAAATCAAGACAAAATTTTAGATTCACATATCCTCACACTTCTAGATTTGGAACGCATCTCCCAAATATATTTATCTCATAAGGAGAACTATCGGTCCCAGGGAACTTTATTTGAAGTCTGTACGTTAGAGTAACGTACTCCTGAGATTGAAAGGATACCAGTAAGTTCGTGACGCCATCTGGACCTCCGATGTTACCTGAAGTTTTAAGAGCATACGGATTGACATAATTACTAACCAAAGACCTGACAAAAAGCAGTTATGGGGTCACCAATTTTAAATAATTATACATTCGCATAGCTAAGGAATGACAGCTGAATTTAAAATTACATTGGCTTTTATTTTTATGGACATTCATCTGAAGAGAAATCATTGTATTTTGATGATTTATTTCAGTTATTCCGAAATTCCTTACCACAACGAGGAGAGACATCAAAATATGACGTTGGAGGCGACACAATACAAAATTTATAGCCATAGTTGTCCGGTGGCACTGGAAATTCGATGGATGCCTGGACCCTAATCAGAAAATAATATGTCAGCTTATCAAGTAGATGATTCATATTTCTAGAAATATTTTATTATACATTTAATTGAAAAGAGTCCATGGCTTTTACAACCTTCTGTCTAATGCCGCCAGGGGGAGAGCCAGAAATTTGGGCAGGGTAAACCAATCCAATTTCGGAAGGACCTCTAAAGGAACTCTGACACTTGGATGACCATTCACTCGAATCTTCAAGCAGTCCACGCACGACTGTGCATTTTCTGGGAAGCATGTGGTGTAAATAGTCGCTGCTGAATTTGGAAATACGCAACCCTAAGAGATATCATTAAAATCTTACGTTAAAAAATTACAACGAAACTTAAGCAAGTGCAATTCAATATATTATGTTTAACGCAGTCAGTAATTA
Source organism: Allacma fusca (assembly GCA_947179485.1). NCBI lineage: Eukaryota > Metazoa > Arthropoda > Collembola > Symphypleona > Sminthuridae > Allacma > Allacma fusca. Next base: position 67,530,318 of record OX359246.1, read on the forward strand.
CATAAAAGTTTTGCGTATATTCAATGATAACCTGCTTGCAATTGACCAGGAATCTGTCTGTTTGAGGTGGCAAAACTTGGAATTTCATCGTTTGTTTTGTTTTATTCCAGATTTGTATGGGATCTGTTTGGGCAAAGCTGTTGTTGAATGGAAATTTCAATTTTGAAGGGGTAACAGTAATCACTTGGTTCTCTCGCCTGTTATTTTGATCCCCTAAATGACAAATCGAAATCCATGACATGGAGCATAGCACTTAAAAATGTGCCTCGACTGCCTCGTGCAAAATGTATTCCCGGAATACATAATCCTTCAGCATACATATAATCCTTTATAAAAGCTATATGCACGGCAATACTTTCCGGGGACATTCCAATTTGTAACTATTTAAAAGAATGTCTATATTTTATAGGAAAAATTATCCTTAGTAACTCCTAGTAAGGAGGTCCTTTTACTTTCAAATAATAAATAGAATATATAATATTATATATAAGGGACTCATTTGCAATCTCATTTTTTCCGCACGGGCAAAAATAAGTGAAAACATGCCCATTTACTATCCCAAAGTTAGTTTCTCTCCTTACAAGAGCATGCCTTTTAGGTGCTACTTTTAGGAATGTTCTTTATAGAGGTTATAAAATATTTGTCATTTATATACGGAACACTGAACTTACTCCATCCTCTTAGCATGCATATGTCTTCGGCAGTGACAGCTGAACAATCCATCCCTGATATTTTAAACTTATTATAATTATAAATAGAATTTATTTTTGTTACGTATTGTTTTTTTAATGTGTTCATGTATTAATGAATGAGCAGCTAATTGATGAGATCTACTTGTCTTCTGTTGTAAATGGGATTCCTTGAAGTATTGAATGGAGGATAAGAATCAGGAAAAAGTAAAAAGTGATGAAAAGAGGACTTGTTATTGAAAGTTTATTCGTTCGTTCGTACTGTAACTGTAAGGAAAGATTGTACGGACAAATAAGTAAAATAAAAAAAAACTGTCGATAAGTTGACGGACAACTGACTATCGAGTGACTGATAAGTGCTCAAAGGCAACCTGTTTTAAGTGGGTCATTTTTTGATAATTCTGATGAGCGCTTCTGGTCAAGTAAATTAATTTTTATTAATGAGTAATAAATGAAAAAGAGTAATAATAAAGTTACTTTTTCACGCGACAAGTTTTTTGAAATTGGTAATTCAGTGCTTAACCTCAGAAACGAAACCTTCTTTCGTAATTTGCAGGATTGCCTGCGGCTTATGGGTGGTTTTGGCTTTAAATCTCTTCAAGTCGCATTACTGCTGCTAATTGATTTGTTGCTGTACAAACAAAACGGATGAGTACCGTATCTATACGCATCTATATGTATACAAGCTAAAAGAGTATTTACAGTTATTTTGATAAATAGGCCAAGTCAATGCTTCAATAAAAATACACACGGACTTCGGAATTGTGGCAAGGAACTCACAATCTGCCGTTAATAATTTTTATTTGTTTAAGAAATTAAGTGAGATTTCCAGTTATGGGTAAAAAAAATCGTTCCTATTCGTTTTTACACTCACATGTGTATAAGGATTGGAAATTTTGATTTGATTGCAATGCACTCAATGTTATGTTCAAAAAAGGTGATTCATGTAGATGCAGTGGCCCACTCAAACTCTGCATAGTAAAGAGTAAAAAAACTTGTCTTGTGATTACATAGAAGAGCGTAGGATGGACATCTCTCCATATCCTCTCGTGTAATTACGAATTATTTATGCATGGAGATGGCCAAAGGAGAGGAACCAGTTTTCGGGAACACTCTCAATTTCACTGGGTCTTGGGAGAACACAGAAAGGGAACGGAAGAGCAAGAACCTCAGATGAGGATGACTTTGTGTTGTGAATTTTTAATTTCTACATTTGCGTATAACAAGATACAGTAGTTCACTTGCGGATGATGTATGGAGAATATGTTTTGTTTTCATTTGACTTTTTTACAGTTTTTTTTTTCATTTTCCAATAAATAAATCTTATCCCCGTAGGAAAGAACTTTCCCCCAATTTTCCTTAGACGTCTCATAACTCACAATCAGAGCATGAATAAAAATTAGTAAAACAGTAGTCTATTGTATGCATTTATGAATAATAATTATTAGAGATTGGAATCATTGAGCAGGTACATAGGTACATACACTTATGCAACGTGTGGCTCCTGAACATCAAATACGTAATTATCGCACAAATTTGAGCTATTTGACTTTCAATCAAAAGCAGGGATTTTGATCATTTTCATGTAGTTTTGGAACTTTTCAGGGCATTTCAATATTTTTTGGATATTTTCTGGACACTTGGCATTGTGCACACTCGGATACACGGTATTATAAATCCAATAGTCGATCGTGCAGGAGTGTAAAAATTCAGATCTCTGGTATCAGAAATGTGAGGTAAAGTTTATGAACTGCTTTAAAAATATTTGTAATACACATAAAGTTTTTTATTGCTATTCATTCTTGTCTCAAATGTTTTGGTCCTTAGCCCTCAATTTTTGTCCCGGAAGGCGATATTAAACAACTGAATCCCCTTGAAATTTTTCCTACAAACATAGCGTACGAAAAATGTTTTATGAACGCTGGACCAGCCGTGAAAAACTGGCAAGGTCAGAAATTCTGTCTATCCTCATTTTCCATCATTTATTGCTCTTTAAGTTGAATTTCTTCAATCTTACTCCGGGGTATTTTCCTGTAATTTCCACAATTCGCAACATAGAAACCTATCTGTACATATCCAAGAACTCTCTGAAAAACCCGTAACATTTTCTACAAACTAACTTCTAACATTGAGATGGTTTTTGTGTGAGTATTAAAAATAATGAAATTTACATTCTGAAAAATATTTCTTTTGTTTGACGTTCTCATGAACCTCACGTTCCCAGGTCTATGAAGTAAATTTTGGAAGACTGTTCCAAACTGAGGGAATTAAATATTTTATCCCTTATGTGGCCTAGGGGGGGGGCTGGAAATTATTACGTTCTCCCTGTTGGGACTTATAGGCAGGAATTGCCGTTATCCAGAATACCATTCGGTATCATTAATTGATAGCTAGTCTGACTTACAATTGAAAATTTTTAGATCCAATTTTTGATGATCCGGATTAAATTTATGTGTATAGTATAATTTGTATGTATATAGTCTGAAATTCATTTCATGCTTAGACAAGCCGTTGTTTTATTAAAAATATTTTTGGTATAATAATTATTCCATTACTGTAGCTTATCAAATGCTTTTGGCATTTTCAAGGCTAAAGTTTAGGATTAACTCCGTTCCAGGTTTTTCAAATTGCATATTGACGCATCCCAATCAAACTTCGCTAACTAAAGTGTCTAAAATCTTAATTTCTTCTCATCACATAGAATATATGCATCTCTGCAAGTGAACATGCAATAATACTTCCATAACTTATAAATTCAAGTGTACAACAAAAGCAACCTGTTTTTGGCCATACTCTCAATCTCTTTGGAGCTACATAATGTAAGAAACCAGAAGAGCAAAAGTCTTGGTGAGGATTTGCAATATGAATTTGCAATTTTTACACGCAATATGTACATAATATATTCTTATGAAAATAATCATAAATCTAATTGTTTGCAACAACCCACATAAATTAATGTAATAAATAAATAATAAATAATGATAGATACTTTTTAATTTGGCGTATTAATTTGCAAATTCTGTTAATAGTTAATCATAGTAGTAATAATAATAATAATTATTATTATTGTAAGTAGCTGTATAACTGGCTGCTCACATAATTGCTATGAAATATTATGTGTTCTACAAATGTCATATCCCGCACATTTCCGTCAGCTGGAATCCCCAAATAATTTCTAGCAGTAATTATAATTAATATTTAACAATTATTTATAAGTTACCAGGAAATAAGTCCCGGCCTCGTAACTTTAGATACATTCAGATAGTAAAACCAATAAAATATATTCACTAAGGCAAAAATAATCGGAAAAATCAGTTTCGCAGCTCGCTGTGACGTCATCAAAAGTCATTTCTTACTACACATACTACACAAGCATGTAAACAATTCGCAAAATAGTTTGAATAAGATTTTTAATTCTTTTCAAGTATTACAATTAAATTTAAAATTAACCCACGACAACAACAGAGCTATTAACAAATTGTTTCCTGTTCACAAAATTAACCCGTGACTTCTGCTTTTTAGCAGGGAATTAGTTTGTAGTTAAGATTAAAAATCCCAGCTGACACTTGCGTTTCTTGCTATTTCTGTAAATTTGGATCTTGCTTATTCCATGAATGCCTTTAAATTGAATAACGACACCGTGTGAAACTCCATGTGAACACCAAATCCCGACTTATTATTATTTTTTGAATCAAATTGAAAACGGGAAGTTTGGTAAAAATCTCTTCGTCAAAAGTCAACTTGCTCGTTCGTCTTCATAAAGTTCTGTTATTGCAGTGGAATTTGTAAATATTCCTTGGTCACATGATAGGTTTTAGTACTTAGGTACTTGATTGTCAATGCCTTTGAAATATCCCCTATGCTCCAGTTGACACTTTTGTGACCACTAATTAATTTGGCTTGGTCGGGGGAAAGAGATATTTAAGTGGTTTGTGTTTACTTAATGCAGCTTTTACTGTAGACTTACAATTAGAACTTTAGAATCACACAAATAATCTTCACGATTTCACTTCTCTGTTTTGAAATAATTGATTGAAGTTTCTTCATAAGCTAATTATGATCACCTTAAATTTGTTATGCCTTACAATAAGTTGTTAATTTCATCTCTAAATATTTTGTGTGTGTAGACAGTTACTTCGAATTAATTGAAAGGAAACTGGCTGAGTTCTGAATGGAAACACATTGGAAACGGTCGTAATTTTTAATATTTTTTTAGGTGTCAACGTGTCAAGTCCAAAAGTTCATTTTTTAAATCGCAGACATAATCAATTTCACTGAAATGATGTAAACAAATCCTAGCAGTTACACAATTTACATTTTCTTTCCTCTTACACTTAACAACCCAAACCTTAGCCGTGTGAGAATTTTTAGGGAACTTGTAAAATATTAAATCTGATCGTCTACTCTGTTTAATATTTTTAGTGTTTTTACATTCCGCTAATGCACAAATAAAGTTCAAATTAAATAATTTTATTTGCTTCTATACAGATTGTCAATTAAAGACAAGTAGAGCGCGCGCTGAGATCACTTTTACTGACGTCACAGCCCCCTAAATTTGTCCACCTCTCCGCCCTATTCATTCTTACGTGTGATTTGGCCGAACCTGTTACTATCTATAGCCTTGACCCATACAAGGAATTTTGCATTTTCTTAAGAATTTGGTTTTCAAGGCCTGTAATGCACCAAATGCAAATCCAACCTGAAAAGCTTGTCTTTTCAAGTCTTCGGTCTGCGTGCGTTCGAAGCCTTGAATGAAATTTGCTGATTTCTTGACACTTGCAAAAACATTTTTCTTTTTTACATACCCAACCATAATGTTTTCCACAAGAGCTGCAAATACAAAAAGAAAACAAATCCCGACGTAAACATCAACTGCCTTTACATACGGGATCTTCGGCGAATTCCCACTGATTGAGGACGAGAGCATGGTGATGGTCAAAATGGTCGTCGCTCCGAGCGAAATACGTTCCGAAGAGGAGTCATCGTCCATCCAAAATCCAAACCAGGATACAACAACCAATGAGGCGCAAGGCCAATAAATTTGGATCAGGTAATAACCCATGTATCTACTCAACTGGATCCCCAGTGTTATCGATGGATAAGTTTCATTTCGGATCGTTCGCGCTGTCGTATCGACTCGATAGCCGTCAACTCGGAAATTCGGAACAAATTCTTCTGTAAACAAGCTAGCCATGTCTAGCTTCTCCGTCACCTTCGCCCAGTGATATTCTAGTTCTCCTACTCGGTAGCCATAGCTTTCAATTATCAGGGTACATATTTGTGTGTCCATTGGGAAGTACTGGAGGTTCATCGGACAACTCGCAGTGATGGTGTATCGTGTGGATTTAGTCATCATGCCGCTGTCGGACAGCCTCAGGAATTCGTTTTGTACAGTGGCAGAGTGGACAAAGGATGAGACTTCATTTGGGAAGAATGTGTCGGGGTGCCATATCCTTTCAGAAATGGAGTCTATTCGAAGATCTTCGAACGTCAAATTCTGATCTTGGAAACTAAGTCTGGGTTCGACCCACTGTTGACGGAAGTAAATGTCAGCTGTGTACTCCATGGAGACTTCGGAAACGTGTCCGATGTTCTGCATATGTATTGCAATATCAATCACATCCGTTTGTCCGCCCTCATTCGGACGACTTTGTTTATCATAATCCTTCAAGAGTTCTTCTAACCTGGTCATTACCAATTTGTTTATATTTTTGATTTTTGGTAACTCCTCAGAATTATCCTTAATGAGCTTTGATGATACGCTGTGAACTTCTGATATAATAACCAGATATTGACAAATCAGCCTTATGACCAAACTACATGCCCTATCAAGCGACATTATTAATGTGTAAATTAATGCTGCTTTCAAAAATATAAATCGAGAACACTTAATTGTATCGATCATTCAGGAACTTCAAAATAATTTTGAGAATTATTTTCCTCCAGCGCTCATCGACAGGATGCCACAATACCCTTGAGTATCCTGATGTCGATGGAAGGATCCCTTAATAAAATAAATTATTCAAATCCCTCATTTTCTGTTAATTTTTTTTCCAGTTTTCCTAAAATTAGATTTTTCCCAAAACATTCTAGAAAACAAGTTTAAAGAAGCTGGACGAATAAGTTAGGACTGGGATGATTTAAATCGATTTGCTTTTCGATTTATGAAAGGAATTTACTAATCAATGTCTAAATGTTGGTTTTTGCGGAATTTTGAAATACCTGGAAGAAATTTTAACGGATAATGGATTATTTGAAAATTTTGTACCCTGATCCCGTCCTCCACGTGCTAGGGGTGGCAAAGATTTTGAGGCACCCTATGTTCAATTTTGGCCAAAGGCGTATGTACACGTAACAAGAAATTTATTTGTGATCACAGCCATAGTACTTGTGTATGTACTGTTCTAACAATAAGTGAGAACTCAGATCAGTTTATAAAATGTTCGAATTTATTTACTAACTCTTGCAATGGTTCATTTATTCTAAAGATTTCAATTCTGAATATAATGATTACATACAATTTTTGCCTGTATTTCATACAAATTGCTTTGGAAATAACGACCAAGGATGGCATTTAAGAATGCTTTCCATGAGACCACTATTTGGCTTTTACAATTTATTATTGTCGCTGATAGTTGTTTACTTCTTCATCTAAAGCATTATTTATTTCCTAATTCCTGCTATTGTACCTGCACCTCGTTATATGCTGTAAATGTATTGTAATGTTCTAATAAGCAACAGTCGATTTTGACGAAATCACATGCACAAAAGAACTTCCAACGGTACAAAAATGCCTGGACAACGCCTTGTATAAAATATGCAATAAATTTAATTTCAAATGATTTCGCCACCACGCCCAACGTTTTGATTGTCAAATCCTTTTTTGATAAAAATTTTAATAGCCAAATTGAATAATAACGATATGATTGTAAGCACATACTGTATTCAGGGGTGACGAAAGGATTTTTTCGATTGCTGATGCACACGAGCGGAGATGCACATATAATCGATAATTTATAATCAATGCACATAAATCAATCTATTCTAGACATGCATATACATATATGCACAAGATATACATACATATGTATAAGAGTGTGTAGATTCAAACTGAAGCAAAAATAAGCCAAATTTACAAACTTTTACAGCAGAAGTGAACAATTTTGCAACCAGAACTCTTTGAAAATGACTCCCCAAGTTGAACCGTCAATTACCGTAAAACTTAATTCTCCAAATAAATGAATCTAAATATTTCACAAATTCCATAGCATTTTGTTAGCTCTAAATTTATGGTAAGGGATTCTATATACGCATACACTAGTCATTTTAAATTGGGTTGTTTGCAGTGGTTTGCAGTATAATAGGTCTTCAGACAGCTATCTTCAAACAACACTGATGCCACACAAGGGATGTACGCCTGTGATTTACTTGGTAGAAAATGTCTCGCGTGAATAAAACCTTGTAATTGTGTAAATAATTTTCTCACACTACCCCAAATCCATAAAGTGCGTTCTCGTTTGAAGAATAATTAGTTTTGAGAGACCTTTTCTTGCCTGTATTTTCTCGACCCAATCCAAGATTACTGTCCAGGACGGTAATATCATCTGATCTTCCATAAGTCAAAACTACCAAAATTCCAATTGAATAGTATCTACCGCTGCTTTTATCTTTAAGATTTACGCTGCCGCCAAAGTCATCCTGAAAATGAAGATGATCATTTACACGGAGGATTTAAAAATACTACTTAACACTGCTAATGTAAATGTAAGGTCAGCTTTAATTAAATAGATGAAACTTATATATGTATGTTAAAAATATGGCGCTACTCCACAAATGTTGGTAATTAAACTGTGGATGCCGTGCACGTCTGTTTTTCGTTGATCTTATGATTTTCGAACCAGTCATCAAAAACAAATCGGTTACGGTATTGGTAAACACCAATGCGTTGGCCCTCCGCCATTTTAGGATTGAACCTCACTAAAACTTGGTCGTCATCGTTTTCCAGGTTTTTTCAAAATTTGTTTCACCCCAGTAGCTCAAATACTCTGGCTACAGCGATCATGGAAGCGGTGCAAAGTTAAGTTTTTTTTGAAAAAGGGTAATTTTCAACGTTGAAAATTACTATTCACGTTCAAAACATTTTTTGACTATATTTCGTAGGAAATTTATGAGCTTTCCGGGGAGTGTATGTCTCTTATGTCTCTAACTAACAATAAGTTGAGAATCGCGGACATGACCCGTTCAAAAACAAAATGTAAGTTTCGGGAAATTCATTTTCAGGAGCAAATATGCTGAAAAGACGAGCTCCTAACTTACACGAACTTACAGGAACTGACAATGTAAATCAAGATTGAAAGATAATATATATAATATATACGCGAAAAAACCGACCAGATATTCTGCTGACTTAAACATTACAGTACTTTTATTACACTCTAAGTGTAAAATGCTTAAATGAAAATGTGCGCAACAATTGCAATATTGTTTTTATGGAATGCTTTTAATTCGGCTATATATACTTTAAAATCACCCACATGTTTCCATCAGTCAAAACATTTTTGCATGTCATTTTTTCCCTTTCACAAGCATATGCGAACCGTACCACTCAGCTTATGCCAAAGTTGTTTCAGCTTTTGCTTCCTTATCAGATTATTGTGAGCGGAAAAAAATGCAGACAAAACCAGTGTCTGCACTACTTTTAGTACTGGTTATAAATGGATTCGTACTCATGTAAATTAAGTTGAATGGCTGTTTTTCCAGTATATCAACTCTAGAATGGAAGATCAACTGTGTCTAAGTAGCTATATGTAGAGCTTTTCCTACAAGCAGTACAAGTTTTTTCTCCCACATTTACTCGGAACACGTATTACTCATCCCTTACAATTAGTAATGACTGGGGAGAGTAGAATTTAAGGAAGTGTAGCCAAGTCCAATGACAAATTGTACGAGCCCAATAAACATGTGTTTCACACTTTATTATTTTTTTGATACAAACTCATATATATATATGCTCATAAAGATGTGAAGCTTCAAATAGAAATTCTTATTACAACTGACGCTTAACCCACTTCAAATTTCTAAAGCTAGCCAAGCAAAGTATAATTGATTGGCACTAAGACTCAGGATTGACAACTGACAAGCTCGCAACTCGCAACTCATAAACTCCCTGTCATTTAGATAAGTCCCCAGGTAAAGTTACAAAACAACCTGTCACATTCTTGTTTTATATTGCTATTTTCTACCAATTTATTTACTGAGTCTATTTTTAGTGGTCAGTGGAAGCGGAAGTACTTATTTGTCTTGATACTTGTTTTTTTTAGTGAAACGGAAAGTGATGATGCAACGTAGACAGGTACACGCAGTGTCACCAGACAAGTTTAAAAAGGGGACTGTCAAAGTGCAGAAATACACGACACTTTATTTGGAAAGCATCCCGAAAAGGAATCAAATCTTACAGACCTAAAGGCTTAGGAGAGAGATTGCAGTAAACAAAAAAAAATATGCCCAAATATTTTTTATCCCAAAGGAAATGATCTGATGTGTGACTACATATGGGCACTGATAAAATATTCATATGTAATTTAACATGAATTTTTATACAGAATTTGTTTTACTAAAAAACAGCTAGTAGGTCCAATATTCCAAGAGAATTTTGGAAACAGTCCCGTTATTACAACTACCAACAGTAATAATTGTTTACATGAGGGCTGTTCTTGGGATCATTGTACAGTCCCAAGGTCGGGTTTAGCTCCTTTTCAGAGCATTAAAATGAATTAATGCGGACTGTATTTCCTACAAATTGTATCCACACATGACCCCCACCGGAAGTCCCGTTGGGATGCGGAACAAGAGAGAAAGGAAGTCTGCGGTTCGAATCCTATTATCTGTACAAACATCTCAACCAAAAAAGCCGCTGATTTATGCTTTTATTGCCACTCTCACTTTACTACATATATGCATGTAATTAATTACATACATGACCCTTCCTGCAGTGCACTTCCTTGGTGCGAGGACCCCCAAAAACACAAATCATTTATGAATTTACATTCCTTAGTGTAGTCCACTCTCCTTGTAACGACATTCGCTCAGCCTGAAATAATTTTGTCATTATAATTTAAGTATCCTTACAAGGATAATATTTCCCATGGTTATGGTATTAATATTGCTTTGGGAAAAATCTGAAGGCATCCCTACAGATACATAGAGATTCGACTGTGCAGAGAAAAGTTAACAATATCTGGATAATAAGAGAAAATTATTCTTAAATATTTTTACCCTGCAGATAAAATACTCTTTCAATAGTCTGGCTTACATTTTAGATTCTCCTCTCACATGAATATCATACTCTGTCAAAGGAGGGCTCCCTATCGACTGACCTATCAACAATCATCAAAATATTGAAATTAAATAAATAAATTGGGAATGGTATATTTCGTGGCTAGTAATGAGCTGATAGGATCGTATAGGAATCGTGTCAAATGTCAATGTTAGTTTCTGAGTCATTTTAAGTAGGATGTAAAATACAGAGCAGGACGAATAAAGAACCCCGTGGGGAGAGAGAACAATGAAGGCTCGTGTCAATTTCGTGCAGATCCTGTGTCTCCCACTAATTCCAGCCCCATGGAATAAGAACCAATATTTTAATTCCTTCACACGATCTCTGCTGATTGTCGAGACGCTCCTTGTACAATCACTGCAGCGTATTCGGAATTTCAATGAAAATAAATTACAGATTATTAAGTGTACAATATTATGTATGTATATACATATATACATACATGCTAATGCTAATTCTTATCATAAGAGAGAAAAGTGTTAATAATTACAGGGAAATTATTCGCAATAAAATTATGTACATCTATACATATTTTGAAGTATGTATAATAAATGAGTTTGCTGACTGCCTCAAGTATTCACTGAATCTTCACCTTTCCTGATTAATTACTTCAATATAGTTTTGGTCCTTATACTCTCCCTTGACTTTCCAGAAATCAGAAAAGTGGCTGTTGCAGAATCCCTAGTAGTAGCATCATAAAACATACATACATAGCTTTCGAAGATGTGTCTGTGTGTATTTACATATAGCTTGGGGAACTCTCGACTTGAGTCAGATGTGAGGAGCAGTAATTTGTAATTCATTGAATTGGAAGTTGATACACGTTTTTATATGCATTTTCGAAAATGCATATAAAAGAAATCTGTGAGGAAGATCCCTTGCAATTCTTAAAGCTATTGACACATGTAATTAACTGCATATATATGACTTTTGTAGAGGGGAAACCTGCTAATTCTCCAAAGACTCTCATACTCTACGCTATGAGCCCTAAAGATGCTTAAAATTTAAATGAATGGAGACACGAAAGATTGTTGTCATTAAAAGAGCCCCAACCACATGTAACAAGATGAGTGAAACGAATTGCCTTAGTTTTGCATCCCAATCAACAAGCCCACCATTGATATGATTATGATAATCTCATCCCTTAGCAGTCAGACTGATACCAGTTATTTGTTACTCCAAAGGGAAAAAAAATTGTTATTAAACAGGAAAGAGTGTACATAAGAAGCTGCTCCTCTGGCGGATTACGTACCTCAACGGGGAAATAGGTCAAGGGAAATTGCAATAGGAGTCAGTGGCTCTTTTTGACAGAGGCACGCACGACCAACACAGTGAAAGTGATTTCTGAAGGAGTTTCGCTCCTCAAGCTCGAAGTCGATAAGAACAGAGTTTTCCCTTCCCAAGTTTGTCAGTCGTCGAGCAAAGTTTGACTCGACTTCCGTTCTTCCGCTTTATAGTATAGCACTTACTCCAATCATATAATACAAGGACATCAAAACTCACAGATATTTTATTTTCCTAAAATTTTGAAGTTCTTCAAGTTCACGTTTATAGGTACTGTCATTGTGGTTTGGATTCTTTGGAGGATTGCTGTTCTTAAGGACCCTAATATTTCCGTACATCATTCCGAATTTTATCTCAGTGTGCCCCTGTCAACAATCTAACAACCGTTAGGATGGTACGGGTTTTTATTTTTCTCATAAAATACATCCCCATGGATTTCTTGATCTTTGTAGTATTTTGCATATTTTGGGAGAAAAAATTCTTTTACAAAAAATTATTAATCCCTGGAAATAATTCCAGTAGGATTTTAAATCTTGGATTTGAACGGCCCAAGTCCCCGAGTGCTAGTACTCACTTGATCTTTGGCTTAAATTTTCTTTTTTAATGGAGAATCGTATTCTTTAGTTTGTGGTTGGAATTTTGTTTAAGGTCGTATAGAATCTCCGGATTAATTGGAGCAAACGTTTTTTCTCATGTTTTAAGTTTGTAAGCATTGCATTGACAAACAATTATGTTACAGTATGTTTGCATATATTAAGTTATAGGGAAATTACTCCTGAAATTTGAAGATTGCGTTTCTGAAAATGGCTTCAGTTTAAGATAAGGAGATAATTTTGGTCCACTAAAAATTTAATGGGATTTGACGCTGTAGCGGAAACCAGGGATCTTTCAGGAATAATAATAATTTATTAGTGCCTAAGTGCTATCAAGAGTTTTCCCTGTGTGGCTCATCTATTTACCAAGGAGTTCATTAACTTGCAGTAGCTGTCTCAAGGTCAGTAGGGATGAAATGTAAGCTCATTATATCAGCTTTCAAAAGTGCATCTTGCCATGGCCACGATTTAATGTTCAGGTTTGGCGAGGGAAATTGTGGGCCTCCAATTTGGCACAAGTAGCTTAAAAAACGTTTACTCACACTCTCATCCTCCTCCGTCAATAAGACGACTAGACAGAGTAAACATTAAATTATTGTAATGGGAAGTGTCTATTGGAAAGTTAACATGATCAGCTTGAGGCTTAATGTAAGTCAAAGGGATGAAAAAAAAAAGATTTTGGGGAAAAATCTCCTTCTGTTTTAATGTGAATAATCTGTTTATTGGAATTACATGATCAACGCGCCCTAATTCCCTCAAATGCTGAACACCAGAGTAACTTTTGAGAATCATTGTTGTGTTTAGTCCAAGAATTCGAAGCGTAAGGGTTAAATGTAATTAAATTAGATTGGGGGAATTCAGGTCTTATCATTTGGGAAATTTAATGACTGCGAGTCCATCAAATTTCCTTCCGGTTCTTGCTCTTTCCCTTGAGTTTCCAATTTTTTTCGCAATTATCATTGTCTCGGAGTTTAAGGTCAACACTCAATTTTTTAGAGGGGTAATAAAATGTTGCGCAAAGAAAGTGATAGGAACAAAAAAATGTACGGATTAGTATTCCACTACAGTATTTGTATCCATTTGGGACTAATCCACAGAGGATTGGAGCTGTAAGGTTTCTAAGCAAGGGATGTGGAGATAAGAATGATTTTAGCTCCCAATTTGTATCCTATGACCTAAGACTTTGACCTAGGCGAATGGGCCTTAAAAGCACGAATTCATATCTTATTAGAACAAACATTCTTCATTTATGTTTTGCACCTTTTTAGAATCAATTGGTAGGATGTGGCTTCATGATTGAGTGGTTATGTGTAAATTAGTCACAATTGTAAGGGTTATTACAACAGTGTTTTTGTAGAATATTTTTCTCATCAAGTGCGTACTGCATTTTTGTTTTTCAGAATACGTCCCTAATCTTTATGCTAGTAGCAGTGGCGGTTGCTGCCTTAGCTGAACCTCCTGCAGATGAAGTTGTGCATCATCATTACCCTCCACATAAATCCCATCATCAAGGAACATCCCACGGTAATCAATATGGTCAAGCAAAAGTTCGTCCCTCCGGATCCTCCACAATTTTCGGCTGGCTCGGGTCCAGATTCGCTAAAATCCCACATTACCTTCCCAGGTTCCCACAATTGCCCAAGCATGTCGTTCATCATCAGAAGACACCACAACAACAGCAACAACACTCCGTTGTCCTTGCGGACCCCCCGACCTCCTCCGAACAAAACCAACTCCGAGGTCCGGATGTGGTCAAGTACGGGAAGGTAAAGCAAGAGACTTCCGCATCTTACCAGCCCTCTGCACCTGCTCAAGATCTGAATTACGGTAGCTATGCCCCTCTTCCCGTCGCCTCTTACAATACTTACAGCATTGCTGAGGCATTACCCCAAGTGGAAGTCCTCCAGTCCACTCTGTTGTACCACAACAATCAAATCATCCCCGCAACGAGTCAGTACAGTTCCGCTTCAGTAGTAGCCCCTGCTACTATTGCCCACTCACAACAACAGTACCAGCAACAACAGTACCAACAACAGCAGCATCAGCAACAACATCAGCAACAGCAACATCAGCAACAGCAACAGCAACAACAGTACCAACAGCAGTACCAGCAACAACAACAGTATGCATCTCCCATTGCCCCAGCCCCAACTGCTGCACCCCCTCTACAATATTTCACCAGCATTAACAGCATCCCTGCTCCAGCCACAAAGCCCAGCCCCTCTATTTACTCTCAATCCTACAAGACCTCTGGGAGTGTCCCAATTGTCCCCGTCTCGAACGGGCCCGACTATTTCGATACTGCTTACAGAAGCGCCCAGGACTCTAAGAAACACAGCCTTCACCAGCAAATCCAACAAGCCCAACAGGAGCTGAGTGGTCTGGAGAACATTAATAATTATGGGTCTACCTTTGAGATCGCCCAACATCAGGCCTACTCCGAGATCGGACAACAGGCATCCTCCTCCGAGCAAGTGGCACAGAAGCAGCAGCCCTCTCTGCAACAACAGTTGCAACAGTTGCAGCAACAAATGGAACAACAGGAAGCCCTGCAACAACAACTCCAACAGGCGTCTCAACAACAGGCCACGGCCCAGCCTCATAGTTCCCAGAATGAGATCCCAGGGATTAAGATCTTGTCCCAAGGAACGGATGATGGTAATCCAGTCTTCGAGGTTTTAGCGGATGCTAATGCTCCAGACTTCAACGGTCATCCCTTCGATATCAATAAATTGATTTCAATGATTGAGCCCGGGGCACAATTGGAGTCCGCAGAGTTATCCCCTGCAGCCTCGGAGTCCAAGTCCAGCTACACCCTCCCCATCTCTGCAGCAACATCTGCAACTTCCGGTAGCAAAGAGAATCTTTATTCCGAATCTCAACTTACCCCTTCTGTGCCCAAAATAGTAGTAGATGGTTCTAATAAATCCTCTCTTTCAGCCTTTCCCTTGAATTTCAATGCAAATAATATTACTAACCATTCCTCCGCCTCATTAAAAGAGATTGTCGACTTTTTTCAGCACACCGGAGGTAAAGGCTATGTCGTAGTGGAAAAGAAACGACATCAACCGGACAACTTGACGCTTGACTTTGACCAAACCAGTGACGATGATCTTACTAATGGCCCCACTCGTGTTAACATCACCTCTGACATGCTTTTCCAACATCTCAATCTTAGCAGTACTATTTTTGACCCCGAACAAAACTATGATGAGAGTTATGATGAGGATGACACTGCTGACATTGAGCCTGAGACTCAACACAATTTACTTATCAATAATGATACTGACCCAACTCAGGCTCAAACAAAGACTGATACTCTAATCATAACTGAGAATACTGAGAATTTAGTTTCAGGAGATATTACTAATTTAAGCTCATCCACGGTTAGGCCTTATACTAATAATATTGACGAGGCTACCCCCACCTCTCAAATGACTACCCTCTTTGAGCCTGTGACCCCTGGGAAGCCTGTTATTTTTGCTACCAGTCCTAAACCCCTCCCTTCAGGGATCACTCATCACCCAAGTCATAATTACTATGCCATCCTTCCCTCAAACCCTGAGTCAAGTCCTAATCCTGAAGATTCCATCTTTGCTATTAACCCATTTGTGGATGCAGTTGAGGAGGAGTCTGTTTTAGATGAGCCCATTGAGACAGAGGGGGATCTGAGTGCGGCGGAGAGTCAGCAAGTCCGTTCTATTGCTATTACTGTGACCCCTCCTCCAAAATTAGCACTCACCACCCCTCGAGCCGGGAAGGCCCTCAAGAGCCAAACCCCTACTTCTGGAACCCCTGGAACAGGTACAGCAACCACTACTGAGACCCCTAGCACTACTGACCTCCCAATCCCAGTGGTGAAGAAAACAACCCTTAATTCTACCCAAGGTCGACCTTCACCCGTCTATCGGGGAAATAAGAACTAGAGTCTCCTAGTAACAAATCATTTGTTGTACAATTTTGTTTTATTTTTAAGAAAACTCTCAGATTTTCTCATCTGCTATGTCTCTCTCTCAAAATATCTACATTTAGAATTATTATTTTCTATAAAATCAACCCCGGGCTCCCATTAGTATGATCCTAAGTTATTGACCCTTGAGTTTTACTTGACTGATTGGACACTTTGTTGTTGATGCAAAATTTTTGCAAAATGTATTACTTTTTTTTAAATATAAATTGTTGTTATTTTTTTCTACACTCTTAAAGTTCTGGTACTCCTCAGCCAGGACTTTTTATTTTGACAGTAATAAAAGTATTACTGCTACACCTGCGATGCAAAATAATTATTTAGTTTTTGAAGAAGCTGCGAAAAAGGGAAAATTTGCTGAATTTATTGCTATGTCACATACCAATGATTTTCATTTAGCAAGTTTTCAATAAAAGTTGATGATTAAATAAATTGCTTGGAGAATGTTTATTTACATTGAATTAGCATTCATTACCTTGGGCTTTCCTTCTGCGGCGTATACATATTATTCATTTGAGCAATGTAAAAACATGATAATGCACACATCTGGTTTTTTTTATTGGAGCAGTTCCGACAATTTGCAGCAATTACGTTTGCAAATTAGAAATTTGGGAAATATTCAAGCTCCGGGCTGGTGATGGGCTTTTGTGTACTTATGCAAAAATAAATTATACAACTTGATGAAAATGAAAGTAATAGAAATTAAATGGTCCTCAATATACATATACTAGTGATATGAAAGTGCATCAATCTTCATTACGGGGTAAAGGAGACAGGCAGGTTTGGCAAGTGCTGAAGTCCATGTGTTCACATACAGTTGATAATTTATGGTAGCATAAAATTTTGTATCTACCTATGCTGTAGTGCACATACATATGTATATAGTGTAGTGGTATTGGAGTTTACATCCGCTTAACATTCACCAAAAGTATCATGTAAAGTTTTCTCTCAGGATTTTTCAAGCAGCTTTTCCATTGAGGGCGCAGTCCCTCGCACTTTTCCTTTTGCTTTTGTCCTGTTGAAAAAATAATTATTATTATTGCTGAAAGTTAACTTCTATGTTGTATGGGCCATATTTGAGGTAAAATGTGAAACTTTGTATCTGAAGGCTATTTAAATAATTACTAGCGGAGTATATTTATTCCAGCTTGATTGATGAATGTGATTGATTATAATGTGGGAGCGAACTTAGGGTAATAGTACTTGCAGGAAATCGTTTTTAACGGTCAAGCATATATACCAATAGCCAAATTAGTCGATGAAAGTATCATATTTCACTTGATGATTATTCTTACGTACACAAGGTCGGGATGGGAGTTAAAGAATGTGCATTGAAAACAATATGATTGGTATTGTTATTGCTATACTCTCGGATCATTTATTACAATAGTGGGGTTCTCTGCATGCGGAAGCTGTCCGTGGGGACCGTATTTTATACTTGTAAAAGTCATGTACTTATATCTTTAATGTTCTGTTTCTGTGGCTTTGATGCCAACATCGTGTACTTAACAGAAAGGGAATGAAACCGGTTTTTTGATTCCTCAAGCAGCACCCATATATACGCCCATGAGTCTTAGGTTTGTATGAATCCCTGGGCAGACTGAGATATATGGAATTTTAAGGAAACAACTAGAGAAGTCCTTTTTCATTTGTGTTCCCTGCTGGGTTAGACCAACGGTGTAGGAAAAAAAATATGAGGATTTTGGTAGCAGCTTTAACATTTAAGACGAGCTACCGACACCACGACCGTTAACTTTCCTAAGTCATTGGTTGAATAACTCATTGATTGTTGATTGACAAAATAATTGATGTTTTTTTTCAAGACAGTCTTAGGTCCGACTCAAATTCATTCCGACGAATGCATTTAGATAAAAACAAGTTTACGGAGAAATTGATTAGTGTTGAAGTTGACACTTATATGCCGTAGGACTTATTGAATGTAGGACGAACAATATGGTTACTGTGTCAAAAATTGGCAAATTAATTTTAATTATTATACATCAGCCCTGGTATAACTTGTGCCATAGGTATGTATTATAAACTAAATTTTGAGAAGGTAAACATGGGCACCTTCTGTAGTTTTGGGAAATAGCACTGGGCGGAAATGTAACTGTGCATGTGAGAGTTAATGCAAGATTTGTTCTCTGGTTTTGAAGACTAGATATACAATTTTTATGTTACCCATTACCCCTAAAGGTGTATATCATTTTGTCAGTTCCCTATTATATATATACCACATGATTTGTATAAGATATGAGGAATCCGAAATAAATCCAGAAGGATAGGTTCAAATGCAATACCTCGTTCGAATTGATTATTATTAGTATATTAGATCTAGATATCATTAGTTATCATTAGTTATCATTAGTTATCATTAGTTATCATTAGATATAATGATATATAGTATTATTAGAGTATTATTATCCTATAGGAACCCCAGACTCATTCATATCTTTGTATTTATTTGCAGATTTTCAAAATTTTGAAGACTTTCTGTAGAAATTTTTGTTTTTTGTCATGCAATTTTCTTCGTCTAGGAAGCTTCAAAGACTTGCTCACTTTTCAGAGCTAATAGTAAAATATGCATATCCTGTACTCCTCTTCATACCCGCACTAATAAATCCTTGCGAGGAAAGTAAATATGTAAATCGAATATTCCAGTGCAAGAGGATTCGTAATATTTTTAAATTCCATCTCTAGCTTAATTATAATTAGATCCAAATACCGTGACCTTAATTGCGTAATGACGTTTTGGCTACTGCGAAATATCCCCGAAAATGTTGTTTTTAATAACTTTGAGCTGAAAATGTTCGAACCATCCTGACTGAAAGTTTACAGGATGAAAACAAACAGAAATAGTTTAGGCTATTTAAAAAATCAATGCGAGTTATTAATTTAATCAATCGCAAGCATCGGAGTTTCGTAAGACGATGCATATCGGTTCCATAAGGTGAGGACCATTACATTCGTTGATTCGTGTGTTGATACATCGTGTTTTAGGTGGTTCATCATAAGTACAATATGTAATATTATAGGAGGAGAGTTACACCATTAGAAACTATGTACCAACAACAGGCTTAACGTGTATCTGTGACAGCAAATCGACCTAAAATTAGTTACAGCCCGTTCTTTACAGTTTCTTGAAAGTAACTCGAGGCCTCAAAATAATTTTTTTGGAATTGTGGCTCGCTCCCGGTCGATATGAATTAATTTATTATTTTGATTTATAAAAACCGTCAAAACAGAGAAAGGTTAATAAATCTAAAATCATCTTGGCCAATCAGAAACAGATAAAAGAAGTGGAAAGTAAACTATTGTGGCTGGCAGGGGCTATTCCAGAGATATGTCAGCTGAGCCGATACTAAAGTATTTAATAGGTGCAGATAATCAAAACTAAACACCTCCGTTTGCTCTAATCCCTCTGAACTTTCTTTACTATGCATATATTTTTTGTTAGAAGCATTTTTGGACACATTAAATGAGTCTTGCCATCATATTGACTTGAGAATGTAACACGCAAAATAAAAATATCGTTTACGCTTCACCTTAACGTAGAAGGTTTACAAGCGGAAATTCATACATTTTACGTGAATCATTCAACCTCATCCTCCAAAATATTTTGAGTCAGACTGTTCTGATGTCCGGGATAATAATTGCATCTTGAATTAACGTACTTCCAGTTTCAGTAAAGGATCGGTATAAAAGCTATGTAACGTTATCCTATTTGCACATCTCCGTATTTGAAATTGAAAATTATAAAGGTTGCTTCAACAAGTAGAGTATATCCGGCTCCATGACCTGACAATAGAAATAATATTTAACTGTAAAAATCTGTTCCCACAAATATTCATGAAATCCTTACACACACACGTCCATCAGTATTTGATAACTGTGCACATAAAATAAAATAATCCATGAAGGACAGTAAAATCTTACGAAAGGAACATCATTAGGTGAGAATCGTTTATAAACTTGGCCATGCTTGTCAATCAAAAATTTAGCAAAGTTCCATTTGATGTCTGATCCAAAGATTCCACCAGTTTTGGACTTCAACCAATTATACAACGGATGGGTGTTTACTCCATTCACATCAATTTTGGATGCCAGGTGAAACTGAACGTTGTACTGTGACACAAATTCTTTGATCTGCTCATTCGTGCCCGGCTCTTGCTGACCGAACTGATTACAAGGGAAAGCGAGGATTGCAAAAGGTTTGATCGCTCCATATTTTTCATGGAGCTCCGTCAATTGTTGATAATTGACGGATGTCACGGCTCAGAAGGACGCCACGTTCACTATTACAAGGACACAGTCCCTGGAAATTGTACCAAGTCACAAGTACTTATTATAACTGTTTTTTACAACGCTGCTAAATCCATTTGATTGAAGTAAATTAAAAATAAACTGTATTTTCAAAAATGATTATTTTGAATTACTTGAATTGCTTCATGCTCTGCGGATGACCGTCGATATCGATGTAGGAGAAATCATAAATGGATTTGGCATTCTTCCAGTCCGAATCCCCAACATGCTTTTTGAACACCCCTCCTGCAACTCCGAGCGTGAAAGTTCCTCCAGCAGCAGCGGCCTATCCATAAAATTTACACAAAAAATTGAATAATTGATTATTTGCTAATACTTCCATATACATTTATAAATTAACGTCGGACTACGCACGAATATTTAACTCAGATCAAAATATTTACCAAAATCTTGCTGTACTGCCTCAAATGTCCGAATATCATTTTGTTTGCCTTTTCAGAGTGCCTGGTGTGATCACGTGTGATTTGAGATGTGAATACCAAATACATAAAATGTCTTCTATTCGTCCTCAAGACAGATTTCTGTCCCACAAGTTACCCTCTAAATTTTAATAAGGTTTTTTTAAAAAAATAGTCATAGGCTATGAACTCCAAAACTCCAAAAATATTTTATAAAAGCATTGGCAATAATAATAATTCTAAAAAAATCATTTTATTTTAGTCAAGATAATATTTTTCTCTAAAATAAAATGTTTTCTAAATATTATCTTATTAGTTGTAATTTTTTTGCATACAGAAATATGAAAACACATGACTATGGCATTAAAATATGAGGTATTTTTATCCCTATTTCCAGCATTGCATATACATACTAATAGTAAAATATATATGCGTACTATTGTGGGTACTCCAATGAGAGCAGTGTATATCGTAGGGAATATTGTCAACGTCAAGTTTACAGAACTTGATGGGCACTTGAATTTTCAAGGGAAATTGAGGAAGGGAGAGTGTGTAGGAAAAATAAGGAAGAGATAAAATATGACTTTGTGAGGAGCCCAACGAAATCTATGATGAACATTATCCCTCACTCAGACTCACACACACACTCAGCCCTGCCTACAAGTGAAGTGGAGTATGCGTGCATTCTCGATTCAAGTTTCAAGTGGTCTGACAAGGATGTGTGTATGGGATTGAGCCATGTATAGATATTATTACAGAGTACGTGTATGCAGTGGATACTCCTCCGGCTCTCACTTTGGGAGACATTTCACCAGAAAATTTCCTCCACAGGGGTAAAAATATTTGGAGGTATTTTCGTTTCCCATAAAGTTATTTTTCCTCCTTGTATGAGGAAATTATTAGAGTCTTGGGATTCTCAGGGGTATTTATTTCTCTGTAGCATAGCGAGAGTTTATTTTGTACAAAAGTGTTAAATAATGTGAATTTTTGAAAGGAATCTCAATCTACTAGGAGTAAGCATTTGGTAATTACATTTGTGGAGGGACAAAATTTTGAGAAATAAGACGCGATTGGAAATGTAGTCATAGTTTTTTTGCCTTCACATATATTTTGATTTAGATACGGTTTTTGGAGTTTTTTTCCCAGACTTTAAAAGCTAAGTAAATTTAAAGCGACCCGCGCGTGATGGAACTGGGATGTGATTGAGTAGTCTATCCCGAGTCATTGACTTGGATTGGGACTTGTTGTGTGAGAGAGGAAAAAGTGAAGACTCGGAGTGGAGCAAAGTACGAGGTGTGGAATATCATTTATGCCCATTGGAATCCAAGTGGAGCAACCACTTGGGATTCAATAATAATTACAATGGGAAGATTCGTATACACAGATGAGGAGCTGGATATCATTGTGTCCTGTGTGGAGAAGTACAAAAGTATAATTGAGAATAGACGAACCAATAAAATCTCTCAGGATGCCAAACAACAGGCTTGGGAGAATATTGCGGCGGAATTTAGATTTTGGCCGGGGGTGAGGCCAATCTCGGCCAAACAAATTAAGAAATGCTGGGAGAATCTCAAAGCAAGGGCAAGGCAAGAGGTAAAATATATCAAAATTTCTTTAGTCAAAAATGTGTCGTTGAAATTGTGAGCAATAATTGAGTTTGAAACGTTACTTATTTTTTATATGGGATTAATGACTCATAATCAGCCTTTTGAAATATTTTTATGCAACAAATTAAATAACCGTGACGAATTTGAAACAACAGAAATTCCTTTTTTGTAGTTGAACTTCCTCAACTTTTATCGATAATTCCCAACTTATTGACTTGTCGGATAGATTATTAAAAACCCCAACAAAAGAACGGAAAGGATAATTTCGAAAAAAAAAAAAGTTTTAGTTTTTTACAGTAAATATTGATTTGGCCTAACCATTTCCAGTTGTTTCGAGGAATTTTGGGCTAGAGGGGTGAAACAAATGGCAAATTCGTATAAAGGGCTTTCGCTCCTTTGTACCCTGAAATATTTATTTTCACCCTGTATATATACTTACTATTTTTGTTACTATTCTGTGTGAAGATGAACACGAAGTAGCTGTGCTGGCGCTACTTTGCTGGTCTAATAGTTAATGTTGTTATTGTTTATGTGTGATAAAGTTATGCTCATGCCTATAAAAAAAATATATAAATACTACTGAGGTCAAAATCATGCTAACATGTTAAAATCATGGGAATTTATATTAGTTATTATTGCAGCAAAAACTTAATGAGTCCCAACTGGGCCAAGACTTCCAAATTCATGAACTGGCGGAGTCAAATTTCACAAGAAGAATTGATAGAGTCAGGTCCATTATCGGGAGTACGGCTGAAGCGGATGTGGACCCTTATGAGACTTTTGTGAAAGTAGAAGTTCAAGTTGATGAGGGTGTTGAAACAATCACCAGCGAAGGTATTAATCATTTTACAACGGAGCACAATTTATGTAAACTTGCTCCTAAAAATGGATAATGTCATGAATATCGAAGGAGCTTGAATTTGTAGTCGTTTTAGTAATTCGGGAATGACTGCGATATTCAGTTGAAATTTTTATGGCTGCTGAACTCCCTTCTAATTCTCTGTTTGGAACTCAGTTGCGATCAACTTACTTAAAGAAAGTCAACGACACAAATTTTTTAACAAATATTATATCCAATAACATTTTTCTCCAAATATTGCTCATAATAGTAAACTATGTCAAAATTCGATAAGAAATATTTCCTGGCACTGTTTATTTTGCTCAATTTAATGACAGGACTGGCAATATTGGGATTTCTGTTTATTGTTAAATTATTTTTATAATACATCAAAATGTTTAACTTGTATTTTATTTTATGCAGGGCTGCGCCCCGAAACACCGGTTGACGACAGTTCGGGTGTCCCAACTAACCCTTTAGAAAATTTGAATAGCAGTACAGACGCAACTACAACTGCTGAGCTCACGGGCTACTCGGACTGCAATAACCTCTCCACCAATCCCGAATTTATTACCCCAAACCATAGTACTTATAAAACCAGTTATAATCGTATTAGAAGAAGAAGAGGTACAGGAATCAAAATTAAAATATTTAATTGATGTAACACCGACCATGTGTGTACATTAACTGGTTATTTTGAGATTTGTGAATATATTTTGTTCTTATTATTAGCCAAAATAGCAACTCCGTACAGTCGTCCTCATCCGGATCCTGACACTTCCGAGAACCAGGCTCGGCTGAATATGCTCCAACAAAAAATGAAGCAGGATTCAATAGAACATGAAGCCCGAATGGAGATCCTTAAGTTGGAGAAAGCCTACTGGGAAGCAAAAGTGACACAAGCTCTGATGGATACTCAGAGCAGAGATCATACTTTAGATTAAGCCTGTAATATTTTAATTTGTATGGTTTATTTATTATTTTTTACAAGTCAGGCGGGAGGTATATGTTATTCATTATGTATTTTATTAAAAAGTTGAGTCAAATATGAACCTAGAGCAGCTCCCGATATAATTTTAAGAACTGATTTTTAACTTCTGTTAGCTTTCCAATTTCCAAAAGTACGTAATCGTAGCCATTTAAGATTTATAGCTAAAGATTTTGGAAATAAATAATACCGAAGCTTTATCGGTCCTTATATAAGTACAAAATTTGATTTTACCCTCATTTATTTTATACAACTTTATATACAAACTCATTACTGGAACAAGACAAGGAACAAGTCGAATTTACCAGCTCCTTTTCAATTCGGATGAAACTGTAGAATAGGGTGAATACCGTGCGTAATTGAGAAACCGAGCGAGTACGTTGTTTCGGACATACGAGGCCCAAATATTCTACTGCCTGGGTATCCGCGCTGCGTACATTTCGCCTATTGCACTTTTTCATTTGTTGCGTGTGTATAACTTAAAAAATATAGAAATCAGTTTTTTTTAATCCTAGCCTAACCAAACAAGAAGATATTAAATGTCAAATATAATCCAGGTTGTAGAAAAATATTGAAATCCTTTATAATTCTACGCTAGCTTAACCAAAATCAAAATAAAAAACTTGCAGGAACTAATAATTGTCAAAAGCTGAAGTGAAACTCGGCCGTGCTTTACTGTGTGGCAAAATCCTGGTAATGATAACCAGAAACGAGTATTTACAAAGTACGGCGGTAACAGTCCAGTACAGCATGTGTGACCTTTACTCTCTCACGAAATTCTTTCAGAATCGTAATCACATACAGACATCACCCTTATCACCAATTTTGATCGAAATCGAAAAAGGGCTGGCAAACTTAACTTGTACCCATAACAGAAACCGCTTAAGTGAACAGTCCTATTTAAGAATATTGCATAATTTACTTACATCTAGTGGTCGGACCAATTCAGTTTAAATTGCAATTTTACAATTCAATTCAATTCAGTTCAGTTCAATTCAGGGATTTTTCAATTCAATTCGATCGTATACTAAACCGAATAATTCAATTCACCTGTTGAATCGAATTGAATTGTTTTCTTTGAATTCCAATTCAAAACAATTTCAGGCTGAATCAAAACCGATATTGTAAGGATAAGTTAAGCACCATCTTTGCGTCAATGTAACCAGCATTTCAAACGTATGTGTTAATATTTTTAGGATGTCCGTTGATCCTGTTGTCCGTGGAGTGGGACTGTTTGTCCCGACGTATTCTTTCGAACCAATTTAGTTCAAACGGTTTGTGAAAATTCTTTAGGTCACTCTCTTGGAGCAGTTCGTTATTGGTTGAAATCGTAATGCGTTTTCTTATGTAAAAAACGACAAACTGTGGCACCGATTTCAATGGAATTTTTTACACTTACCAGTCAGTACTACTAGCCTAATTTTTTCACAAATTATCAAAATTTTATTTTTTTACAATTTTGCACTTTTATTTTTTAAATGAGCTCAATATAATACTATAAAAAGGGTAAGGACAGATGGACTTAGCTGAAACGCCACCCTAGCCACCTTTGCAGTATTTATTTGCAAATATGCTCGGCGAACCAAATGGTTTACAATTCAGTTCAGTTCATAGAGTGAACTGAATTGAATTGAATTGTTTTTTACTGAACCGAATTGAAACCCCAATTTCAATTCAGTTCAGTATTCAAACTGGATTGAATTGTAAATTTTGAATTGAATTGAATTGTTCCGACCACTACTTACATCTTCTAGTTTTACTTGAACTCACTAGATAATACTTTTAATTTTAGATTCCAGAACAGCTCAAATCACAAAACCAGATCACGATGGAATTGGTAATGAGAAATTCTACTGTGGAATAATGATACTTAACTACGTATGATTGTGTAAATTAATAAAGTAAAACATTAGCTAAATTATAGAACAAATTATAGCTTGTCATGGTATATGGATTGGTGACGGATGCGGTCAATAGTCTCTATTTCTCCGTTTTTTCTGCTCGGAAGCATGACCTCGTGAGTACCTAGGAGGAGACCGGCTCCAATCCTTTCTTCCACTGCTCTCCGAGTGTTTGTTAGAGCTTGAACTATTCTCAGCACTTCCAATAATCCAAGGAGCCTGCCTCTTTTTGGTCTGGGGCAGAGGTTCTTTTTCAAAGATCTGAACTCCACGACCCTTGCCCTTCCACTTGTACTTCGCCACGCTCTGGCTGAAGTCTACATGTATTCTTCGGTCATCAATTAATACATTATCCATTTTAAAGTATGCATCTTCACAAGCTTTTCGGTCTTCGAATTCTATGAAGGCGTATTGGAGGGATTCCTTCGTCTTTTGGTCTCTGATAACTTCACAACTGCATTCAAACAAACAAATAAGTCATACCTGCATATTCAAACAAGTAGCTAATAATTTAAGTAAATACACGAAATAATATAGCATTTTACAAAATGTTGTAAATAAAATAAGAAAATAAGAAAAAAATGAACAAAGAATAGTTCTGTTAGTTTACTAATCAAAACTCTACATGCTATACCTTTTAACGCGGCCAAACCGACTAAAAATGATTTCCAAATCATCATCAGAAGTCACTGGATTCAATTTGCACACAAAGAGAACATTTTCAGGGGGAGCAATTTCTGCATCAGGCAAATCTCCAATCATTTCCAAAATCGTGGCACGAGCTTTTGCTTCTTTTTCCTGAATTATTTCCTCCATCTCCTGCATTGTTTTCCCTTTCGCATCATCTATTTCTTCGTCAGCTCCAATTCTCCCACTCTAAAAGTTTAAGTAGGGTTGAATTGCATTTCATTAATTTGTACTAATCCGATTTATGTACTCTAAATTGAAAATGAATGGCTAATATCTGTTAAATCCTTCCATTATAGCCTTGAAAACTCTTACATCTAGCATCTCTTTTGTAGGTACGGGCGACTTGTCCGGTACTTCTAGTCCTGGGGGGTCATCGAAGGGGTCATCCAAAATAACAGTGTGGGTGATTCTAATATCTTGGTAAGGTCGGTGCTCCTCGTCGCAAATTGAATCATTAAGTTTCGCTAGGACTTCCAGACCATCCACAACTTCCCCTATTGGGCAATGCTCATCATCCAAATATGTCAGATCCGAGGCCAATGTAAAGAAGAACTGCGAACCCAGCAAGTTATCTCCGTAGTCCACCATTGACAAAGTTCCTATCTTGCTGTGACGGATCTTCGGAATGGTTTCCGCTTTCATCAGTCGAGCTTGCTCTCCATACAGAACTCTACAATGTGTTAACAAATAAAAATAAGGGTCTTGACTGATTAGCTTTTCTTACGTCATCAGAATTTCATTAACATAATTATAGTTTCAGTGTAGCATTGCATTAAAACCAGGAGCAAAACAATATCCACCAAAGTGGGGAAAAGTTCCATAAATGATGTACATATACTGATATAAGCTTACATGTTCAAGATTTTTACATGCTTTTTCTTTCCTGCATCTTGCTCATATAAAGACTGACACAGGGTACGTGATTCTCTCATTTTGAATCAAAATCTATGCCAGATTTTGTTTGCTGTCAAATGTTCCAAAGTTTCAATGACTTATGTTAGTTATTACACACAGTTGTTCCCGGCCAAATTTATTATCAAATATATCTTTTGAACCTCGTGAATGAATGATATAGCGGGGATTCAATGAGCTATCCAAAAGGTCTCTTCTTTGAGAATTGTGGGCATGACTCGAAAAAACAGAGCAAGGTTGTACAACTTCAGTTTCAAAAGCAAAAGTGAGGAAGATGTAGAAAAGGAGAAGAAATGAAATTTTATTAATGTACATGGCTTCCCCAAATCTGATTTTGTAGCAAACATAGGGTTTCATTTTAATCTAACATCATTATAAGTAGTGTCGCAATAAATAATTCGTTAATTCGTAAATACTGAAAAGTACTGACAGTACTACATTTTCTGAACACTGACCACAAATATTAACCTAGGCCAATGAGATTTTTGACTTTAAAAATGTCGTGAATACTAAATGATCGTCCAGAATCAAATGACATGTCACTGCACAATTTTGCAAAAACAAATGAAATTTTTGCAGACAAACGGCACTGTACAATTTCACTATCAGAAAATACGAGAAGACCTTAATCCGGTACAAAAGTGAGGGGGACAAATACAATGGATGTCCATTCCTGGGAAACAGTTCGGGGGGGATGAATGTCTCACCCAAAAGGTCTGTTGTTTTGCCCCTGATTAAAACAAAACTAAAATTTCTACCAATGCTACATATCCAATACTTGGCTCATACCCTGATATACATTCGCCGCCTTTCCCTCCCCCAGAAGGATCTCCAGTCTGAGCAATGAAACCTCTCTGAATAGAATGAAACAAGCAGAAATTGTAATACTTGATTTTGCAGAGCTTCAGAAAGTTCTTGCAGGCTGAAAACAGAACAAAATTATATTCACGTATCTAATACAGTGCCACCAACTTAGTATAATTCTACACATAAATTACCACCTCGAATTTAATTTATTGGATTTCACAAAAAGCTTCACAAAAGTCAACACTTACTCAATGGACGTTCCTTGATGTACAAATCAACGGTAATATCCCCTTGGGTTGTTTCAATTACAACGGACATTTTGACAGTCAAGCTGAAAACTATCGGATGAGATTCAAAATTCACTACTAGAAATATTCAATCTTATTACAATAGCTACATAAACTCTAAAAATTTAGAGTCGTCCTGTAAAATCCCTCAGTTGGGGTGAGTACTAAAAGGAGCATTTCTCTTCTCACAATAAATCCAATTTATACAAATTATAACTTGAAACTTGAGTTAGCAAGTTATTTTATATCTCAACAATATTTGATTTTGACGACTTGACGAGCCCGGAGTTTTTTTTCCTATGGTTTATGATCTCACAATCATTTAAGTCCTAATAAATGTCTAACATTCGGATTCCTCAGTCGCTGCCAAGGAAAAATGATGAGACAACACTTTCAACTTTATATTTCTTCAGTCTTCAAAATTGTAGTCCCAGAAAGTCTGAAGTCAACAATTTCAAAGAAATTCCTTGTGCCGAGTATTTGGTTTCTGGTTTTGTTGTCCCTCTGCACTTACAATAGGCGATTCTCCTCTGCCTCGATGTATGTGTATCTTACGTTACAAATATTTTGAAACTGAAGATTCCCGCCGATTCTTACCGGTTCAATGAATGGGTTAAAAAATAAAATAATAAGCAGATCTTGAAAATGTCTACTCATGTAGTAAATACAGTAAAATAGAATTAGGATTTAATAGGTACATGTCTGTAAATAATTGTATAATATTGACCTAACTATTTCCCCATTTTCGGATGACCTTTGACCTTCAAAATTTTAAACTTCCAATGACCTTTAACATTAGGATTTCACACACTTCCATTGACATTTAACATTAGGATTTTACAAACTTCCATTGACCTTTAAAATTATAATTTTACAAACTTCCTTTGACCTTTAACATTAGGATTTTGCAAACTTCCATTGACCTTTAACATTAGAATTTTACAAACTTCCATTGACCTTGAACATTAGGATTTTACACACTTCCATTGACCTTGAACATTAGGATTTTACACACTTCCATTGACCTTTAACATTAGAATTTTGCCAACTTCCATTGACCTTTAACATTAGGATTTTACAAACATCCATTGACCTTTAACATTAGAATTTTGCAAACTTCCATTGACCTATAACATTAGGATTTTACAAACTTCCATTGACCTTTAACATTAGGATTTCATTGACCTTGGACTTTCAGAATTTCGCACACTTGCAGACTTTTAACATTCGGAATTTTTACACACTTGTAGGGACTTTTAACATTCGGAATTTTTACACACCTCCAGTGACCTTTGACTTTCCGAATTTTACAAACTTTATCTGACCTTTGACTTTCCGAATTTTACAAACTTTATCTGACCTTTGACTTTCCGAATTTTACATACTTTCACTGACCTTTGACTTTCCGAATTTTAAACCTTCCAGTGACCTTTAGAATTTTACAGGAGAATAACGTCCACATAATGCCTATCTAGAGTAATTTGTTAAATGAAACGAATTCAAGGTCAAGGTATTTGTATTCTAGCTTTAATGAATATATGGGTAAGCACGGGATCATTTCTTACTCCGGCAAATACCGCATGCCTCAAGTAAACTCCGACAACTATCATGGACTAAAAATATGGCACCGTTGGCAGGAAATGCCCTGATGACAACTGTGGAGTATCCTCTTAAAAACGGCTTCAATCCACCTTGCCGATACAATTTCCTTGTACAATCAATGGTCCCTTTGTAAATGGGATTCGATATGGAATCAGCTTGTAGTTTGGATTTAACCACATCCATTGGAATGCAGGACCACCAGAACAAAACACCTGAATTAAAAGAGGATATAAAAACAAAATGAAGCGTCCAGAATGGTTGTTAATCGTGAATTTTTACCAGCAATGCCACCAGCCATAAAAATGCATGGGATTCCGGGATCTCTTGCACAAATGTGGTCCAGGTAGAATTTATAGCATATTGTGTACAAACCGTGGGAATGAATGTCCCTAAGAGAACACGCTTGAAGCAATTTTTAAACGATTTTATTGCACTTTATGTATGTATGTGTACCTACATAACGTTTCGCAATACAGTGATTTAATTAGTCATACTCACCTCCACATTGTAGCTCCTAGCCCATGTCCAAGTCCAACATAACCTCGATTGGCAATGATGCTCCTGACAATGACATTTGGTTTGAGGGCCTTCTTTTCCTTGTGTATTTGCATTTGGACCTTTAAAAATTCAACAGGGGACGCCACTAGCGCCTGAAAAAATCCACCCACACAACCTCCGACAAAAATCTCTTTGTAAGTTGAGACGTCCTCTGTGGTCAATTTCTTATTTCAAAGAAAAATATTTTTTTTTTAAAAGTAAGGTCTTAGTGCACCCTGAATTATATTTAGGTGGGGGAAATTACAATTTATAAAGTACTTGTTCAAGCGCAATTGCTAGACGGCCGTCTTGTGCAGTGAAATATTCAAGGCAGGCTCCATATGTGGAAAAAAATACAGCAAAAATGGCTCCATTTGTAATCAGAGGAACTGACATACCCCTGAAAAATCCTGTTAAATTTTACGCAAAATCTTTTAACATCAAATGATGTTCACATGGGCTCAAATTTGAGAGTATTCCAATCTGAACCATTTTTCCCCAGTCAAGTTATTGAGTTTATTTTTGCAAAAGAAAAACCACATTTACGATTGTTCGTCCGAGTCTTTGTCTTATTTTTATCTCTTATTGGAAGCTGATAAAAATAGATGTTTCAGAGATTTTTAAACAGTGACTGCGAGTTTTAATTATACGGAAGGATCAGATCGATTTGGCTTCCATCACAGATATAAATATAGCGGCCATAATAATTATTGATACCTCTGATTCCGTAATTTCTCCAAATATGCTTGGTGGCACTTCGTAGAGATTCTCCTCGGACCTGTTGATGAACTTTTATGGTATCCGCCGGGTACCCCACAGCTAAACCTGCCATACCTGATGTAAACATGCCAATAATACATTAAATTATATTTTTTTAAATTTGGCTTATATTAAAGGAACATATGTAACCTTTATTAGCAGTACTAATGCTCGCTCTTATGAAGAGGAAAATCAAAATTGGCGAATTGCAAATGGGAATATTGTCATGAAGAAAAAATATTCCTTCAAGGGGGTTCTTTATTATAATCATTATGTCAGTTGTCGTAAGTATTCACCTCCGGCTGCTCCAGCAAGCAGTTCAATAAATGTATCCTGAAGCGATGGTGCTGCGTCCATTCCTTGTCAGTCTTATATGCACATGAATGCACCTCACAATCACCTTTTTTGTAACATGACGAAATTTCTAGTAATTGATTTAGTGTAGTTGTTGTGGGAAAGTTTTAATAGTTTTTATTTAAGATAATTATGAATTAATTTAAGTTCAAAGTTCATTTTTACTCCCCCTTCCTTGCCTATCAAATTTGACTTTTAATTACATTTCAATTATTACAGCCATAGAACGAAGTACGACTATCGTGTCATCCGTATCTAAAATCTAAATACTGTAAGAATCAAATAGGAAAGACATTAATGTGCAAAACAAAACTTGAGCTTCATTAACGAATGTTCCTGTTAATTCTTTAAAATAAAAAATATATATTATATTGAAATAAAAAAGTGATATTATGCGTTTAAAGAAATAATAACGTTAAATAAATGGTTTATTGGTACTTTTATACGTCATCTCTGTGCTGCATTAAAATTCTGATTAAAAAGTTCAAACCGAAATTATTTTTTATAAAATTTTGTTATTTTCTTTTCTTCTTTCTTATTGTGTTGATTTATTTTTCCCACTTGATTCACATCCATTGCAGGATACGCACCTTGACAACTAGCATAATGGAATCGCCGTCAACATATTCAAAAATTTTAGAAAATCTTTGAAAGTCTCAGCATGTTCCGCCATTCGTACCGTTTGTCTCAATCGGTTTTAGTTTCGGACTCGCCCGTAAGACACTTCATTTCTGTCCCCTCCGAACTGAATCCAATAATAAAATGCATGGGGTCTGCTTGTGAGATTTCCACTGTACAAGAAAGTTAAAGCGACTTCTACATAGCCTCTGCCACGTTCTAAATATCTTGTGACCCCAGTATTTGTTCGATTCCATTCCTCGTAGCCAGAACTGGATTGTGGAAATACGTTAAAGGTTTGATTGGCTGGCCCTCCTAGCGCCAATGGTATTCCATAACCTACAACATCCCCCGTATGTCTGTCCAATGATTTGAAGAAATCTGTATTTTCCATATCAAAATTTGGTTGAGGGATATGAAGGTGCTTTGGATAAATCATGGCTTGAAGGAATTCAACTCGATTTTGAGGACCGAGTTTGTACGCATCTAGGGAGATCCCTGAATCGAGAGATGTTCTACTGTCATGAAGACAGTCCAAGCTGTAAAACTCGACCTCATCCGGAATGAAGTTTTCAAAATCCGAAGAGTTCTTCACAATCATTTGCTTTCCAGTGTCCTTAAATGAAGCATTTTGGAACTCTTCGGGAAGGCAGGGTCCCACGGAGTTGACTGTTTCCAGTTTGGAGGACAATAAATTTCCAGCGGGACCACTCCCAGGGTAAATGGCAACGGACCAACCCTCACATGATGACCCCGAAAATAAACGTACACATTTGCTGTAAGTGTCCACAGACTTGATCTTCCCACCCAATCTTTCCAAGTTGTAACAACCGCCTTTAAAGGGGGCTGTATCAGAACTGTAGTCTTCAAACTTGCCTGCCAATTTTAAGGTGTTAAGGTGTTATCTTTTTAAATACGTCATTCACGCATGCAGAAATTTTATTGTTCAATTATATGCTATATTATTCAATATTACCTTTATAATTTTCGCCACTATAAAGTCTGGATTTTGCGTGTGTCACCATTGCTTAAAACCAATAAATACAATTAATTACTGTAGTGAAGACAAAAAAATATCCTAATTTCAGGTCTGCTACTGTGAGACTGTGAATTGCAGTCAAAAAAACATGTTCAATGGTTGCAGAGTTTAATGTTTTAAATTGTTGTGGTTTCACAGGAAGCAAAATTAAAATTGCATTGAAAATGAATGCGCTTTGAGCTCAAAACGTATAATTGACACTGTGGTCTGCGCTGGAAAGAAAATTTTCTGCTCGGGAATTCTGAAAAGAACAATGCTCTACGTAAATTTGAGATAGTTGTAATATTTATTTGTATTAATTGAAAGGTACTTAATATCCACAAGTCATCAGGTCTGTCCACATTGTCAGCTTGAGTTTCTGTAGAATTTATATTTATCCAGTTCTTTATTCCCTCAAGTTCCATTGTCAGGTTACTTGTCTGTGTCTCTACAATCTGCAATCTTTGGTTGAGTTGAGTCATGGATGCATTCATTGATTCGAGTAACAACAGCAGACGGGAAAATGTTTCAGGGGAATATTCCCTTGACACTTCCTGGCTGGTGGTCATATAATCTACAGTGAATTTATTTTAGACTATGAGAAATATTTCAATTAAATATGAGTAGAAAAACGTACTGGTAAAACGTACCATTTTGATTGACCAGTTCACTTAAAGTTTCGGAACTTCCGGAATTTTTTGCATTATTCCCAGAAAAGGATAATAGGAATGTAAATAGAGCAACAAATAACATTTCTGACGAAGTACAGATAAGTCCCATTGTCAAAATGCTTCTTCCAAGTGAACAACAAATAAAAGCTTCCAGATCCTACACGACATAAATTCCTCGTACGTTTGACTAAATCAGTTTTTGTAGTTTATCATAAGGTTTGGTTGCAATCAAACCATTTGCTTACCCACGCACCTTCTTATTTTATTGCATGTTAAATATCATGTTTTTCTGGTAGAATTGATCAATCATCAGCACTTTCTCAAGTCAATCATATTTTCATGCAATCTGTAGGGCAGGAGGTCTCTGCTGAGTTATAATAAAATTTTCCTTGATTGCTTCCAACGACGTTCAGGAAATATGTGCACTTAGTCCGTTTACAAATTATTTAATTCATACTAAGTTCCAGCTTTAGATCGATACAACTTATGGAAATACACTTGCCTTCGAGTGTATTTGAATTATTCAAGAAAATATTACGCATACGGATTTGTTTTAGAGGTGACCTGAAAGAAGTAACATTTCAGCTTGATTCTTGGACGCTGTACATAATGTACATATATAAATCACAGAATGTCGTAACCATTTTATTCTGACGCTTTCAAACGGCTTTTAATTTAACACACATGCCTGCATGCTTGTGACTGTAATAGATTCCCTATTAGATTATAGGGTACAGTTAAAATTCTGCTGCATTTTTCATACCACATACATATGTATGTACATTCCTTATGCTTAAAATGAAAGCTGAAATTAAGTGTTTAGCTTTCTTTGGACAGTCTTGATAACCAACGTGGCATTCAAATATGGGTATCTATCTATGTGTAAATATTTTTGCCTTTCTTAAGTAAGTATATTTTAATTGAAGCTATGGCCTAGTTTTTTAAGTACAAATGATTTTTCACAATTTCAAAATTTGCTTCAGAAAAGGTGGAATTACAAAATTTTGTCAATTAATTCGTTCCCTGGACTTGTAACAATTAATTCTGTCGTCGACAGACCCGAGGACAACAACACTCGGCCTGCAATAACTCGGGGAGAGTAACAAAAAAAACAGAATTTGTAGAACTGTAGGAAAAATTGTATCAATTTTTCTCCTACTTATATGGATAATGAATGGGTGTAGAATCCACTAGGTGTTTTGGGAAAAATAAGTGTTTACTGCAATTATTTTAACTCATTAAATAATTTACAACAATTAATAAACTTTTTCACTTCATACTATTTTTCAGGCAATAATATTTCACCAAACAGGAAAAACTAATATTTAAATTAACAGTTAAATACTTGTCAAAATTTCTAAGAATACTTTTAAAATATAACAGCATTTAAATAAAATAACTTCAAGGAAATTTAAATAGGAAAGTGCGGAGAGATTTACGAGTACACCTCGACTCTACGGCTTTAGGACGAAGAATAATCTCCTCTAACAAATTCATTCCAAAAATGGACCACAGTAACTGTCCACATCGTAACACAAAACGTTCAGCCCTCAACAGTAATAATTATTATTATCATAACAACGGTCAAACTTATTATTATTATTGCATTCCTAGATAATATTTATTCCCCAAGGGCTTGAACACCTGGTCCTCATAAATTCCCATAACGTTCCTTCTCTCCAACTCCTCCAGCGTTCCTGGAAATTCCATAGCCGGAGGCACTCCACAATCCATCCACAGCTGCAACTCCGCCATTTTCAGTTGGTGCTGCCTCCTCATTGGATCCCTTCGCTATTTTCCCTAAATCTACGTTAGGAATGTCAGCCATATTGTTCTCAATGTTACCAACATCACCCGTAACGTTACTTGAGAAAGTTTCTGTTGCATCCTGAGATGACATGGTCCCCCCCGATGAGGGGATACTCTCATCCTTACGTGGTTGAAGATCCAAGACACAAATCTTTGTAATGGGTCTCTTGTAAATCCCAGATGATGTCTTCAGAGTAACCACTCTCACCACTCCGTCAACTCCCGGATGAACCTCAGTTATGATTCCCTTTGGCCAGCAATTTCTCGGAAGATTGTAATCCGCCAAAATGGCAACATCTCCAACAGCTACAGGTCTGGCCAACGTAAACCACTTGCTCTGCCGATTGAGCACAGGCAAGTATTCCCGAACCCACCGACACCAGAACATATCCGCCAAGCGTTGGGCAATCCTCCATTGCTTCCGATGATGGAACTCATCCTGAGTAAATACGCCTGGAGGAACAGTTCTCTCTTTTATAATGGCTGGGTCAGACTTCAACCCGGATTGCATCAACAGAAAATGATTTGGCGTTAGAACATCAGTCTCCTCTGGATTAGATGGGACTTCTGTCAACGGATGTCTGTTGACAATAGCTTCTGCTTCACACAACACTGTGTGTAATGTCTCTTCCTTGGGGACAGTCTCGTGCAAAATGGCTTTCAATGCTCTCTTGACCGAACCAACCATACGTTCCCAGGCTCCACCCATGTGAGGAGAGTACGGTGGTATGAATGACCACTCTATTCCTCTGGTGGTCAAGTAATCCTGAACCTTGACCTGATCCAGTTCTAGATGAGCCTCACGAAGTTCTCTGGCAGCTCCACGGAAATTAGTTCCGTTATCCGAAATTATTTTAGCGGGTCTTCCTCGTCTAGCAATAAAGCGTCTCAAAGCGTTGATTGCCGAATCAGTTGAGAGGGAGGCTGCTAACTCTACATGGACTGCGCGTACCGACATACAAGTGAAGAGTGCTCCCCAACGTTTTTCCCTGCGCCTGCCAACAGTTACTTCCATTGGGCCAAAGAAGTCAAGTCCAGTGATGGTAAACGGACGTTCATAACGAGTAGTACGGAACTCTGGTAACTGTCCCATTAAAGTTGGCTTAGGTTGTACCTTCTGAAGTCGACAGTATTGACAATCCCTCTCAGCTTTCTGAACTGCCCGTCTAATTCCCGGGATCCAATAGTATTGCCGGAGGTCATTAATGACTGTATCCTGGCCCTGATGACTAGCTTGTTCGTGGTATTATGACACAATCATTTGAGTATACTGATGCTGAGCAGTCAACAGAATAGGATGCATCGTTGCCCACGACACAGTCTGAGATTTTTGAAGTCTCCCTTGAAGTCTGATAGTTCCGTCATCATCCATGAAGAGTGGAAATTTCAACGTAAGGTTGTTGGTCTGAAGATTGACTCCGCTATCCCTCTGTGCCAAGCGAACGCATAACCTTTCAGCTGTTAAATACTCCTGTGTTGTCAATGGACCCTTGAGTGCTTTCTTCTGGCAGTTGGAAATGTAGCGAAGTAACCAACTCATCACCCGAAGCAGTCGAACGAGACTTGAAAATCTTTTGAAGAGACATTTATCCAAATCCTCCGTCAAAAATCTGGGACCACCGAACCACAACATATCATCAACGTGCCTGTCTCTGGTGGCGTATTCTGCGGTATTCAACTCCGTTGGAACCCATCGCCATTGATCCGTTGTTGTCTGTTCCTCAATTTCACCAACGCGATTTGCCACAAATGTCTGGAATTTTCTGGCATCTGAGCGTAGCCAAGTCAGGACAATCTGAGAGTCCGTCCAGAAGGTTGTTGTTGAGATTGGAAACTTGTGTCCCTCCCGAACTGTTTTGGCCAAGCGTACAGCCAGTACAGCTGCTAGTAACTCCATACGCGGTACTGAAGTAAATTTCAAAGGAGCTACCCGACATTTGGCAACAACAAATGCAGTTTTCACATTTTCTTCAGTAACCAACCTAAAGTAAGAGACTGCGGCAAACCCACGCTCGCTGGCATCACAGAATAAGTGTAAGTCTACCCGAATAATGGTGCTGTCATGGCAACTATAGCATCTTGGAATTTGGACTTTACTTATACTTTGCAGGACCTTCCTGAAGTCCTTCCATTGGTGTAACAGGTCCTGAGGAATTTCTTCATCCCACATCAGGTCAGCTCGCCAGATCTCCTGAAGAAGAAATTTCCCACGTATAGTCAAATGACTCACCATTCCAAGAGGGTCGAAGACTGACATGAGTATCCTCAGGAACTCTCTCTTCGTAGGAGCGCGTGTCATCTGCATTACTGCTTCGTCAACCTTATGAAATTTAAGGTTAAAAGTGAGAACGTCTGAATTCGGGTCCCACTTTAAGCCGAGTATGCATTCTTGAGGAAGCCCTATTTCAAAATCCAGACTCTTATCTGGGTCTGTCCTCAAGTCCGGAGGAATCCACTTCATCAAGTCGGGGTCATTCGTCAACCAGCTGCACATTTGAAAACCACCGTCAGCATGTATATTGAAGACATCCTGAATTTGTTTCCTCGCCTGGTTGACATTCGGGAAACTGTCCAAGTAATTATCCATGTAGTGTCGTTGAAGGATGGCTTCTACTGCTTCGGGGTGGGTACTTTGAAATTCCCTCGCATTTACATCTCTCACATATTGGGCAGAGCAGGGTGAGGACTTGGCTCCGAAAATCATGGAGGTCATGACATATTCATCTGGTGGTCTGTCTCTGTCACTTCCCCGCCAAAGAAAATGTTGAGCGGCCTGGTCCTCCTCTCTAATTTTAATTTGAGGGAACATTTCCCTGATGTCACCTGTCACTGCGACCGGAAAATGTCGAAAATTAAACAAATGACTTGGCAAAGGTGTTAAAAAATCCGGGCCAGACATCAGGACATCATTAAGGGAAATTCCTCCACTCTTAGATGCTGCATCAAAAACCAGCCTGATCTTGTCAGGCTTGTTGGGGTTGACCACTGAAAAATGCGGAAGGTACCACAGTTTGGAGTCGCATTTTGTCACATCGGCAAGGTCCAATTTTCTAGCATACCCTTTGGTAAGGAAATCCCCCATTTTCATTGAGTATTTTTGGGCAAAGTCAGGATCACGATCCATCTTCCTCTCAATGCTGTAAAGGCGCTTAAGTGCAATTCCTCGACTCTCCGGGAGCTGCGGATCGTCATGCTTCCACAGTAATCCCGTCTCGTACCGCTCTCGCAACCTTTGTGTGGTCTCCTTAAGTAATGTCGCTGCCCTCAACTCTTCTTTTGACTTCATTCGACAGGAGCCCACTTTGGTTCCAAATGATTCCAGAGAGAAGTACTCCTTAACCATCTTGTGGGTCACACTATCAATCTGGTCGGACATAATGACATTGACAAACTCCTTTGACTTACGCTGAGAATTCGGAAGACGACCGTGGATTACCCAACCAAGTTTGGTTTCTGTCAAGAAAGGAGCGTTAGCTGGACCTTTCACTGTCTGCGTTGGCTCAATCAGCTCGTAGTTATCCTGACCAATTAAAATCTTCGGGCTAGTATTCGAGTGGGAGTCCGCCTTAAATCTTCTAAGATGAGCCCATCGCTTCCTGGCTGCTGGGACGTCAATAAATTGAGGTGGCAAGTCCAACTGATGAATAGTCCGGGCGTTCTGAACTTTAAAAAGAGTATTACCATCTACGCACCCGATTGAAAAATTTACCCGTTTGGAAGAAGGATCCTGATGCGCAATATTGTGCGCCCATTGCATATCCAGAGGGTCCGGACTTCCGATGAGTCCAAGTTGTAGTGCCAGTTCCGCATCCATCAGGGTGCAAGTAGATCCGTCATCAAAAAGAGCGTTGACAACTTGATCACCTTTAGGTCCTCTTACTTTGACAGGCGCCACTTTTAGAAGGACAGTGTACTTAAGTGTGCTAGTCTGGAGGGAGACAACAACTTCCTTCTCTGACTTCTTTTCCGACTTGACCTGCTTGCTCGTGTCAAAGGGTTTTGGTTTCATCTCTGTTCCCTCCGAAGGTTCCGTTGAATTTGGTTTAGACTTGTGTAGTAGTGGGTTGTGTGGCAACTTACAACCACCCTTTCCACACTCCCCGCTTGGTAGGGCAATCTTTGGTAGCATGACCCTTCTTCAAGCAGCCAAAGCAGAGACGTAAATCCACAATCTTCTTCCACCGGGTCATGACGTCGTCAGCAAGAATTATCTTGCACTTCCCAATTTGATGTTCAGAAAGTTGGCAATAGGAACATTTCCCCTTGGATAATTTCCCTTCAGTTGGCATTACATCTTTGGAGTCATCACCTGTAGCACCAATCATTTCTTTCTTGGTCGAGAATTTCGTTGAACAGTTACCTGTCTTCGCTTTTGACTTTGATTCTGTAACCCTAGTATCAGTTCTAGTGAGTTGAACCACTCGTGTCAGTTCTCTTAGCCACTCCGAAAAAGCCTGTAAATCGGTTCTTCCTGACTCTAGAGTTCGGTTTCCCCAGAGCAATCGATAAGTTGGAGGGAGTTTGCTGAGTAACTTCTTCAGTAGCATAGGATTGGCCAAATGTTCATTTTTCTGTAGGCTGATCATAGTAACCACCATATTTCGTACCAGATTGCAAAAATCCAAAATGGAGTCTGGCTTGTCCTCCTTCACCGGAGGAGTTGCTTCTGCCTTTCCAATTAAAGCTCCCACAATGTCTTCAGGTTGACCAAAATTAAATTCCAAAGTACTTAAAATTTCGGGAACATTTTCAGGGGTTACAAGTAGCGCATGTACTACCTCCTTGGCCTTTCCCTTCAGACATTTCTGAAGACGTGAGAGGTTTTCGTCGTTACTAAAACGACATGTTTGGGTGGATCGAAGGTAACTGGCTGCAAAGTTGGCCCATTCCTCAGGTTCACCACTGAACACAGGTAAGTCCCGCTGCATAGTTTGTCTGGCCAAAATCACTCGATTGTCGTTGGAGCTGTGGGCATCCCTGGTGGCCAAAAGTTGTATGGCTGTAGATAACTGGCCCATAATTTCAGTCAAGTCATTTCCAG
Source organism: Allacma fusca (assembly GCA_947179485.1). Classification (NCBI taxonomy): domain Eukaryota; kingdom Metazoa; phylum Arthropoda; class Collembola; order Symphypleona; family Sminthuridae; genus Allacma; species Allacma fusca. Next base: position 67,572,347 of record OX359246.1, read on the forward strand.
CTGGAACAGCCTGAGTAGCTGGAGGAATGGGTTGACTCTGTGAAGGCACTTTAGGGATTGCCGGTGGAATGGTTCCTGGTGGACGTGTATTTGAAACCGAATACCATGATTGTCCAGCTGACGGGTAGGTAGGTCCCACATTACTTTGAAATGTCATTGGTGCCTTCGACTGAAACTGGCCGTTCCAAGGAGCTTTTGTTCGTAGAGGCGGAGCTGTAGTAGGATACCATCCGGGAGTCTGGGCTGATTTTGGAGGTTCCAGAAGTGTAGGTCGGTCAGTAGTTAACATTGTGTGACTAGCTGGAGCCAGGTACTGGGTCCCTCTAGGTATTGTTGGTGCTAAGTGACCTGTTGAATTTATACTTGCGACCGTAGATTTGCCTGGAACCATCTCGGTACCAACGGCTTTTCCTGTTGTTGGTTTTGCCAAAGTCAACAATTCCACTCGGTCTCGCAGCGTCGGTCCACCAAATAAATTTACACCAGACCATTCATGATCAACATCGTTTGATTCCAAATTCAAAAAAGGATTTTCACCCCGGAATAAATTACCATCTGTACGTGTTGGATACTCTGTACCTGTTACTGGTGGGGTTTCAGGAAATGAAACTCTTGGCTGGGAATACTCCTCTTGAGTTAGCACATTACCATGAAATTCGTTCCAAACCGGTGACTTGTGTAAATAATCTTCAACAAAATCCTTATCTTTACCATCATCGTCATCAAGAGTCAGATTTTGACGTTCCTCGTCGCTAGAATCAATTTCCTCCAGTCTTGCTTTCTCAGCTTCCAAACGAGCTCTAGTCATCTTTAGAGTAGCATCCTCTACTCTCCAAAACCAAAATAGTCCGCTTGTTAGCATGACCTTCGCTCTTGAAACAACGTAATTATGCTTCATTGGTATAGACTTTGGAATAAAAAGAGAAACGGAATTTTGAAGAAACAAATCATCTTGAACGTGATGATTGTGCGCAAATCTTAACTCTTGATTCTCTCTCATTTTCGTTTTGACGAGATTCCAGTAATGAGTAAATTCGTACTTGTACATAACAAAGGCCGTTTTGGGCTTCATCAGTTCTTCTTTAAAGAATGAGTTCAAATAATTGTGATTTACACATTTAAAGTGTAAACGTTGGGTTATATTTGTAAAAACACCCTCAAATTTTGTCTGGTCAACTCCGTTGTTATAGACTATGTGTGCACTAAACGCCCAACAGTTTACGCTACACGTGCTGCTATCATCAACCATATTTCCATAAGTTTGGGTTTTAGCTGAGAAATCCCGTCTTGGGAAGTACAAAGTGAAATTTTCCAGCTCTTCGAAGTACCTCCAATTTGTGACGAACTTGTTTCCAAAACCGAAGTAACTTTTGAGGAATCCCTTGAAGCCATTGGTGAGGACAACTCCAGAAAGAAGGCTTACCATGAGCACGATTCTCGTCGATTTGGACATATACTTTATTGTACGGTCTAACGAACCTTGCTCTACAAAATTCCCGAGAAGGGCCAATGTTGCAACAGTAAATTCGTCGAAAACTTTCGGATTCTTAAACTTTAGTGCGTTCATGGTCAGGATTAGGGCAAACAAAATATTTGCGACCAGAAAGCTCATCCACGTGGCGAAATCTAATGGATTAGTGTAAACTGCAAAATCCAATTTGACGGATGTCACACCATCTGACAAGATAAACTTCAACGATGGAGTTCTGGATACTCTAAACTCGGAATGATAGTTATATAGTTTTTCATTCTCTGAACCCGATCCCCCTAAACTAAGAACAATTAATTCCCGGTTAGTTGCCTCTAAATTAAAGGACTTCGTAAAATTCAAATCATCTACCAACAATTTATATGTGGTTTCGAAAAGCCTCCATGGTTTCACTTGCTGAAATGGACTTCCTAATTTGAATCCATTAATTCTTCTAACAGCTTTAAAATACTTCGAAATTAATAATCCTCTGTGGGCGTAAAATTTTGTTGTTGTTAAGTCATTCACCAAAGTTAAGGGTGCGCTGTACTGTCTCAATTGGCTGCCAAGGCTATGCGCCATTTGGATGGTTTCCCAACAGTTGTTTGGTAAGCAAGTGAAGTAGCGATGACAGTCCTCATCGTACCAGCACATATAAAATCCCGAGAAACTCATGGGGAATATCACCAAAATTGGAATGTACAAGGGAGAGGTCTCAAAAACATTCACCCGAAAATGCTTCAGGTATTGATCCTCTCCAGGATTTTGTCGGAATATCAGAACTACGTCGGATGCCAGAATATCTTTGGTAAGTCTCACAATCGTCCTTACAAGATAGCTTAATTGGGGACGGATATCTTTGGTAGTGTCATGAGGAATATCTACATCAGCAATAATCACGTGGACCTTGCAGTAGAGATTTCGCACTTTGAAAATAGATACGTTGCTTGACAACCTGGCATCGATTTGATTATTTGGCAGGTAATAAGCTGCATGGTAATTGTTCAAAATAAAGGGTGTTTCAATTTTACTGTAGTTCAACGGTTCAGCCAATTGGACAATACGCAAAATGCAGTCAGTTAATTTCCTTGTAAATGGTTCTAAGTTAATTGATTCTAAAGATTGAAAAGCATGACAAAAATAAGTATATTTAATTAAATACACGAGCATTAGAGAAATTTTAAATCTCAAATTGCCCATAATCTCCAGTTTATGTATGTTTACCTTCGAATTGTTTTACTTGAATTTACAATTTGAAATACTGACGTTGTGAACTCAAGATAAAATTAATTTAACCTGCAATTATGGAATACTTATCCCGGAGAATAAAGTTTGAATTTCAAGCGGAAAGTCTTTATATGCATTTGTTGCACCTCACATAAATATGAGAAATATATTTTCAAGTGGTTTTTGCTTTTACAAGGGTAAATATTGTTTACGAGTTACATTAAAAGCTCATCCTACAAATCTATCCAAATCATGAAACACTTCACATTCACATGCATGATTTGCGTGCAGTAATGAAACCTTTAATATCACTTATAAATATTGAAAATTTGTAAATAAAAAATGTATGCATAGTCGTTGAACGACCATCATTTAAGAGTTAACCACGTGTTCTTTTAGAGTTCTCGCAACCATCTTATCCATTATATTTTCTTTTTAACTTTGACAATGAATTGTGAATAACAAGGCATCCAGCCTTTAGGGGTTGCCACCACAACCCGGGATACAATGTCCATCAAAAAATGTCTGGGATGAACATGCTATGCAAGTGTCCTCCCAACTTTGAAGACTGTAAATTAACGTTTTGTGTACTTTGTGCTTTTAAAATGAGCTCTTAAAAAATCTACTTGCGACCACTAGGTTACACTTTTAGAACGTGTGTAAATAAGATTTAGATAAGGTTTATCAATGTGCCACGTAATAATTCAAAATTCTACAGCAATCTGAAAAAGGTAATTCGATAAAGTTTCTTTACCACACGAAATATTTCAATTACAACTGTTTTCAACCGTACAATGAAGTACGTAGACCATAGTAATGTTACAGAACGCGCATTCAATCAGCACGCCAATCCCTTAAAAAATATGGTAATATAATTAACTGTTAAAAGTAACACGAGTGCATACCTGGACAGAGATGAAAATGCTCAATATCATATTTTAATGCTTGTTCTTGCTATCTGTTAGCTATTCTTCTTCTGCTCAGAAATATTAGGTAATTGCTAGTTTCACTCAATGCAGCCAGGCTCTGGACGTTTTGTCAGCTTTTAGATATGTAACACATACCCTATAAACCCGGACGGTTATTTAAACATTTTATTCCTCCACCCAAGCCTTTCCGTTCAATAGTAATAAATGTTATGTCAATGTAATAAAAATATTGTTTCGTTGAAACATATGTACAATAAGCAATTAATGAATCGCATATTTTAATGTTAATTCATCGGCCATATTACCATTTGAACTTTATGGTGTGAAATGGTTTAATAATACGTAAACATAGCGTTGATGTTTAAAAATACTATAAGCAAAAGACAAAAGAGACGAAAGCTAAGGAAGGTATTAAGGGGAGGAACTGAATGAGTTTCAAATCCCATTGGATTATATGCATCCCGTCTGCCTAGGAGTTGTTTGATAACTCCACGAGCTCTGACTTATGGACCCATTTTCATACTGACAAGGAACAGGATTATCAAGAAAATATCTGCAAGGCTTTCTGGAATGAAACCATTCATTTCATCTGAATTTATTTATCTATTTAGTTATTTATCTGAACTGAAGCCGAGTATTCCGATCACTGGAAAGCCACAGAATGAAGGACATTTTTACTATACGTTGGAAGCGTGGATCTGAAATGACTATTGCCAGAATCAATATACTAACACTTCTTTCCGTTGTGTTCTGAATAGCAAAATCAGACGATAAATGTAAATACAATTTTGGTGAAGAATGTCTCCGGATTTGTGTGTTCAATTTCTTCAAACTTTATGGAAGTAGAATTGTGACATACAATAAAACTGTTTAATCCTTATTATTATTGGTCTCGACCTGTCCGTTGATTTAAACTTTTGCGGCTTTGGCTCTACAATTCAAACCTTCGCGGCTCATTTCACTATATACCAAGCCGCTATGTACTATATTATTTTATTATATAGTCAAGCAAGTTGGCGCTATATACAGCAAGCCGAGAAGCACAACGGGCTGAAACGTTGTCGCAGAGGAGAGCTTTTTCAGCTCGCTCTGCTTCTCGGCTATATACCAACTGCTTGCAGCATACTGGAATCTCGCAATTTTACGCAATTTTAGATTATCACTTAAAAGCGCTAATCATAATTATTATAAACATTAGACACAAATTATCAAATTTGGATTAAATTAAGTCTGTATATATTATGTCTGTGTAATTCCTTTGTATACGTGCGAACATATTATAGTCGGCAATTTTAATTTGTCTCTTTTACGGTTCTCTTTATGCACGTCTAATGTTTTTTTAGTGCATTTATAGGAAGATTGGATAGTTTAAGAGTATTTTTCAGAGTAACATTACTGTGTGAATATTATGTATATTGTTCTTACTTGGGCGTAATGAATGCCTAGCCTTACAGCTAATCAAACTTACAGTTAACTCAATTGACATGGTCGGAGCGTACACTACAGTACAACCCCATACTGAGTTCCCAAAACTATTTAAAGGGTTAGGTACCATGGCACAACCCTATACAATCAGGCTCAAGGACGGAGCCCAACCTTACGCCATAGCACAACCTAGGAAGGTTGCCATCCCTCTCCTACCAAAACTCAAGGAAGAGTTAAGGAAGCTCGAGCAGCAAGGCGTCATCAGACCCATAGATGAGCCTACGGAATGGTGCGCTCCCATCGTGGTCGTTAAGAAGCCAAACGGAGATATCCGACTCTGTAAAGATTTTACAAAGTTAAATGAATCAATTGCCAGGGAATTCCATCCCATGCCAGTTGTCTCGGAGACCCTAGCAAAGATACAGGGCGCTGTAATTTTTTCAAAGGGTGACAATCGCCAGGGTTTTCATCAAATAAAACTATCTGAAGAGAGCCAAAAGTTGACAACCTTCATTACACCGTTCGGACGGTATTGTTGCTTACGATTACCATTCGGGATCAGCTCAGCCCCTGAACACTACCAGAAGCGTATGTCAGAGGCCCTGACAGGACTCCCAGTAATTCATCACACAGACGATTGGCTCACATGGGGCCGAAATCAAGAGGAACACGACAGGAACTTAAGACTAGTTCTCACCCGACTCCAGGAGAAAGGAATTACCCTGAATGCAGAAAAATGTGAATTCGGGGTTAAACAGGTCAAGTTCCTAGGACATATCATTTCAACCCAAGGGATTAGCATCGACCCAAAACGGCTAAGAGCCATTACCAACTTACCTACACCAAAGGACACTTCGGACGTTAGAAGTTTCGTAGGATTCATCATGTACATTGGACAATTTATTCCAAACTTATCAACAATACTGCAACCCTTGTATGCATTATTACAAAAGGACGTCGAGTTCAAGTGGGGACCTGCAGAACAGACAGCACATACCACGGTAGTAGGACTGCTAACGTCCGCCCCGGTGCTGGCCATTTACAACCCCAATTTTCCCACTACCATTTCCACGGACGCTTCATCCTTCGGCTTAGGAGCCTTACTCAAGCAACAGCAAAAAGATGGAACCTGGAAATTAGTGGCATGTGCTTCACGCACATTATCTTCAGCAGAGAAAAACTACGCCCAAATAGAAAAGGAATGCTTAGGCATCGTATGGGCAAGTGAAAAGTTCCAAACTTTCCTCACCGGCTTACGGTTTCAGGTCGAAACCGATCATAAGCCCCTACTGGCAATCCTCAAGACAAAACACTTGGACGAATTATCTCCCCGTCTCCAAAGATTCAGACTCAGACTCATGAGATATGATTTCTCTATATACCACACTGCAGGGAAAAATCTAGTAGGAGCAGATTTTCTATCCAGACACCCACTCCCTACCGTGGGTAACCAGGATTTTACCATGGACTGCGACGCAGCCATTTCACTCTTTATTGATTCATTACCAGCAACCGACGCCAAACTACAAGAAATAAAAGAGGCCCAACAAAGGGACGATACGTGCAAGCAATTAGCCGAGTACAGCCGTTCTGGATGGCCTCCTCTCAAGAATCTCACGGAGGAGTTCAAACTATTTCACACTCATAAAGACGAGATCACAGTACAAGGAGATTTACTGTTACGAGGCAACCGCCTCATCATCCCCAAGACCCTGCAATCAGAAATGCTCCAACGTGTCCATGCAGGACACATGGGCATTTCAAAAACTAGGGCCAGAGCCCACACTTCCATGTGGTGGCCCGGAATCTCAAGAGACATTCAAAGATTAATCAAGAACTGTCCAACGTGCATCCCGCACAGACAAGAGAGGAAAGAGCCGCTGATGCCCAGTGATTTTCCTCACAGACCATGGTCCACCATAGGAATGGACCTCTTCCATTATGAAGGGAAGAATTACCTAATAGTCAGTGACTATTATTCAAGATACCCAGAAGTAGTACTATTATCAAGTACCACTTCCGAAGCAATTATTTCACATTGCAAATCCATTTTTGCCAGGCACGGCATACCGGATATTGTCAGATCCGACAATGGACCTCAGTTTCAAGAGGCATTCAAATCATTCACAACCAAATGGGGATTCCAACACATCACATCCAGCCCCCATTATCCACAAAGCAACGGTTTCATAGAAGTCATTGTCAAAACCATCAAGGACCTGTTAAAGAAAAATCCCAAGGATTTTCAAGAAGCATTACTAGAGTACAGGAGTACTCCACTAAGCAACGGTTATAGTCCAGCACAACTACTAATGGGACGACGCCTTAAAACAAGTTTGCCCACAATACCCAAGTCACTGCAGCCAAAAGCAGTAAATGCGAAAGCAGTAAAAGATTTTGAAACTGCTAAGAAATTGAAAGGCAAAGAAAACTTCAACCAGCGACACGGAGTTGTCACTAAACCAGATCTTTCAATCGGACAACCTGTATGGGTGAAAGACAAACAACTATGGGGAACCATCCAAAGTCCAACAAAGGAACCACGGTCATACAACGTCCAGACTCCCCAAGGAACCTATAGACGAAACACCTCGCAATTATATCCCATGACCACCCCGGTTAAGAAACAGGAGTTCGTAACACCCCCGGAGGAACCACCATCCACACCTAGTCCAGCAAGAACTGAGATCATCCCCTACAGCATGACTCCCAGTCCCTTCAAACAAATCAAGACTCCAAGTCCACCCAAGGTCAAAACATTTACTCTCCCAGGATCAAGTAGATCAGATCCAGTGACCAAAACCAGATCAGGACGTCTAGTCAAGAAACCTGATAAATACGTAGCTTAAAAATTTCTCATGCTATGTAATTTCTTATTCTTATTCCTTACAGTTATAATGTTCTTATCTTAAAAAGAGAGGATGTGTGAATATTATGTATATTGTACCGTTACTCTCCACCCGTCTCAACACCTGCTCATTCCTGTCCTAACCTGAATGAACCTGTTCATTCCTGTCTGAACCTGTATGAACTGGAATCATCCTGTTCCAACCTAAACCTTCTGCAGCCGTTACCTTTGCCAGGCTGAGACACACTCTCGTGCCCGTATATAAAGGATTCCTTCCTCATGCTACTTCAGTAGCGTCTCACTCACTATCACTACTCTTACTCTCTCTCTCCACTTCTTCACATTCGGCTTTCTGAATAAACTACAATCTTTCCTATCCAATTATCGTCGTTAATATCTACGTACATTTATTACGCTACCATAAACAGATATTAATGCAATTACAATGAAGGGGTTAAGGCAAAAACATAAAGGCGAATGGCCAGTTAGAATTAATGACGACTTACTAAAAGAATTTTATAGCTTTCAAGGAAGTAATTAAAATAACCTGAACATGAGCGTTATAGGATATATTTCGTTGTATATTTTTAACAGAACAGCAGACAGGGCTGGAAAGTTTGCAGAACACGGAGTTGTCATTCAGTGGTAATATTTTGCTATTTCACTACGAGGTAGAAAATATTCTCTCTGTTACAATAATCATAGTAATCTCGACTTTTTGTGGGATTCATTTCTTCTAATGCAATATGGCGTATCATTATTTCAGAAGCTATAATATGAGTTTACATCAGTGTATGTGGATTTTGCAATCCGTTCCACTGCTTAACTTCTCCTAACCATGTAAAATATTTATTTGTAATTGTATTCACGATGCAATACTGAAGATTGAGCCCCTTATGTGGGAATCATTCTTCTTTTCAGAAAATCACAAATATTCCTTTTAGAAAATCATAAATAATGAGAGTTTTGTGGAAAAGGCCAGTGGGAAGATAGCACCGCGGAGCAGAAAGCCGCCAAAATTCAAAACAGCCCTTTGGGGCGAAAAAGGCCACCATGGCAGTTAAGGCCTTTTCATGGAAACTAGTAGAAAGCCCTGCTCAGCAGGGATAATTACTTATAAATTTGATGATACTCTTAGACGCTATAATAAGCATTATTATAAAGAGAATTAAGATTTGAAATATTAGAATAATTCAAACAAAATATCATGATTGAGCGCACTTGGGAACTTCCCACCAAGGCCCTGCACATGCCCCATGTTAGACCAGTAGATCACGACTGGGAGTTAGTCCCGCTTTATCATGCAAATGTTACTTTATCCTTTTTTCACCACAATAAAGTCTGGATTTTGCGTCTGTCACCATTGCTTAAAAACAAGAAATGCAATAAATTGCTATAGAGAAACCAAAAAAAGATTCTAATTCCAAGTCTGCTATTGCCAGACTGAATTGTAATTTAAAAAACTTGTTAAAAGTCTGGCGAATGTAATTTTTTAAATTGTCCGCATTGTCAGCTTGAGTTTCTGTAGAATTTATATTTATCCAGTTCTTTATTCCCTCAAGATCCATTGTCTCTACAATCTGCAATCTTTGGTTGAGTTGAGTCATGGATGCATTCATTGATTCGAGTAACAACAGCAGACGGGAAAATGTTTCAGGGGAATATTCCCTTGACACTGCCGGGCTGGTGGTCATATAATCTGCAGTGAATTGATTTGAAACTTTGAGAAATATTTCAATTAAATATGAGTAGAAAAATGTACCATTCTGACTGACGAGTTCATTTAAATTTCCAGAATTTCCGGAGATCTTTGCATTATTCCCGGAAAATGATAGTAGGAATGTAAATAGAACAACAAATAACATTTCTGACGAAGTAAGTCCCATTGTCAAAATGCTTCTGCCAAGTGAACAAGAAAATATAATCTACCAGATCCTCCCCAAATAAATGTACATTTGACTGAGTTTTTGTAGTTTATCAAGTGTCGGATGCAATCAAACGTTTTGATTACTCATGCACCCTATTATTTTATTATATCCTAAATATCACGTTTTTCTGGTAGAATAGGTCTATCATCAGCATTTTCACGAGTCAATCGTATTTTTAAGCAATCTTTAGAGCAGGAGGTCTCTGCTGAGTTGAAATAAAATTTTCTTTGACTGCTTCCAACGATGTTGAGGAAATATGTACACTTACTTAGTGCATTTACTCGATCGATACAACTTGAAAAAATACACTTGTATACGATTGTTTTCAATTATTCAAGAAAATATTACGCGTACGGATTTGATTTAGACGATGGCTGACATATATAAAACAAAGAATTTAGTAAGCATGTTATTCTGACTTCTGACGCCTTCAATCAGCTCTTAATTTAACACACGTGGAAGGAATAAATACCTAATAGATAGATAATAGGGTACTGCAAAATCTTACTGCAATTTTCAAACTACAAACTTATGTATTCCTTATGATTAAAAGGACAGCTAGATGAATGACAGAAAATAAATTTTTAGCATTCTTTGGACAATGTTACTATCCAACATGATATTCAAATATACAGGCTTCTAGCTATCTGTAAATATTTATCCATCTTCCTTAAATAGGTCAATTTAAATTGAAGCAGTGGCATAGTTATTAAAAATAAGCCATTTTTTTAAATTCAAACATTTTCTCACAATTTCAACATTTGTTTTAGAGAAGGTTGAATACTCATTGTTTTCAACCTAATGGGCAAAATGTTAAAGTCACGCTCGCTTCTATAAGCTAGTGCCAACTAGCGCAAATACCATTATTTTATGGGTGCGTTCCCTGTATTTGTAACAATTAATTCAACCCCTGGTACCATTCGAACTATCTGAAATACATATGAATCAATCAATTAAATTGTAAGTTTAATTTTATTTAATGAGCTCGGGCCCGACGTAGGATGGAAAAACGAGAGGAAATAATGATTTCAGATATTAAAGCAAATAAACTGATGACACTAGACCCAAGCAGAACTCTAAATATGAGTACAACAGAACTATTCATTGATAGCGCCATCACAGGCTCAGTATCTTCTAGCAATTTCTCACCGGATTCTAGACACCGTGGGAATCTAATCTTGTGCCATTTCTCCCAAAACCAAAATAGTCCGCTTGTTAGCATGACCTTCGCTCTTGAAACAACGTAATTATGCTTCATTGGTATGGACTTTGGAATAAAAAGAGAAACGGAATTTTGAAAAAACAAATCATCTTGAACGTGTTGATTGTGCGCAAATCTTAACTCTTGATTCTCGCTCATTTTCGTTTTGACGAGATGCCAGTAATGGTTAAATTCGTGCTTGTACATAACAAAGGCCGTTTTGGGCTTCATCAGTTCTTCTTTAAAGAATGAGTTCAAATCATTGTGATTTATACACTGAAAGCGGAAATTTTGCGGGGCATTTTCCAAAAAACCTCCAAATTTTGTCTGGTCACCTCCGTTTTTATACAATATTTGTGAACCAAACGACACACATGTTACTTTACAAGTGCTGTTGTCTTCAACCACGTTTCCTTGAGTTTGGGTTTTAATTGAGAAATCCCGCATTGGGAAGTACAACGTGAAATTTTCTAGCTCTTCAAAGTATCTCCAATTTGTGACGAACTTGTTTCCAAATCCGAAGTAACTTTTAAGGAATCCTTTGAAACCATTTGTGAGGACAACTCCAGAAAGGAGGCTTACTGTGAGGACAATCCTCTTCGATTTGGACATATACTTTATTGTACGGTCCAACAAACCCTGCTCTACAAAATCCCGATAAGGGCCAATGTTGCAACAGTAAATTCGTCCAGGAATTTCCGATTCTTAAACTTTAGTGCATTCATGGCCAGGATTAGGGCACACCAAATATTTGCGACCAGAAAGCTCATCCAGGTGGCGAAATCTAGTGGATTTGTGTAAACTGCAAACCCCAATTTGACGGATTTCACTCCATCTGACATGATAAACTTCAACGATGGAGTTCTTGATACTCTAAACTCGGTGTGCCAGATATATATTTCTTCATTCTCTGTACCCGATCCCGATATTCTAAGAACAATTAATTCCCGTTTATTTATCCCTAAATTAAAGGATTTCGTAAAATTCAAATCATCTACCAAAAATTTGTATGTGGTTTCGAAAAGCCTCCATGGCTTCACTTGTTGAAATGGACTTCCTGGTTTTAAGCCATTCATTTTTCTAACAGTTTTAAAATCCGTCACAATTAAAGATCCTCTTTGGGCGGCAAATTGTGTTGATGTTAACTCATTCACGAAAGTTAAGGGGTAATGTCTTAATTGGCTGCCGAAGCTATGGACCGTTTGAATGGTTTCCCAGCATTTGTTTAGGAAGCAAGTGAAGTATCGATGACAGTCCCCATCGTACCAGCACACATAAAATCCTGAGAAATAAGTGTCGCGGCCGAAACTCATGGGGATTAACACGAAAATTGGAATGTACAAGGGAGAGGTTTCAAAAACATTATTCCGAAAAACTTTCTGGTATTGATCCTCTCCAGGGTTTTGTCGGAATATCAGAACTTGGTCGGATGCCCGAATGTCTGTAGTAAGTCTCACAATCGTCCCGACAAGGTAGCTTAATTTGGGACGGAAATCTTTGGTATTGTCATGAGGAATGTCTACATCAGCAATAATCACGTGGATCTTGCAGTAGAGATTTCGCACTTTGAAAATAGATACGTTGCTTGACAACCTGGCATCGTTTTGATTATTTGGCAGGTAATAAGCTGCATTGTAATTGTTCAAAATAAAGGGTGTTTCAATTTTACTGTAATTCAACGGTTCAGCCAATTGGACAATACGCAAAATGCAGTCAGTTAATTTCCTTGTAAATGGTTCTAAGTTAATTGATTCTAAAGATTGAGAAGCATGACAAAAATGAGTATATTTAATTAAATACACGAGCATTAGAGAAATTTTAAATCTCACATTGCCCATAATCTCCAGTTTATGTATGTTTACCTTCGAATTGTTGTACTCGAATTTACAATTTAAAAGATTGACGTTGTGAACTCCAGATAAAATTAAGTTTACCTGCAATTATGGGATAGTAATCCCGGAGAATAAAGTTTGCATTTCAAGCGGAAAGTCTTTATATGCATTTGTTGCACCTCATAAAATAAACATATTTTCAGGTGGTTTTTGCTTTCACAAGGGTAAATATTGTTTACGAGTTACATTAAAAGCTCATCCTACAAATCTATCTTAAGCATCAAACACTTCACATACATGATTTGCGTGAAGTAATGAAACCTTTAATATAACTTATAAATATTGAAAATTTGTAAATAAAAAATGTATGTATAGTCGTTGAACGACCATCATTTAACAATTAACCACGTGTTCTTTTAGAGTTTTCAACCATGTTATCCATTATATGTATTTACTTTTCAACTTTGACAATGAATTGTGAATAACAAGTCATCCAGCCTTCTGGGGTTGCCACCACAACCCGGGATACAATGCACATCAAAGAATGTCTGGGATGAACATGCTATGCAAGTGTCCTCCCAACTTTGAAGACTAAAAATCCACGTGCAACCATTAAGTAACACTTTTAGAAAGTGTGTAAATAAGCAGAGATGTGTAAAATACCTCATTTTTGTTTCAAAAATACCAAATACTTTTAATTTTTTTCGTAACACAAAATACTAAATACTAAATAAGATACCAGCAACTAGGTTTTCTAAAATACTTAAGTAAAATACATATCAAAGACCGCTCCAAAGATACTTAAGTAGAAAATACTATCTTAAATACTTTAACTTTAAGAAATACATATAATTATTGTTTTGGAAATCGAGTACAGAACTTCAAAAATACAAGCTTTTTGAACATTTCTTCCGACAATCTAGCTCTACGCGCACTAAAAATTAGACCTCCAATGCTAAACAATCCTTCCAGAGGGGCTGAAGATGGCAGTGGGGTATTAAATTATAAAAACAGATTTTATATTTGGATATTTATCCAAAATTTGAAACATCCCGTCAGAGCTGCTTGCAGGTATCAGGTAGTACCTGAAAAATACCCGTCGGGTCGGGTTCGGGTCGGGTTCGGGTTGACTAAAATTAAGTACCTGGATATCGGGTCGAGTGCGGGTAGGTGTAAGATCCGCACCTGAAAATTCAGGTCGGGTTACCGTCAAGTTCGGGTAAAATAAAATACCTGAGCAATTTATCGGGTTCAAGTTCGGGTCACAGTATTTAAATTACCTGAACCCGAACTTGACATTTCAGGTAATTTGCACGTATTTATTTCCGCCAAAAAAATCAAACTTCACGTGAATAAAACCTTCCATTCTTCATGCAATATTTATAAGGGCACTTGGTTTGGGAAAAATAGTGAATACCGAAGTGTTTAGCAAACCGTCAACCAGGCTTGTACAGTGATTATCGATGAGAGTTAAAGTGCAATGGTTTTTAGGGTGGCGTCAGCCCCCTAGTAAAATAGCCTTGTCTGTACGTCCGTACGTCCGTGTGTCCCTCCGCACGATTACGCAAAAACTACTGAACCGATTTCAATGAAATTTTTTATGGACATTACTTGTATCAAAAGTAAGGCTGAGACTGTATTTGGTTGAAATCGGCCGAATAGTTTTTCCGAAAAAAATTCTTGAAATTTTGGATTTTATGTCAAATGACTGTTATCTCTAAAACTACTGAATCGATTTCAATGAAACTTTTTGTGAATATTGCTTATGTAAGTAGTAATGACTACTGTATATTTCGTTGAAATCGGTCCGATAGTTTTTTCTAAAAAAAATTCTTGAAATTTTGAAAAAAAAACTAAAATTTGTCCTACTTTGACGGTGTTGGTTGACGCCACCCTACGCGAAGCCTCAAATTATCGCGTAGCGATGATTTTTTATTTAACAATTATTGGAAATAGGTCATAATTTCGATATAATTAGCATGAGCTTTAAGTATGTTTGAATTGAAACTGTAAGATTTCAACATAAGTGAAGAAGTAGCCGAAATCATCGAAGAAGTAAATCAAAGTGAAGATGACTGAAAACATGGTCATAATCCAGAGAAAAAATCAATAGCATGCAGCCATTTCACTGACTCTGGTGAGACTCATAAATACACTTGTAGTTATTAGTTCATTTACTCATAAACTTCTAAAACAAAGCTGACGGCATACCCTACATATTTGCTAAGTAGATAAAATTTTAGGTTATGCTCAAATTTTTTAACATTTTGTAGGCACTTGTATGTAGACTGCATGTTTCGAGGAACAAATATATATCGTTGGAACAAATCTCGGGAGTGATGTATGCAGGTTGTAGGTAGGGTCAAATCTCAGGAGTGATCTATGAATGTAGGTTAAACTGTAGGCTCTACGAAAGAATCTAAAAATATGTAGAATAAAATTTAAGGTATAGGTATGCAAATATTTTGCCCAGCTTAGGCTAACAATAAGATTAACATTAAATCAGTGGGTGAAATACCTGAAAGTCAAGTGCGGGTTCAGGTTCGGGTCAGGTTCGGGTCGGGTTTACATTGGATCCGAACTTCAGGTAATTTTTCAGGTACGGGTATCCTAGAAATACCCGACGAAAAATACCTGACAAGTAAAGTATTGGCTCGGATCCGACTGAGCAAGTTCGGGTCGAAGAAAATTTTTTACCTGAAATGTCAGGTGCGGGTCGGGTTCAGGTGCGGATCCTGATTTTTTGGTACCTGAGAGCAGCTCTGCATCCCGTAAATAATTAAGGCATTCTGCCTCAACGGATTCATCAGATCTCTGCAATGAATTTGTAGTGTCAGCTTCAAATTAAGAAAAATCGTTTTCTTGGCTTTCTTCAGAATTTGCATCGGAAGAGCTGGTTTGCTTGCAAAACATGTGTTGTGACTTTATTCACATAATTTTTAAACAAACTAACATTAATATTTTTGGTAGTTATTCTACAAAACTAATTAGATACAAGCGCTTGATTAAAATCTACGCAAAATCTATCTTAATTAATTAAAATATGTAGTTTAATTTAATTTAACAAACTAATTCGATATGATCCCAAGATAAATACTGTTTGCTTACCAAGTTCTTTAAAAAATTTGACGTTGATGACAAAGCTCCTTTTATTATCCCATTAGTTTTACTAGACCTCGCCGGTTTGGTTCCGACTCCAAGATTCTTTTACAAATAATGCACTGGGAGACCAAACTTCCATTGTCTTGCTCAATTACACGAAAATAATTACCGTCCAGAATTGCGGGCAAAGGTCGCACCGAGGATGACATTTTGAAATGTCTTATGCTTTCCAAACTACCGATTTCTTATAATTTATAATTAATGCATGCTAACGAGAAGGACCATGCTCTCTGATGCTACTTTGCAGTGGATAGTCGGAGTGAATTGATCCCGTTTATTATTTCCCGTACGTACGACGTATGTAAATCGCTAAAAACGTTGTTCCTATACTTAATGCAAACGATAGTAAATCGTTTGACAATAAGCACGATTGTGGAAATTTCAAAATATTGAGTACTTAAGTATTTTGATAAAGTATCTTATTTTAAATACTTATACATACTATTAATGGATATAAATAAAATACTAAATACTTACCAGCATCGTAGTTTGTAAATACTAAGATACAAAATACCCGGTCGACCCCAGTAGGTTTGAAATACAAGATACAAGATACGTATTTTGTATTTTAGATAGTATTTTGTATTTAAGTATTTCAAGTACTACACATCTCTGTAAATAAGATTGGCTTACCAATGCGCCACGTAATTACATATAGTGGTCGGAATAATTCAATCCAGAACCGAAATTTTTAAATTCAATTCGTTTCGTAGTTTTTTCGATTCGGTTTACATATTGAACCGAACCGAACGATTCAGTTCACACTGCTGGACTGAATTGAATTGTTTACTCTGCATTGCAGTCCAAACGATTAATGATTAGTCATTGCTCAAAACCGGTTAATACTGAAACCTTGTATAGCGTGAAGCGGAGTCTCACGTGAAAAATATGCACACTTTCGCCATAACTTTGTTTTTTGTGATTATTGTTTAGGATCATTCGACACAGCTTACAATCGGCAGTGTTCTGACGTCTCAATTTAATTCAACGTCCAGTAATTTCTGATTATTAATTAAGAAATGGGAATTAAATACTAATTTTAATATTAAACTTAATTTGATATTATTAAATCATTATTAATTAATGTATTTCTAAATGCATGAGCAAAACTCATTTACGTGAGGTGGCATGTACTGCGTGTTTAATTTGTCTTCCAGCAAAAAAACAAACGATTTTCAATTCAGTTCAATTCATAGAGTAAAACCGAATTGAATTGAATTGTTTTTATACTGGACCGAATCGCAAAACGGTTAACAATTCAGTCCACATAACTAATTGAATTGAATCGAAAATATCTGAATTGAATTGAATCGTTCCTACCACTAATTACATATGTAAACTTCTACATCAGTCTGAAAAAGGGTATTATTTCGATAACGTTTCTTTACCACACGAGATATTTCAATGACCACTGGTTTCAACCGTACATGTAGTAAAGTAGCAGAACGCCCATTCAATCACCACACCAAGCATTTTAAAGGTACGGTAATATAATTAACTATTAAGTGTAACACAAATGCATACCTGGACAGTAATAAAAATGTTCAATATCAATTTAAGTTCTTGCTCTAGCTATTCTTCTTCTATTCAGAAATACTTAGTAATTGCTGGTTTTAAAAGAGCTGTAACAAAATTCGGTTTTAATTGATGAACTTAAAGGTGTACTATTTTTTATATTTCTTATTCACACGAGTTACAAGACGGCATATCATCTAGATTGGTATTATTACTGCCGGAAGTTTCGACGTTAATACAATCCTCGAGGTAAATTTGAAGGAAACAATATCACATTTCCGACTTCTTGATTTTTACATAGACATCAACCGTAAACACAATAGAGTTAAGCAGAATTTCAAGAATGTATACATTTAAAATCCTACCCACTAATGATCCAGTCCATTTCTTCAAAATGAACTGTGGCAACATCGTCCATATTATTTATAGAATGTGTCCGTCACACTAATTTTACTTTTTTGATACAAGGGAGAGCTTTTTGTGTTGCTGATAGTTGCAGCTTTTTACGCTTTTCATAGCAAGAGCTTTTTCCAGTCAAAACAAACTGTCTAGGATGCCCATAGGATGCGGCTGCGTGGGAATAAGTAACAAATATCCCACGGTTGGTTCTTTCATACTAATTGTAAGTATAGTACCGAACAGCTACCACAAATAAATGTAAACTAACCCTAAAGTTTTACTTAAAATCCAATTTGAAGATAAAATTTAAGCATTCTTTGGAGAATTTAGATATATCCATAATGTCAATCAAACACTGGGTTATTCTACGACATCCGTCACCAGTTTTTTAGCAAACCATTCTACGATATGTGTCCCCAAATATAAGTGACAAACTTGAGGGTCGATGAAAAGGTTTGCCCTTTGGGAAATTATTGAAGAATACGGGAAATAACATATTACCTCAGAAGTGAAACTTTAAAACGTTTATTTCGGCAGTGTGTGAAGGCGTTTCTTTACCAGATTTTCAAAAATCGGATTTACTGTCATGGATGTCACTGATATATGTACACAGGTGCGTTGTTCAACTTGATGGTCAAATGCTCAGCAAGATACTACGCAAAAAATATAATTTTCAATCCTACGCTTATAATAACCATGCGACAACAAGTGGGGGTGGGTATAATTCTCATAGTCTATGCTAATTACCATAACTAGTACGTCTCTTATATATTTGGTGTCACCCAAGAAATTATTCTGGTGTCCCACAAAGCTTTCAAAAATTCAGCCACATAGTTTTATCGCCCCTTTGAATTTAATACAAAATTTTAACTGGCGTAATTGGAACGAAAAGCCCAATCATTTGAATATTCTTGAGGTAACAGATTAAATTTTAGATTACAATTTTTTAATATTTTTGGACAACCATACGTATGAGTCACAAACGGGAATAAAGCTGGAATTTTTCAGGAATTTTGAAATCAAAATTATTATTAATATTATTTTTATTATTTCTATTCAGAATTATGGGCACACATATTCAGTAGCATGCCAATTTTGCATGTTTGATCATTTAGCTGTTATGACAATATTTCAAAGCGGAAATGAAGGGGTACATACCTAATTAAAGGAAACTCTTCTGAGCAGCTTGATATAATTCTGTCGTTAAACGAAAACATATGTACCAAAGCCGATTAGGTTGTTTTTTTACATTTTTAGAAAAGGTTAAAAGTTAATCTGTGTATATAACATTTGCTTTGGTAGTAATGCGTCAGACCACCCTAATTTGGTTTTATAATCCGCTTAGGGAAATAGATCAATGCAACTGATACTTATTATATAAATATTATGTGTATGAATAACTTACACTTACAGAAATAGCTTAGTGTTATTATGAACCATCAGTAAAGGACATTACGCACACTGCCCAAACAAATCTTTTAAAGTCTCATGTGAGCTGATATGTTCTTTCGCGTGTTCAATGGCTTCAAAACAACAACATATATGCCAACGTTTGGCCAATTGTCTTCTTAAATATCTATAAATATTTTTTCGCGAGGGTCATCATTAGATTTCAAAAAAGTAAAAAACAACCACTGTTTATTTATTAATTAAGACATTACAGCAAACTAGTGTTTATTCGAAATTTGTGGTAAATTTTTAAAACTTCAGGCAACAAACAACTTTAATTATTATCATTTCGCTTATGTGCCTACTTGAATTTGGGAATACGTTGGGTGAAAACAAACTACCCACCATTGTGATTAAGTCAGTAACCGAACCAGGGCCAGTTTTCTGAAAAGTGACATTTTAGAGTTTGAAGAATTTCCAATTTATTAAGCTATCGGCATATCCATTTCAAGAAAGAAGAATACAAATAAATTCAAACTGGTTCTGTGGAGGTGTATGTATCTGTACAGCGCGGTTCGAACAGTTTACGCAACAGCAAATCTGGTTACACATATAAACGACATCATTTCTATATATGAGGTACTATTAACTTCTTTGTACTGTGTAGGCGGCACGGCCTGCATGGCAATGACGTGGTTTACAACAATCGACAGTCCTGAAATTACAATATTTATATTCACGTCAATATTTCAGGAAATCGGAAAAAATATGAGTCGTTAAAAATTTTAAGGGTAAAGATTGTAACTAAAATGATTACATATTGTGGTTTGTTATTTACGTGCAAGAGTAAGTTTTTGTTTTTTCTGGTAAGAAAATACGCCCATTTGATTCCAATCAACAGGAGCATACACAAAGGAAACGTTTGTAGTATTTTCCCCATGGATCGTGTTAATGTTTTGTACTTTTTCCCTTCATGGTATTAATGTTTTATTTATTTTTGAGCATTTAATTTGCTATTTTTGGTGAAAACGTACATTTATATCAGAATTTACCAACTTCATGGAGAAATCCAGTTTGTTTCTTTGTGCTATTCCTTCATGAGTGCATGCTATTTCACTTAGCAATCGCTTGTAATTCCATATCTGTTGAAAATATTATTTTGTTTTTGGATATTGCCACCGCTAGTCTTTTGAAAGAACTAAACTTCATTCGAGATCAGGTCGAATTTAATATTACCGAATACATCAAAAGAAGCTGGAAATTTTGCAAAACGATGGAGCTGTCAATTAAATTTTTTAATCTTGGTTACTCCACCACGACGCATTTTGTAAAATTATGCTGTCTGTCAATTACAGTAATCTCGAGTTACTTCGCGATCCGGTGCTATTTCCAGAATATAATCCTGCCAGTATTTCTAATGCTACTCGCTTTATATTGCTCACTAACATTCACGTTTTGTTTTTCCGAGTCCTTTGTAATACCACAGTATATGGAATGGCTAAGGTTGGAGTTCCTACGGGCCGCAATTCAAGGAAGAATGTCTCGTAATGAAATAAAATATTTGGTGAAAATACAGAAATCGGTGGGAAATGTTGGAACGGGTGGGGTGCTTCCATGTTATGGAACGGAGAGTCTACACCAGTATTTATGGATTTTGCATTACGTGCCACGGCGTCACTTCTATTAACCATATAGAATATTTTCAAATATTTGGATGTAATTGTAAATAATTCTACAAAAATTTCACCAAGAGCAATTTGGAAACGAAGTAAAAGATGTTTTTAAACATGCTGAAATGGGGGTTTTGCTTTTAAATATAAGCACCATTGGAAAGGGTGTTGTAGTAATGTTAGATACGAATGCAAAATGTTTGGAGCAAATCTTTTCATTTAATATTTCTGTATCCCATCCACACTTTTGATTAGGAACGCCGAATGTCCTTCAAAATGTTGCATATACAATGAGAACTGAATTGTTGTTTTTATATTTTGTATTTCGTCATATATTTTGTGATACTTTTGTATTTATTTTATCAGGTACAATAGATTTCTTCGTATAAGTGACAACAATGTCGTGTAACAAAACATCTACACTTTTCAGCAACAAACACCATTAATTTGAATTATTTTGCAATGTATTTGATGAATTATTAATTTTTGTTATTACCACACGGTAAAAATGCAGGATAAAACTAATTTAGCTCTAAAAGTTGGTAATAGACAGCCGGAAAGCTTTAAAGTTGTATGGAAAGGGGCACAGGTTTCTCAGTATTGTTTTTTCCACCGTTAGAATATAGAAAGAGCAGTGTTTAAACAAGTTAGATTCCCCCATTTTGTTTTTAACTTGGTGCACAGACACTGTAGATACATCGTTCGAGGAAGTGCAGCAAAGACAGGAATTCTTTGTTGAATTGATTGAAACCAGATTGAAGGAATAGAAACTACATTTACTTGTAACAAATGTTATTTTAGTTGAACTCGAAAGGGTAACATTTGCAGCCTTCTGATTCTTTAAACATTTAGAGGTAATTTTTACAGAAAGAAAATGCTAACTAAAGGACTACCTATAAATATAAATAGGTTGTATGTATTTTCTGTTTCTGTTAGGATAACTCCATGTAAACATGTCATACTGGGGTGTGGTATATAACAGCAATCATTTTGTAAAAATGGAAATGTATTAATGCTATTTTTAAATTACTCTTCTTTCCTACCGTTTGTAAATCGTGATTAAAAATAACTTATGTCAGCTCTCTAGATGTTCAAACATGTATGTGCTAGAACGCTTTTAAGGTGAATGTTATTAAACACTTGTACTTACTTAAATAAATACATAGAAGTGCTACAAAGTCGGCACGTGTGATTTTTTAGATATGTTGTATTATTTGTTTCAGGCGATAATTTTTTCTCAGATGTGTTTTGACGCCAGGTTGAAGAAAATTTCACTGACTTACAACTATTGAGCCAGAGAATTGCGATCACGACCTGTAAACACAAAGGATAAATGTATGAAAGATGCGGAAATTAGAGTTTCCGATATTGCTGTTTCTTCAACCACGATCCATCGTCCAGAAAAAAATTTCAGCTTATTTTGTCTGTAGTGTATTTCCAGGGGATTCAATTGAGACCAACAGCAGCTTTTCAAAACAAAAATTAATCCAGTGGAAATTAAACATGTAGTATTAAAACAAATCCTATTATTGTTTTGTAAATTAATTTATGAATATTGACCTTTATTTCCATTTCTGGGACAGCACTTGGTGCCTGGTGAAGAAAATATTAGACCCAAATGATGTTCTATAAAATTTGCCACAGGAAACGTGTTTTTGAGCTAGAGAAAATAAATAAATTTTGAAAAAGAATATGAGCTAGGGAAAGACAATATATGTACATAATTACTTGAAATACATGAATGTTCTCTCATTTGTCTTCGCAAGTCTCCCCAGATAGCAAGTGTTACAATTATCTAATAAATATAAAAAGAGCCCATAAAATTGGCTACATAAAACCAGCACATGTTATAAGATTAATATTTTCAAACATGATCATTGACTCTAATCCGATAGTTTTTCATATATCAACAATCGATCCAGTGAATTAATTAAAACACCTCTCAATCATGCATTCTAGTTTCAGGAGATCCTCCAAAACATCTCCCAGTCCAGATTTGTTTTGAATGGTTTGGCATATGAGTGCAAGAAAAATATAAAAATCTCCGAGCTATTTCCCGTTCAATTTATCACCAACCAGGCAATTTGAAAACTCGCTACAGCGGCCAGGTCCTGCGTGCTATAAATACAACGGCCATCATTTAGTTTTTACCCTGACAAGGGACTTCTCCCACATTTGTCTGCATTTTTCTATAGGTAATGCGAAAAATTAAAACTTTCTACGTGCATGTGTCAATATAAGCTGCAAAAATTAATGAAGTGCTTTGATTTACAAAAACTTAAATGAAACTTTTCTTTTGTCAGATATTTTTGAACATGATCGTGCGTAATTGTAAGTCATGGAAATGTGAAAACAATGCTAGAAAAGAAGAATATACATAAATAATAAGAATAAAAAAAACTATGCATACAGGGATTATTTCCTTTTCTTGTTTAGACAATACTTTGCACTAACCAAAAGGTGATCGACTAATGGGGTTTGCTATTTTCAATCCTAGGGACGGGGGCCCAAAGCAATGCAAAGTACCTGATCTTTATTATTACAACACATAATAAGTAACAACTTGAAGATTCAAAATTCAAAGTAAAATAGCTACAATTGATTTCACAGAAATACAAATATAATACAAGGTAGGTAGTCTAAAATACTGTATTTCGAATACAAAACACTTTTATTAAAATATCCACCTAATAATCATTCCATTCCGTTTCTTAAACATAGATATATGGCGTCACATACAAGCAACCTTAGTCAGATAGGAAATCACTGCATGGACTGCATAGAATACCTATATTTGGTAATAAACTGCACAACTGTTGCTGATTAAGCTAGTCCACTTTAAATTTCGGTGTTTAACAATCGACTGTCTAGAAAAAATTCATTTCATTAATTTAATGAATTAACAGAATTTTTCTTTCTTTATTATTAGATATCTTTACGAAATAATTATCATTGGTATGTTCGTTGATAATGAAATTGAGACGGTCTTTAGTGTATCTTAAATATTAAATGACGCTACTACTTAAATTATTCCGTTTCTAAAATGAAACAACATTCTCGCATTATACACATACATACATGAATACTTTCGTATACGTGGAACCATATTTGGGTATATTCTCATTAACCCAAAAAAAAAATTCCTACTTATATTTCAGGCCTCTTAATTTTGACTCATTTAGGGGTGCTCTGAAAGGGAAATTCCTCTATTTGTGGAATATGACATTGTTCTATCGTTAAGACATGGGGAAATCGGTCAGTGCCGATTAAAGCTTATAAGGATATTGCCAACTGAAGTAAACCACTTGGAGAAATTTATTATTATTCAGTATCATTTCCAAGATTGGGGTGTACAAAACGGTTGCTTAAAATTTCTTGAGCTGAAACAATTTAAAGTTTTTTGGAAACAGCTCGATGATATAGAGAAAATCGTGGAATGTCCAGGGTTGCACAAATCGATTGCCCCATTCACCGTTAGCCGACATGAGAAAGTAATTTAGTCTATGATATGAAGAAGAAAGAATCTAATAACACAGCGTCAAATCTTATTCATTCCTCCTCAAGTGTTGACTGGACTGATCATATCAGACTTGACACTTGAATGAGACCCGCTTAAATCTGATACTGACCGTTTTGAAACATTTCCACAACGGGCAGGTCAGCCATGAAAAATTAGCATGATGTTTAGGATTTATGCCGACAATTCTCAACGTACAGATAATACAATTAAAATAAATAAACTAAATTATTAATTTCAAAATAGTTGAAAAATTCCGGCTTGATTCACGTTTCCGATACCTGTGACAGCAACTATTGAGAAATAACTGGGTTAGAGAGAGAGTGAGATAAATTTGAGAGATAACTGCGTTTTAAATGTCATCGGCCGTCTCAATAATACTCAAATGATTGGGCTTGTCGTCCGAACTACTCTAATTAAAAATTCGTGAGATATTCAAAGGGGCGAAGTACTGGTGAAAGCCCTATGCGACACCGGGATAATTGCTTGGGCGACAACAAAGCGACTTGAAAAGTCCGCCTCTTTGTATGTGACTGCAAGTAGCATATAATGAACTGTTGAGTGCGAGGTGGTTCAGTCCAGTAGCCGCAGGAAGTGCACTATAATAATAAGCGACGATGACTAATTAGTTATAACTAGTATACCCACTCATTGTCCATGTATGTATAGTAGCATGATAGGCTTAAACGTTTTATTTCGTCTGTCATATCATACTGGGCATTCGATTTTAGAAAATCTGGAAATGAACTTCATTCAAACTGGGCGAAACAGATATTTGAATAGTTCATTTGTGAGCTAGAGAGGGGCAGACGATTTGTTCTTTCTCGTATTAAAAGGCTTCGAAACAGTACCTCACGTACTGTAGTTTGGCCAATTGTCTTCAAAATTTACCGTAATTACTTTAAATCAAGGGAGGACATTCTTTTACAAGGAAGCGGGAATAAGTCATTATGTATGTTGATTCAGCTTTGTTAAAAGACATTCGTAAGTTCCAAGGAAGTAATTACGATAGGTTGTATATTAAAGTTAGAAAATTCGCGTTATACTTCAAGGATACACTTATCCGCCATGTTTTTCTTTGCTAAAAAATAATAACAATGACCCCAAATACCTTAGAAACAGGTGAAGCATTACGACTGGTAAGTGCAAACTGTTTATTTTCCATTTTGTGTGTAAATGCGAGGCAATAAACAGCATGAATTCTTATTTAATCATTTCTAATTTGAATAATTCGGTCAATTTTTCACATATATTTTTACTTCAATTAGGTATTTGGGCTCAGGTCCAGGTTCAGTATGGGTGCATGTATTTCGGACCTAATAATTTTGGGTCATTTCTGGGTACAATATTTTATACCTGTGAAATTGGGTACAGGTTCATGTTCAGGGCTAGGAACAGAGAAAACCCCATTTTGATTTTACCTGTCAGGACCAGGTGTAACAAATGAAAGACCTGAGTATGATCACAGAAGACCTGAAATGTTTGGGTTCCTTTATTGAAAGTTAAAAGAAGGAGAATTTCAAGCTTCCAAGATGACTTGCATCGCCAAAGCAATGGCAGGGTGTCCCAGGAACCAGTTAGCATGCATTCTAATTCATTTTAGATGTATTCTGTACTACAAATACCCAGCTGTACTATTAATACAAGACAAAATAAAAAACGTTCTGATACTCAAGTACCCAAACATGTTCAGATCCGGTTTAAAAATACCCGGATTCAGGTCGTCCTTCAAGGTACTGTTTCTTGTCCAGGTACTAATCAATCCGGTGTGGGTACTACAAAAACGCAATTGGGTCAGGTTCAGGATCAAACAAATAGAGCCTGTTAGGTGGGTACAATTTCAGGTACAGGTTCACACTTTTGAGGTACCCAAAGTTTGGGTCTAGGTATATGTTTGGCTGTCTTGAACCCATGCGATGCACTACTAAGGTCAAAAAACGATTGAATCATTTATTATTATGTAACAATGTTCAGGAGCTGTGCTTGTAGGAAATTGTATCGCTTCATTATCATCGTTCATTATTTCATTGCTGAAGAAGTATGGTATATGCAATGGAATAAGTGCTGTGCACAAGCTTTCGCGTGTAAATCATTTTGCCTATTCAGCGATGATTATTTTTCAAAGAAGCGGAAAGAAGCCATTTGGGTTTGTTAAAATAATTGTTTTACTATCAACGACTACTACTATTTACTTAATTATTTAATCTATCTCTTGTTTATTTAATTATTTTATCTATCTCTTACTGAATTCATTATTTTATCTGCCTCTTATTCAATTATATTATTTTATCTATCTATTATTCAATTAATTATTTTATCTACTATGTAGTTCATTAAATAACTTCTATTCTATTATTCCCAGTTTCAAGAATTGGATGCATTATTCACTCATAATTTTACATCAATTGGGAAAATGTTGTGTGAAAATAACATATACGCCAGTGCAATTTGGTCAGCAACAGAACCAGGAAGAGATCCGGTAAAAGTGACATTTTAGACTTCGCTAAATGTGGAAGAATTTCGACTTGTTTGAAATATAGGGATATCGAATTCCAGAAAAAATTATAAAATGATTGAGATCAAGGAGTTCCAGTCTTATTTCCAATATTTACGAATCCTTTCAAAATTTAGTTTAATACCATTTGAAGTAATTTTTCCGAAAGAAAGTAACGTTCGATTGAAGAATAACACCAGAATTAAAATGGTTCTGTGGAGGTGTCTCTATCTGTACAGTGCGCTTCGAACAATTTACGCAACGGCCAATCTGGTTATAAATATAAACGACATCATTTCTATATATGAGGTCCTGTTAACTTCTTTATTTTGTGTGACCGGAACGGCATGCGTTGGTATAACATGGTTTACAACAATCGACACTCCTGAAATTACAATATTTGTATTCACGTCAATATTCCAGGAAATCGGGAAAAATATGAAAGTGGTTAAAAATGCTAAGGGTAAAGATTGTAACTAAAATGATTATACATTGAGGTTTGTTATTCTATGTTATTATTATTTGAGTAAGTTTTTGTCTTTTCAGGTAAGAAAATACACCCATTTGATTCCAAACTACAGAAGCATACTACGAAGGAAACATTTGTTATACTTTCCCCCTGGATGGTGTTAATGTTTTCTTTAAGTTTGAGCGTTTTATTTGCCATTTTTGGCGGAAATGTGCATATATATCAGAATATACCAACCTCGTGGAGAAATCCCGTTTGTTTCTTTGTGCTATTCCTTCATGAGTGCATGATATTTTACTTACCAATCGCTTGTACTTCCATTTCTGTTGAAAATATTATTTTGTTTTTGGATATTGCCACCGCTAGTCTTTTGAAAGAACTAAACTTCATTCGAGATCAGGTCGAATTTAATAATACCGAATACATCAGTAAAAGCTGGAAATTTTGCAGGACGATGGAACTGTCAATTAAATTCTTCAATTTTGGTTACTCCACTACGACACATTTTATTAAAATATGCTGCCTTACAATTACAATAATCTCGAGTTACTTCTCGATACGATGCTATTTCCAGAATATGATGCTGTCAGTATTTCTAATGCTACTCGGTTTGTATTGTTCGCTAACATTCACGATTTGTTTTTCCAAGTCCTTTGTAATACCACAGTATATGGAGTTGCTGAAGTTGGAGTTCGTACGGGCCGCAATTCAAGGAAGAGTGTCTCGAAGCGAAATAAAATATTTGGTAAAAAGCCTGAAATCGGTGGGAAACGTCGGAATTCGAGTGGGATGCTTCCATATTATAGAACGAGAATCTACACCAGTGTATGTAGATTTTGCATCCCGTTCCACTGCCTCGCTTCTTTTAGCCATGTAGAATATTTTCAGGTATTTTTCCTGTATTAATTAGTTATACGTAAACAACGCAAATCTACTTTCAGCAAAAGCAAAATAGAATAGAAATGAAGATGCTATTTAAAAACATTCTGAAATGCCTGTCTTCATTTTGCTTTTAAATATAAATATCATTGACAATGGTTATGTAGTAGATACACAGTAAAAATAATTGGAGTAAATTGTTTCATTAAATTCCGGTATCCCATCCGCACTTTTGAGTAGGAACGCCGAATAAAGTATCACTCATATACAAAACTAACCAATTTTTAATTTTCCTCAAATGTTGCAAACACAACGAGCAAGATAACGCAAACTGGAGTTTGCTTTTTTGTTAATTTTGTTGCAATGTTTTATGTGCTTATTTTATTGTCTGAAATAGTTTCTTTCGTATAAGGATGAACATTGTACGCATAACATGTACGCATGATTCTACAGTATTTATTTAATTAAAACTTCCATTCCCAGCATGTGTACACCTTTCAAAAGCAAACACCATTAATTTAAATTCTTTTGTAAGGTCATAAATTATAATTGTTTACTTTTTTTTACTCAACTGGAAAAAATGTAGTATAAGACTAATTTATCTCCAGAAGGCAGCATTAGCCTTAGCAAAGTTGTATGGAAATGTAGGGACACACGATTTCCAGTATCCGTTTTTTACTACTCTAAACCATAGAAAGTGGAGTGACTAAAAATATTTGATTCCTCCATTTTGTAGTAAATTTGCATTTTGATTTTACACAATTTGTTCTTTGGATTGGTCAATATTGGTTACATCTAGATTCTTAGCCTCAAGTTGGTCAACATTGGTCACGCTGGGTTTTTTCCTCAAGTCGGCAAAGATTCGGCAACGATGGATACTTGGTCCCAAATTGTTTAATATTGGTCACAGCTGGTTGCTTGACCTCAAATAGGTCAAAGTGTCTCACAGATGGATTCTTTAACCAAAGATTTGCCCACATTATTTAATAATGTGTGTACCGAGTTAGGTTTCAGATTTCTACAACATACGTTTTATTGGCGTGGATTACTTGTGCGATCTTAGAGGTAGCGTACATTAAGTCGAAAAATCTTACCGATTTTAAAATAAGAATTTTCTTATTTGAACAAAATGTTTTCTTAATATCCTTCGCCGCAAAGTAGCAACCTTTTGTCTTTCTGAGGAGTGAGTTACCCGGTCTTTAAGGTGTAAGTGGGCAAACGCTATAAGACTTGGGGGCGAGGTTGGTTGGAGTTTTGTTTGATGATCAAATGCTGAGTGTGAGTTGAAAGGATTAAAATTTGACCGTGTCATTTTTTCAGTTAATTCTATTCAGTCGTAAAAGTAACTCACGTTGCTTCGTTTGTAATAATTTTAAGTGTTGTTGTCCTCCCGTGTTAATATTGAGACTTTTCTGAGCTATCCTGCGAGCTATATGACAAAGGTATCAAAGACCTGGAGAAATGTTGGAGACTCTCTTAAAATTTAAGAATTGTATATATTTCTTCCATTTGTTCATCGAATGTCCTGCGTTCATAGAAAATGTTCAAATACTTAGATAAGCATCAGTGTAAAACCGTTGTAAAAGTTGGCTAAGGTCTAGTGCATGGGTTCAGGTCGCACCCGGGTATTCGGGTTCAGGTTCAGGTTCTATATGGGTGCATGTATTTCGGACCCAATAATTTTGAGCCCATTCTGGATACAATATTTTATGCCCGTAAAATTGGGTTAAGGTTCAGGGTCAGGGACAGAGAAAAACCCGTTTTGATTTTACCTGTCAGGACCAGGTGTAACAAATGAAAGACCTGAGTATGATCACAGAAGACCTGAAATATTTTTGTTCAATTTATTATTGAAAGTTAAAGGCCGGAGAATTTCAAGCTTCCAAGATGATTTGCATAGCAAAAGCAATGGCGGGGTGTCCCAGGAACCAGTTAACATACATACTAATTCATTTGATATATATTGTGTACTACAAATACCCAATTGTACTATTAATACAGTACAGGATAAAATTAAAAACATTCTGATTCTCAAGTACCCAAACATGTTTAGGTCCGGTCCAAAAATACTCGGGTTTAGGTCGTCTTTTGGGTACTATTTCGGGTTTAGGTACTAATCAGGTGCGGGTACTACAAAAATGAAATTGGGTCAGGCTCAGGTTCTAAAAAATTTAACCTATTAAATGGGTACAATTTCAGGTACACGTTCACACTTTTGAGGTACCCAAAGTTTAGGTCCAGGTACAACACCCATGCGGTGCACTACTAAGACACCCTCCCGTACCTTTCCGACTCAATCTCGAACCTCTCCGAACTTCAACCCCGCCTCCGTGTTATGTACTGATAAAAACATGGCAAACATTTTAGAAATTGTAAAATTCCGTGCAAAAGGAATGCTCCAGATTTAATGTCACAAATATCAATTATAAACTAGGTCACAAAACAAGAATTTTCCCTGCTCAGAAGAGCTGGACTATTAAAAGTACAGCAACTTGTTCAAAACCACACTCAAGAGCTTCCAGCGTATCACAAATTATTAATAAATATAATAAAATACATCATGATACAGGTGAAAATGAAAAAAACCCTGTGCACTTTGAAGGCTTTTATCAACGTACTTCAAATCATGTGAAAATTAAAGCGGATAATCTTTACTCTCTTTGTGTTTGGAATGCATACAAAAATCAGATTGATGATAAAACTACACATAAAATAGAATGGCATAAGTGGGTAAACCTGGAATTTTCTTTCACCCTTAAAAAAAAGGAAGTTTTGTGGAAATTCTGGCATGAAGCTTTATGTTCTGCTAAAATGGCATGTGAAATGGGGATTCGAAGAAATAGTGCCTGCCATTTTTGTCAACGTATCCATGCACCATCACGACACTACATCAAATGTTGACTATTTACTAATTTATGGGCCTATTGTAAACAAATAATAAAGAAAGCCAATTATCAGTATAATGAAGAGGATAAAATACACGGTTTAAAGCTAAGTAGTAACAATCTATGTTTATTTCATATCTTGAGCACAGCCTACTTTGTAATATATGAATTTTTGTATTTGGAGATTAATAATGAACCGTACACTAAGAACCCAATAACTAGGTTCGAACAGAAATTGTTTGAAACCATATACAGTGAATATTTTATGGCAAAATTTAATGGACCAACACGGTTAGCCCTGTTCGTTAAGTATTGGTGTTCTTTGGGGTTCATGGTTAAAGCTACTTCACATTCATTAGACATAAGACTACCCGGACTCAAACAATCTGATGACGGGTCAGACCATTTATAAAGTGCTGGGATAATAAGCGAATCCTGTAAACCATGAGCTGGCAGCATATATATAAAGACTTTATTGACACTGCTTCTCAACAGAAGTAGCCATACATTGACTCAGTATACTATTTCCTAGTGTATTACATCATATATGTATGATAGTACAATGTGTTATGAATTTCTATATAAATGATTATTACATATTAAAGCACCACTTTTTAGCACTATTGCTACAACTTCATCAATAACAGTATTGGAAATTCTAAATCTTTTTAGAAATTTAAAAAAAAAATTTGAAATTGTTCCACGTGCACCTATATACAATCCTATTGTTTCGATTTCACGTGAATTAAATTTACTTTTGAAGTAAGGTATACATAGATCATAAATAGATTTTTTCTCGTAGTTGACATTATCTGCTTGGTGGAGGTCTTGTTCCATTCTAATTGTAGGGTCTATTATGTATCCCTTCTTAGTAATATGGTCGTAGGCAAGAATGTCTGCTCTTCTACTTGTATTATTTTTGTCTGTACAGTATATTTCTTCCTCAACTCTTAATCCTGTTTCTTTAAGTTTAGAAGCTATAAGTGAGCGAATGCTGTGGTGTCTATTGTTTCGAAGTAGTTCCCCCCTCGGGCATTTACCAAGAATATGTCCTAAGGTTTCAAACTCATTGCAGTTTCTGCAACGGCTATTTCCTTGGCTGTATCCGGGGTTGGTTTTTACTGGCAAAACATTTGCAGCCATTTTAATTGCATTGGTCCATTCCGATGTTGAAAGGCCGGCCTTGCTTTTTATCCATTTATTTGCAGCTGTGTGTTCGGAGTATTGAACGACGCCTTGTCCTTTAGTAGGAAGTTTACACCATTGTTCGTATTCTAAACGTTGGAGATCATTTCGTATTAGTTTACATGACTTAATTTGTTTAGTAACAGTTGTTTGAGATTCTGTAGATGGCAGTGGGAGCGATGAAGCATCCAATCTATTTGCCATGTATAATTGGTTGGGTTGTAAATGTTCCAGGGCAGTCTTGAAGTCTTCTGAAAGATTAAGCTTCGACAGACAAAGTTGTTTCTCTAATTCCAGGTCTCGAACATGTGAAAGAACTTGTACACCACAATTTTGTAAATGTTTACTTGCATTATATGATTGTATAAATGCTTCCCAAGATGCCTTTATAATTCCTAAACCTTTCACTTTAGTGTTAGCATAAATCATTGAATCCGGTGTTGATATTGGGATTTGTAAAATTTCTTTGACTGCACTTTTTAGTATTTTGTCAATAGTTTGCAGAAAAGTCGAATTTAATTTACTTAAAATTGTATGTTGCAAAGGAAAAATCAATATAGGCCATAAATACGTGTTGATTATGTTTAGTTTTTGGTCTGGGTTGAGAAACGTTGTTGAAACCAATCTTTGTATTTGATTTCTGAATTTAGTAATAATTTTAGCTTCATCCAAGAAAATCTCTTCGTTGTAGGTACATCCTAAGTACTTGACGGATTCGTTTGGTTGAATTGATTTAATTTTTGTTTCAGAATTCAAAACCAAATCCTCTGTACATAATTCTCCTTTTACGATGCAAATGCATTGTGATTTGGATGCATTGACTTTAAGCCCCAATTCATCGTACAGTGACAGGAATGTTTGACCTAAAACTATGGCAGATGTTCTTGAACATGACGATATTTGAGAGTCATCAGCAAAATTCTGTAATGCTTCTTTTGGGAAAGAGGAGTGTAATTCGAATCCATACATCGACTTTACTTCTGGTTCATTAATTTCTTCAACTTTATCATCAATGGCATTGTTGAAAATCCAAGGAGAGCTTGGAGCAACCTGCACAACTCCGCATTTAAAATATATTTTCTGTGTTTTACCTTTTATAGTGTTGATTCTGGTGTAATTTCCAACCATAAATTTTACTGTAATATCTTTAAGCTTTGTGGGAGCCCTTCTGGCTTGTTTCCGCTGTATGGCATGTTTGTGAGCAATTTTGTCAAATGCTTGAGTTATATCAAACAACGTGTTTGTATAATCTAGTTTTTCTTCTTTGGCTTTATGTAGGCATGCTTGCATAATCGATGTATTTATTAGAGTTCCGTGTTGGTTGGTGAATCCTCTCTGATAATCCGAGAAAGGCACATATCTTCTAATTTTAGCATCTAGCACTTTTTCCACCACTCTTCTAATTACAGAGCAAATTGTGATGGGACGAAAGTTCTTTGGATTTTTCTCATCTCCACCTTTATCTATCAGTATAGTTCTTGCTTCTCTCATAAATTCCGGTACAAAATTAAAATTGAGCATGTATGTAATTACTGCAGCAAGGATCTTCGAAGATTCTGCCGTTGTTGCTTTGAGCCACCATGACAGTACTCCATCATTACCTGCTGCAGTTCTTGAATTAAGCCGGTATATTTGGAATTTAACTTCTTCGTCGCTCAAAATAATATCGAATTCTTCGTCAAGTTTGTTTTGCTCGTCTCGATTAACAGGATTTGTAGCTGGTCAACATTTGTCATTGGGTGTCTGCCATCTTGTAGAGAATTCATCATATAGCTGATCAAGTTCGATTGTGCATCCCTGGTCTTTCCTGTCTTTAATAATTTGGTTTACAGCTTTATTTCTTTGATTATAATATAACCATTGCATCTTTTCTCTATCATATTGTGCTCTTCGTTTGTTTCTTTTACGCTTCGTTGCACGTTGAGGGTTAGTAGACTGGTCATAACCATTGTCTAATGTTTGAAAGAATTTTGATTTTCGGATGTTATAAAACTTTTTTGCCGGATGTTCTGGACCTGGTAATTCTTTCTCACATTTATGAAGTGTTATTGTGTATAATGAAAGAATTTGTTCGAATCTCATGATTACTTTCATTGGATATAAGCAAGTCATTCATTTGTTGTAAAATACTTAGAAGCTCATTCTTCAAAACTTCTTTGAAGGCGGGTGGGGCAGTAATAATTTCATCTTCTAGTATTTCATTTGCAATATCCGCTCGATTTTGACTTTGATGTGATCGTGTGATATGTCCTCGGCATCCTCCTTTGCTTTTGCAAAGCTGTTCGCAAAAAGGACAGGGCCAACGACTATCTTCAGGATTCAGTGATGAGAAATTGTCTCTAGCAGTTTGTATTAATGATCTCAAGTCTCCGTCAGCATCCTGGTCGGCCATATTATGGATCGGCCAATACTCAATTTCACATTTTGTTCTTTTTTTCCACTTTATTAAAATAGAAAAACTTTTTTTATAGCTGCTTATTATAAAAAGTGGAATCCAACTGTCCCCTTAAAATAGCTTTGACTTCAAATATCAATATGAGGACAAATGTAACTTGAATATCTGATGGTATATTCGGATTCAGCTATATCTATTTGATAATATTCCATAGTCAATATTTATGAAGAAATCCTTTAAATGATCTTATTTAGTGGATTATTGAAGTGCTGGAGTTTTACTCTGTAATCTATTTTAGAAGTAACATGTGTGAATGCTTGTCACGTGTCGAGATGTCAGGGTAGATAAGTTTTCGAATACTTAAGTACTATTCTTAAAAGGTTGTGAACAAATATGTATTATATAAGGAATTGCAAATGAATAAACCGTTGACCACATTTTAAATTTAAAAAAAACTTTTGCTCAATATCAAAAACATGTCACGATTTCGCTCGGTGCAAACGTTACTTTTGGAAATGAAAATTATGTTCGAAATGATCCCCAACCCATGATGAACATCCAGCCTATTCTTGCTGAAATTAGAGGTAACGGCTTATTAGAAAACTATATTTCTATTCTAGAAGGTTTCATCAGAATTATCAGTTAATAAACAATTTTTATTTATAACTAGTTTTTAGTGATAATAATTTCAGTATCAGATATCATTACGCTCATTTCTAATTCAATCCTTTCTAGATTTGCAAATATTTTGTTCTCAAAGTTTTGCTACCGTTACGTTGCAACAATAACATCTTCCTGTTGCTCTTAGGAATATTAGTTCTAAGATTACTATAATAGATGGGAATAAAAACAAAACTTTTCATCTCCAGATATTCGGCTTTCTGTCTTAAACTTCCGCTGAACGCCTTGATTTTGGGGAGAAAATCAAGACCGACCCTGATTGTAGGGATCCAGCGGTAATAATTACATGTTTCAAATATCTTGCTTCAAAAATACATTTTTACGCAAATATTGTTTTTTATTAATTTAACTTTATATAAGCGGGTAGATTTGTCCCGAGTTGAAGGGCAGGATGTTTCAGAAGTCACAAACAATATTTTCCGCGAACTAATGGAAGTCGGAGTTTCCAAAAAGTACTTGTTGTACGGTACCACCGAAAAGGAGAGTTGGAAACGTTTAATTTGATTTTAGTTGCAACGTTTGTATTGCCGTTTTTTACTATTACGGTAGTAAAGTATTTATATTTATAGTACTTATATTTAGTTCAAGTCAAATTTATATTAACTTATCAAAATTGTAGACAAATTAATAGAACCACAATTAAAACATATTTAATTACAATGCATATAATAATGTATATGTTTTCAGATGCTGCGAGAAGTGTAAAATCCACGTTTGGGTAACTGATACTTTGACTAAGAAAGCAACTATGACATTGCTTCAGCATTCTGTAGATAGAATCAATGAAAGGTGGAAATCAGCGGCTAAAAATACTGTATAATTATTTTTGTATTATAGATATTTAATGACAAGCCTTATGAAAATATTACAGCTGTCTGCATACCAGCTACATTGATGCATACAAGACATTACGCAGTTTTCGTATTGAATTCAGAAAATCTTGTGAACATGTAGTTAAATACTGTATATATGTGTAACGTGTTTGTATTTTTTTTGTATTTATATATTTACGATCTTATAGGCTTTCGCCCATGACCATAACGTGTTTTGGGCACTACTTACTTGGATAGTACTAGCAATAGCTACAACAAAAAACTGGATACTGAAGACCTATACAATTTTGAGGAAGTAATGAATAAAAATTGCAAACTCAAATATATGAGTATCATTTAAATTGCAAATATTTTTGCCTAATAAATTATTGCAAGGGTTTTGGTAGATTTTAAATTTTTATTATACAATTATTTTGAATATTAAATCAAATTGATATTATTACGAAATTACTTATGTCTTATGTGCTTTTAAGTAGTTATGCAATCATAAATTATCTCGTAATTTAATTTCGTTTGCATAAGTGGAGCTTTTCAGAATCATATCATTGAGACAGAGCTTTTGGGGACAAAATTCCTGTCCCGTCCCCGTCCTTTCCCGTCCCAATATTTTTTCAAAACCTTTGTCCCCAGTCCCGTCCCGACAATCGGGACAAGGTGACAACATCCATGTCCCCGTCCCGTCCCCAAAAACTTCAAAAATCGTTGTCCCCTGTCCCGTCCCGAAAGTCGGGACATGAGGACAAAAACCATGCCCCCGTCCTGTCCCCAAAAGTTTTAAAAAACGTTGTTCCCGGTCCGGGGCATGCGAACAAAATTTTTGTTCCGTCCCGAAAATTACTAAAAATAGTTGAAGACATTCTCTTACCAAATATCGGAACATGAGGAAAACTTCGTTCAAAAAATATTTGTCCAAAAACATAAAAAAACACAATTTTTGTTGTCCCCGTCCCGAATACAATGGGGACAATTTTTTTTGTCCCCGTCCCGATTATAATGGGGACAATTGTTTTGTCCCGTCCCGTCCCAAATACGACATGGGGACAATTATTTTGTCCCCGGGGACGTCCCGTCACGGTCCGTCCAGTGTCCCGACGGGACGTTCCTGTCCCCGGCAGAAGCTCTGCATTGAGACTTCCACTGTCTGACTGATTTACGACTCTTAAATGATTGGAAGATGAGCCCAAATTGCGAACGTTATATTACTTATGTTATCAATAGGGCAGGCTGCTGAAGACTTTCCGAAATCATACTGAACTCAATAACATTGCATCACTGAAGTCTTTGCGAAGACAATCTTAACCTCGCTTGCGGGATGGGATACAATATTTTCGAAATTGACTGAAATGAATTCTTCGTTCTCTAATCATGTAATAAAATAATTTATTGATTTGCACACCTAATACTTATAAATTTTTTTTTGCATCATATAATCTTTATTTAAAGTTGTTGCAGAAATATTGGTTCACAGCGACTTATAAATTATTAAATAATTATTAATTTTATTATATAAATTAATTTTATTACTAACTCAAAACAAATCACCCTTGAAAATAGTGACAGCAAAATAAAAGCAGGCATTTCAGAATGTTTTCAATATCTCATTCATTTCGTTTATAAATTGCTATTGGTGAAATTTATTTATATTTGTTTGCATATAATTATTACATGAAAAATTCAATATTCTGGCAATATTCTACATGGTTAATAGTAGTGAAGCAGTGGCACGAAATGCAAAATCCACATACACTGGTGTAGACTCTCGTTCCATAACATGGAAGCATCCCACTCGAATTCCGACATTTTCCACCGATTTCAGTCTTTTCACCAAATATTTTATTTCGCCACGAGACATTCTTCCTTGAATTGCGGCTCGTACGAACTCCAACCTCAGCAGCTCCATATAATGTGGTATTAAAAAGGACTTGGAAAAACAAATCGTGAATGTTAGCGAACAATACAAGGCGAGTAGCATTAAAAATATTGACAGGATCATATTCTGGAAATAGCACCGGATCGCGAAGTAACTCGAGATTACTGTAATTGTAAGACAGCATATTTTGATAAAATGTGTCGCAGCGGAGTAACCAAAATTGAAAAACTTAATTGACAGCTCCATCATCCTGCAAAATTTCCAGCTTTTCCTGATGTATTCGGTATTACTAAATTCGACCTCATCTCGAATGAAGTTTAGTTCATTCAAAAGACTAGCGTTGGCAATATCCAAAAACACAATAATATTTTTAACAGAAATGGAAGTACAAGCGATCGGTAAGTGAAATATCATGCACTCATGAAGGAATAGCACAAAGAAACAAACAGGATTTCTCCATGAATTTGGTAAATTCTGGTAAACATGTACGTTTCCACCAAATATGGCAAATAAAACGCTCAAAAATAGAGAAAACATTAATACCATGAAGGGAAAAAGTACTACAAATGTTTCCTTCGTAGTATGCTTCTGTAGTTTGGAATCAAATGAGCGTATTTTCTTACCTGAAAAGACAAAAACTTACTCTTGCACGTGAATAAAACGCAATAATCTATAATCATTTTAGTTACAATCTTTACCCTTAACACTTTTAACGACTTTCATATTTTTCCCGATTTCCTGGAATATTGACGTGAATACAAATATTGTAATTTCAGGAGTGTCGATCGTTGTAAACCATGTTATTCCAACGCATGCCGTTCCGGTCACACAGAATAAAGAAGTTAATAGGACCTCATATATAGAAATGATGTCGTTTATATTTATAACCAGATTGGCCGTTGCGTAAATTGTTCGAAGCGCACTGTACAGATACAGACACCTCCACAGAACCATTTTAAATCTATTGGTATTCTTCAATCCAACGTTATTTTCTCTGGGAGAAATTACTTCAAAGGGTATTAAGCTTAATTTTGAAAGGAATCGTAAATATTGGAAATAAGAATGAAATTCCTTTATCTCAATCATTTTATTTTATTTTTTTGAGTTCGATAACCAGATAGTTTAAACAAGTAGAAATTCTTCCAATTCCAACGAAATTTTTAAATGATATTTTTACAGGATCTCCTCCTGGTTTTGTTGCAGACTTAATCGCACTGGTGAATAATTTGTTTTCACCCTAAATTTCATAAATTAAAGTAAGAACTTAAGTGAATAAATCATCCAATTATTCAAATTAAAAATGATTAAATAGTAATATTGTCACTCTAAACAGTTTATTGAAATTTGTAAACAGATACTAGTGATAAGTATTGCTTGTATTAACACATACAATGGCTTGTTTCCGCTTTCTTGTAAACTTATGACCTCAATTATATAAAATATTTTTGGACAGTTTGAAAAACAATTTGCCAAACTACAGTATCTGCGGTGTGGTTTTGAAGCCATTAAATAAGAGAAAGAATATATCAAGAGAAGAAATCAATTTATGATCCATGTATCCCCTACTTTCAATCAAAATTCAATTTAAAAGAAGTGGAAACAATTGGATTATACATTGGGGCACGAGGATCAATTTCAATTTTCTTTATCATTCCTACAACGATTTAGGACACCATTGAAGGTTATTGAGGAAATAGTATCTGTAGTTCTTAAGAATAGTGCTTTAATTTTTAATAACCATCTTTATAAGTCATAAATTATACTAATTAGTTACTTAATTGAAAATTGTTAATAGTTTACTGAGTCCACAAGGGCTACTAGAGTCAATAAAGTCTTTCTCTCTCTCACCTCTGGCTCACAAGAGACTTTAAAAGGTTCGTCTTGGCAGTGTTTGAATGAAGTTTTTTGCAAGATTTTCTAAAATTGCATTTACTGAACCCGACCGTCGAATGCTCGAGAACAAACGCAGACAAAATAAAATTTTCAATCCTACAATTATGGTATAGTCCGGATGAGTGGGGGACGCGTGAGCCTGATGTTCCAAAATATTAAGAGATGCTATTCCCTTCTGCTTCTCCCAAGCTGGCAATCGTAAGCTTCTTCCACTATGCGGGTAATTAAATGCAGAGCAAGGGGAATTGTTTATTCTGGATGGGAAATGACTTTTTACTTTTATTTCCAAAATTATGAAAGTTTTCAAAAATGGAAGGAACTCAATAAAATAAAGTACAGCTCTGCTCAAAGTCCAAAACCTCTCTCCCTTTTTCTCTGGAGCTCGACCTCACGCAGGAGATCAGCCCAGAACTTTTCCACCTTATCCACCTCCTCTCACTTTCCAGTACTTTACAAAGTACTCCTCCACATGACCTTTGAAATATCACATACATATCCCAACATTCCCCCAACACAGACACACTCACTCCAATACTCCTTCCCAATACATACACATGACCCCCCAACCTTAACCTGCACAAGTGCTACAGGACACAATGACACCAAACGTACGTCGACAATGAGTGTGTGGGGGTATACAAGTTATAGCTCATGCTAATTACCGCAACTATAGCAAGCATCTGTGAATTGATGCAACCCAAAAAGTCCCGTGTATCACTTATTAATATTGCGCACCTCTGAAGGTTGCCAGTTTGAACCTCCGCACACTACTCAATTCATTATAAGCTATTATCAATCACATATGTACACATCTTGTGAGAAATGCTTTTAAAATCGCACGGGCATTTGTAGCTGTCACCCCAAAAATTTTGCCGGTG
This sequence comes from Allacma fusca, assembly GCA_947179485.1. NCBI lineage: Eukaryota > Metazoa > Arthropoda > Collembola > Symphypleona > Sminthuridae > Allacma > Allacma fusca. The sequence continues at coordinate 67,613,319 of OX359246.1, forward strand.
TCACGCAGGGCTTTTAAATATTCGGCCACATTGTTCGGCTCCTTTGAATTTCTCACATATTTTCAACTGGCGTAATAGGAACGACAAGCCCAATCATTTGAATATTATTGCATCAGATGAAAATTTACATTGCAATTTGTTAATAGTTTTTATTCACATATGTATGTATCATCAGCGTGATTCAAGGTGGAATATTTCAGGGATGTTGAAATCAAAGCTATTATTAATTTTATTTTTAATATCTCTATTCCAGAATTGCCAGGATAAATTCTCAACATCATGTCAATTTTCCGCGTTTGACCTGCGTGTTGGGACAATATTTTAAAACGTTCAGTGTCACTTTTAATTGGGTTTCATTCAAGTCGAATATGATAAAGCAAGACGTTAGGTGGCGGGGTGCTTATCTAGTTGAAAGAAGCCCTACCTGTTGAGCATATAATACTGTATAAGATATAATTCTGCCGTTAAACGAAAATGTGCATATTGCGTAAATGTAATTACATATACCTCAGCAGGCTTCTGCAGTTTAATAATTTAAAATTGGAGGTAAGAATGCAATGAAAGAACAGGCACTTATATTTAATAGTATATTGGATGCGTCCAGAACCAATATGCACATATCGTGTAGATTGTCTTTGACATTATTAGAGACCGGTCGTTTTATGTTAACCTGCATATATGTAAATATCTCTAGAAATAATGCAACAAGTCATCTTAATTTACTTTTATAATCCATTTAGGGAGATAGGCCAGTGCAAGTGATCATTACAAAGCTTCAAACTATTACGGAATGAAGAAATCCACTTGCGGAAACAGTTTAATGTTATTATGTATCATTTGTATGAGCCGTTAAAACAAACCCGTTGCTCAATAATATACGGCTAAAACCATTTTATGCTGCGGAAATAAACCATTGTGTTTGTTGATTCACGGTTGTTAAAAAAGTTTCATAACCTACGAGGTAGTAACTGCAATGTAATTTTTAAATATCATAAGATTATATTATATTAGAATATCTTGTGTTTTAGTGTATATTTCTTCGATGAAGGAAATCAGTCTACTTTCCTTAGACACAGCTGAGTGTTTATTGCATCGTTATATGTATCATTACTTATCATTTTATCATTATTATTGTGGTGCGCAATAATATTAAGTGATACACGAGTAAATACAATTTTAGAAAATCTTGCAAAAAACTTCATTCAAACACTGCCGAAACGAACCTTTTAAAGTTTCTTGTGAGCTAGAGGTGGGACATATATATTCTTTCTCTTATTTCATGTCTTCGAAACCACACAGCTGTACTGTAGTTTGGCGAATAGTTGTCTTTTAAATGTTCCCTAAATATTTTATATCATTGAGATCAGTATTATATAAGGAATCGAAAACAAGCTATTGTATTTTTAGTTGAGTCATTACTGAAAATTAGTGTTTATTTGCAATTTTCTATAAATTGTTTAAAGCGTCCGGCAATAATCAACTTGAATTATTATTTAACAATTTCTAATTTGAATAATTTGACGAATTATTCACTTCTGGACATACATTATTCAATTTGGGAACAAGGGTGAAAACAAATTATCTACCAGTGGGATTAATTATCCATGGAACAGGAGCATATTGCGAAGGAAATACGTTTGCAATACTTTCCCCTGGATCGTGTTAATGTTTTCTTTAGCGTTGAGTATTTTAGTTACCATTTTCTGTGAACACGTTCATCTGTATCACAATTTACCAATTTCATGTAGAAATCCCGTTTGTTTCTGTGTGCTATTCCTTGATGAGTGCATGGTGTTTCACTTGACTGACTCTTGTTCTGCCATTTTTGCTTAAAGTATTATTTTGTTTTTGGATATTTCCAGCCCTTGTATTTCAAAAGAACTTGTATTCATTGGAAATGAGGTTGAATCTAATAATACACAATACATCAGAAAAAGCTGGAAAGTTTGCAAGACGAAGGAGTTGTCAATTAAATTGTTCAATTTTGGTTACTCTGCTACGCCATATTTTATACAAATATTCTGTCCTACAATTATGGTAATCTCGAGTTTCTATGGAATCCGTGCTATTTCCAGAATACACTGCTGTCAATAATTCTAATGCTACTTGCTTTATTTAGTGCGCTAACCTTCACCGTGCCGTTTCCCAAGTCCTTTTTAATATCGCAGTATATGAAGTTGCTGAGAGCAGAGCTCTTGCGACCGTAAATCAATCCAGAGAATCTCGTGGCGAAATAAAACAAGAGTCTACACGTGGATTTTGCAATCCGTGCCACTGCCTCATTTCTTTTAGCCATGTAGAATATTTTCAGATTATGAATTAGACAGTGGAGTCTGTTTTTTGAGAATGGCCAACCTTGATGGTCACTATATTCTAGAAAATACTTTTATTTATGCCCTGAGTTGCATAATGTAGAGAAAAAAAAATTCACAAATAACATTTTCCCCAAAAACCGAATATGTAGGAGGGTCAATAAACCGAGAAAACCCGAAATCTTTAATAATTATTTTAGCGTTACTATTTACAATATTGAAAATCGTACTATCTCAGATTTGCCATCTAAGCATCTACTACACTGATGATTTTTTCCTGGGCCCTTACATTACAACTCCCAAGTAAACGATTTTTTTTGCTAAAAAGTGTAGGGACTAGTAAAATCTTCATCTTCAAATTTTAAAAAAGCGTTCATTTGGGAGTGACTGCAGTCAAATCGGGGTACATCCGACACGGGTAATTTATATATGTACATTGTTTTGAATTTCGGCTGGGAGTTGGAAGAATGGACGCTTCTTGGCTGTTTCATTTTAAAAAATTAACTCCAAGTTGTTTAATAAACTTTCTGTGTTTTCAGAATTACGTCCGGAATTTACAAATAATTACATTTAGCTCATTATTACTCATTCTTACATCTTCTAGATGTAATGTGAGCTGATTTTTATAAAGAGGTGCAAGCTGGAGACTGAATATTTCCATAATACATTTGGATTGAACTTGTTTACCTTATAAAAACGGGTGTTGAACCGTTTTAAGTGTATGTATCAGAGTTTGTTTACACTGTAATTTGTTTTGATGTTTTGAGCAACATTGTTGCGTTGTCTTTTTGCTTTGATTCACTCATTTTCAAACACGAAATCATGTTTTATTAAAATAACATGATAATTTTTCTACACGTCACTCGAGGAACTGAATTTAAAAGCACACTGATCATAATATTCAGATGGCATTTTAATTTTTATCGAAGATGGCACTATTCCATATATTTATTTACTTGTGCTACCGTGCCGTGAGTGCAATAAATCCCCCTCGCTCTCACATATAGATTACAATATGAGTACCTACTGGCCTCACGCTCATTTCAATGAGAGCATCAAAAATTTGCAGGCGCTCCCCCTCATACAGTGAATACATCGTAGTCCTCATGAGGGCAAGCGTGAGCGTTGCCCTCATCCCTCATGAGGGTGTGCATCTATGTACACGAGCAGCGCCTTCGCTGTAAACACAAAGCCCTATCACGCTCCATTCCTTGGGATCGTGCCTCAGTCCGCAGCTCAACTAGTCCCAAATTATTTTTTAAAATAATTTTGGATTGGTTGACTGTAGACTAATTATATCCGGCCTTAATATTATCCACAGTATTTAAAATAGATACATGTACAATATATGTACACTAGTACTGCTTCACAGGGGCAATTGCTCAATTGAGATAGTAGTGTGAACATACAAATTATAAGCTAAACGGCTTGCGAATCCAGCCCTGTCGTGGAGACTTACTGTATGCCTAAATCTTGCGCGCTTATTTTAGAAGCAGCGCGAAGCATCAATTTGAACCATAAACGCGCGGAGCTTTAAATCAACGGACAGGTAGAGATCAATTATAACTAGTAAAAGCCCTGTGCTTCACAGACACAATTACTTGGAGAGGTGATAGTGTGAGTGTAAAACTTAAAAACTAATCGACTTACGATTCATGGCGTAGAGATTAGGTGTATGCCTAAATCGTTCTTGGTTATTATTTATTAGTTATTATTGAGTATCGCTCTAAATAAACTGACAGGCAGTGCAGGATAATCATAAGGAGTGCTTGGCATGCCATCTCTTGAGCGTTGTGTGAGACAACTGAACTATGAACGCCCGGAACTTTAAATAAATGGACAGAAAGTGCTCTTTAATAATAAAGGAAGGATAAGCAGGATATCCCAAAAAAATATTTCACTATGGGAATGACTGTTCTAAAAAAAAACAGACTCCGTGGCAATCAGTCGCTCTAATTCCTATGATACAAGGAGTCTACCGATGATTTGTATTTATTTATTTAATCAGTTATGTAAGACGCTCAGTCAGTTCTAAAGAGTGAGTACGCATTTCTGGCAACATACTACAATAATTTGTATTCTATATTTTGCAATTGGGTGTATTAAATAAACTATTAATCACTGAATTTTTTATTTCAATTTTGATAAATGTAGGATAAATCTAAATTATCTGTAGCAGTCGACTTTTATTAGAGTTTTACCAATATGGCAGACACAGGTTGTTCCGTATTTTTCTTCTCCCCGTAAAATCATAGAAGGGGCGAAAGTTGAAAATATTGGATTCCCCCATTTTGCCGCAAATCGTTTTCCAGATTTTACAAAATTTGTTCCATCCTTGTAGCTCAAAAGCTGTGGATACTCAAGGTAGTGCAGTAAAACCAGGTTTTTTTAAAAACCAGCTTTTCAAGTCTCACTCAAGTTAAAAAAATTCACAGCAAATAAGAATTTTAAGCTTGCGTGTAGCAAATTTTAAGGGCTTTCGAATGAGCCCAACAGGCTATTATTTCCAGCTTTTATCGATTCTATCAGCATTTAGAATAATTGTGTTAGAAAAGGGAATACTGAATGAAAGACTGGCAGTAAATATGAACAGGTTGTATAGAAGTCTCTGTTTCTGTAATGATTACCCTTTGTACACATGTCATGCTGTATGGAGTGTGCCAAATTGTCGCAATCATTTTGTGAAAACCAAAATAAATGAATGCTATTTCTAACTGACTCTTACTTCTAACCATTTGCAAGCCTTGATAAAAAACATCTTGCTTAAGGTCTTTAGTTGTTCGGTATATGCTCGAAACCTTGTAAGCTAGATGTTCAAAAACCTTTTGTACCCACTCAAACCAATAATGCCAAACTAAATAATTAGTAACCAGCATCGGTTCAGCTGAGAAGGAAACTATCCCAGTAAACCAGAACTCATTGGGGCAGCAATGGCCCATCAACGTTTACCAATACTGGTAAAATATCAGACTTGTCCGCTGGGCCAATGCTGGCCTAATAACGGCATTATCATTACAATGCATCATGGCTCCATCAAGTTTCCGTAATGAATACAAACAGAGGGACCGATGAAGGCCCTTTAAGGGTTCCCTGTCGGCAGCCACTAGCATTCCATCACGAATCCATTAATTGTTTTTTTGCATTTGCCGGCAAGGATCCGGTATAGCACCATTAACTCGGCATAACTCTAATATTCATATATTATTAAAGATTTAAAGCAGCTATTTTTGGAACATGGTTGCTAAAAAGATGTATTATCAAAATTGTAACACATACACAACTTAAAACTACTTGGAACATTAAATCCAGTAAAATCAATGTACAATATCAAGGACAATGGAAGACATACAGATTTCTCAGTCGTCATAGATAGGAAATAGTAAACTTTTGCTTTATCTGAGTGACAAATATTTTTGAATATATTTTGACAAATTACTGTGTGATTACAAATCAAAATACTTTGACAGTTTGTATCAATATTTTTATAATTCATTTAAATTCCGTTGGTAAAATTATATTATTACTTTTCTGATCGAGCGCGAGTTTATGCACTGCAACCAGGATCTCGCTGAGAAGTGGGGCGTGATGCTGTTAATTTGCTGCAGCATATATCAAATCGATATACGAAGTTCCTCCACCAATGTCAAAATTTTTCGAATTAGTTTCCGAGGGGAAGAGTTGCTCTAGTTGCTAAAAACCAAATAAAGCCACGAAATCACATTTAATACCAGTTGAATTGACCCTAACTGAAATCGTGTGAATAAGAGTTTGTTATGTACTTTTGCCAACATAATTAAAGATGGTTCCTAAATCCCAGGGGAACCAATATGGTTATCGACTTGTGCAGTTCCTGTTGCATTCTCGGGATTGTATTCTGAACCTTCAAAAGGAGCAGCCTTGAAGTTGTACTGGTTTAAATTGCGATGATTTATCCGATTCTATCTGGTTTCGGGGTTTGAGTTTTCGAAGTTTTCTCTCCGGTGTTGTCAAGTCTTTGGCCTCAGTCAGCTCGAAATCACTCTTGTCCAGTAGCTTGTCGAATCCTGACCCTGCTTTTTCATGGGAATCTGCAAAAACAGTAATAAACTTACGGCTAATACAAAGATGAGGATGTGGGCAAATATTTTCAAATACATGCAGCATTAAAACTGTAGTACTAGTTTATTCAATGAATTACCTCATCCGCACTTGACTCGACAATCAAGAAGTTCTCATTCCACTTTTGTGTACTCAATAGGCTCCACACATGTTTGGACTAAAGTGATGATTTTGAGACTGTCAGTATTGGTGTTCCAATGTCATGTATTATTACCTGCTAACACCCAATTTGAAGGAACCACTTCAACAGTATTGTCTTTAAGAAAGTGGACTATATAAAATGTCTTTATAGTTACTCAAGAGGTAATTTTAATTGTGATTGCAAATATTCTGATTTGTTATTAGCACTACTGAACGCACCTCGCAATTCAACGGATACATTGGCGACTGTAAACCCATGTAGTGTAATTGGAGTAAAGCAAGACATTCTGTTGGGAACGTGGTCGATTTTAAACGGATTGTACTGACCTGGCTAGGAAGGTAATACTATAGTGGGGCTAGGTATGTAGTGCCATTGAAGGGCCAATACATATTAAATGCAGGCTTGTGCTGGGGTTTACATCAGTGGCAGCCTACATTAATTCTATAATGGGCCGAATATTATTTGCCAATAATGAACCTGGAAGATGAAATCAAAGTTTGCCATCATGGATCTGTTATGGATTTATTAAGTTCATTCTGGCTTGTCTTCGTTATGCCATTAAATTACCGCTGCCACTGTGTAGCCAGCATTGCCAAAATCATTCCGGTAACTTCCCAAGTTTTCTGGTTTATTGGGATACTTCCAACCAAATTTTTATGATGTTCTTTTGGATGGAACTTAACATCGAAGAAATGTAAAGCATTTTTAGGTCATTCAATATATTAAAAAATTTCCCAAATTATTTAGGAAAAAACCTTTTGTCTCTGCGTATATACCGAAAGGGCCATGGCAGAAGACGTCAGTGTTTAATTTGAGGTTAGAATGCTAAATACAGCAAATTTCCTATATAAAGGGTTCCCAAGGGATGACAAAATACCTGCCAATAAATGGGGATGTCACTTTAGTGTACTACATTGTAATGTAACCCTATGGAAATTTGAAACATGCACATATAAAGACAATGCTGCCTAACAAGCAAGGTCTTCCGATGTAAAACTACTGATAGTGTTCATACATACAAACCACAAACTTGCCATCTTTTGGTTCGGGCAGTAGGACATCTGAAAGCTGGATGTTTTTTGCAAGTTTGACAGGGCTTGAATTTTTGCATATTAAATCCCATAAAAGAAATCTATTTTCGCAACTCGAACAAAATCCAAAATTCAGACAAAGCACTACACATAGCTATGCAGCGATTTTCCTATATAGTGGTTCCTAAGGGATGGCAAAATACCTGCCAATATATAGAAATTCCACTATATGCTCCTACTAGGGCTCCTCACAACTTCAAGTTGTAGTTGCAACTTACAAGTTCAATTACAACATCAAGTCAACTTCAATTTATTACAAAAATTAAATTGTAAATTGAAGTCAACTTCAATTTGAAACAAAATATTAGTTGAACATTCAAGTTCAACTTCAGTTCAACTAACAAATAAAGCTTTTTATTTGAGAAGCATAGTCAATTCAACTTCAAGTTGCGGAAGTACAAATAATTGACAGTTGAAGTTGATCAATTGACAATTTTTGAACGAATTAAGCATGCGCTTTTTTAAAAGTCTTTAGTAAATTGCGGGAATCCAGTGGTAGTTTTAATGAACAAAACATACTGCGGCACGCTGCTGGCAACGTAAAGCTTCTGAAATTTAGTTCATACACAACCTATATAATGTTAAAATAATTCATCAGTTTAATCAACGTTATTCTTTATGAGGAAAGGAAGAAAAACGTTGGTTTATTTGTTAGTGGAGAATCAGACGATGTTTCAAGCAGTCATCTAAAAGCAAAAAAAGAAATCCTCTGACAAACAAGCATGTATTCGGCGACGGAGTATATTTGTTATTTACGCTATTTATCTTATAAAACACATATGTACATACATGAAAATAAACAAACAAGAAAGCACTTCGATTGTTACTCGCGCAGCTGCGTCGCTCCCAAAACAAAGCATTTCCTGATACAAGGCGACAATGCCTAGCATAAATAGGAATAGTCAGAGAATTGACATTGTGAGGAATAGAAGATTGCCCAAAAATTAACATTCTGTGGCATATGAATTATATATAGTCCCAAAAATATGTGCGTGGAGGAAATATCCAAAGGAAATGCTTCCACTTGCTAGGACAGCGAAGTTTTCTCCACTTCGTCCTATTTGACTCAATGTTACTGTTTTGACTCCTTTCCAATCCCCACAATGTTAATTGTCTAAAGATTCCTCTTCATGCTTTGCGTTGTCACGAGGAACATGCTCTGCAATGGAAGTTCTAAGGTGACAAGTGAACAAATTCACATTACATTTTGTAACTTGTACAATGAAATTGTAATCCAAAAACCTACTTCTGCTACCATCCTCATATTTGTTCCCTCAGCTAAGTCTCTGATTAAATATAAATGTGAATTATAATGTATTGCTAAATGTTAGCCAAATGTCTAAATGTCTTTACTATCACCGAATACAGTCATTCACATTCAATTCTCTCACCAATTCCTGTTCTTTGGGGGAGAATATTTAATCAAGACAAATGGCTAAGGTCACGTGATTGACTTTTAACGAGTCAACAGGTAAAAATGTAATAACTTAAATTCAAACAAACTTTGAAGCACTGGTGCGCATTAAATTTATTACACATATTACATCTTGCTTTACTGTTTTCCCAACTGTTTCTAATTGTAACTTATTCAACGGAGTGCTCTGTTGTTATGCTTATTGGAACGCCCTCAAAATAAAAATAATCCCTGACAAAAGCACTTGCATTGTTCATTGTTACATTTCCTGATAAAAGTAAAGTCGACCAAAAATTAACATTGTTTGGCATATGACGTAGTCCAAAAAATAAACTTGCTTGGACAGCGTAGTTTCGAGTAATGTGTTTGCAGGAAATATGGATATGAAATGTCTTCACTTGTAAAATCTCCACGTATTGCTAATTACTGTAAATGAAATTTTATGCAACGAAATATATCACTGGACAGCACTACCCCTGCCGGAAACAAAAACAGTTCCGACAAAGGAGAAGAGATTTTAAAAAATGTTCGGAGGACTTGACTTGAAAGTGCGCACTCACGACATCCTGGGAGAACGAATAAAAGCTTTTCCGTGTGGAGACTTAAAAACTTCAGAGAGGTCCTGATTCTAAAGATTCCATTACTTTGGTAGGGTCAACTCAAGGTTTCCAGCGTATCACTGAAAAAGTATTTTTTCAAGGAAACCACCGCCAGGTACAGAATTGGCTCCGCATGTAAACGTACCCTGAGAATCGAAGGTACAGGTTACAGTACGCCAAATGAGATTCCTTACAAGAACATGTTCGCATGAGGCTAAAAGCAAATGATCCTATTTCAACAAAACCCAGCTCGATATGACAGTTTCCTTAACAAGTGAAATGACCTTTCAAATCTTGCTTGGTTTATTCTGACCCGTACTTATATAAATGTGAGGGAGACATCCGATCCATGTTGACTGAAGAGAAATGTTCCAATTCAAAATTGAATTATTCGCAGCAGTAAGGACATTCCCAATAATGTTATTTCTTGAACTCCTTTCCATCCCCTGATTGAAACGATCTCCATACAGTGCTGCGGACAAGTTCAAGTAATACTTGAGTTTTCAAGTTAAGTTCAAGTTCGGGTCAAGTTCAAGTAGGCCAAGTCTTTTACTTGAGTTTTCAAGTTAAGTTCAAGTTCGGGTCAAGTTCAAGTAGGCCAAGTCTTTTACTTGAATCATTTGGGTCAAGTTCAAGTACGTACCCGGCTTGACCATGACATTCTAAGACAAGTCAGGTTCAAGTGCAAGTAAGACAAATTTACTTGAACCCCAAGTCAAGTTCAGGGTCAAGTAATGGAAAGAAAAAACTTGAACATGAACTTGAGATTTCATGGTCAAGTTCACGTAATTTTAGATTGCACATGCCAGAAAGGACGGAAGAAATTTCAAAATCCCAATCAAATTTCTTGTCATGTCCAGGGTATTTTGTTTGCGTATGTTATAAATCAAAGAACAAAATTCAAAACCAGAGTCCGTTTTATAGAGGTTTTGTTTAACTGACGTTGTTAGTTGTTGCAGTAACCTCTCCATGAAATGAAAGAATTATCTTGATAATTCGTATTATTACTTAGAATTATTAGTTTCAACTTAGGTAAATAATTTTCAATATAAAATGAGCTTGGATTGCCCATTACAAAAACAATTTAATAAACAAGTAAATACTAGTTTATTTTATTAAATATTAAGTTAAGAATACTAGGAATATTCAAATAGGTATGTGCACACATACATACATGAACATTTAATAAAACTTAACACCACATAATACTCGTCCGATATACAGTGAAGGTCCATTATAAGAGATCAGCTTATAAGGAATGTATCGATATGCGGGAAAAATTTGTATGACCTCAACTTTTATTTACACAGACGTTTCTTGTAAGTGAAAATCCTTTACAAATTGTACCATCCGTTTACTGTATTCTGGGGGGACATCAAAGCGATGTCAGGGAGACATCGAAGCGATGTGAGGGATAAGTGGAGGCGATGTCAGGGACACATCGAAGCGATGTGAGGGATAAGTGGAGGCGATGTGAGGGAGACATCGAAGCGATGTGAGCGAGACATCGAAGCGATGTGAGTGAGACATCGAAGCGATCTGAGGGAGACATCGAAGCGATGTGAGGGAGACATCGGAGCGATGTGAGGGAGACATCAGAGCGATGCAAGGAAGACAACGGAGCGATGTAAGGGAGACATCGGAGCGATGTAAGGGAGACATCGGAGCGATGTAAGGGAGACGTCGAAGCAATGTGACGGAGATATCGGAGCAATGTTACGGAGACATCGGAGCGATGAGACAGAGACATCAGAGTGATGTGACGGAGACATCGAGGCGATATCAGGGGTAAGTTCGAGCGATGTGTTGGATACTCTGGAGCGATGTGATGGATACTCTGGAGCGATGTGTTGGATACTCTGGAGCGATGTGATGGATACTCTGGAGCGATGTGTTGGATACTCTGGAGCGATGTGATGGATACTCTGGAGCGATGTGTTGGATACTCTGGAGCGATGTGATGGATACTCTGGAGCGATGTGTTGGATACTCTGGAGCGATGTGATGGATACTCTGGAGCGATGTGATGGATACTCTGGAGCGATGTGATGGATACTCTGGAGCGATGTGACGGAGACATCGAAGCGATGTGACGGAGACATCGGAGCGATTTGACGGAGACATCGGAGCGATTTGACGGAGACATCGGAGCGATTTGACGGAGACATCGGAGCGATTTGACGGAGACATCGGAGCGATTTGACGGAGACATCGGAGTGATGTGAAGGAGATATCGAGGCGATGTGAGGGATAAGTTCAAGCGATGTAATATATAAAAGGAGGCGACGTGAGGGAGATGTCGGAGCGATGTAAGGAAGACATCGGAGCGATGGAAGGGAGACAGCAAAGCGATGATACGGAGACGTTGGAGCAATGTGACGGAGACATGGGAGCGATGTGACGGAGACATCAGAGCGATGTGACGGAGACATTAGAGCGCTGTGACGGAGACATTAGAGCGATGTGACGGAGACATTAGAGCGATGTGACGGAGACATTAAAGCGAAGTGACGGAGACATTAGAGCAATGTGACGGAGACATCAGAGCGATGTGACGGACACATTAGAGCTATGTGACGGATACATCAGAGCGATGTGATGGAGACATCGAGGCGATGTGAGGGGTAAGTTCGAGCGATGGGATGGATACTCTGGAGCGATGTGATGGATACTCTGGAGCGATTTGATGGATGCTCTGGAGCGATGTGATGGATACTCTGGAGCGATGTGACGGAGACATCGGAGCGATGTGACCGAGACATCGGAGCGATGTGACCGAGACATCGAGGCGATGTGAGGGATAAGTTCAAGCGATGTGATGGATACTCTGGAGCGATGGGATGGATACTCTGGAGCGATGTGATGGATACTCTTGAGCGATGTGATGGATGCTCTGGAGCGATGTGATGGATACTCTGGAGCGATGTGACGGAGACATCGGAGCGATGTGACCGAGACATCGGAGCGATGTGACCGAGACATCGAGGCGATGTGAGGGATAAGTTCAAGCGATGTGATGGATACTCTGGAGCGATGGGATGGATACTCTGGAGCGATGTGATGGATACTCTTGAGCGATGTGATGGATGCTCTGGAGCGATGTGATGGATACTCTGGAGCGATGTGACGGAGACATCGGAGCGATGTGACCGAGACATCGAGGCGATGTGATGGATACTCTGGAGCGATGTGACCGACACATCGAGGTGATGTGACTGAGACATTGAGGCGATGTGACCGAGACATCGAGGCGATGGGACGGAGACATCGATAAATTTTAAGATACATTTACAATTAGTAAAAACATTAGCTGAGGAAGGAAATGTGAGAAAGATAGGAGAAGGAAGTTCCGGATTGACAGTACAGTGCATGAAGTGAAATCGGAAAATTAACATGGTGGGGAATGGAAGGGAGTCCAAACAATAACATTGAGTGACATAGGTTGGATTCGAGAACACAAAAACTTACAAATTAAGGGAGAAGGAGAAATGGTTTCCAAAATATTAACATCAAACAATATCTTCATATAATCAATTGACTTTAAATAACAGAGGTCCAGCTATAATTTTTGACCAACGTTCATGAAAACTGGTGAGTAGAGCTGCAACTTCAAAACGTTACGGCAAGTCACATCCACAGCACGATAAACGAGAAACACGACTAAACAGGAATAGTAACAACCAACAGTTACAGCGGCACAAACATGTGAGCTCAAATGGACGCAAACCAAAGTATATTTAAGTCTAGCCCTAACCCGCCCGCAACCAGCACTATGTGCGTAAAGTACAACCCGACCCAGCCCGTTGAAATGCGATAAAACCCCAGCCAGATCCGCAACTTGCAACATGACAAAGCACTAAACCCGAACCCGCCCATAACCCGCAGGGTCGGGTCGGGCCTAAGCCTGACCCGAAGTTTTACCCGCCGCCCACGCCTTTATTTGGCCTCAATATTATCCACCGTATTTAAAATAGAAACATGTACATTATATGTACACTAGTACCGCTTAAGACATCTAAATCCAGTGAAAGGTTTAGACATTGATTTTATGCATACAGTTTTGAACCTAAAATGGGTGAAAGAATAAGATTTCATGAAAAAGATTTCGCACACTAACCTAGCTACCTGTGTAAACGGATCTAATTTAATTAATTTTGATCTATATTTAAAGTGGGATTTGTCTAAATGAGATACTGGATTAAGTAAATAGGGTATTCATGCTCACAAAGCCAGAAACTTCGAAATGTGATAAAAAATATATATTTTTGGTAATCTCGGGTTTTACCGAATTGCCATTCAATATATTGAAAAGGTTTGCAAATTATTTGGGAAAACCCTTTTCTCTCAGCGTATCTGCCGATAGGGCCATCGTAGAAGAAGTCAGTATTTAATTTGATGTTAGAATGCTAAATACAGCAAATTTCCTATATAAAGGGTTCCCAAGGGATGACAAAATACCTGCCAATAAATGGGGATGTCACTTTAGTGTACTACATTGCAATGTAACCCTATGGAAATTTGAAACATGTCCATATAAAGGCAATGCTGTCTAACAAGCAAGGTCTTCCGATGTAAAACTACTGATAGTGTTCATACATACAAACCATAAACTTGCCATCTCCTGTTGGTTCGGGCAGTGGGACATCTGAAAGCTTGATTTTTTTCCCAAGTTTGACAGTGTTTTCTGCAGTTAAATCCCATAAGAGAAATCTATTTTCGCAACTCGAACAAAATCCAATATTCAGACAAAGCACTACACATAGCCATATGTACCTGCAATGTGTGCAAGAAGCACCAACAGCTTGGGCCAGAGGTTCATTTTGCCAATAATTGATGCATTTAAAAGAATCAAGTTGACATTATTCTATCGTTGAGGCAGTATAGGTGAAATTGGACAGTACCGATTAAAGCTTGAGACTATTACCCACTGAAGTAAATCACTTGTAGAAACACTATTGATATTAAGTATCCTTTGTAAAATTGGGGTAAACAAACCGATGGTTTAAAATTTAAAACTTTAAATTTTAAAACAATTGAAAGTTTAGTAGAAACAGCTCCATGTAGTAGAGAATATCATGGAATGTCCAGGGTGGCACAAATCGATTTTCCCCATTAGCCCGACGTGTGAGATTAATTTAGTCTATGACATGAAGAAGCAAGAATCTAATAATACTACGTCCAATCTTTTATTCATACCTCGTAAATTTTTGAATGAACTAATCATATTATCAGACTTGAATGAAACCCGCTTAAATCTGATACTGAGCCTTTTAAAATATTTTCCCAACGGGTAGGTCAGCCGTGTAAAATTTACATGCTGTTTAGAATTTATGTTGGTAATTCTCAACGTTGAGATAATAAAAATAAAATTTAAAAAATAAATAATAATTGCCGACTTTTTAATTGTTGAAAAATTCCGGCTTGACTCCGGTTTGTGACACCTGAGAGCCCAAAGAATGAGAATTTGCCCGCGATAACTGTTTTAAATGTCATCTCAACAATATTTAAATTATTGGAATTCCAACTACGCCAGTTAAAAATATGTGAGACAATCAAAGGGTCCCCGAACTGGTAAAGCCTTGTGCGACCCTTAAAATTACTTGGGCGACACCTACAAATAAAATATAAAAGCGAATTTAAAATACCACGTCCCTATATATGTATGTGACAACTAATTGGATATAATGAACAAAGAAGTGCCCGGAAGTTCAAACCAACATCCTCCATAGGAATGGGACTGTTCTGGTCCCGACCAGAAATTTTGGTCCGTTCTGGTCTGTTCCATGGTCTGTTCCGGTCTGTTCCCTGGTTACGAAAGGACCAAATGTATCTGGTCCAAGAACCTTCATAAACCAATTAAACCTGGTTCAGCTCAAAGAACAGACCAGAATGTTTGGTCCTTTGTTTGGACCAGACCATTTGGAACGTTCCAGCAAACATGTCAAATGGTCGGACCAGATTCGACAGATGACCATTTACGTATTTCCAATTCCCGCGAATAGAATAGCATTGCTAGATTTTGCTACAGTTTGTTTCAAATAATCAAATAAATTATTCAAAACATTATCTAAATTGTCAAATGCTTGGATGTTGTGATCGTATTATGAACCTATTCGGTCCTAGTGGTCTGGTCTGTTCTGTTCCGGTCTGGTCCGAGTTATTTTGAGGAACAGAACATATGTTCCTGTTCCAGCAATTTGTACGGACCAGATTGTTCCGGTCCTAAAATCTAAAAGACCTTATGGTCCTGGTCCTACACTGAGAACAGATCAAATGGTCTGGTCCAGGCTCAAGGACCAGACCATTCCAAGAAATCCTGGAACATTCCGGAACAGTCCCACTCCTAATCCTCCAGAAGTGCTCAATAATAATAATCGATTCGCGGGACTTTTAGGGTCCACCAATTTTTCTAGTTATGATAATTAGCATGAGTTATAACTATAATTCACACACCAACTCATTGACCATGTACAATATGTGGTAGCAGGGTAGGTTTGGAAACTGTATCTTGTATGACATATCATATCTTTCTGAGCATTCCACTGCCGGTTTCGATTTTCATCCCGGATCTGTCAGCGACACTCCGGACAATGAATCAAATTTTAGTAAATCTGGTAAAAAACTTCACTCAAATCAGACGAAGGAAATATTTAAAGCGTTAGTCTCTTTTGTGAGCTAGAGCAGGGACAAGCATTTTGATATTTCTCGTATTTAATAGCTTCGAAACAACACCGCATATACTATAATTGGGCGAATTATCTTCAAAATTTACTATAACTATTGTAAATCGCTGGAGTATATTATTTTACAAAGAAGGTGAAATACATAAGCCGTTGAGTGTGTTGATTCAGTTTTATTGAAAGTAGGTTAATTATAAGTTTTAAGGAAATAATTACAATAACTTGCACATTAGAATTAAACACTTCAAGTTATATTTTCAAGTACACTTTACCACAAAGTGTTTCCCTCGGTAATGGTAATGTGTCTACCATTCCTTAGAGACACGTAAAGCATTACTGATAATTATATATATAAAAAAATCAACGCTAACTAAAATAAGGCACTGAATGAAAAAATTACCTAAAAGGATTAATAAATGTCCATTCAAATTTGAAAAACAAAATAATGATAATAAGTGTCAAGTGTTTGTAATTTTGTGTTCAAGTGTCAGGCAATAAATAGCATTAAATTTTATTTAATCACTTCTAATTTAAAGAATTGAATAAATTCATCACATACATACATATTTTTACTTCAATTGGGTAGAATGTAGGGTGAAAATAAACTATGCAACAGTCGACAACAAACCTGGACGAGGTCATTTTTATCGGTGACATATTTAATGTGGCTGGAATTGGAAAAATGTATACTTGTTTGAACTATTGGGATATCCAATTCAAGAAAAATTATAAAATGATTGAGATCAAGGAACTTCAGTTTTATTTCCAATATTTACGAATCCTTTCCAATCTAATTCCTTTCGAGGTATTTTTTTCGAGCGAAAGTAATGTTACATTAAAGAATACCACTAGATTTAAACTGGTTCTGTGGAAGTGTCTATACCTGTATAGTGGGCTTCGAATAATTTACGCAACGATTAATCTGGCTATAAATATCAACGAAAACATTTCTGCGTATGAGGTCGTTCTCACGTCCTTATAATGTTGGGAGGAACGGCCTGTATTTCAATAACATGGTTTACAACAATCGACACTCCTGAAATTACTGTATTTATTTTCAGGTCAATATTCCAGGAAATCGGGAAAAATATGAAAGTGGTTAACAATTTGAAGAGTAAGAATTGTGAGTGTAATGAAGTTGAATAACGAGGTTGAAGATTATTATTCAGGTACAAGAGTAAGTTCATATGTTTTCAGGTAAGAAAATAAATCCATTTCAAATCACACTACGGGAGCATACGACGAAGGAATCATTTGCAGTACTTTTCCCCTGGATGGTATTAATGTTTTCTCTAGCGCTGAGTATTTTAGTTGCCATTTTCTGGGAACACGTACATCTATACCACATTATACCAAATTCATGGAGAAATCCCGTTTGTTTATGTGTGCCAGTGCTCGGCACGGGTACGAAAAATCGTTACCCATACCCGTATCTGTACCCGAAGTGCGGGTATTGCAATAACTGGTAACTATACCCATACCCATACCCGAGTATCCGGGTTCGTAATTACCCATACCCGCAATGTAATCTCCATCCATGTACCTGTACCCGTATTGTACCCGTACCCGAAAAATGCTCAAAAATTGTACCCATACTCGGGTATCTCAGTGTCGTACCCGTACTCGTACCCGGGTACTTTATCCAGATTTCTTTAAATGTAATACATAGTACGTTAAATGTAATAATGTATGACACCTGAGTGGGTAATTTTGACTAGCTAGAGAGGTATTTGACAGGTATATTTTTAATGAAGAGTAGAAAACTAGAAGTGTTTTTGATTAGAAGTAAAATCTCTACATTATACCCGCCACTTCCTGTATGTGGCTATTAAATTTCGCGCTCTACTGTTAAAGTAAGCGCGCAAGATTTAGGCATACAATAAGTCTTCACGACTGGGCTTTATTCGTAAGCCGTTTAGCCTCGACACTTCTGTTATACTTCTTGGCGTGCTCCTTTCACCAAAAGCGAGCAGCGAGCTGAAACTGCCGCAGAGGAGAGCTTTTTCAGCTCGCTGTGCTTCTCGGCTTGCTGCTTGCTGCATGTACCACCTGCTTGCTTCGATATATAGTGGAGTCGATTACTATACATAGAGCGGTTTCCTATATAGTGGAATGAGCGCGGCAAACTTTAAATTACCGTTCTCCTGCATCATGATCATGCATCACAATCGCATTTGAATATATAGCTTCGCCTTGCTGTAAGTATATACAACCGGATTATCCTCTCTACTAATTTGAAACAGTGGACCATCTTCATCTTGGTGTAATACCGAATTGAGATACAAATTTAAGCGGGCTAAATAAATTATTAAAATTATTTTAAAATTATTAAACCATTATTAGTATAAACAAATATAAGTAGCAAGAGCGGCGACATTGTCACAGGTAGCCATCCACCAACAAGACGGCACACTCTTTCAAATTAGAAGAGATAATTATTTTTTTTAATTTAAAAAATAAATTATTAAAGCATTATAAGGTAACAAGTTAAGGGCGGCGAAATTGTCACGGGCAGCCATCCACCACCAAGACGACCTCAAAATCAATCATCAAGGGAAAATGCTTGATGGTAGAAATGAAATATTTACAAAAAATGTGTTTAAGGAAATTTTCAAAGTATAAATTAACATTTGCATGTTAAAGCAGGACTATAACTCCCAGTCGCGATCTACGGGTCAAATATGGTGCATAGGCAGGGCCTTGATAGGAAGTTCACAAGTGCGCTCAATCGTGATATTTTGTTAGAATTATTCTAATACTAGCAGTGCACAGCCAGCTATCGATGGCTTCAAAAGCCTTCACAGTTTTTTGGTTGAGTTACATATCACATGAGTCAGAAATAACTGACTGAGCAGTAGATATATATAAATATTTTAGAAAAATTCGGATAACGGGATGTATAAACAGCCATCTGCTTCGCCAATGGAAAATACAAAACGGCAATTGTAAATACATGAATATTACAATCCACAAATAAACCCGGTAAATAGCCTTTAAGGTAATTGGTACTCGCAATCGTAAACCGATAGGAGTTTTTAGCCTTAAAGAGGGAGTGCGAAGGTTTAACTTTCATCATCGTCAAATTATGCTATCAGATAGCGGATCCAGCCACCGCCTGCGCCAGTGGTTAACCCCCATTTCCCAATAACAACACCGACGCAGTCTAGTGGCTTGATCCACCAGCATTAAAATTCTATTGTCTAAATAAAAAAATCAAAACCAATATTTATTTAATAAAAGACATTTGCTTCTGACAAACATTTTCTTATGATTATATATAATCTAACATTACAGAACTTCTTTAAACACACAATTTGCAATTTTTACTAACGAACCAATTAAGCGCGTTTAGCAGAGAGAGAGTGAAGATTAAAAAACGCACTCTCATCGTCAAATTATAGTATGAAGAAAGCCAATAGCCTTAGTAAGACCTTTTTGACTAAATGTTTTTGAAATAATTAAAAATCCAACAAATTACGAAATGTCAAATTAAAAACTTAATTACTTGTGTATGTATATACCTTTAACTTTTAGGATTGTTTCACCTTGTTCAGCAGTATCAGTTAAAATGACCTTGACATTCTCTTTAGACTTACCCTCCTCGAAAAAACAACCTGCAGTTGTCCATGTGAAAATAAATGCCAACTTTATCAAAAAGGTGTCATTTAAAAAATGTTCCTGACATTTATAACTCTCATTGCATACTTCGCAAAGCATACTCTAATAATAAACTGTCTTGTCTGTAATGTAAATGAGTAGTAACCCTTAAAGTTGTTATAATGTCGCCCGCGACAATATCACCGCCCTTGCTACTGTATAATGCTTTGGTGTATCATTAAGCCATTTAGCTTTTTTTTTCTGAAAGATATGGTCAGTGATATAAGCCATTTAGACTTATTATGGTAGTCTGTACTCGCGATCTCGCGAACATATAAAGCGCGCGTAGGAGAGCGAAGATTTAAAAATGCCCCGCTCTCATCATCTTCAAATTATAGTATAGAGATTTCAAGTCTTAAATCACATTGTAGTAATGCATATTCTAGCGTCTATGTAAAACTATCCCAAATCTATAAGTAATTATCCCTGCTGAGCAGGGCTTTCTACTAGTTATTATTATTCCCCTGTGATGTAGCCAGTAGCTTGTGGCCTCGTCTGTGATTATTTATTTATTCTTCCTAAAACATGTTTCCATGAAAATATAAAATTATAGAAATATAAACATATATTTTAGCTACACAGTCTGAAATACATTTACCGCGTGTTGTATTATTAAAAAGGTACTAACAATAACCTATATTTATTCAGAAACACTAAAAATACAAGCAAATAGTTTTCAATGTACGGACTTGATGCATATAATTCATAGAAATGTTTCAATTCTCAACGTATCCAAATACTCGGGTACAATGGTCGCGGGTACGGGTAAATGACCCTATTATGCCCGTACCCGGTGGGTATATACCCATTTTTAAATCCTTATACCCGTACCCATACCCGTATCCGTACCCAAAATTTTGAGCCGACCAAAGTGTACCTGGGTAGTACCCGAAATTGTAGTACCCGGGTACACAAAATCGGTACCCGGGTAGTACCCATACCCGTACCCATACCCGTCTACCCGAGTATTACCCGTGCCGAGCACTGATGTGTGCTATTCCCTCATGAGTGCATGGTGTTTCACTTGACAGACTCTGTCATTTCAGCTGAAAATATTATTTTGTTTTTGGATATTGCCAGCGCTTGTCTTTTAGAAGAACTTATATTCATTAGAAATGAAGTTGAATCTAGTAATACAGAATACATCAGAAAAAGCTGGAAATTATGCAGGACGATGGAGTTGTCAATTAAGCTCTTCAATTTTGGTTACTCCACTATGGGGAAGCTCATGGGAACAGGACCAAAATGGCACAGTTTAAAAGTTCCCAATTGTAACAGGAACAATACAGGCAGGCGCGTAGCCAAGGGGGGGGGCAAAGGGGGCAATTGCCCCCCCCATTCGAAATAAAATACTCTAAAATCACTCAAAAAGTTAAAAATAAATCAGTCCATACCGAGACATGCAAACCTTTTTAGTTAATTTCAATTTTCACATATTTGTTTCATCAAGCTTATCCAAAAACTCTTGACTCATTGTAAGCATCACATAATTACTGCAAAGCCTTGATTATCCTGAGATCGTTTGATTTTCCTCACACCACGTTAATGCACTTTGAAGTGTTCTTTTCCCAGTTCCTTAAGTAATTTGTAACCTTTTAAACCTAGTATGTACTTGTTGTGTTTTATCATGTTAACATGGACTGCCATACATTGTCCAATTCCCCTTTAGTGGACAGTGTTTTGCAATTGATTTGGTCAGTTTTGTACATGGTTTCTTCTTTTTGACAATTTTGTGCGGGATTTAGCCCATGCAGCCAGTATGGTGCATAATTTGTTCCGCTTGGTTAGTTTGATCAATGGTTATACCAGTTTGGTTCTCTTGGTCGGCGTGGTATCTATGTTTTTCAGTTTGGGTAGTTTTTTTAGAAACAAAATCATCTTGAAAATGTTAAATGTGCACAAATCTGAATCCTTCGTGCTCAATCGGTTTTGTTTTGACATGATGCCAGTAGGATTGCATAAATAAAATTGCCGTGTTTTATGGCTGGCCAGCAGGCAATTTTAAAATTTAAGAAATTAATTTTCAAAATTCGGTGAATTAAGGTTACGCATTTTATGGCAAGAATAGATTTTCGACCTACAAATGCTAAGACTCACCTAATCACTAACCCTTATTGGTAAAAACTGGTATCTTGCCCTCAAATTGGCCCATATTAGTCAAAACTGGTTCTTTGGAATGGTAAACGTTGGTCACAGCTAGGTTCGTAGCCTCAAATTTGTCATCATAGGTTGCGGTGGTGTTTGTGGCCTCAAGTAGGCAAATATTCAAATATAATTTTTGGACTATTTTGGACTTTTTTGGATAAATATTGGACACAACTGGTTTCTGGGCCTCAAATTGGTCAATAGTTACCGCGACTGGCCTCTATTTCTTGGACTATGATTAGCCCATATTATTTAATTATGTTTGTAGCGAGAGTTCTGAAATTCGTTTCATTGGCTTGGATTACTTTGCGCAGTCATTAGGGTCACGTACATAAAATCGAATTAGTTTACCGATTTTAATTTTTCTTGTTTCAACAAAATGTTTCCTTAATAATTATTATCTTTCAAGATGGCAATGTTTTGGCCTTCTGAGGAGTAAAAACCGGTATTTTTAGCGGACGAATGCAATGAGAAGTGGGGGTGAGGTTGGTTGGAGTTTTCTCGATGGTCGAAGGTTGATAATGATGACATGAAAGGAGGAAATTTTGATCGTGGCATTTTTTCAGTCGATTCAATTCAATTGTTAACGTAATTCACGTTGCTCAGTTTCTAGTAATCTTGGGGCGTTGGGACTTCATTTGTGTTATTGTCTTCCAGTGTCAATATTAAGGACCAATATCGACGAGATTAAAATTTACTCCTGTACACGCATCCTTCTCACTTTTGCTTATAAAAGTAAATATCCTTCATCTCGCGCTCTGGACTGCTCGTAATTTTTAATCCTTTCTGGGTACAATAAAAAAAAGTAAAATTGGGTAAAGGTTTAAGGTCAGGGACAGAGAAAACCCCGTTTTGATTTTACCTGTCAGGACCAGGTATAACACATGAAAGACCTGAGCCTGATCACAGAAGGCCTGAAATATTTGGGTTCAATTATTGAAAGTTAAAGGCCGGAGAATTTCAAGCATCCAAAATGATTTGCATAGCAAAAGCATTGGCAGGGTGTCCCAGGAGCCAGTTAAAATACGTTCTTATTCAGTTTAGATATATTGTGTATTAAATACCCAATTGTACTATTAATACAAGATAAAATAAAAAATACTTTCAAGTACCCAAACATGTTCAGGTCCGGTCCAAAAATACTCGGGTTCAGGTAATTTTTTGGATACAATTTCGAGTTCAGGTACTAATCCGGTGCTGCAAAAACGATATTCGGTCAGGTTCAGTATCGAAAGAATTGAGCCTGTTAAATGGGTACAATTTCAGGTACATGTTCACACTTTTGAGGTACCCAGTTTGGATCCAGGTACAGGTTTCACTGTTTTGAACCCATGCGTGGCACTACTAAGGCCAAAAATCAACTGAATAAATTATTATTATTTTAAAATGTTCAGGAGATGTGCTTGTAGGAAATTGCATCACTAATCATATAAAACTTAATTCTTTCTTTCTGTGTCAACAAATTACGATTTTAGAACCTAAATTTGCGAGGCAAAAATGAAGTTACGAAACATTTTTTCTTTGCTGAAGAATTATGGTATATGTAATGGAGTAAGTGCCGTGCACAGACTTGCGCGTTTAAATCATTTTGCCTATTCAGTGAGGATTATTTTTTTAAAAAGCGGAAAGAAGTCATTTGGGTTTGTTAAAATAATTGTTTTATTTTCAACTACTACTACTATTTGCTTAATTATTTAAGCTATCTCTTATTAATTTATTTATTTTATCTACTATTTAGTTAATTAAAAAACTTTTATTCTATTATTCCCAGTTTCAAGAATTGGATTCATTATTCACTTATAATTTTACTTCAATTGGGACAATGTGTGAAAATAAAATATATGCCAGTGCGATTTGGTCAGCAACAGAACCAGAAAGAGATCCGGTGAAAGTGACATTTCAGACTTCGCTGAATTTGGAAAAATTTCTATTTGTTTGAACTGTCCGGATATTCAATTCAAGAAAACATAAAATGATTGAGATCAAGGAGTTTCTGCCTTATTTCCAATATTTACGAATCCTTTCAAAATTTAGTTTAATACCATTTGAAGTAGTTTTTCCGAAAGAAAGTAACGTTCGATTGAAGAATACCACCAGATTTAAAATGGTTCTGTGGAGGTGTTTGTTTCTGTACAGTGCGCTTCGAACAATTTACGCAACGGCCAATCTGGTTATAAATATAAACGGCATCATTTCTATACATGATGTCCTATTAACTTCTTTATTCTGTTTGACCGGAACGGCATGCATTGGAATAACATGGTTTACAACAATCGACACTCCTGAAATAACGATATTTGTATTCACGTCAGTATTCCAGGAAATCGGGAAAAATACTAAAGTCGTTAAAAATTTTAAGGGTAAAGACTGTAACTAAAATGATTATACATCGTGGTTTGTTATTCACGTGCAAGAGTAAGTTTTTGTCTTTTCAGGTAAGAAAATACCCGCATGTGATTCCAAACTACAGAAGCATACTACAAAGGAAACATTTGTAGTACTTTTCCCCTTCATGGTATTAATGTTTTCTGTAGGTTTGAGCGTTTTATTTGCCATTTTTGGTGGAAACTTACATGTATATCAGAATTTACCAAATTCATGGAGAAATCCAGTTTGTTTCTTTGTGCTATTCCTTCATGAGTGCATGATATTTTACTTACCAATCGCTTGTACTTCCATTTCTGTTAAAAATATTATTTTGTTTTTGGATATTGCCACCGCTAGTCTTTTGAAAGAACTAAACTTCATTCGAGATCAGGTCAAATTTAATAATACGGAATACATCAGGAAAAGCTGGAAATTTTGCATGACGATGGAGCTGTCAATTAAATTCTTCAATTTTGGCTATTCTGCTGCGACACATTTTATAAAAATATGTTGTCTTACTATTACAGTAATCTCGAGTTACTTCGCGATCCGGTTGTATTTCCAGAATATGATCCTGTCAATATTTCTAATGCTACTCGCTTTGTATTGTTCACTTACATTCACGATTTGTTTTACCAAATCCTTTGTAATACCACAGTATATGAAGTTACTGAGGTTGGAATTTCTACGGGCCGCAATTCAGGGAAGAGTGTCTCGTAGCGAAATAAAATATTTGATGAAAAACCTGAAATCGGTGGGAAATGTTGGAATTCGAGTGGGATGCTTCCATGTCATGGAACGAGAGTCTACACCAGTGTATGTAGATTTTTCAATCCGTTCCACTGCCTCACTTCTCTTAGCTACGTAGACTATTTTCGAATATTTTTAATGTATTAATTAGTTATATGTAAACAAATCAAATCTACATAAATTATGAGTGTAAAACCCTGTAATCAAGTTGGCTAAAGCCAAAATTCAAATTGATAAATTATGTATTATTATAAAATGTTCATACTGTTGTGCTTGTGAGAAAATTCATTGATAATCATTTAAATTCAATACTGTGTTTCTGTATTAAGAAATTACGATTTAGGAACCTACCTAAATTGATGAGACAAGAATAAAATTACGAAACAATATTTCGTCGTTGAAGTGGCAAAATGGTATAAGTGCTGTACAAAAGCTTTGGGCGTGTAAACCATTTTGGCTCTTCTTCGATTTGTTCTATGACAACACTTTAAGAAAATATTACTTTTTCTCACAAATTTAGGTCGTAAACGTTCTAACTTGAAGATACAAAATGCAATGTAAAATACCGAAATTTATTTCTTAGAAATACAAATATAATACAAGGTAGAGTTTCAATTACTGTATTTCGAATATACAATACTTTCCTTAAAATATGCACCTAATTGCCACTCCTTTGGGTTTCACTTCATGGGCTGCATAGAAAACCTGTATGGTAATGTAAACTGTAGAACAGTACAACTGTTACTGATTAAACCAGCCCACTATAATTAAATTTCGCTGTTTAAAAATCAGCTAATTCGACTGTCCCAAATTAG
Organism: Allacma fusca; assembly: GCA_947179485.1. NCBI lineage: Eukaryota > Metazoa > Arthropoda > Collembola > Symphypleona > Sminthuridae > Allacma > Allacma fusca. The sequence continues at coordinate 67,639,389 of OX359246.1, forward strand.
TTTTATTTCTTTATTTATCATTAAACATGTTTACGAAATAATTGTTATATGAAGGAGTTCGTTGAAAATTAAACTGAGACGGTTTTCAGCTTATCTTAAATACTAAATGAAGCTACTAGTTAAATCATTCTGTTTCTACAATGGAATAACCTTCTCGTAGACATTATATTACATACATTAACATTTCCGTACACGTGGATAAATTCATTTTAAAATAATTTTTCCCACTTATATTGCAGGTCTCTTAATTTCGATTCATTTAGGGGTGCTCTTATAGGGAGATTGCACTATTTATTAAATATGACGCCGTTCTATCGTTACAGTAGGTGAAATCGGCCAGCGCCGATAAAAGCTTGAGATATTATCGATTAAAGTAACTACTTGGAGAAACACTTTATTGTTATTCAGTATCATTTGCAAAATTGTCCCAGGATGGGACAAACCGATTGTCTCTATTCACCGTTAGCTGACATGAGAGAGCAATTTAGTCTATGACATGAAGAAGAAAGAATCTAGTAACATTGCGTCCAATATTTTATACATACCTCCTCAGATATGTATTGACTTGACTGATCATATCAGACTTGAATGAAACCTGCTTAAATCTGATACTGAGCGCTTTAAAATATTTTTCCGATGGGCAGTTCAACCGTGCAAAATTAACCTGATGTTTAAGATTTATGCCGACAATTCTCAGCGTAGAGACAATACAATTAAAATTTGATTGAGATGATTTGTTGATTTCAAAATTGCTGACAAATTCCGGCTTATTTTACGTTTGTGATACCCGTGACAGCAAATATTGAGAAACTGCCCACGATAAGCTGCATTTTAAATTGTCAACGGCCGCTTCAATAATATTCAAATGATTGTGCTTGTCGTCCCAACTACACCAGATGAAAATGTGTGAGATATTCAAATGGGTCGAACTGGTACAAAGTTTTAAGTTGTCTAGGTTTATGGTGAAAAAACATAGTAAGTAGTATTTAAGTAATACTTAAATTGCTCGTTTTATTACCGATAAATGGCTTAGTATAACAATATTGTCCTAGTATGACAATCTAATCATTTCCAACATAGTTGTCAGACCACTTGGCCTTAAGCAGGAGGGCTTTATTTTCTTCCTTGCCAATGTATTCCAAAAAATTAGCTCAAGTGGGTTCAAAAATTGAGTTTAACTTGTAATTCAGCTTTGATCAAACTAACGGACATTGAATGACCCCTGTCCGTCCAAATCAATTTTAGAAGACTAAAAACTCTTTCTGCCAATGCATTGCTAACAGGAACTAAAAGGACAAGTGAAACGAGATTCAGAAGTTCCGGTGCCTTGACAATTTAAAAAAATAATACCCAACGCTTATTCACTTCGTCTTCTACAGCAATATTTTCATAATTAGCAAGTAGATTACAAAAATCTTGGTACAGCTGATCAGTTGAAAGTTCGATTTTCAACTCATTAGCTAAATTGGGAAACTCTGAGAAGATTGAATCAAAATCGGTCATGGATAATGATCAAAATTTCAGATTGGAGAGTATGTTTCCGTTCGAAAAATCAAAATGAGTAGTTAGGTACTCAATTGGCTTGTGTAGAAAATTATCCGCATCGAATGCAAAAATTTGTTTGCTGCTTCCGAGGTAGTAATTTGACAATCGAATTGGCTTTGCTTCCGTAAAAGCAGTCTCTTCTGATCTTCCAGCGATTTCATCAAGCCTTACATTACTTCGAAGACATCAGAATTTTCAAATTCTTGTTATTAATATCAATCAGATTGAAGCAACGCATTACGTACTTGGTACATAATTAAGTGTGAACGCTTACTCCCGCCCGCAGGGAGAAGGAGTCAAAGTATGCATTTATTGGATTGACGTTTAATGCAATGAAGAGTGGGAGCGATTACCAGAAATGTATAACGGGGAGCGTGCAATGCCAAAATTAGTTTCCGGTGTTTATAAACGCACAATGAATGGTGCTGGCAAAGAGTCATGTTTTTAAGCATATCCCGGAATTTTTTATGCATTTCCCAAACCGTTTGTGTCAAGGAATGCTCTTTTACTTCCCCCAGGGACAAACGCATCGATTCCGGGACAGTTTGGGTCAATCCGGGACGTCCGGCAGCACTGTATTTGGGCGACATCGACCAACAAATTTCAAAGCAACCTTAAACGTTCGCCTCACTGTGTATGTCTTTTAGTAGCATATCATGAACTGACAAGAGGAGTGCGAGGAGGTTCAACCCAACATCCTCCAGAAGTGCTGTATATTAATAAGTAAATAATAATATGACTAACGAGTTATTACAGCTAGTAAACCCACTCATTGTCCTCGTTTGCATGGTAGCATGATAGGCTTGGAAGTTTTCCACCGCCAAAGTTGTCACTGTAAATCATAACAACTCGTATTACCAATGATCAGCAAGTAGTGGTTCTTCTGTCGAAGCAATATGGGTTGATAAAGCTACATCTGTGTATTGTACTACTATAGTGTATTGTAACCAAAAATTTACGAACAAAATTCTAACTATGCAATCATAAATCCAATAAATGCATCAATGGTGCTAAAAATGTATATGATCTTAAATACACGAACAAAGTGTAACATGTAAATTTGTTATGGTTTACCATCAAGGTATTTACTGTAAACAAATTTCAATTGCCCAGTTTTGTGTAGTAAACAAAAAATTAACTTTAGATCTGTACTCATGTTAGTCAGAGCTTCTGCCGGGGACGGGGACGGGACGTCGGGACACTGGACGGACCGGGACGGGACGTCCCCGGGGACAAAATAATTGTCCCCATGTCGTAATCGGGACGGGACGGGGACAAAAAAATTGTCCCAATTATATTCGGGACGGGACGGGGACAAAAAAAATTGTCCCCATTATATCAGGGACGGGACGGGGACAAAAACAATTGTTCCCATTATATTCGCGACATGCTTTTTGGTCGTGTATATAACGTGACGGGACGAGCAAGCATAGCAGAACAAGGATAACGTTTGAGCTTTAATGCTCATGAGTAAACTATTCTGTGAACACTATTTCACCGAATGTAAGACATTCGATTTTAGGTTGTAGAAATTGAGGCTTGTTGCTCAAAAAATTCAGGAAGAATCTTGAAGCCACGATTCTATAAATGTGTTTTTATGTTTTTGGTATAAATATTGTTTGTACGAAATTTTCCTCATGTTCCGATTTTCGGTATGAGAATGTCGACAACTGTTTTCAGTAATTACCGGGACGGTACTCAAATTTTGTTCACATGCCACGATTTTCTGGACCGGGGACAATATTTTTTTTAATTTTAGGGACGGGACGGGGACAACGTTTTTTAAAAATTTTGGGGACGGGACGGGGACAAGATTTTTGTCCCCATGTCCCGACTTTCGGGACGGGACCGGGGACAACGTTTTTAAAAATTTTTGGGGACGGGACGGGGACATGGTTTTTGTCCCCGTGTCCCGATTGACGGGACGGGACTGGGGACAAAGGTTTTTAAAAAATATCGGGACGGGACGGGACGGGGACGGGACAATAATTTTGTCCCCAATAGAAGCTCTGATGTTAGTGCAACATTTACTTTTGGTTTTCGATACACAAACTGTAACCATAGAACGTATTTTTTCTAATACGTCATTTGCGTGGGTTACTTCGTTAGTCGTATCTTACGGGGAATTCGACGGTCGGGTTCGATGTCGCTCCCGAATGCGTCGTCGACAGTCATGACAATGTATGTATCAAATTTTAGACAATCTCGAAATTAACTCCACTTAAACTGCGCGATTTCATATAATTGATAATAATAAACAATATTGAAGAGTCAGTCTCTTTTATACGCTGGAGAGGAGACAAATGATTTGTACTTTCTCGTACTCTTTGAAACAACACCGCTTATACTGTAGTTTGGTGAAATGCCTTCAGAATTTAAAACCATTACTATTTTATATCAATGTAGAACATAACACATAGTCTACAAAGAAGCGGAAATACAGATAAGTCATTGATTGTAGCTTCAGGTTTTTTAAAAGAATTTTTTAGCTCTCAGCGAAGTAATAAATTACAATAATTATATTTATTTTTATTTTCGTAGCTCAAAAACTGAGTACTGCGTTCAAGAAAGCCCAGCAATGTCAGAAATGTTTTAAAAATAAGTTTTTCAAGCCTTATACAAATTTACAAATTTCAGAACAAATAAAAATTGTACACCTCCTTGGGACAAATTAAAAGGGGCTTCGAATGAGCCCAACAACTTATTATTTCGGACTTTTTCCGATTCTGTCAAAATTCCGAGGTAACTTATTTAGGTAAGTTGAATGAAGGACTATCAGTAAATATAAACATGCTGTATGGAATAGGGGTGAGTATCTCGTTGGTTTTAAAATTCTAGTTTGTCTCGTTCTCGTTTATGTAAAAAATACGAGATAGAGATATTTCGAAAACGAGAGTAGCGAAAGTAAGCAATGAACGAGACAAACGAGACAGGGCAAAAACATGGGGTTTTTGTTGCAATATATGCAACTTAATTGTTGCCTGCACAAATTCTGGTAAGAGAACGTAGAAGTTTATATAATTTTTACTTATCAAACCAATCTCAAGACGCAACATATATATTTTTGGGTTGGAACCATAAAATTTGAAAACATGAAAACATTGAAAAAAGTAAATGAAGGCCTCCTGTAATAATAGCTAGAACCAAGAGTTGCAATTGGCCAAATGGTATAGCAAAACGCCTAATTTTTCCTACTGATATTGGCTTAAACAAGGTTTAATTACAAACAATATTCTCGGTAAATAAAGCGAGATGTCTCGTTGTCTCGTTATGCTCACCCCTAGTATGGAAGTATGTTTCTTTGTGAATAACCCTATGTATTCACGCCATTCTAGTGTGTGCCAATCCGCTGCAATCATTCTGTGAAAACGAAAATATGTGTGAATGCTATTTCTATTATAATATGGTTGTACTTCAAAGCTTAAGTAAGCCAGATGCTAACAAATAATTACTTGCGCCCAGTTAAATCAATAATGTCAAGCTAAATAATTAGCCACTAGCTCTCGTTCAGCTGAGCAAGAAACAGTACTTCCAACCAGTGCACCACATCGGCACGGATAGTACCTGAATATTTGGGTATAGGTACAATACCAGGTCCAACAAACTGGAATATTTTGGGTTGTACTTAACAGAAACAGGTACAAGCGACCAGTATACCGGGACCTGACATATTAGTATCCGAAAATTTGGAAACTTTTACGGACAAAAATCCTTCTTGCAATCAAAGACATCTATTTTATCCGCTGTGCTCTCTGTCCGACCTAAAAGTTTATTCAGGAGTGTTTTCAGGAGTACATCGTAATTTTCGACATTAATTTTCGAAGAATACGTTTATGCAACAGAGAAGGTTGACCAACTTAGCACAACGTACCAGCACTCAGTATGTACGTGTCATTCCAATTCCACTTGTGATTCAGTAAAAATGTCGTCAACGATATTGTGGTTATGGAGGGTTGTAAGTATTTTAGGGGTTCGCTCTCATTAACTTAATATGGAGGGTTACCTACAAGTGAAAGATTTAACTGAAGATGGAAATATGTCACACACTGGTTCGCATCTCTTCGATCAAAAATATACGAATAATTTCAATGTTCTAGTTCCATTAAGATGTCTAGTATCGCACAAATAAAGACTAGGCAGATTGGCCTCTAGCTTATGAGCTATAAAAATAATGTTTATTGATTAACCAAAATGTTTCAAAGAAAATGATATCGCTTACGAAACAATTTCAAACCATAACGATTTTAATTTAGTAGTCCAAACACTGTGTAGCATCTGCAGTTGTCAGTGCTAGCAATGTGGAAAATATTTGTGGAAGGTAGTTCTTTGTATACTTTTTACTGTGTACTTTTATGAATACATATAAAATAATTATTAAACTAGTTTGTTTCAGAAACAACAGCATGCATATCCAAATGTATCCAGAATGCCGAGGGATTTTCTGGCAACCAATGTCACTGGCGTTCCTATTGAGCTGAATTTCTTCGGATCAGATCTCTTATCACCAACGAGATCATCGCTCAATGCCGATACAATTCGAAACCTTTTTTGTTTGAAAGCATGGCTGAACAGGAAAGGAACTGTCGTCGAGAATGCTGAATAATGCCTCTGGCATTGATGGTACATATATTGAACCAGAGGCTAAAATTACGACTGGAGTTACTGAAGCGATAGAGTTGCAGAAAACTCCAGATGTTCCTAAGCAACTCAAGACCTTACACGAAGTTGCCAGGGAATGTAAGAAGAAGCTATTGGAGGAGAAGTTGCAGCGGCCAATCAAGAAGGGAGATGAAAATGGCCGAACGAGTGATCAGCCAATCAGCTTCGAACGGAGAGAAAATGGGGTGGTGAGGAAAAAGGACTGGCATGGCGGATCTGAGAGAGAAGTATCCAAGTCATCCAAGGAGAAAAGAAGTGTCCGAGAAGGGCTCGGAAGGAAAAAGAAAGCGTGACAAGTGTTTGTGTTTTTCCAGTTTATAGAAAATTCGAGGAGCTGAATTTGTACACTTTACAATTAATTTTATAACAATCAGTGTTATTGGTAGTACACATTTAATTGAATCAATTATAAATGGGCTCAAGTAAATAGCCATTTTTTGTGAAAGTGACATTTGTTAATTATTGTTTGAGACTATTTGACCAGTTACAGGAAAAGGAAATAAATCTCCATTTAAAAATCTATGGAAGTATGTAACTCTGTGGTCCGGAATAAATAAATATTCTTGTGCGTTGAAAATGCTCTGTATTTTTAAGTTTGATTTTACGAGAGCTATCGAAGGCAAGGTCGTGTCGTACCTTGAAAACTCAACGACAGGAACTCTGAAACGTCGGTTGACTAAAAATGAAAAGCATTGAAACCAGAATTACTTGATGCTGGATCTTAGTAAATTCATTCTTTTTATCAATATTAATAACTGAATTACGACTAATTTATTATGTTCATAAGGACAAACGGATTCATAAGCACAATGAAAATTTTCGGAACTTACGAAATTTAATCGGGACTGTATTGGGGATCCATTTTTTGTCATACATGTGGACAAGGTACAAAATGTTTGTCGATTTGTCCCGTTTTTCAGGATAAATAAATGTTTCAAAATTTCGGTACGCGGCGGAATCTTCTGCGGGGCAAAATAATTGTTCACAGTAGAATCCCAACTCAATACCAATAGTCCTAAACCTTTGATATGGCGATTCGTATTGTAGAAGAAGTCGTTTAGTGTCCATCTCACTGTCACCCATGTGGATCGGAAGTAAGCGAGCTTTCTCCGGGGATGTAGTTTACGATAATAAAAAACAATTTATTATCTATAAAATATGTTAAAATGCATTTAAATTCATCAATTCAGAATAATTTTATAGGGAGAAAATCTCTCAAAGTGACTGCAATTATCCTACCAACTACTAAAATGTTCATGATTCTTGCTAATGAACACGAATTTTATTTTTACTATATTTGACACTATTGAACAGCAAACCGACATCTCATGTTCGATGTCGCCCCGTTTAGACCAATCCTTAAGCAATTTGCTTTCAGTGGAATTGTGAGCAACATGCTCGAGCTGAAGCAAAAATATTTTAAGGCAATATATTTTTCAAGATGGGCTAAAAAATTTATTTAGTAACTTAATTATGCCAAACACGAATTTCCGCTTTCAGGGCACTTTACACAAATGTGCAGTGCCAGTATTAACCGAGATATTGTTACATCAAAGGTTTTAATACAAACCTGTGAGCAAAACGAAAACAGATGTGTTGGCGTTAATGGTCAACCTTATTAAAAGTAATCTACTTGTTTTCTGGAACAATTTCAAATTACAACAACTTTCAAAGAATTTGATGAATTAAAAATTGCTTTGTAAACCAGTTGTCACCCCTCCAGAATGTGTGTTGAAAGGCATGATTGAATTGTCTATCAATGCACTTTCTATTGTAGTAATGTTAGCAAGTAATATTAATAGATTGTTTACAGTTAGTGCGTGTTGTTTTAAGATGTTCGGCCTCGACCGGACATCAGCACTTGCACACAAGTGTCAACTCAGCACATAGTTTTAAGCAAAAGGGTTAAAAGGGATTTCACAAGTAAGTGTGAAATCCGGAAGCTGTTATTGTAAGAATACAGTTTTAACCTTTCTAATGTTTTTAGGAATCGCCTACCAAAACATGTTGTGTTCTACATTGTTATTATTATTGGAAATATGACATTTGGGCATTGTTATGTTGTAAGAAAAGGCATTCTTGTAACTGGTATAAATGTATGTTTATTTTAAATAAATCTTCAGTCTTAGAACTGATATTGGTGAAGCTACAACTTCTTTTCAGTCTCTTTCTTTCAATACGTTATCGAGCACGCTCATACTTACTTGTGATTTAATTGGAAATTTTACACAAGTTAAGCACTGAGTACAGTCACTGAAACCGAAAATTTCGTCTGAAATATTTCAAGTTAGTGCAAGGGAGAAGTCGAGATTCTTTACTCTCAGACTTACAAGGATAAAAGTGAGTAAGACACAGTACAGTTTTTTTTCAACAACAGTGAGAATTATAAGTCAAAGTCAATTTCTTCTGAATAACTGAGAAAGTTATCTTAAAATTTTGACTCCAACAAATTCGTCAAAGTGGGTGTGAAATCTTCAAAAAGCTAAAGTGCTCTTCACAATTATTCTACCCAGCGATCTTTAATTACACCAATCTTTACCACGAAAAATAATTTACGAAACTAGTTTCCGAGAAGGTTACAGTCTGAGTAAGTATTTGGAAAATTGGTTACCAGCAGTGAATTTTTTTCCAAAAAGAATTCCAACACTCACAGTTTGCGATCTATTATATTCGAGGAGAATTTTTAGATTCAAAAACTAATTCATGTCAGGATCTGGTGGGACTCCTGATCCAACTCAACAACAAACAGGAAGTCCACAGAAACAAGCTCAAGGTCAAGCTCAAGCTCAAGGAGCAGCAGCTGCACCAGTACAGAGAAGTCAAACTCACCCCAGGTACCAATGGATTGGAACTTCTGGACAAGATTCTTGACCTACAAGGACTGATCAACGCTCAATTACCCCCAGGCAAAAGTCCTTTGGATGATGATGACGCGATCACACAAACCATACATGCAATGCGAAGCTCATACTATGAGAGTTTTGTCACAGTGTGGAGAGGAAAGCCGTATGTGGAAAGGACACTCGCTACCTTCCAGGCACAGCTCAGATCATTCATCACATACAAACCAACAGACGAACCTTCTGAACGAGCTATGTTTGCAGGGCACCCTAAGGCTCAAGGAGGGAATCCTAAAGCAAATGGGAACAATGCCCAGAATGGAAAGGCTAAGAAAAAGCCAGGCACTTGTCACAACTGTGGCAAGAAAGGTCATTGGAAGGCCGAATGCCGCTCCGAGAAAAAAGAGCGAAAGGAGCAACCCCCAAAGGAGCAAAAACAGGAGGAGAAAAAGGATGAGAAATCCAAAACTCCACAAAAGCCTCAAGAAATTAGAGCCTGTATGCTCAGGCCAATTTACACTCCTGGGAAGACAATAGCCCTAAGCTCATCACACTTCAAGCCCGCAACGGGACAAATCAGGCGCTCAGCATTCCAATGGGTCTGCGATACAGGGGCCTCGGTGCATTTGTGCGGCCAACGGGATTGGTTTTCAGACTATAATGAATTTGAACAACCTTGGAAACTCATGGCGGTAGGCGATAAACACGTAGATTGCCCGGGAAGGGGAACTGTCGTGGTAGAAGCCAAAATCCGTAAAAACTGGGAGCCAGTTATACTAGAAAATGCGATTTACTACCCTGGAGGGATAAATCTATTCTCAGTGGGAACATACAACAAGACGGGATACAGATACGTAATGGATGGAAATCGCTCAGTGTTTATCAACAAAACGACTGGAGAAGAAACCTTAAGTGCAACTGAAGTACAGGACAAAATCCACATTATGAACTTCCGAAGACCCTATGTATTCCCAAAGGCTCTCGCAGTATTAGGATTATTCCGGCCGATAAGTCAACGCTGGCACGAGAGGATGGGACACCTCAACTTTGATTTCCTCAGAAAAACATTTGACAAGAAAGCGGCTTATATCAAGGATGATGACCGTATAGAGCCCGCGTACAAATGTGAAATTTGTGCCATAACAAAAATGAATAATGATTCATTTAAAACTCAAACACACGACAAGGAGTATGTGACGGGGGAACTGTTACATGCTGACCTTGTTCATGCTGCTGCCGTCTCGAATCAGAACTGCAGATACTACCTACTAGTCAAGGATCATGCCTCCAACTATAGGATGGGATATTTTCAGACGGACAAAACAGCTGACAAGACAGTCAACAATCTTAGAGATGCAGTGAATTACATCTCCACCCAAACGAATAGACCAGTTAAAAAGTTTAAATCGGATAATGGGACGGAATTCAAGAACTCACAATGGGCCACATTCTGCTCAGAAAAAGGAATTGACCACGTGTTCACCCCAGCCTACTCTCCCCAATCTAATGGAAAGATAGAGAGAGATGTTCAGACCATTACCAAAATGGCTCGAGCAATGCTAGTTGAGGCTGGACTTGGAGAAAATCACTGGCAAGATGCTGTATCAATGGCAGTATACATACTCAACAGAGTATTAAGTTCAACAAACCCGAAGGAATCACCATATCAAATGGTGAGAGGCAAAAGACCAAACATGTCTCATTTGAGAATTTTTGGATGCCCGGCAATAAGTGGGAAACAAAAGGATGCACCTAAATGGGAAAAACAAGGTCGGAAGGGTCTGTACATTGCAAATGTACCAGAATCCAAACAATACAAATTCTGGGACACAGTAGAAAATGAGTATTTTTACCACCGCACAGCAGAATTTTATGAGGAAGCAATGACACCAAATGCAGAAGCAAGAAGGAATTTGGGAAAAAATTTTCTTGATAAACTCCCAGCAAGCGTGGTTCAAGAAGTGGAGGCTATTTCTTCAGACGATGAAGTTGAAGAAATCAGAATTGTTAAATTTTTGCCCAACCCACTACACACTCCTCAGATGCCGGACCGCATCCCAGCTCCACCCAGCCCACAACCAGTCTTCTCTCCTCCGAGACACACGTCCACACCCATGAAAAGGACTACGATACATCCGGCAGGAATTACGAAAAAGTATAAAGAGTCTATGAGGGCGAGGAGCCCTTCACTCTTAGAAACTTTAGCTCCGGAGGTACCAATCCGTCCGGAATCTCCCATCCCAGGGAGTAGTACTCAGCCTCCGGCCCCGGCTCAAGTACAACCAGCTGACTCAGACAGTGATGCACTTATAATTGACGCTGGAAGTGGAAATCTGACTACAGACACAGAGTCAGATGAAGAATTTCGGTCAGCTACGATGAATTCCACTCAAAGCATTCCTCATGTCTCATGGAATGATGAAGTAAACCAGTCACATAAAGAAGCACTTGCGGATGCATCACGGGATACGGAAATAATCCCTCATGCAAATTCACCTCCACCGACTCCGGGGGGAAGTGGCAGAACTCAACCACAACCTATACTCAGACGTACTACACGCACAACAGCAGGAAAGTTAGGACCCAAGTTTCAAGCAGGATACTTTGTAGGAGTAGATACAGTATATGCTATAGGCCAGCTCCCTCCAAAGGGCTCAGAAATTCCAGCGAACTATAAAGTGCCGAAATCCTTTAAAGATGTCAGGTACAACCGGTTTAAGTTCGAATGGCACGAGGCAATGGACTCAGAACACTGCAGCCTAATTGAGAAAGGAACGTGGAGACTTGTCAAGAAGCCCCACAATGCCAAACTGCTCAGAAACAGATGGATCTTTGTGGAAAAGAAACTTCCTGAAGGAGGCATACGGCGGAAAGCCCGCTTAGTTGTCAAAGGCTATGGTCAAAGGAAAGACATTGATTTTCATGAAACCTTTGCACCAGTAGTACGTTATGAGACAGTGAGAGCAGTATTCTTTGCTATTGCTCAGGAGAACTTACAAGTCATACAATTTGACGTAAGTACAGCCTTCTTAAACGCTCCTCTGGACGAGGAGGTTTATATGGAACAGCCAGAGGGTTACGAGGTTTCGGGGGGATATGTGTGTAAACTTGAGAAAGGTTTATATGGACTCAAACAAAGCCCCAGGAACTGGCACAAGCACATCAAAGAAAAACTTCTCTCCCTTGGATTTGAAAAATCCTCCTACGACTCATGCCTCTTCACATACCACAGCGGTGCAACCAAAATGCTACTGGCTCTTTATGTGGACGATGGACTCTTGGCCGGCACGAGCAAGACCGCCATGGACCTAATTCTGAAAGAACTCAGAGCAACTTACAAAATGACGTCAACAGAGGATGTCAAGAAATTCCTGGGAATGGAAATCAATATCACAGACACTCAAGTTATGCTACATCAAGAGTCATACATTATGGAAGTGGCAAAACGGTTCCGAATGGAGAACTGTGACACTTCAAGTATACCTATGTCAGCAAATGTCGACTTGGAAGTGGAGATGTTTTCTCGTGATCATGACCCATCCCTTCCCTATCAAGAATTAGTAGGAGCCCTACTGTTTATTTCAAGATGCACCCGACCAGACATTTCCTTTGCTGTGGGAAAACTGTCCCGCTACTTTCAGTGCTATGAAAAGCGACATTGGGAAGCGGCCAAAAAGGTGTTGAGATATCTAGTGACTACCAAGAAACTGGGACTTTGTTACACCGAGATGGAACACACGAGTCTGAAAGGCTACAGTGACTCGGATTTTGCTGGAGATAAAAAGACCCGGAAGTCTACTTCAGGCATTATCTACACTCTGAACGACTCTCCTCTGCACTGGAAAAGTCAGAGGCAAACCTTAATCGCACACTCCTCCACAGAGGCTGAATATGTGGCACTCAGCGAAGCTAGCAAGATGGGAGAATGGCTTAGAAATCTACTATCGGACATGGAGATTTTTAATGCTACATTGCCATTCCCAATTTATACTGACAACCAGAGCAGTATGAAGTTAGCAGCAAATCCGGAATTCCATGACCGGACCAAGTACATCGACGTGCGCCACCACTACATCCGAGGATTAGTGGAAACAGGACAAGTAGAAATAAACTACATGGCTACAGGAAGGTTAGTGGCTGACATTTTAACTAAGCCACTGGGACGGAGTCAATTCGAGCCGAAAATGGAACTCCTCTCTCTCACTCGGAAAGTTACGGAGCCAGTGAAGGAACCAAGTCAGCCTACACCCACCGCAAGCACAGCGACCAAAATTTGTGCACTGTCAACTTTATGGAATCTTATACTCTTCATATTATTTTTTCCACTCGTGTTCTGTCAAACGTTCCAGGAGGGAAATGCTGTAGTATGGAGAAGAAGCCCCACTCCCGCAATTGAAGGTTACAACTCGGTTGTGATGAGAATTGGTCTCATATCACCCTGCAAATTCCTCCCAACGGATGGCCTAACAACCATGGCAACGGAGCGAATCACCAAGCAATGTGAGAAACAGTATGAAAAACTGTTCTTAGATGAATTGCGACTGGCTTGTCCTCCCAAGGATACCCGATTAAGGAGGGTGAAGAGAGAACCATTTACCATTATATTTTTAATTATTCTGGTATGCTCAGCAAGTGCAGGCATAGGCATTGGACTGTATGCATTACATAAAATTGACAAAATGGAAATAACTCAATTGGAAATTGAGAGAACCCTGGACGATCTGGAAGCAAAGGTGCAGATAAACAGTGCCAATTTGCAGAAATTAAAGTTCGAAGTAGATAAAATGGCTCAGACTATTAACAACTTAATTAACGACGTCCATTTATTTCAAGAAAAAGTCATTGAGATAAATTATTTGGTTTCCTACATAACATCAAGGCTGTTAGTAGGACGGGGGGTAGTACAAGAGACCCGAAGGCTCTGGAATAAGAAGAAGATGAACAACAACTTTTTCGACTTCATGAACGTCACCCTCCCCTGTGGACTTAATTGCCCCATCGAATATGCAGAATTCCGTAGATGTTCGTTGGATCGAGAAGATTCCGAACTGGAACTGATGTTCGCCGTCCCTGTAATGAGTAACATGACGGTATTAGAAGCCGATCCATTCTATCTCATGCTTAAAGGCAAGGGACAAACATGTTGGTTAGAGTACATAGGACCACTGAATGCTCTCCTCTCACCTGACGAGGATTGTCTCCGAGCTGTAGACATGAGGAGGGAATCCTCTTCTCAGCTGTTCGCTTCCCGCTCAACTGAATGTATGGACTTGGATACGGCCAAGGACGAGGGCAAATTTTATAAGCCCCTCCGCTGCATACCGAGCAAGCCTGGAGACGAGAAAGAATTTGTACAAATTAAGGTCCATAATAACAAATTCTACATATACTGCCCTGGACGGGAGTATGTTCGAGGAGGGGACAAGAACAGAGTTAAATGCCCAAACAAAGTATTTACTCTGCCCCTAACTGCCACATTCTCTATAGACAATCAAACTTATCGAGGAGATATTTTGAATTTAGTTTATAATGAGAAAGAAGACCCTTTGCTCCACGAGAAGATCGAGTGGCATCTTTCCCCAGTAGTCAAGTGGGATGATTTGAACGAGACGTTCCCTATCTTGGATGCGTTGGACAAGAATCACTGGACACGGCAGACTGGAGACGAGATGTATGGTGCTGGTTCCTGGATAATCGAGAGCTTGATAATGGTTTTTATCGGATTGATTGGCGCTTTTATAGACTGGAAAAAATGCAAGAAAGTGCTGAAGCCAAGAAAAATCAAACGGGCCAAGCAAAGATATCCCAAGGTTGCGAAAACAGAATCACTACCGGAAGCTGAGATGTTCCAGATGGAAGACATGGGCGAAGAGGACAAGATTGAAGAAGTCCCATCGGCAGCGAAAAGATTTCTCCACGTAGAAGAAATCTCCATAGGCTAAGAATTACTTTATAATAATGTGTACTTATTTAATTCTGGGTTTAACAATTATTTTATTTCAGCTCACATTAAGGAGGGTGTTGAAAGGCATGATTGAATTGTCTATCAATGCACTTTCTATTGTAGTAATGTTAGCAAGTAATATTAATAGATTGTTTACAGTTAGTGCGTGTTGTTGTAAGATGTTCGGCCTCGACCGGACATCAGCACTTGCACACAAGTGTCAACTCAGCACATAGTTTTAAGCAAAAGGGTTAAAAGGGATTTCACAAGTAAGTGTGAAATCCGGAAGCTGTTATTGTAAGAATACAGTTTTAACCTTTCTAATGTTTTTAGGAATCGCCTACCAAAACATGTTGTGTTCTACATTGTTATTATTATTGGAAATATGACATTTGGGCATTGTTATGTTGTAAGAAAAGGCATTCTTGTAACTGGTATAAATGTATGTTTATTTTAAATAAATCTTCAGTCTTAGAACTGATATTGGTGAAGCTACAACTTCTTTTCAGTCTCTTTCTTTCAATAATGTGACTTATAAAGTGACATATTAAAAATAACTACAGTGGGTCAGCACCTGCAAACCTTAAGTATCAGAAAAAAATAATTTATTCAGACCGCCCACATTTCAATGAAATTCTTGACAGTCTATTAACATGTCAGAAAAACTTATGTACATATATTTGAAATAAAACCCATTACAAAATTTTATTGACTCCCCAGCTCTGTGTCTCTTATCAATAGGGCAGAGGTTGTTGAGTTCAAATAAATAAATTGAAATCAATATTTAGGGGCCAATAAATAGCCAGGGTAATACATATAGATCATGAGTTAAATATTAAACAAAAATCTGTCTCAATTTGATTGCAAATTTAAGCAATTCTCATCGGAGCATTCGATTATTATTTCTACAGGATCGTGGAGGGTTCGCACCCCCCAAAGGCATCAGGGACCCTTCTGTCCTCACAATCATTAAATCCTGCGCCGGTACCCGCAGCTCCAGAGCCAAAGCCAGAAGATGAGCAAAAATGTGACACACCAAAGATGTAGGCTGCTTCATCTGCCGGACACGGTCCCGCCCCCTTGACTCCTGTCATGTAGCATTGTCCATTGTAGGAAAACAAAAACTGCCGGTTGAAGTCAAAGGGCTTCGGCAAAGCGTCGTAACTTTCAGGACAGGGGATTGGTTCGCAAACTGTCACGTGCTCTGCCAGAGGAACCAACCAGTGACCTGATGGACAAGGTCCCTAGAAATAAATCAAATATCCCCATGAAAACAATTCTACTGTTCGCTTTCTGTCGTAAGCGAAACATACAAAGTGTGCATACCTGCTCAAAAATAAAATAGCAGCGATTCTGTCCAGGAATATTAACCATTGGTCGGCCGTAACAGGGAGACTCACAAACACACTGTCCGAATTCGGTCTCTGGCGTTAGTTTTGAAACTACCATCCGCTCTGCACACGGTCCCTTTGAACCATCCTTATAACATTTCCGGGTTTGACTGAAGTAGGCGCGATTGCCGGTGCATATCCTAAAAACATGAAATTACTCTCACCATCAATTATTAATGAAATCCTAATGCACAAAAATGCTTTCTAAATTCTAACCCGATACATCTAAATTTTTGTATTTTTTGAATTTATTATTATAATTTAATTTTACGTCAAATTCTAGATCAAAATAACTGGACTTCAAGAAATAAAATTTAGTGATTATACCAGCAGGATTGCTTTTAAATAACTTACGTTTTGGGCGGACTTTTTGTTATGTTATAGCTGTCATAACTGCCTTTCTTCAGAGAATAGCACTTGATTTGACTAGGCTCGAAAACGAGTGCAAGAAGAACAACGACCGCTGTAGAATAAAATAATGACTTGCAAAATAAATTCATTTTGAGATCGAGCAGAAGTTATTCCCCTCTCATTAATTTCAGAATTGAAATGCAAGCCCAAACAGAATTTTCCCTTTATATCTTACACTTAATGGGCAGAACGTTTTATAACGTACGTAGTTAAACCGAAACGGGGAATTCTTTGCATGTATTAGGAAGACAGATGAACACTCACCTGACCAGATTTTTTCCCAATCTATTGTCTATGTCTAAGGAGGCGTGATAAAACAGGCTGTAGTTTTGCAGTGACGTCCGAATAATTGAACATTTAATTAGATACGATTTAAGCGAGTACAGGAGATTGCAAAATATTTCTGCTTCTCCATAGAGCATATTATGCATGGAAAGTGCAATTTAAAAAGGCCAGCATTTGCATAAAAAAATTCCAAGGTCTGAAATTAGGAATTTTTTTGGTCGCATACTTTGAACATGGATTCGCGCTGATTGTGAGATCGGTCTTGTCCGGACCAACATTTTTGGTCTGGTTCGACGTTTTGGACCAGTTGAAATGCTCTGGGCTAAGTTTATACCTCAGCATTGAAAATGTTCCTACATTTTCCAGAACTCAGAAGAATTGAAATCCATAAAATTCCCTAAATTTGGCTTTCAAAATCCCTGATTTGTTGAAGAAAGAAAACGGGCATTCTTACATATAATACCCTTCAAGGATAATTTTTTTCTGGAATTTCATCTCCCGGGATCCTACAGAAATCGGACCCCTGGATAAATCTGTTCACAAATTTCATTGAAAATACTCTGAAATATGATGAAATGAAAATATTGTAGCCTCCTTGTATATTATAGAGGGAGAAGCATGTTTTGGAACAACCTGGTCATTAAAAAAACAAAGCATTATACTGTACAATTTAGGAGAATTCGTCTCATGCTTCAATCAATATATGTTGAGTCATTTTGCAAGTGTGTTTTTTCAGGTTCTGGGAAGTTTTTTTATGAAGATCAAAACCCGTCTGAATAGTTGTAGCATATTAGCAACGTATTCACTTCTGTAGAAAAGGTTGATTAATGATATTTAATGACGTGTTTAGGGACATATATTGATACATATGTTTCTAGGAAAGTTATTATACATTTAACTTAGAACTGGAATGAATGAAAGTAGTGGTCGGACCAATTCAATTCAGAATTGAAAATTTTCGATTCGATTCGATTCAATTCGATTCAGTAGTATTTCGATTCGATTTGCAGCAAAGCCAAATCGAATGATTCGATTTGGGTATTGAATTGAATCGAATCATATCATATGTGAATTGCAATTCAAACAATTCATCAAAACTGCTTCGGCTGCACATGGGTACTTTTTTTTCCGCATATTCAAAGTTCAAATGCTACGTATACCACAACGTTTGTTATTTTAGCGTAGCTTTTACTATACCCTTTATAATATGTATACGACACCATACATGGGCACCCTCACGAGGGAATGAGGGATGCCTCGCCCTCTCCGTCGTCCACGCCCTCACAAACTGCGAGGGTGATGGCGAGTACACGTTGATTTTAGACGCCCTCATGAACATGAGGGAGAGGACCTATGAAGAGGATGTGAACGAAAGAGGGGGAGGTAGAGTACACATGTAAGCCCTCATAACTCTCACTTACCTTAATCGTTATGCGAAAATCATACATATATTGTTCTGTAGCAAGCCAAACTTCATAACGTCTTAGGTACATGATTTATGGCCCAGCGAAAAAATCCCAGTTTAGTCCACTTGTTTTGGTTAAAATTTATCATATTAAACTCCATAAAAAATCGTTTTAGGATATCGGGGAGGCATGGTTATTTGTAAACTAGGGCTCTACCTCAGGCCTTTATATTTGATTAATGCTGTTTTCTGATCCTGCTAATATATTAAACTTAATATGTACCTGTACCCAAATACCTGGGTAAAACCTGCATCAATAAAGGGCACTATTTTGAATACAGTAGTTTATTTCAACACATTTTTTTAAATTAGTTTTAACGCTGGGTTGTAGGAAATTTTGTAAACTTTCTAAGCTACCCAAAAGTTCTGTATGTTCAGAACTGTGAGTATGTCGACAATCGACACATATTAAAGTTGTCACATTTTAACCAAGTGTTCGTGAAAAAGTTATTTGAAGGCACAGGGGTTGTAGGAAATTGTAGGAGGGTTTATTTACGTGTAATATAAAATAACGAGGCCCTCATGAGTGCGAGGGAGATGGGTGTATTTTAAAAGTAGCACCTCACGAGGGCGAAGACGAGGACAACCCGTAGCGTGTCGCTCGATTGATGACGAGGGAGAGTGCGAGCAGCCTATATCCCAGCCCTCGCACAGAGGCAGAGGGGGACAAAACTGCCCATCTATGTACGACACTCCAGTAACATAAGGAAAATTTTATATTTTCCTACTTGAATCGTTCAATTTACGATTCAATTCGATTCACTGAGTGAATTGAATCGAATTGAATTGCTTTGGGGCAAATTGAATCGAAAATCGGTTTTTCGATTCAATTCAAGCTTCAAATTGAATCAAATTGAAAAATTCGAATCAAATTGAATCGATCCGACCACTAAATGAAAGAATATATTTTTGGTTAATAAATTGGAGGAATACCACTGCTGGGTGATGAATTCATAAACTCTGCCATATCATATATCATACACAATACATTCAACTCCTTCTGAAGACTACCTCTACAGAGAATAAAATTTAACTAATATTCAATGACATGTTCGTATATGAGAATATCCTTAATAACCTGTGCATACATATATCTACTTATAGATTGTTGTGGAATTCGCTCTTGCAGTATTAAACTCATTGCCCAGACCTTTTTCGTAAGACAATTTTCAGTAATGTTATTGAAGTTTTGGAAAATAAAAACTATACAGAGTGCGCCATACCCTTGCACCCACACCAAAGATAAAAAATCTACAATGTTCATTTTCTAATAAATATTTTCTATTTTTACATATTTGTTTCATCGCGCTTATCCAAAAATTCTTGAATCATTGTCAGCATCACGGAAGTGCTTCAAACTTATGATTATCTTGATATCGTTTGTTTTTTGTGGTATTTCAATTTTTTTTTCTCGACGATGTTGACAACGGATTAAAGAAAATGTCTCCGTGTCGCAGATCTCTCTATATAGAAAATTATGATCATGACCTATAAGCACGGGGGCCATAGAAATGATAATAGTAAAAAAATCTATAATTCCCATTTTCAAATAAATTTTCCCTATTGTCAGATATTCGTATCATCTTCTTTATAGAAACAAAATTTCATTGATTAGTATATTGCATCATCTAATCAACCCATATTTATTTCTTGGCAATAAGTCTGATGCTTTAGGACTATGCAAGAAATAAGACTGGATATATTTTCTGTAAAGCAATCGCTTTTGGGGAGGAGATATTTTAGCATAAATTCTAATTTGTGTTAAAATTAGCCTTAAATCCAAGTTAACAGTTAAGTTTCGGAAGTTGAAGGAAAAAACAGAAATGTTTTCTGAAGATACATTCCTAGTTACTTGCAGTAGCCAAATATGTTCTGTTATAACTGTTAGGGGTCTGAGTTGAGTGGAAATAACGTACTATGAATTCAATCAAGTTCACTTTTAGTTCCTCAAGTGTTGAAGAGACTTTATTTAACTTTTGACAAATACAAAAATGGAACTCAATATTATTTTTGTATGATTTTCTAAAATATAAGTTAACGCTGAGATTTAATTAAGATTATAAATATTAATTCAAAGAAGATCTTATCTAAATCTAAATACAAAGTTTATAAAGTTTAAAAAGTTCAAGCGTAATTCCTATTACAAGTTGTCAAAGGGTTACCCAAAAGGCTTCCCAAAATTCCTATCAAAATTCTAAATGTTTTCTCGAAATTTCTCGAAATACAATCCATCAGCCTGAAGAGCTGTGGTAAAATTCCTTCCAGAAAAGCTAATAGATTCTGAGAGTATTCAGATAAAAAGGGGAGAGTTTCCTACGAAGTAACACGGAGAAAACCGAAACCCGAGTGCTATACGAAGAGAGAGTACAAGAGGACAGCGTTACGGATCGGCGTGTTCAGATCGACTGTGAATCTGTAAGATTTTCCAGGGGTATTTATACTCGGCCGCAACCGCACTCTCAAAATCCAGAAGT
The DNA here is from genome assembly GCA_947179485.1 of Allacma fusca. Classification (NCBI taxonomy): domain Eukaryota; kingdom Metazoa; phylum Arthropoda; class Collembola; order Symphypleona; family Sminthuridae; genus Allacma; species Allacma fusca. Next base: position 67,660,403 of record OX359246.1, read on the forward strand.
TAATTGGATAGTTTTTAAGACCGGACCATCTGGCCGAAACCACGTTCCAACACCGCCAGCCTGGCGCCGGTTTGAGATTGCTTTACATTTAAACACATGGCAATACATACATAGACAATCTCAGCCTGAATTACTTTTCTAATCTTAAGTCTTATCATATCTTATTTTTATTACGGCCGTAAAGACCGAGCCAGTTATTTAAGACAGATCCAATTATTTAGAAGGAATTTTATAACCTTCATAAACTAATCATATTAGCTCCGGACCGAAATTACTTTGTCTTCCCTATTCACAAAATAACTTCCTCCTAACCCTATGGTTATAAGACCGTAACTATGGTTACACGTATGTACTAACAAGCCTTAGAATCAATACTTGTTCACCCTGGGAAAGCGTCTTACACTCTAAAAGACAATAGTCTCAAGCTTATTACGCACTAATAAATTAAATACTTATACATCTTACGCATGGAGAGATTTCCCTCCTCTTCCCATCCGCTCGGGCTAAGAGGAGTAAAAGGGTAATTTCTACACACACAGAGAAGGACTTTCAACTCTGGACATTTTTATTAAAGCCAACGGTCAGCAAGCGTATACACGTACTACTCACATTTACACAGTCCTACGTCCATTCTTCCTATTTTTATTAGTAAGCATTACATTAAATCTTACGCTAATATGAACGTATCATAACCTCCCTACGATATTACCTGTAAGCGCTTGTTTAGAAGCTCCGTTGGCAGAAACAATAATAATGCAAATAGAAATGATTGACAATCATTTCATATTGACTCACGCAGTATTTTCCAGTTTCGACTGATGTGTTTGATAATAAGAATGCTAAAATAAATTCACGCCTGCCATGCGAAAATTACAATACTTTCTTCTTGAGAATCAAAAGTATATTTCCTTGGCAATTTTGACACAAGACAAAATGAGACATATGATGCTGCATGCATGATTGCGAAGTACTAATATATTTAAAACACTGGCAAAACAATTTTAGGGGACACCCGGGTTTGAACCGGGGACCTCTCGATCTGCAGTCGAATGCTCTACCACTGAGCTATATCCCCATTTGTTACTGTACAGATATTTTTCATCAGATTCGAAACTGAACTGAAAGTGACAATATACTTATAGTTAGTTATCATTATAGTGTTGCATAACTATAATCATATCTACATGGATATTAAAGTGTGAAATAAGGAACTAAATGTAATGCTTTAAATTTCAGCAATAATTTAACAGAACTAAACATAACCAAATAAAACCCAAGCATCTCGTGCTAAAGAATCATCCGTGTAAAACTTAAAGGACATTTATTCTATTAAGTGCTACTGTAAGAGTCCTAACGGTCGGGTTTTAAGAACCTAATTATGAATAAATGCTTCCGAGACAACGAGGCTCAACTATTTTTGTAATTTTTAAATTTTCAATCGTAAGAAAATTCAAGGTTAAGGAAATAAATGTGCAAATCAAGTTTAATTACTAAAAGTAGTAAAGTCTCATTTTAGCCTCCCAAAGTCAGTCATTTTAACGATTTTCCCATTGATCTTGCACTTTTAGATGGTGTATTAGGTGAAAAAACTATAATATCAATTATTTATATTAGCGAATGTATAACTTCGTGACATATGTATACAAATAATAATTAGTCAACATTCATTATACATTGCTTTGTCTAAATGACGTTTTCACAACCCTTCAATAAACAAGTAAATAAAATAAAATTTCCAGGTAATAAAGCTAACAATAAGCCTTTGAAAGCGTTGAGGATCAGTTAATCTTTACATGGTTTTTGAGATTCGTAAAAAGGTTTTTTTTGAGTTATTGAGGAACACTGTATCTCCTTTATCGAAACAAACTGCTCGATTCCATTAGCTTTCGTACAGACCTGCGTTCGGGTCGAGTATTTTGAGGATCCGAAATTGATCTTATATTGATATTTGTCAGTATCCAATCTTGGCGTTTCGGGTGCCAGGAATTACTTGTCATACCAAGTCATATCTTGCAAGTAATCTTTCCTAAACCCGAACTTGATATAATACTTGAATGTCGGGTCCATAAATCTGAATTGACTTGAACCCGAATTTGGATTTCAAGTACTTGAACCTTGCAACTTTGTAGTATGAAGTCGTAAAAACACTCCAACGGGTGGAGCTAAGATTTTCAATTTCCATCGTCTTTATTAAATTCATATTAGGGTTCACTATGGTTTTTTCTTTGTGTTACAGTCTCACCGGACGTTTTACTTCAACAGTTTTTCAAAAATGATGAACAATTAGAAGAATAGTTTCAAGCCCGACGATTTACAGAATACACAACAGTCACTCCAAATGAAAGTGAGTTCTAGCTTCTGTGCATATCTCTGCAGGCATGGTTTCTAGTGGGGATGCCAATGGTCTGGTCCGGACCATTTATAATGGTCCGTTATTGATCTGGTACGGTCTGATTCAACACTTGAACCAGACCAGATACAATTGATCCAGCTTAGCGAAATCCCATGGAACAAATTAAAACTGACATTTCTGGGGTTAAAAGAAAAATTTGAAGGAATAAAATGTGATTATTTAATTGATCTCAATGGTTTTCTGAACCATGGTGCGGAGCATGGTCTTTGGTCTGGTCTGGTCCGAATGACCGCATCAGACCATTGGTCTGGTCTGAGCTTTGACCAGACCAGTTTCATAAAATCTGGATCAGACCAGATGATTGGCATCACTAGTTTCCAGAATGCGTGTTGCGGAAGTGGGAACAACCGAGGGAGAAGAACGCGCAAAGGAAGCAAACGTTGGAACTAGACTACTTGAATCGGTACTTGAAAGTTCACGTTCAAGTAAAATCCACACCCAGACCCGAACTTGAACTTGATCCTTAGTTCAAGTCAATTCTGCGGGCTTGCACTTGGACCAGAATCGACTAGAAGTTCCAAGTTTGGATCCGGCAAATACTTGAACTTGACCCGATTCAACCAAGTAGAAACGCTCATGATCCCGAACTTGACTTGACTTGATACTTGTCAAGTACTACTTCAACTTGAGCGCAGCTCTGTACGGGAATAAAAAATATTTGACGTGATGAAGTTTCATGTACGCATTTCCAAACCAATTCGTTTTGGCATTTTTACATGAACCGATATAAATATTCAGAGCATTTCCATGTCTACAACAAAGCATAAAATTACGCAACGTCTTGCAAAACCTCGTTCAGTATTACCAGTCGCAGCTTTAAATGCAATTGTATTGTACATATGATGCCTAATTACATAAAAACAATAATTAGTACAAATCAGATATGGGAAACCAAAAATCATGTTTTTTTTGGTTCAATAGTTATGCGTTTTTGGAAAATTGTTTTCAGTTTTAATGTTTGCTTGCGGTTTTTAAAAGTACTAAAACTATGCTATTGGCTAAAACGGTTTACACTATTAATGAATTCAATAAACAATCACTAGGATTTCTGCCACCTGTAAGCAAAAAATTACTCGCAAACCTTTCAGTGAATTTGGTCCGTTGACATCATAGGTCTCCATGAATTTTTATTACCAGCAAAATATTCTGCTTTTCTATGAGTACCGATGTATTTCAACTATCTGTATTATATTTTAAATCGAAAATGCATCTCAAATTTTACTCCTCTTCATGTTAAATATTTTTTTCTTTTAAAATCCTACCTACAAATTGTTGTTGCGAGAAACAACATCTCGGTATTTAGAGAAACACTTTCTAAAGATTGGAATTTGAAAGAAGCATATGAGACTAGCGTCATAATTTATAAATCTCGGGCTACAATAAATAAAAACATATTGAAAACGTGAAACCAAAGTATATATGCATTTTAAGTATATGTAAATGCGAAAATGAGTCACGGTATCATATTTTTATGAAATGTATTGAATTATAAAGTACTTGAAAAAAGTCGACCAAATCACCAAGGAAACCCAAAATAGTTTTTTAAGAACTATATGTATTATAATACCTATTAGTATACTATTGCTAACGATAATGAAGATGTCTTAAATAAATTTCTATATTATGTAACAGAATTAAGTAAATTTAAAGATGATTGTAACTAAAAGTAAAGCGGATTTTGCCCTGTAATTGTTTTTGTAAACTTATTTGTCTTGTTTTGCATATGAGAATTTTCGGAAACAGTAAATAAATATATATATTTATATACACACATAAATATAGTGAAATCGTTAGCAACTTGTCAGTGCTAAAGCAAACATGTTATCAGGAAGACATTTTTCAAGATGGGATTTCAGAAAATTAGTTCAAAAAAATATATTTAGTAGCATAATTTTAGACCAAACACGAAGTGACTCTTTTACGACAATTCCTTCAAGTTACAGTGCGAGTATGAACCCAGGTCTTGTTAAATTCAAGTTTTTTATCCAAATTTGTGACAAAACAGCAGATGTGATGCTATTATGGGCTGACCTTGTGAATAGCTAAACAACAGAGACAAAAATTACTAAACTGGAACCACCCTGGATTTTTGTGACTCATTGTTTATTTACAAATAAATTTTTTTTGGTTTCTGGAATAATTACAAATTTAAACAACTTTCTAAGAAAAACCAACCATCCAAAACAAAATGTCACTCCTCCAGCATATCACTGACATTGATATTTTATAAATTACTTCAGTGTGTCAGCACCCTGTTAGTCTTATATAACTTACTTAGATTCAGAAAAAAAATAATCAGAACGCACACATTTCAATGATATTCCTTAATCTCCATTAACAACACAAACAAATTTGAAACCTTATGTACATATATTTGAAATAAAAATTGATACAAAATTCTGTTGACTCTTCGGCCCTGCCTCTCTTTTCAATACTCTCAAGGAGAGGTTGTCGAGTTCAAATGAATAAACTGAAATCAAGTACAGCCAGGGTAATATTTATCATTAGTAAAATGTTAAACAAAAATGTGTCTTAATTTTATACAAGTTTCAAAAACAGTCTCGTCGGAATCAGGAATAGCTTGAGGATTTCTGCATTTGATTATTATTTCTACAGGAGCGTGGATGGCTCGCACCCACCAAAGTCATCAGGGGCTCTTCCGTCCTCGCACGCATTAGATCTTGCGCCGGTACTCCCAAGAACACACCCAAATTCAGAAGATGAGCAAAAGTGTTCCACGTCAAAGATGTAAGCTGTTTCACCTGCAGGACACGGCCCCTCCCCCTCGATTCCTGCCATGTAGCATTGTCCATTGTAGGAAAACAAAAACTCTCGATTGAAGTTAAATGGCTTCGGTAAAGCATTGTACCTCTCAGGACAGGGGATTGGTTTGCAAACTGTCACGTGCTCTGCCATAGGAACCAGCCAGTGACCTGAAGGACAAGGCCCCTAAAAAATCGAATATCAAACATCCCTATGAAAAAAATTCTACGACGCAACCGCATAAGCGAAACATAGAATGTTTGCGTACCTGCTCAAAAATGAAATAGCAACGATTTTCTCCAGGAATATTAACCGTTGGTCGACCGTAACAGGCAGACGACTCACAAACACACTTTCCGAATTCGGGCTCTGGCGTTAGACTTGAAACTACCATCCGCTCTCCACACGGTCCCTTTGAACCACCCTTGTAACATTTCCTGGTTTCACTGATGTATGTACGATTGCCGGTGCATATCCTAACAACAAGAAATTATTAAAATCAATTATTAATGAATACTTAATTCACAAAAATAATTTTTAAATTCTAACCCGGGACATTCAAATTTGTATACTTTTTTGAATTGTAATTCAATTTTACGGCAAATTCTAGGCCGGCACAATTGACTTCAAGAAATAAAATTTAGTACGTATACCATCAGGATTGCTCTTAAATAACTTACGTTTTGGGTGGGCTACTTGGTATATTGTAGCTGGCATAACTGCCTTTCTTTAGAGAATAACAATTGATTTGACTAGGCTGAAAAACAAGTGTAAGAAGAACAACGGCCGCTGTAGAATAAAATAATGACTTGTAAAATAAATTCATTTTGAGATCGAGCAGTGGGATCAGGAAGTTTATCTCATGAATTTCAGAATTGAAATGCATGCCTAACAGTATTTCCCATTTATATCTTACACTTAATGAACTACACTTTTTGTAACTAACATACTTTAATCCAAAAGAGGAATTCCTTAAATGTATTACGAAGACATGAACACTCTGAGCAGTTTATTCCCCTACCTATTGTTATTGTCGATGCCAAAGGATGTGCATTAAACAGGCTGGATTTTTGCATTGACGTCCGAATGTTTGAATATTTAATTAGATACGGTTAAAACGACTACAGGGTATTGTAAAACATTTCTGGCTTACAATATAGTACATTATGTTTAGAAGCCGGAGAGTTTGAGTAATTTAATTCCGTCAATATACGAGTACCTTGCAGATTTTTCTAAAATAAAAGCGTACTAAAATCCTTGTGGTTTGAAATATTTTTTAAACCTTCAGGATTTGCACTACCAGCAACGAGTGATTCTAAAATATCTAAGTAAAATACATATAAAAACTGCTTCAAAAATACTATCTGAAATACTTCAAAATCAGGAAATACATACAATTATTGCTTTGGAAATTGAATACAGAATTTCCAAACTACAACCTAACAATTAGCGCACTAAAAATCAGTCCTGCAATGCTAAACAATCGTTCCACAAGAGCTGAAGATGTTAATGTGGTAATCTAAATGGGTATTATAAGCTACCAATTTCTTAAAGCATGCTAACGAGAAGCACCGTGCTTTCTGATGTTACGTAGCAGTGGCAGGACTGAGCGAATTTATCCCGATTAATATTAATCGATAAGAAAAGTTCCCATACTATATGTTAAGGGTCACAAATAATTTTCAGCAAGAACGATGGCAGCAATTTCAAAAGCTTGGGTACTTAAGTATTTTGATTAAGTATCTTATTTTAAGTACTTTTATTACTATTAATGGCTGCAAATAAAATATCAAATACTTGCCTGCAGCGTAACTTAAAAATACTAGGATAAGAAAGACAACGGCGACTATAGTAGGTTAATATTATTAGTAGGTTAAATTTTATGGTTAAATTTCGGCATTTTCTTTAGAACTGGACACGTTTCGTTTTGTAATGCAAATGTATTTAATAATTTTGCCTTGAAATTTACGTTTTTAACTTTTAGTCCATACGTGTGAGTGGCCTACCAATAGATGCGATTTAAAATGCCGACATGAACGATGAAACCTGTGTCATTGATCATTTTACCTGTGACAAGTAAGTTTCCATGGTTCAAAAAAAGATGATTAGGTTTGTAGTCAATTCGCCCCACGAGAAAATTTCGTTGACTAAATCTTAACTTTTCATTTTGTCAAATTACTAAAATTTGTATTACTGTCCAGTTTTTTATTTCCAAAAATAAGTTCGGTTTTTATTTGAATGGGTTTTTTAATGAGCTCAGCATGTATTTGAAATAAAAGTCTGTAACATATGAATTCAAACACAATCAATGAATTACCTGTGAATCGTTCACATCCCACAAGACTAAAATTATGTTGAAAAAACAACGAGTAAATTACCTGAGAAACGTTCGTATTCCATTAATTCACAGGGAGCTTGGGCCTTGGAAAAAGGTGTGTTATTTAATCTTTTGCGAATCACGTATTCTATGTACCGTCAAACACTCCGGGATATGGGAGGAGATAATTTAGTACACACCAAATCAATCCGAGTCCATGCAGTATCGTTCGACATGCACGCTGAGAGATACGTACAATGCATCAAGCAGGCGAGCGCAAGTGACCTGTTGTACTACTTAGCAGGCCGTTTTGTAAATCTCCCGCAGTAACTTGTACGGGGAAATCTGCAATGGGCCCATTCGTGGCCTAAGCAGATTCATCTCATTAAGTTAATGAGAGCGAGTCCCTAAAATACATGCATAAATAAGTATAATGGATACGTTTTTGCATATGTTTGCATGTATATAGACTCTGCAAACCGTTTTAATTTTTAATACTAATGGTCCTCATATGCACATTAAAACTCACGATTTAAACTAATATCTCACATTACACACTATTGTAAAGTGAAATTTACGATAATTAAACATGAAGCTGATTTCCTTCCACTGAAATGCAAAAGCAGCGGGTTTAAATCCCTTCTTGATTTCAGACACACAAACTGCTCATACCAGTTCGGATTGTCTTTAAAAATATATATTCTTACAAACTGCGTACACATTAAAAGTTCATATAGTTCTCACCTGCTTTTTGAGTCTTTGCTTTGTAACCGTAACATCTAAAAGATTGAGATTGATACTACTACTCCTAGCAGTCTAATACAAAGCTAACATCAGGATCAATGCAGTCTGGAAATTTAAAATTACGCGGTGTAGAATTATTAACTACTTTGTTATTCGTCTTTACACCCTTTACTTTAAGTAATTATTTGGCGACGAAGTATTGCAAAACTCGCATTAATTTTTCAAGCCTTAAAAAATTTCTGAGCGCTTTCCACAACTGCAGACAAAAAATTTACTCACCGGGGATATGTTTTAAGAACTTGTGGGAAACAAGGTATCCCATTTCGTTCTACACAGATGAAAATATGTTTAACTATCACGAACGTGTTCCAAATACCCAATATGTTTGGATCAGAAAAGCAGATGTGAAGCAGAAGAGGTGCAAATCTCTCATTGTTCTTTACAATATTTTTGGAATTCATCAAAGTCCAGCTAAATTGGGAGAGTTCTTATATCAGACACTCGAAACAAGTAATTGGATCTCCCATGTTCAGTATGCTTGTCTAGCTATACGGAACGCCAGCACATTCTACCGAGTTTGCAGGCTATTAGAAAGCATGAAAAGACACATATGAGAAACGATGATAACTGGTATGGTTTTGCGTCCCTTGATTATTCATCCGACGGGGTTGTAATTTTGAAGTTTCAAACGCACTGCGGGAGTTGCGCATTTTATAAGAATCTACTCCAAATTGATTTCAATGCTGCTTCGTATAAATTTCGAAAGCATTTGGATTTATATTCTCTGAAAATGGAACGCCGGACTAGTTATAAGGTTCACGATGTTTTCGTATCAATTAGAACGAACAATTTTGATTTTCTGGATGGTCATGGTAAACTTCTTTTCACTGAAAAGTGTTTAAAAGAGTATTCATGTGATATTGAAAATGATACACGACAGGTACTCTAACGAAACTGTGTCCCTTTTCCCCAGAAACTCCATGTTGGTTTGGGATACGATGGCCTATCCTCGCATTAATTTGGAATTTCCATTGGAATTGTCTATGAATTTTGTATGTACGCGAAGCGATTGGTTCAGATTCATATCGTGTTACGGTTTACGCAGTTCTAGATCATTTCACATTTATCTTCATCCCTATCAAATTATCGTGTGGATCCTGATTTTGATAACGATGACAGTTGTTGCTTTAGTGCTAAAACAGGAAATGCCACCAAACCGAATGGAATACGCGGTCGTGTTTTTATTTACTATTGGAAGTCTTGTAAAAATTATTAATTTTAAATCTTTTGAGCTCCAGGTATAGACTCGTAGTTATATGCTGGCTACTAGTTGGCGTTGTTATTAGTAACGCTTAAAAAGGTGTGCTAACTTCGAAACTTACCGCACCAAAACCCATAACAGCGTTACAGGAATTTGAGGAACTAAAAGATGTGCAAATTTTTCCTGCAAATGTAGAACTTCATGAATATGAAAATAGTAATAACACTTCGGATTTGATTTGGTTGAAACATGTTGAAGGTTTAACCAACTTTGGACACTTTTGCTCATTTATTGAGGGTTATTATGAAGCTGCAATACGTCACAGACAAAGTATTTCAAAGTCGGTTTTGAAGAACAAGAAAATGTGTGAGACTATTATGGAATGGATGGTTGTTCCTGCTAACTCCAAACCTGGTTTATTAGAGGAAGTAGTGTCTAAATGTGATCGGAGTGCGTTTTTACAGTTTCGGAGCAAAATATTAAATTTTCCGACGCCAGTCTTTGTCAGGAAAGCCGTTTATTCTGGGATCGGCTAAAATACTTGATAAGCTGTTCGGATGGTCTTTTGATAAAATTAATGCTTTCACACTTGTCACTTTCATCAACCAAATTGTGGCAAATGGTATCTTCTCCTGGGTTAGAGAACGAATGGAGTCTCTGAGTGATTCCAAATACAGTCTAAAATATATGATGCTTTCCAAAAGGGATATTCGTGGGTTGACGATTCGTTCGAATTTTATCGAGACTCTTTTTTTCATTTATTTGATGTCATGCTGTATTGTAATCACTTATTTCGTATACGAGGCCGTTTTTTCTGAATGTACATATTGATTTTTATTAGTTGCGGAAAGTGGAATCAATTTGCACCTTAAAAAGGAACGAGAACTACTCACTTCGATGTACTTTTCAACACAATTTTAACGTCTTAACTTTGGAAACATGTTTCAGTTAGAAATTAGTTTTAAACACAAGTCGTATGTCCTATACGGAGAGATGTTTCTGTTTAAAAATGAATTAGTGTCGTGCTCAATTTAATTTTATCATTCCACCATAGAAAAATATTTGAATTATAAATGCAACACATGACTTTTATTCATTATATTTAATCAACTAATTTGATGCTTTAACATTTAATGATTTGTTATTGCATTATGTGAATAATATATCCACCAATTTTATGTAGTGTTGTAATTAGTACTTACGAATAAACATTATTATGAGTTACAAATTCGTTTTCGGTTTGAAATATTTAGTCTCACAACTACAATCATTTTACCAACTTTATTCCTATAGCATCTCTCCCTATGTGATCGATGTACCTGTAAGGTTGTTGTTTTGACTGGAAATTAGTTGAAATTAATTTCTCTACTGGCAGTGAGATTTATATACACAAATGATTTTGGTTGTTTCATTTAAAAGGGATAAGAATGGGCAGCAGGAGTAGTCCAGCACTGAATGTACTCAACTACCATCGTTGAGGAATGGCTTCAAAGCCCAGTGCCCCTGCTGTCGCGGAGGTGAGGGAAAGAGAGAGATAGATGTTGGGTTCTGTGGGATGTACTGCTAGTTAGCACACACCCAACGCTCACTTCAACGTGAGTGGATTTACCGAGCCATTGGGATAGTGGTGTCCCTGCCATAGCTTGACAGTGCACCCACAGTTCGTCGTGGGATATTATCTCCTTCTATGTTACCTTGCTCTCTCTCCTCCATAGTTTAAGCAAATTAGGTTAAGATTATTGGGCTGCGTCCCATCCCCCAATTAACATGCAATGTAAACAATGAATTGTAAGATTGTCATAGTATGTGTACTTAAAGACAATAAAGAGCTATTTTTTTTTTTTTTTTTTAAAAGGGATAAGCTTGATTTTCTGGAAACTCAAGGCAAGCGGAAATTACAGTTGTTTAAATGATCATTTATTCATGACACTGAAAATAATCCAGGACAGGTAAACTGACGAAACTGTACTACTTTAAAATGTCAAGAAGTTTTAATATTCTTACTTACTATACCCATACGCAGGGGTCGGATTTTTGTACGAAGACGGGAAATTACTTCCCAGGGAAAACCTTTTCCAAGCAGGAAAATCCCAGAGGGAAGGGATTCATTTTTACGAACAGGGATTTTAAAAATCGTTGACCTTTTTGTTTGGCAGGGATTTTCAAATTTGTTGAAGTGTTTCAGGGAAATTTGTTAAGCAAACAGGGATTTTTGGCTTGATTAGCCTAATTTGGAAAGGATTTCACGTCTTGTAAGGGATGTTTTTTGCCAACAGGGATTTTGAAAATTGTTGACCTTTTTTCAGCAGGGATTTTTGAAATCGTTGAGGGCCTACCAGCAGTGAGATAATAGTCAGCAGGGAAATTCAGACATGATCTTCCAGGGAGATTTGCAAAAATCCGACCCCTGGCCATACGTATATATATACACTTACTACAAATTTAATAAACTCAAATTTCATCAACCTATATAAGGCTCCGAGACCTCAACTTTCTTTAGTATTTTTCTCCACATTTCCAAATCCTTACTCACCTGCACATTATATACCATATATATACTGTATATGGACCAGACTATTGGGAAGAAACGTAGCAACTCATGCCCGCTTAATTCACGCTTGCTGAATAATATCAAATTATAAATTTCCATTATTTCAATTAGACAAATAATATGCTAGAATAATGAATTTGTAATTTTGGTACCAAATGACAGCCAGGAGTGTGGAGATACCCAGGAGAAGGACTTTAGACAGGGTTCAACAAGTTTACCGTGAAACACGGAGAAGATAAACTTGTTTACTACAATCTTAAATACGCCCTATAAGCATTATTTTGACTTTATTTTTTTATGTTTGCCGGTGGTATGGGGCTGGTTTTCTGCTATTGTCTTAGGGAATCTATTAAACATTGAAACCACCACCAAAACGGAGATCTATCAGTGAATCCGTCTGAAAAGTTTGAAGGGATCTTTCAAGAAATTTTAAAAAAATTAGGAAATACTTTTTTAAGCTTGACGGCGACTCGTAGCGTATCTCATATACTGCGCTAATTGTAAATTATTAAAACTGCAACAGTTTAGTACAAGTCCTATTGGAGTTATTCATTGGAGACCATTTAAACCCCGTTGTAATGCAAAAAAGTGGCCACCGACTGTACATGGAAAAATTCACGGGAGGATTTGAAAATGCCACTATAGAGGAAAAACCACCTGAGAGAGAACCATTATTTAGAGAGAGTGCTGTACTACTCAATGAAGAGTCTGATGTAAGGGTTTAAGGGCGCTCCTATCAATCAATTCCAATTCTGTCCTTCATTAGTAGTCGTGATTTGCAACATTAAGGAGGAAGCGCCAGATCAATAGCTGACATACAAAATCTATAGATTCAGCAACATTGGAAACCAATATGCTGCCTTTTGCAACTTAATTTTCCTTGCCAATTCTTTTCAACTAACTTCAACAAATATTTCCATGAGGCAGTTCTGGAACTAGTTTTGATCAAATAATTACAACGTTGGAATGTCAGGATCATTTCATCAATAATGTTTTAGTATAGATTTTCATTTTCATCAATTGATACCTACTTTACCAGGAACGAAGTAATAAAAAATCTCAATATTTTGATTGACAATATTCAAGATTTTGCATAGGTCGACACATCAGGCGATTGACACAACCTCTCATATGATTTTGTTCCGAGGAATATTTTACTTTTCCAATTTTCTTTCCACTTTCCAATCAAATGTTACGACCATGAACTGACTGAGATGGCCTCATTTAATCTGTCTAGAAGTATTTGCGAGTTTTATCAACAAAAATGTGAAAACAAGCACATGCATATATGTATATATATATTAATGCTTTCGAACATGATTATTGACTTTAATGCGATAGTTTTTCATATATCAACTACTGCCGCACCAAAGGTTTTAATCCAAATTATTGAGCAAAATAACATCAGATGTGCTGTCGTCCATGGGTACATTTCTCAGGAGCCACACCCCGTAGACAGAAAATAGTAAAACTGGAACCATCCTTTCTTTAATAAGTCAATGTTAATTTTTTTAGGAATGTACTTGCTATCATGGAATTACAAATTAACAACTTCCAAAGAATTTGATGATATAAAAATTGCTTTGCAAACCTGTTTCCACACCGGCATCATGTAACTGACGAGACTTACATGTAATTACATATACAGTACTTATTTTTCGACTTCTGACCAGTTTTTAATCCACGCGTATGGGCATCGGTCAATAACAATTACTTAAGAATTACTATCCTGAGTCAGCACCCTGCGTCCTTCAAGTAACAAAAAAAGTAATTTATTTAGAACGTCCGTATTACAAAATTCATTCTGAACCTCCATTAACAAAACAACGCAATTGAAGACATATGGACGCATACATTTTTACTAAAAGCTCAAACGAAATTACGCATGTTAATACCTTCACTGAATAATAACATCACAACATACAAAATTCCATGAGCCCTAACGTGGACTGGCTCATTCTAGCATGGAGAGAGCTTTTGTTGTATGGAAACTATGAAATCGAAGTTTATTGGGGCAGACCCCAAGGTAATAATTATTACGAGTAAAATTTTAAAATATTATTTAATGGAAATATATCTGTATTCTTGGGGATGATTACACTGCACTACACAATCCTGCAAATAATATTTAATATTCCTACAGGACCGTAGATGGCTCACACCCCCCAAACTCATCAGGAATCGTTCCGTCCTCACACTTATTGTGTTCTGCTCCGCTAAAAGAAAACTCACAATCCTGACTATAAGTGGAGCAAATGTGTTCAAGAGCTTGATTATGTGCATAGATGTAAGCTGCTTCATTTGCAGGACAAGGGCCCGCCCCCTCGACTCCTGTCATGTAGCATTGTCCCTTGTAGGAAAACAAAAACTTTTTGTTGAAGTTAAAGGGTTTCGGCAAAGCGTCGTACCTTTCAGGACAGGGGATTGGTTCGCAAACTGTCACGTCCTCTGACAGAGGAACCAGCCATTGACCTGATGGACAAGGTCCCTAAAAATAAATACATATCTCGTGAAAACAAATGTACAATGCGGTCCTCTAAGCGAAACACGGAAAGGGTATCTATACCTGCTCAAAAATGAAATAGCAACGATTTTCTCCGGGAATATTGACCATTGGTCGGCCATTACACGCAGACTCACAAATGCACTCTCCAGTTTTGGAATTTGGGGACTGTTTTGGCGTTTCCAATATCATCCGCTCTCCACACGGGCCTTTTAAATTCGGATGGTAACATTTTCGAGTATGATTGAAGTAAAGGCGATAACCATTGCACATCCTGACAAAAGGAAATTACTCTTTGAACTAACGTAATTTACAATTGAATTCTTATTGCATTAAAATATTTAATAATTCTTCTTAATAATTTCTTGCATGGTGGCTTAATGTAAATCACTTGATTTTTTCCAAATAAATCATTGATTTAAATCAAAATTGACTCTTGAACTTTCGAGGTTAGGCAAAATTTAATTTTACGACTCGAAGCGTTGCTAAACGTGCATTCTTATGTTGTATGATTTTTGGGTATTTTGGTTATATTTTAGATTTTGATACTTTTCCGGATAAGTTGGGTACTTTGCCATTTTAATTATGTGTCAAGCTGTCACAATGCCATAAATTTTAAATATGAGTGAGTTTTGAAATGTTGTATATTACTAGAGCGTCTGCTGGGGACGATGAGAATGTCCTAAAAAAGATTCCGTTTCGTTTCGAAATCCAGGACAAAAATAAGTATCCCGATCCCGTCCCGAAATATTGTCCCGTGTTTGTTTCGTCCCTAACAGAAACTCAGTATCTACAAAACCATCCCAACATCCAATCTTTCTAAAAGAGTACCAATTAAAGTGGCAAGATTTGACTGTGAATTTTGATTTTTTTAAAATGTTATACTCTATACTTTATAAATATTTAAAATATTTAAATGTTGTACGGAGAGATACGCACACTTGTTTAAACGGAATCTTCGAAATTTGCAAAGAATTTTTCTGTCCTGACAAATACTCTACCATCACATCCAGAAACACTATAAATATATGTAATTATATACTATACACATTTTATAAAATGTGTACAGTATACATATCTATATCAATAAATATCCAAATGAGATAGCTGGTATTTGTCCTACACAGCGTTTGGTTTCAAAGACAAAACTCAATTCAAAATTTTTACAATTTAAAAAAAAACACTGTTGATATTTGGAATTGAAATTTAACCAGTTTTTATTTCATATTAGGTAGTTGATTTGCGTTTTTTTCTAAATATATTTTAATAAGTTTTTCAAGTTTCATTGGTACCAACACTGTACAATATAATTAGGAGAATTAAAATCCAAAAGTTTGTATGGTAATTCGATTGTTCCATAAAATTTTGAATTTAAATCAGAAAATATTGATTTAAATTAAAAAACAATTTAAATCACATAAAACTGATTGTTTTGATTTTAAAAAAATCAGCAATACTGCTTTCTTGTACCAGTTCAAATTAACGCTATGGTAATATCAAAACAATTACATAGACTAGACAAAGAAAATTCAGTTTAAATAGTGGCGGTATATTTTTACATTTAAACTTACTTTTCGGGTGGACTATAATTTGTTGGACTGTATCTGCCATAGCTACCTTGATTCGGAGGATAGCAATTGATTATACCAGCCTGGAAAATGAGTGTAAGAGGAACTACCGATGTAAAATAAAGGAATATTTTGCAGAGTAAATTCATCTTCAGACGGTTCATTGAAATCAGAAAGTTATCTTCTCACTAAGTCCAGAACAGAAATGCTGAATAAACTCTATTTCTCTTTTATACGTAGACATAACTGATACATAAATCAAAAGCTGTGTTCTTTAATATTGCATTATTAAGCTGTAGATGAGCACTGTATTAGACAAGTTTTTTTCCGTATGTGGAGGTTATGCCAAAGGGTGTGCATAAACGAGGCTGTAGTTCCGAAGCTACTTTAGCGTATGTGATACCGTTTAAACAAGTACAGGGTAGTGTAAAACATTTGGCCAATATGTAGCATCTGACCTGGATCATTATGATTTTAATAGAAGATTCATCCGGATAATTTTTTGGGTCCTACTTATTCCGTATTTTTAGTGCATGTTTAGCATGACATTTAGTATCCCCGGCCGCATGTGTGCATTACTTTTCAATTTAACACCATTACCCCCAAAATATTTACCCACTTCGTGTACCATTACCCCGTTATGCTCCATATTACCCGCAAAACCAAAATATTTATTCACTATATTTTGCCTTACAGTATTTACCCTACACCCAAAATAGTTATCCCATTTATATAAAATTAGCCCCAAGCCTACAAGTTTTACCCACCATGAACACCTATACTCGAAGTATCTATTCCCGAGCTATATAGCTCATTACATCCACATTCAATTGATTTAACCCCCTATGAGCAACATTATTCATATACCCAAGAGCTCTGCTACTGCGTGTACAGTATAGCAGAGTTTAAGAGTTTAATCTCAATACGTGTTTTGCTTCCTCTAATAATTAAGGGGGCAAATCCAGTCTTGTGTTGTAAAAACGAAAGTTTCACTTTTTACAAATTTCAAAAAAATAATAGACGCTTGTTCCGACATGGCACAAGCTAGTGATGAGACTGGTTTGGTCCGGGTCAAACAATTAGGCTTGTCTTTGGTCTGGTCCAGTCTAAAGCATTTGAACCGTTTGAATGGGTCCAGCAAGGTTTGATTTCAATGTTCTGCACTCCTCGTTCAAGCATTGCAAGGTCCCCACGACGTGTGGATGTAGTCACATTTTAGCGAGATAAATGCAAATTAAGCGTATGATTATTTTCTGTGGCTAGTGTTATGGCAAGGAGTAGAATGGTAAGTCTCTTTTGGTGTATTCCAAAATTCAATGATCAGATTATCAAGCTCAAAAATACGGATATCCCGCCGTTTCTTAACCTTAATCCTTAATGTAAAGATTTCTTTTCCCTAATCTAAAGAGCTCCACATATTCTATTATTATACACATGCAAGAGTATTCTACTTCCGTTACGTTGGATTTGTAAGGGAGCGAAATCCTAAATTAAATTGTATTTGAGACCCCTTTTCTGTCCAATACTGGGAGGTTATTATTCTGTGCAATTTGTAGGGTAGCAACACTTGCTGTTTCATTAGCGTATATGAATGAGTTACTGAATAAAATATTTGATTCCCTAATTTGGTGAGCTAAATCTTTTCCAGTTTTTACAATAATATTTTTATTATATTTTATTTTTATAATATTTGCAATAATTTCATGATTGGTGAGTTTTGATCTCCGATACTACTTTCTCCTAAACAAAGTTACTTTGGATTCGTGATCTACTGAATATTCTCATTACATCGAATTTCTTGGCTGCTTTCTTGATTTTACGCTTTCATAAACGTACACAAATATTTAAGGTACTTGGAGATCAAGTTTAGGTATTTCAAGCACTCGTACCTGCACCTGAAGGAATTGACTCAAACAGGTATTCTTTCGCACCCGTTCCCACGCCCGTACCTGTACCCAACTTTGCGGGTGTAAATTATGTGTGGGTCACCATACATAATATTAAATATAATTGTGAGTCAATATCTAAAGATAAATAGTGAGCAAAAGTAATGAAATATAGTTAAACTCGAAATCCCAGAAGGCCTTACTGTGCTGACTCGGAGTGTCGGATATAACCTCATAAGTTGACGCATGTCAATGTTTTATTTTTGATAAATCTTTGAAAGTACATATATACTCTAAATTATGGGGAATGCAAATATTCTAATTATTTCCGCAAGCCAGAGGGGGAACATGTTTTGATGCACCCTGTCCATAATAAACAACAAAACATGATGCTACATATGTTAACATAATTTGTCTCATGCCTACAATCAGTGCTCGGCACGGGTATGAGTAATACTCGGTTAAACGGGTGCCGGTAAGTAGTGTATTTCCATGCGGACTTATAGAAAATCCTCCATGGAGGGTTCCCCCATGGAGGGTTGAATAAAGATTTATATAAAGTGTGTGTATGGAGTCCCGGAGTCTCCCCTCTTAAAAATGATGTATTATTAAGTGGCGCCCTTCTGTCATCTGGATATGGAGGGTGGCACGCTTTATGATATATTTTTATAATTATAATTAATTTTTGATGGGTGCATTTTTCGAGTATTTTATTGAGCTGAATCTTCTTAAAATTAAATTGTCTTTCCAATGATATGCTATTTGACTTGTTTTGGACATGTTTTTTTGGAACCTCCATAAGAAATGCATTGCATGTACATACATTTTAATTTGCAATTGTAAATAACTTTTAATGGGTGCATTTTTTGGGTATTTCCTTGAGATGAATCGTCTTGAAATTAAATTAGCTTTCCAATGATATATTAATTGGAATATTTTTTTCGATCCGCCATAAGAGCCTCATTGCATATACATACATTTTTGCATGGATTTGTAACAATTTTTGTAAGGATTTGTAGGAATCCCTATGAAAGTGTTGCAGTCTCCCCCTCTGACTATTTTTTATTATTAAGTGGTGGGCTCCTGCCATCTGTGTGGATAAGGAGGGCACCCTTAAGGGTTCGAAGGAATAATGTGTACGTGACATTTTCTCACATTAAAATTAATTATTGAATCTTATCTAAGAAAGATTCGTTTGCGATGGAATTGTTAACGTTTGAAAAGGGTGTGTATTGTCAAGACTGTGAAGGAAGTCGGAGGAAAATTTTTGTTGGAAGAAATTGTTTTTGTCAAGAATGTCGGAAGGTAAGGATATTTTTTCGGAAAAAATATTAGTGAGAGAAGTTTTTGGGTTTGTGTGCATGTGATAATTTTTACAAGTACTATAATTAATATTACAGTGTGCAAATGGGTTGGAGGTTGCTGGGGTTGCGTGAATACAGGAGATAAATGGGCTCTTTTGATGGATGGAGACCAGTGCTGCGTTGGGGACGTGAGCACTATAGATGAACCTGTGGAAAAGGTTGGCTACAACCTTTCTGATTGTTCGGATGAGCCGTTACACCAGTCGTCTGTGGGGTTGATTGTTGTTGTTGTGGTGTTGGGTAAGAGCATGTGTGTGCCTTCGGAGGATACATGATGGTGGGTTGTATATATTTATGTGAAAAAATAAATGCACATGTTGTTTAATTTATTAGGATTGATGATACTGGGAGCGGTCGTTGGGATTCGATGGTGGCGGAGGAGGCGAGCAAGTTTCATCCGTCGACCCTTACTCCCGAGAGTTCGTGGAGTTCCTGTCGGGCTTGATATGTTGGGCCAGGACAATTGGGGGATGCATGACAGCATTGTCTATGGTGGGACAACCTTTGAGCTGGTGAGGTTGAGTTCCATTCCTGAAGAGGATGAGGAAGACACAATGGTGTAACCTTTTGAAATTTATTTCATTTGAGAGGTATGGACTGACTGTCGTGTATTCTTTTAATACAAAAAAATCTTAAAAATCTTATATAAAAGAATACATAATGTAATGGTCGTGTATACAAATAAAACTTTAATATGATCTATAAATGTTTCAAATGTGTTGACCTTTTAAATTGGTTATTTGTACTACGATATAAGTACCTTGGTTTCTCTTGTACTTCGAGAGATATGGAGCCTTTCCCTGCACTGTCAGGGAGAGAGAGAGAGAGCGAGAGAGAGAGAACCTCCAATGTTTACTGTGCTGCACTAACTAAAAGCATTAGCAACACCAGATATGACCCCTAGGATGTTTTTCATTAACAACGTAGGGGTTACTAATTTCGAGGAAATTAAGTTACGTGGAAATAAAACAAGTCAGGGAGTAATGATTCTTATGAAGAGGTTTCACTTTTGTATTAAATTTTGCTTTGAATTTGTTAATTTCTTGGTTAACCTTGCACGGGATCATTAGGAAGGAAGGTTTTGTTATATGTATACATGTACATATAGTTCTTAACTCCTCAATATTTTTTTTGACTGTGGAAAGATCCTGCCTGTACCACTATGCCGACTGTGAGAATATGTTTGTTTTTGAGTGATAAAAATTGTTGCGCAAAGAGGATCGCTATGTGATTGAATGGTTTCAACCTCCGACGTCAAGCGGTGAGTATAGGAGGTCCTGAACCACAACTGCAATCCATTTATATTTCCATGGGAGCTGAGATTATTCTTGTGACACTTCTTCTGACTCAAGAGCCACTTCGTTCTAAAGGGTTGCACCTGACGGGAGAGTGCTTGTTCTGTGTATACACACTGTAAATGAATGGAAACCGCATTGCATATGCTTAGTACGGCTCAGTAGGTATACTTAGTTGACTACGTTGTGTGATTCCGTGGTGAACTGAATTTAGTGAATCTGGATGTGGAAAGTTGGAGTTTACATTTAAATATATATATGTACTACAGCACGGTTATTCCCTTGGATTTTTTGATGAAGCCAACACGACCTAGTTCATATTCAATGTTTAGGCTGGTTATTTGTTTTACAATGTTGAGCTTTATTTCCATTCTTTTTAAGTACCTTCAAGCAGGGGCCGGGGTATTAGCACCAAATACGTCCATTGGGTTGCTTTGTGGTAGAATCTTTTATTCTGAGAGGGTTTCTCCTCTCCACACGCAGTATAGTAGTAGTAGTAGTAGTAGTAGTAGTAGTAGTAGTAGTAGTAGTCTTGTAGGTTGTTGTTGTTCTTGTAGGAGGCTACTGGGAGTAACTTTAAATAGAATTCAAAGGCAACCACAAATTACAGAGAGTAATCATATTCACTGGAGATATTTCCGTGCTGGAATCCTTCCTTGTGGTTATAGCATTGCCGTCGGGAATTTACTTGTATTTCAGGAACCCCCCTCCATAGTCTTACATGATCTTGGACGAAGGTATTTGTAAGTTTATTATTCCTCACGCTTAGTTGGATTTTTCTGAATCAATGGAGAAACTATACCCTGGCTACTCTGAATTCTCTCAATTTTTTGAAACACTAAACCAGATTCAATCCAGAAAGAATGGTCTTATGGAAGGGATGGCTACTCCAAGCAAGTATCAAATACATGGTCATAAATAGTAGTAGCAAGCCGGTAATATTGATGGTATTATCCCCCGCCCTCTGCATAATACTCGGAGTGAGCTAGTGATGGAGAAGTTGAGTCATCCGAGAGAACTGGCACGCGAAAAGCACATTATTATTCTGACAGAGCGAGAAACTCAAGGGTGCAATAGAAGCTCATCATCTCGTCCTAATCTCATCTCCCCTTCACACCTGCATTACTCACTTACGTTCTAAGATTTATCGAGCTCTGCGCTCCTCAAGCTAAACACTATAAATACACCTATCTCCAAAGGTACATATCCTCATACCGTGTACCATACATTTTTTGCATCTACCTCTCCCATCAGTCCTAACTTTTCCTCTTTGTCTTTGTATATTTAGTTTTACTTTTAAGAAGGTCAGTGAAACTTCTCAAGATCCAATGTACAATGACAACTAACATAGCCGTTGGTGTAGGTTATCTAATTTTACGCTACATAGTACATACTGTACAAGGATAAGGTAGCACATCTCCCACTCTCGTGAGTCACATCTAGACCGTCAACGCTGATACATTTTGTCCTGATCTGTTGAGATGTCTTATCAAGTTTCTTTTCGGGGTCATTATTTCTTCGAAAAAAAACGAGACTAAGACTTGTCACAAGCACTTGGTAGATATGTATGTCCTCTCCTGCGTTGGAATATTGATCACTGATCACAATGAGGACAATTTCGGAAACATGCCTTACTCTCTCACCCTGACCCTTTTTTATCGAGTGAGAACACTCCCTCACTATTGAGTTCTAGTATTGAGAAAAATGTGAGAATCTGATTTGCATTACTTTAGAAAATCCCATTCTACAGCTCCACTAGCAAGGATAACTGGAATATGTGGATGTGTGTATAGAACGTAAGGAAACCCTTTTGTCAACCGCACTCACGCCTTTTAAAATTGGTGGTTTCTTAAAATTGGACCCTATAGTCCTATACTGCTCCTCCAGACAATCCACTTGAGAAAAGTTGATTTTAATTTAAATTAGGGAATATTCTGTTTGAATATGTAACCCCAACCACGTGTATTGGCTTGTACATTATGTAGATGGTCACGAAGGATGTCATCCGTAGAAAGAGATGGCTCGGTCCTGCTAACTCGGTACAAGTGGAGGGAAATGCAATGTATTTTTCTAGGGAAAAAAGTGGAGGGATTCTTGCGCTTGAGGCTTCCCCTCCTTCCCTGGATCCAGTGATTTATGGAAATTCTGGAGGTAAAACAAGTGAGAAATCACCAATTTTTGTCGATCTAACGTGCCTTGTGTTAGCACGGGAAGGAAAGACATCTGGTATGCCATATATGTAGATATTGTATGTTGTTGTGTTGTAGCACGAAGGTCCGAATGTAACTCATCTCTCCCACCTGTTGGACTTGGAAGTGCATGTCTTGCTATCATTTTACGAGTGAGTCTTGTTAGGCTATCAATGAGGGCACAGAGAATAAAAATGTAAATTTCCCCCTCTCCGTTGCGGGCTTATCATTTACAGTGCGAATGAAAGAATGTATGGGTTAGATATCTCGACCGGGTGGCTTCTTCTCGCCTTCATCACCCGCCTTTCAACTGAGGTCTTTTCCTCAGGAAGGGATAGGGAAGACTTGCATTTTGCATTGTACCGAGTGCATGCTTTCAAGATTTTATGAGAACTTCAACAAACACAGTAATGCAAAACCAGCTAGCTACTATTTTCCCTTTCTCATCCTCCGTCCTCACTTATTCTACTACATGTGGATGATTTAGGATTTGGAATTTTGCTTTGGAAAAGAGCATATTTTATTAAATGAGTTTTGAACATTTTTTTTATTCCTGTGTGGAAAAAACATTGGGAAAGCAGACATAGTTGGATGAGAAGAGCAAGGGGAGGGGAAAAAGAGAGAGTGTGAGGGAGTTTGAGAGAAGGTAAAGACTGAAGGAGACATGGCGTGAAATCCAGCAATTCCAGACATCCTCAGTCATGAGCGAGATACAGAAAAAACCTTGATAAAAATTTCATGAGAGAAGAAGCCTCCCTCATATTTTAAAATGTTATCCCTTTTTGCATACGTCAGTATCAGTCTTGCTAGCTATTGGATTATGGTCTTGTTGAAAGGTTGGAAATGCTTGCAAAATTCTCACAACATCACAGACCTAGTGGTATGTTTATTTTTATTTCCTGTACACTTTTATTTTCTTTGATATAGACTTTACTATATTATTGACTATATAAATATAAAAACCCTTTTTGCAATAATACCAAAAACATTTCAAGCATTAGAATCTTTCTAGACATTTCTGGATTTTCATAACGTCGGAGAAATTATTGAAGTCATGTGTGTCTGTCAGGATGATGTATGTATGTACGCATGTGTGTGTATAGGCATATTATACATAATTATAGTTGAGGGTAGATTGGGAAACAAATTAATACCATATACGACCGCCTTCGGACCCTACGAATAAGTAAAGGTCATATTCTTGTAGAATGCCTCTGTCATATCTACAAAGTTCACATATCATTACTGTGTGCCCCTACTATATGTACATGCACTTGGTTACAATCTAGCATAATCAGTTGGACTGCATAAATACATGAGCGTATATAGCTCCCGTAAGATTAGTGAGTGCGTTGAGCAGTCCGGGCTGTCCTTCCAGGAAGGTTTAACTTACTTTATAAGGGGAATCAAAGATACATACTAAGTACATTTTTTGATGTTCCAAAAAACAAACTGTACAACGAAAATGCATGCGTGTACAACTGCATGCGGAAATGAACCTAATGAGTTTTTAAGTATAGGTAGCACGAGTTCGTCAAATAATGTGCCTGAAACCAAGCCCTTTCCCACAGCTTGAACAGTGACATTGAATAATTATTTTCTGTGCACTTCGTTTTGTTGTGTGTGGGAAACAGCCGTTGGAAAAGTCCCTCCATCCGTTCATATCTCAATTTATGTACTTTAGCCCTATGAGAGGAGACTTACAATTTCAACGGGAGAAAATACCAAAGTGTAGGTAGTTGTATATTTTCAATGCATCTCTAATGAATATGGGTCCAGACGTTTTGTAGCTACCATTTGCAGTAGCCCTCATAGCAAGCCTTGAAATGTCATTCGGTTTTTTCGTGTGAGAGCAGTAACATCTCTCTCTGAAAATTCTTATTGAAATTTCGAAACATGACACAATATTACAGACTGTGTTCTGTGTGCTCTCGAAATATAAATATTTCTTTAAGCAGAGGATCTGTGCGATGGGACAACAAAACCGCATTTCAAATAACAGGAGTGAAAAAGTTTCGAAGTTTTATCGACCAATACGACGACTACGGGAACAAAATCTGGAACATTGATTCCATTGTGTCTATTGTTCGCAATGTTGCTGGTAGTAATGTTTGTGGACATGAGTCCCACTTCAAGTGTTTTTTCGGTCACTGTCAGAGCGTGCTATTGACACACCGAAGTGCCAACAGTTTCACAAGTGGCGATTTTATTGTCAAGTGCCCACACAACTTGTGTGGTGTTAAATTTCGCTTTGCAGGCGATCTGAAAATAGTGTCTCGAAACCTACATCACATTGGAAAACACATTTGCTTCGACTTAGTGGCAGAGCAACGTAAGTGCTTTGATTATTTATGGTTAATTAGATTAATTATTTTATTATACCAATTAGAGTACAGGTTGTAAGGAGTAGAAAAAAAACAATTTAGATAATGTAATTAATCCATAATATTGATTTGTAATTAATCCATAATATTGATTTGTAATTATATGCACAACTTGTTGTGACTAAAAGGAGAGTAATGGTTAATAATTTGCACTGGCTGAAATTTACTATAGTAAAAAGCTCCAGTGGAATTATTAAACATTACAATGACCCTTTTAGTCACAACAGTATACGGGTCATGACCAAATTCATACACGATAAATTAGAAGGTAATTTCGGATTTTTTTTTACAGAAATAAGATTCCAAAAACGTCTTGAGGAGATAGAAAAAAAGATTAAAGGTTTGGTGCGCGCCGAGCCCAAGAAGCGAAAGCACGTCAACAGGGAGGAAACTAACGCTAGCTCCACTGCTCCAGGTAAAATATATTTTAAAGAATTGTTTATTTGATATGGAAATTAATAATTTCTGAAACGTTGTCCAAATGTGAGATTCTGTATGTTATAATTTCCTAAAGTCAGTATAAATTTTTTATTTCAGAAATAGGATCTGTTGGAGTTGCAGAGGGGAAATGGGGAGGAAAATGTTTGAAGAGCTTGAAGGAAGAGCTACTCAAGCTTCCCTCGGACTTGCAGATACTCCCAATCCGTGTAGGGAAATGTATGAAAAAACTGGAAGATTCATTAGCACCAGATCTGCAACCAGAGGTGAAATTAGACTTAAAGTGTTATGAGGATATTAGTCCACCCTCATCCCCCCAACCTGGACCGTCTCACGGCAATGTCAAAGATTGTGAACTATCCGAATGGATAGAAGCAAATCTGAAGCCCAATGATATTGATGATATGCCAAGTTTGTCGGACCTTCTTGGGGAGGGTGACGTGTTTGAGTTTTTCCAAACACCGGGAGTAGAGTAAGTAAACAATAACTATATATCAAAAATTCAGGTTAAGTTTTTAATTATATTACTGTACAAATCGAATTTATTTATTGTTTATTATAATGAACCAGTCAATATATAAAATTTTGCTTAGGTTTTAAAGACTAGTCAAATGCATAAAATATTACTTTTTTATTTTTATTGAACTAACCAGAAATACGACATGTAACTTTTAGTTATAAATAACTAGTCAAATTAATAAAAATTTATTTTCTAGTAAAAATTCTAATACAATGTAAATATTCTAAAGTACAATTTCTTTTATAATTAACTAGTCAAATTAATAAAAATTTATTTTCTAGTTTAGATTTCTAATAAAATGTAAATATTCTAAAGTATAATTTCTTTTATAATTAACTAGTCAAATTAATTAAAATTTTTTTCTAGTTTAGATTTCTAATACAATGTAAATATTCTAACGTGCAATTTTTTAAATTTAAGGAAAAATATTAACCCTAATAGAATGAAAAATAAAAAAATGTACATATTGTAATATTGTGGGCCAATCGTTTAAACAGAATCATATTGCATAATGTTAAATTTAATTGTTTGTAATTTAATATGTTTGAGTATCAAATTCATCATCGGGAGAATCTTCCATTGAGAATTTCGATGGAGATGGTGGTGGAGTCCAACCTGGTCTATTTGGTCTTTTACGAATTTGGGGTGGTTTAGTTTCGAGGTTTTTAGAAAGCATAAAGCTTTCTAAATTTTGTATTCCATTTAGCCGTAACGCTATGGTAGGGCCGGGCCAGTTACCATATCGTTTGGACACCTCATGAGGGACAGGGTTATTTAATAAGAGCTCAGGAAGTCCTGTTGTGGAACTTATAACAAGTCCCACACGAACTGAGTTCAAATCCAAATCAGGAGTCGACCAGAATTCCTGTCTATCCCCTTTCCATGAATATGTCCTTGACTCCTTTCCCTTCAAATACGGAATACTGTCAAGACTTCCGTCTCCTTCTTCCTGCTTCTTAAACACCTGGTCTAGTATCATAGATAAAAACGAAAGAATTGTTGTCCCTTGAAACTTTGAAAATTTTACAACTGTTGGCCTTCCACTCTGGGATTGTCTTCCCAAAAAGAAAAATTCTGCATTCAATTCAGGATGAAGCTCTAGTCTGCCAAGCACGTTGTTTTCAATCTAGAGAATATTTATTAGTTGTTTACCATGAAAATGGTAGTTAGAACTAAACTGAAGACACGAATTGTTTAATTTTTAATTATTTATAACAAAGGGTGATACGTACCACTGAACTATCTGGCTGTTCAAAGAATGTCCAGCTCTGAAAAAATCAGAGTTTTGTCGTTTCGTCACACTCATTGTAGAGGGATCATAATACTCCAGCTTTACAACAGGGCGCTTCGAAGCACGTTTGGGTGCTGTAGATCTTGTCCATGTTGTAGAGTTGCGGGCGAAATCACTATGTCTAGCTTTGTCCATGACTTGCGGCAACTGAATGAGAGAGAGGGCGATTACAAGCTTACTGTCGAATAGGGAAAATAAGAGTACTTTTAGTAATGCATGAAGGGGGTGTTTATATACCAACCTCTCTACCCTCTGCATGGATATAATTTCAGAGTAGTATTTTTACATGAGTAAAATTGTTAGCACTTCTGACGTTCAAATAGGACAGCGTTTCTCTGAACTGAAAAGGGCTACAGCTCTTGCTCTATAATTCATTTTCTATCTCTTGCTACAAATTCCCCTCCTATGAGCATTCATGCATTGAAACTCTTGCGGGTCTACCCAACGGGAAGTTCTATCTATCGGACACTTGTCGTTGGGAAATTCTTTCTGTGTTTGCTCTCACAAGTGGTCTCCTGCTTAAACTGTTCATTGTTTGTATATTAATCATGTTGTGTGAGGACATGTCCGAGTATCATTTCAAGTTGTGGAGAAAATCTATGAGGAATTTGAAAATCCAGCCTAAGTTACCCAACGTTCCATTTGAAACTTTAAGTGGAACTCAAAGAGCGGTTATCAATAGTGTTAAATGTCATATACAACAACCCTTTATAGAACAAATTCGTGCACCATTTAATTTAATTGTGGTAGGCGCGGCAGGGTTTGGGAAATCCCAAATAGTGTCACATTTGAAATATATTTTAGAATGTGAGGAGAAAGCAAGAGATGACTTTACACATATACTTGCTTGTTTTACTGGATCTGCAAGTTATCTCGTTGGTGGTAGAACTTTACATTCCGCGTTCAAATTGGATGTGTATAATCATAAGAAAAATAATTTTGTAGTTAAAAATACTGAAAAGTTTCAAGAATTAAAGAACGTGAGCATTATAATTATCGACGAATTTACTCAAGTTGGCATGCATCTCTTAAAACAGATTGATGATGTCTTGAGGCAAGCAGATCCAACCAATTCCCATATTAACTTTGCATCACGAAGTATTATATTGGTCGGTGATATTTTCCAGACATTCCCAATTGCTGATTTTCCTATATTTTTCCCTGCTAGGAAGAATGTTGGTATTGATTATATTTACAAAGCATATAAAAGTATTGCAAATATATGCGTACTTGACATACCATTTCGTCAGGATGGGGAAGACCAAGAACAATTTAGAGAGTTACTCAATCGTCTAAAAAGAAAACAGTGCATATCAAGTGATGTTGAATTACTGAAAACCAGGTTACGAGACAGAATTTCATCAGAAGAGAGACTGCAATTCCGTTCAGCAATACATATATTTCCACTCAAAGCTCTAGTTCGAGAGCACAACAGGTGAATAAAATATTAGTGACAATTCATATTTTAAAAATTATTTGCATCACACATTTTTTCAATTTCATAATTTACAGTTACATGCTGACTAAGGAATTTATTGCGGATGACATTGTGAAAATTGATAATGGTCTACACATGTTGGAGATAGCAATAGGTGTTCCGGTAATGCTTGAAAAAAATATAAGCATTAATGATGGATTGACAAACGGAGCCCAAGGTGACGTAATTCATATTCATTTTCACAAATTCGTAGGAAAACAGAACGAGGTTAAGTTTATACTTGTGGATTTTAAGAACTATTCTGGAGATAAGTATGTTATTGACAATGTTGGAAGACGAGGGTTTCCTATTTTCCGTATGATTGAATCTGAATTTAAAGCCAGCACAGGAGAATACGTGTCGGTGAAAAGATTTCCATTGGTACTTTGCTATAGCCAGACAGGACATAAGGCACAAGGGGCCGATTTAAAAAGAGCTGCCGTATTTTTAGGCAAGAGTGAATTTGCTACTGGACTTGATTTTGTGATGTTAAGTCGTTGTAAAAAACTATCCGATTTAATGATTTTAGACCCCGATATAAGCTTGCAACGTTTTGTGCATACTAAATCCAATCCAACCCGACTACAAGTACACGAGGAAAAGCGATTGATTGGATTAAAAACATTTTAGCAATAGTCGATACAAATGATGTATTTAAATTTTTAATTAATTATAAGTTCTTGTTTAACTTATATTTTACCCCCACTGATCTGTGAAAGCACTAATGATATACCACCAACGCAAACTAAATTTCTCATCATTAAGTACCATACATGCAGATGAAGCATACGTGAACCAAAGTTTATCTGGTTCGTACTCAGGAATTTCAGGGTTTTTAAAAAATAGGCCTGAGTTTAAGGATAAGAATACAGTTCAAAATGATTTACTCAAACTACACTCGTACTCACTTCATAAAAACGTCCGATACAAATTTCCCAGAAGAAAAATATTAGTTAATTTTATTAATGAAGTGTATGCTGCTGACTTAAAAGATATTCAAAATATCAAGCATTGGAATGGGAACAATAATTTCATTCTTTTTGTTATTGATGGAATGTCAAAGAAGCTGTATACTAGACTAATTAAAACAAAAACAACCGAAAATGTAATAAGTGCATTTAAATCAATATTTAAAGAAGCTAGTGCTACACCTGTGTACATATTCACGGATCAGGGGAAAGAATTTACAGCTAAACCAGTAAAGCAGTTCTTCATGGATAATGGCATTAAGCCTTATCACATTTACAGCCATATTAAGGCTTCGTTTGCAGAACGCGTGATTCGCAGTATTTTTTCAAAGCTGCAGCGTTATATGACAGAGAATAATACAAAAAAGATTAGTAATGTTCTCCAGCAATTTACAGACACGTACAACAATACATATCATACTGCAATTGGTAAATACTTTATTAATGTATTACTTATTATTAATTATAATTATTAATGTACTTCTTTAATGTATTTAATTACTTATATATTTAGTCTTATTGTAACATAATCCCTATATGTAGCTCATGATAATAATAATAATCTCTGTAAGGGATGGCGCCTAACGCTGTTAGGATTGAGGATCAGTACAAGATTTGGTCGCGATTATTTGGGAAATATTTCGAAGAAATTAATAAAGAAAGGCGAGCGCCGAAATTTAAAATCAACGACTTAGTTAGGATCAGTCGAGCAAAGCTGATATTCGAAAAGGGTAATGTTTACTATATCATTATAAGTAACCATACACATGGTTTATTAAGCTCAGTTGGTCAATAAAGCGCATACTTGCAGGATATTCTGCGAATTTCAGCAACGAAATATTTCGGATAACCAAAATGCAAAATACATTTCCATGGACATATCTGTTAAAGGATCAGACTAATAAACAGGAAGCTATAACAGGAGGATTTTACGAGGAAGAATTAACGTTAGCTGCACCCCGTTCCTCATAAAAAATCATGATACGAGTATACAACGATCGTTTGGATAGCTACTACGCTACTCTAAGCAATTTAAATAACCCTACAATTGGCGGAAGCCATATATTTAATAATCTGCAACGTGCGTTAAGGTTGCCTAGAGGTATGTACGAATGTGGACTAGTGAAAATATGTTACACTTTACCGCCTCAACCAACAGTGAAATCCAATAAAACTACAGCTAGCCAGTTAACCAATTTAAATCGAGAAATTCCTGTACCAGCAGGCCCGTTATTTCCAGGACTTGTTCCTATTAAAAGAGAAACTTTAAAGTTTTCAAAGATGGTGGGAGAAGACTTGTTGCAATTTATAAGTCGGATAAATAACAGTCTGAAGGACTCTGCGTTTAAACTAAAATTTGGAGCATTGTCAATACAAAACGAATACCTTGTAAGCTTGGTAAATACAAGCACCGATGTAAATAAACAGGTGGGACTTTCAGACAACCTGGCGTTGTTACTAGGATTTTCTCAGAAAAACTTTTATCTAGGAGCATTTTCTGCAAGTGAAGTTACATCAAACAAATATTTTACTAGTTTAGGATTAGATTCAGTTTTTGAGATAAGTTTCGCACAATATCCATATAAGGGAAACCTTGTTAGAATTGATCAGCCTATTATAAGTTTAATAGCTGATGCAACAAAAGGACAAAAAGACTATAAAACGTATTTTAAGAGACTAGAAACACTTTTTAAAGATAATGGAATTATAGTACATTTTGAATTTAATAACAAAAGCATTTGTACAATAACAGTGGCATCTACAATGAAAAAAAACTCTGATTTTGTTGAGCTAGCTCCAGAAATAGCGAATGTACTGGGATTTTCTAATCCCCGCTTACATAATGGGTCTCACGAGTCTCAATTTGCAGTTGATGATTCTGCGTTCTTGAAAATTCCTCCTAGAACACGATTGTTTTTTAAAATTGGCTACAACGACCAAGTAATTGTGCCACTAAACGAACCAAAAACCATGCTTGTTACAGACATATTGCAAGAAATTAATAGTGCGTTTAGCTCGCGAAAATATCATAGTTATCAATTAGTATTTAAATATTTTAATGGGGAGATATTTTTTGATGAAATTCCTGAAGGCGTCTCCATTGATTTTCCTCCTCTTGTAAAAAGTTACTTTGGTGTTGATATAAGCACAACGTTTCAAAATGGTACTCGCGTTTTAGTTGGTAAAGATACAGTTGTACAAGAAGAAGACATTGAATATGAAGAATCTGGTGAAAAAGAACCAAATGAATCGATTGCGAAAGTTGGTAATCGTTTACTTGTTACTGCAAATTGTGTTGAAAATCAACACTATAGAGGCCGAAGTGTTCCTCTAATTGCAGAGATAGATATAAATAAAGACATCAAAACACAGGTGTCTAAAGCGTTTTATCCAGTTCATTATTTGCCTTTAAACTGTGAACACGTACCATCACTCAGTGTTAATTTCTACAACGAAGATTTATCGCCTTTTAATTTTGGCGACAAGGAAGTCTCTGTATTATTACATTTCAACCCAAGGTTTTAATTATGCGTCAAGTTCAGTGTGATGAAAAATCATGTTATCTAGCTCCACCATCTCAGTTACAAACTGGAGGTGGTCTAGGTAACAACAGCTTTATGACTGGTGGTGGAGAATCGTATCTTATTCCAATTAGTGCAAGTACTACTAAACCAAAATCTCGTAGAGGTAGACAAACTGGTTCTGGAAGAAAACGCAGAGTAACAAAACGAAAAACAGGAATCCGAAGGAAAAGCAGAAAAAGCAAACAAATAGTAGAGAAACTTCGAGTTGGCAGAGGCAGACGAAAGCAAAGAAGAATCAGACGAAAGTGTGTGAAATAAAAGATGGAGACAGAATCAATATTTGACGACAAGCCGACAGTATATTCGGGAAGTACACAAAGTTTAAGGAGCGAGCTAGATATTTTTTCAGTTCCAGCAACTGATATAAGTACGACTTCTGCTTCTGAATACGTTCCGTATTTTCCCATCCTCCCAATCAGAGAATCGTTCAATCCCTTACAGTTTCTAGTATTGGCAGAAGGAAATGGGTACATTGATTTGAATGACTCATTTCTGTCTCTTACCTGTCGCATTGTAAAACAAGACGGATCAATATGCGATGATAAGAATGTAGTTGCACCAAGTTCCAATTTCTTTCATACTATGTTCTCCAATCTGGAAGTTTATGTCAACGACGTTATTGTGTCTGACAGTGGGCAATTTTACCCGAACATAGCATATATGAATAGATTACTCTCTACAAATCCTATTCAAAAGGAAGGCGAGCTACAAACTGAATTTTGGTATCCAAATACGAAGCGTCAGAATTTTGTTATTGAAGATGCCGGATTTAAGGCTCGGTTTGATCTTTCAAAAAATTCTCAGCAGTTTTGTCTGCTGGGAAAGTTGTGCTGTAATCTATTTAATCAGACGAGGTACCTACCAGCTGGTTCAAGTCTAAGAATTTGCTTGAGGAGGTCTGCACCTGAGTATTGTTTGGACTGTAGCAGTGACAACGTAACAGGGGTCACTGGGACACCTTATAAATATGAAATTGTTGACGCAGTTTTCTATGCCTCTAAAAAGACAATAAGTCAACCTATTATAAATATGCATAAGAGTAAGCTTTCTAGAGGGGAAACGTGTAAGTACCCAATGTCAGATGCAGAAATACGTACATTTACAATAAACACTGGACTAACAACTGCGACTGAGGGAATTGTGTTGGGTAGAGTACCAAAGATTATAGTGTGTGGAATTGTTAGCTCTGCTGGATTTAATGGAAAATTGTCCAAGGATCCATTCAACTTTATTGACAAAAACATTTCCGAAATGAGTTTCACTTATAATGGAGAACAACTTCAGTACAAGAAGCTAGATTTCAACTTTAAGAGCACTAATAATGCAGGAAGCGACAGTTTTCTTTTAGCATTACGCTCTTTAGGACGCACGGCAAGCTCTCATATTTTAGGCAATGGAATCACACGTACATTCAAAGCCGGTAAACACTATTTCATAATATTATTAAAAATATGATATAAGACAAGTTTTGATAAAATTTTAATAATGTGAACAGGTAACGTATTAACTGCCATTGAGATACTCCCTAGCCAGGCTAACTCGCTAGCTGTAAACGCGAATGGTCAAATTAAAGTATCATTAAAATTCAAGCAACCGTTGGACGAGCCAGTGAATGTAGTTTTGTATTTACACAGTCAATCTATGATGACTATTGATCAACATCGAACTGTTGTATTGGATCACTAAACATGGATGCTCATACTATTGTAACAAAAGTTCGTCATTTGTTCCAGACAAATGGAATTCAGACACCGTTTTATGTAGTTGCTGCCAACACATTGTTTTCAGAAGTAAATTTTAATAACCTCCCTGCATTTGTAATACAAAATACAGACAATGTAGGAGAACCCGGAACACATTGGCTAGCATGGTACATTCTGGACAGAAAAAACTCCATTTATTTTGATAGTTTAGGGAAAGACGTGAGATCATATAAAAATGTTCAAGTTCCAACACAAGATATAATTGCCGAAAACTGTTTGCCGATTCAAAGCTCTAACTCGCAGACATGCGGACAATTTTCAATAGCATTCGTATTTTCGCTAGCTAAAAATCAGAGTTATTATAAGTTTTTAAAACATTTTACTAAAGACTATTATCAAAATCATAAATTAGTATCAGAATTTGTAAAAAATATCCCTATGTAAAGATGTAATAAAATTACAATTTAAAACATTGTGCTGCAGCAATTTTTATTTAGTTCTTAAAAAGGTGCATCAAAGAAAACATATAAAGATGGATTCCATTAACATGCAAATCCCACATACTTCGACCATTCAAATAATTGCACCGACGTCGGGCGGGAAAACGTATTTAGCAGTGCAAATGATAAGAAATCGCTATGATTTGTTTGATACTAAACTCGAGAAAGTGATATATGTGTACGCAGACTTTCAGAAAGCATTTTATAAGTTGCAGCAAGAAGATAAAAATGTTATTTTTACTGATAAACTGAAAGATATTGAAGAACTTGTCACTGATCCGTGTTTATTGATCATAGACGATCAGTCAGATATACTTTCAAAAGGAGAAAACAACGAACTAATTACTCGGTTTTTCATTAAATCGTCACACCATAAAGGTTGCACAGTTATTCTGATGTTGCAATCTGCATATCAAAAAAATTTGAGAATTGTAAATTTAAATACGCAAATTTTAATTCTGTTTGATCAAATGCGCGATAAAAGTACAATCACAACTATAGCGCGCCAAATATGTCCTGGCGAGACCAAGTTTTTAGAGTAGGCATATGCAAAAGCTGTAAGGGAAAAAGAAATTTGGGTACATGGTTCTTGATTTGCATCCAAAAGATAAAAAATACAAGTACTGGGTGCGCTCTTGTCTTTTCCCTTTAGAAGATTGCGAGGTGTACACACCCAAATAATTGTCATGGCCGCAAGATTGGGAACGGAAATCAGGTTTCTTTTAAGACTAGCAAGTTTGTCCGAAGAAAACTTTGTAGAACTAATTAAAGGCGCTAGCACCAGGGAATTAGAAGCAGTAGTAGAGTGTTTCCAAAACTTGGATGTGGTCACGAAGGTAGTTCCATTACGTTTACATAATCTCAGGAAAAAATTGCATCATAGAACAAGAGATATTGAAAAATTAAGAACTGTTGCTATAAAGCAGTCTAAAAGTGTTCGCAAATGTTTATCAGCCTTACTTTTAAATATCCTTACAACCGAAATTCTTTCCATAATATATCGACATGGCTAAAGTCATGAAAGTTATTTCACCTGATCTATACGAAAAGTTAATCAAAATTTACAATGAAAATTTCACTAATGAAACACATGATAAAGAAACTGAGGTAGGGAATTCATTAAATACAGAAAAAACAAATCCCGCACATCCTGTACCGGAAAAGACATTAAATCATGAAAATAAAAATATTGCAAATCCTGAGAACATAAAACATCCTGAAAGTGATCAGTCAGAAACCCAATCTCGTCAGGAAAATAAAAGGCCTGAAATTGAATCTCTAGACGTTGGCAAATTCAAGAGCACACAAGTATGTTGTTGTAATCCGTCTGAAGAAACTGATAGCAGATCAGTATGAAAAAGCTTTGATGAGGTCGTTGACAATAAAAATGAGCCGTCAAAACGTAAATCACATGAAGAGCCATCTTTGGAGCACGAAATCAATGTAAAACATGCAAAGCCAAGTATGACATTGCGCTCGCGTAATAAACAAAAAGGTCACGGTAGAAAAACAAAGGGAAAGAATAGAATTAAATTAAAGAAATTTACAAAACGTAAGTTAAAAGCACTTAAGAGAGAACCTAAACGTAAAACGAAACAGTCGCATTCAAGAAAGAAGCACGAGACATTGTGTCGGAAAAAGAAGAAGCAGAAAACTAGATATGGATTACAGCAAGATGGAATCGTCAAACGAATTTCTAATTAATAACATACATATGTTATTGAAAGCTATTATGAATGACGACTATAGAAGCAACAACACCTATACAAATTTTAATGGGCACCTAGGGGTAGGAGGAAGTAAGTTTGGTATTGACTATGTGATAAGCAGTGATAGTTATAGTACTTCCCCCTTGACATGTTATATCCTTTTATGATATAGTGTGGATCTTCACCATTATCCTTCTTTTCGTTTTGGTGCTAGCCAAAATGATAAAATATGGTCTATGCGCCTATTCCAAATGGGAGACTAAAAGCGGGAGCGGAGAAACTACTGCATTGGAGGGTTGCTTCAATTGCATTTCATTGAAGAACGCCGAACAATGAGCTCCGAACAAAACTCCACTCCACTCCGCTCCCACAACGTACCCTTTGAAAGGGACGCTTACCCATCACACAACAAAACAGGACACTGCAACACGGTAATAAATATTTAATTATAACATTACATATAAGACTGGGAGTAGTATAGTATTTTTTCACTTCTATACATCTCTCATTATTACAGATACTTAGATGCAGTATGCCGTACTGTAACTTCTACTGTCGTACGCATGTTCTATACGACTCCCACATAGAACAATGTCACCTATGTGAACACTGTAACAAGTATTGCAGTCATATGCACATGCATAATTGCTTATATCCGAAGAAACAACTTGCACATCCGGAGCGAGGGAATCACTTGAATCTACAACATTTTTCTGAATATTCAAGAAGTAATTTAGGAAGTGTCATCAAGTACAAGTACATGAAACCAATTGAGACAAACGACATTACATCTGCTTTTGAAGAAATCCGACAAGATTTATTTGATCTTTTGAAAAGTTTATACGACATTCATTCAAGTATGAAAGTTGAGTTTGCTGTATCTGTCCTCATGTCCAAGGACATTTTATTGGAGAATAATCAGTATACTTCAAAGGAAGCTATTATATACTTCAAATCAAAACACTTTGAAATGTTTAACACAGTGAATATGGACGTGCCATTTCTTCAAGCTGTATCAGAAATAATTGAACAAAAAAACCAATTTGTTTCCCACGGATCTTCTTGGAGGATAAGTGCAATTGAATCCATGGAAGTAAGGAATTAAGGTTGTTGAAAAGTGCTGTTGGGAAATCTTTTTTACCAATGCCCTTCAAATCTAGAAGAAATGGGATAATTAATTTTCGAAATAAAGACAATTTTTGTTTTCGATACTGTCTAACAGCTGGATTACTCTGGGATAGAAAAGTGACCGAGAACCAATCGCTAGGTGACGACAATTCAAATCTGAGATATCATTCTACCTGGAACAAATTCTCGCATTTGATTGACTTTACTGATGTTAATATGGGAGAAAATGTTAATCCGTATGAAGATATGACAACGTTTGAACAAAAAAACAAGGTCTCAGTGAATATATTCACACATCACGGTGAGAATGTTATCCTAGCAAGAAAGGGATTGTCAAATTCAAAAAAAGTGGTCAATTTGTTTGTAATCCAAAAACTAGAAAATAGAATACCAAGATACCACTACGTTCTCATTAAAGATCTTGATGCATTTTTATGTGCTGGAAGTACACACAAAACCTACACATGTCACGATTGCTTCCGATCATTTAACTCCACTTTAAGTTATGTAAAGCATTCAAAGATCTGTTCAAAGTCAGCTAAACCAACCGAAAGACTTTATAGTTTCCCGCCCGAAGGAAAGGTTTTAACATTTGAAAGAGCAGAACTGACAAACTGTCAACCATATATACTTTTCTTTGATTTTGAATGTTATTCAGTGAAAATAAATGATAATATTCACGGTAAGACACAAATGAGATTTGAGTACCAGCCTGCAAGCTATTCGTTAGTTATTTTACACAACACTGGAGATAAGGCTGAGCTAGTTACTGCAGAGTATTATGATGGACGTCATCCTGTCAAACATTTTTTCCATCGAGTGTTTCTATGGGCTCAAAAATTACTTTGCGAGATACGCTCAACAAATAACATGTTAACCCCGACACCTGAGGAAAGGAAAGCGCATGAACAAGCAACGCATTGCAAACACTGTAAGCGACAATTCACAATTCCTAAGGATTCGGTTCAGGAAGGGTTTGATGCATTGCGTTTTGATTTGAATGGAACATTACTGAACGACTCAGACGAAACAGACTACGAAGAGGAACTTACAATAAAGAAATCCAAGCGAGATGCACCAATTATTAAAACATATCACCATAACCACGACTCTGGAAAATACGTTGCATCATTATGTCAGTCATGCAACCTTAAAATTAAATATAAGAACCAGCTGACGTGTGTCGCATATTGCGGATCTAAATTTGATTTCCATCTTCTTCTTAAAAACTTAGAAACTCCTGCCTTTGATGCTAGCAATATCTCAGTTATAGCTAAGTCTAAAGAAACCTTTGTACAAATTGAAAAAAAGTCAAAGGATTTGTATATTCCAATTCTAAATAATCAGTACGGGAATCAACAACAATTCTCAAAATCTTACAGCGGTAACCGTAAAGTGGGTGTGAGGTTCATTGATTCTTTTAACTTTTTACCTGAATCACTAGCAGATCTTACTGAAAGTTTGAAGAAAGAAAAATCTCCTTTATTCGAAATCGTTAAAACAGTATTAAACAATTATATTTGTGAACCAAATCAACTAAACGGAATCTCTAATGATAGCATAGACCTGCTATTAAAAAAGCTTCCATACCCCTACACCTTCCTGTCAGGTCCGAACGTCTTGAAGGATGGAGTACCTATTCCCAAAATCCAAGAATTCCATAACGACATGACTCATGAAGAATGTTCACAGGAAGATTATGAAATTATCTTAAAAATCTGTTCACTTTTCCAAATCAAAGACTTTCGCATGTACACAAAACTCTACACAATCCTGGATTCTGCTCTATTAGGAATTGTGTACATCAACTTTATTCAAAATAGTTTTAAATCCTACGGTATCGATCCTTCGTATCTCTGTACTGCATCTGGATTTGCTTGGCAGGCATTTCTGTACACTACCGGTGCAGACATTCACTACATTCGAGACAAGAAAATGATTGATTTAGTTCGGGAGGGAATTCGAGGCGGTGTCTCTATGGCCGCTAAAAAAATTGTTTGCGCTAACAATGAGAGAACTCCGTTTAATTTTAACGCAAGTGAAGATCGAACACATATTCTCAATCTCGATATAGTTTCCTTGTATGCCCATGTCATGGAGACCAACAAATTCCCTCATTCAGGTTATGAATGGGTTGATGTTGCGGATTTAAAGAAAATTGATTGGCAAAGCCCACAGCTTCATTCAGACGATAATAATACCGGCTACCTAATAAAGTGCACGCTCGAATATCCAGACGAAATCCATGACTCGACCTCTGACTTACCACTCTGTCCAGAGAAAAAACGTATAAAAATTATCGAGCTGTCTACAAGACAACAGAATATTCTACAAAAGCTGAACAATGCTCAACAGATTCTAACTGCACCAAGACTCACATTAAATCAATACGATAAGACAGACTATGTGCTACTTCATAAAGCGCTAGCTTTTTATCTCTCAATGGGAATGAAATTGACAGATATTAAGTGCGGCTTCAAATTCATTCAAAAACCTTACTTGACAAAGTATATAAAATATAATGTCGAGAAACGAAAAGTTGCCAAGACTGAAACGGAAAGGAGTGCTCTGAAACTGGGTACGTCAACCGCATTAATTAATATTAAATAGAAATCCTTTATGATGTTTTTATTTATAGGAAATAATTCGATCTTCGGACGCCTGCTTATGAGAGACGATAATTTATTGAAAATTATTTTCTGCTCATCTCGCGCACAAGTTCATAAGCATCTCTCCAACGACAGATGTGTGGATTTCGACTGTCTATCAGATAACGTAACAATGGTTATGCTTGAGCCCGAAACAGTACAACTCTCCAAACCAATCCAAGCTGGTCAAGCTGTTTTGGATTTTGCTAAGGTTGCCTACTACGAAGCATACTACCAACAACTACATGATGTGTTTGGATCTAGAGTATCTTTAGCTTATACTGACACAGGTGGAATTGATTTTCTCGATGATAATGACAGAGGTCTTGATGTTTTATACTAATCCATACATTTTTATAGATAGCTTTCTGGTTGTCGTTAAGGATCCTCAGAACACGCTTTGGACAGATCTTGTTCAAAATCGAAAGTACTTCGACTTTAGCAAAATTCCGAAAGACCATCAACTGTTTAAACATTTCTCTGACATCCCAGACCTTGATAGATTTAATGCAGGAGAGTCCGGGAAGATCAAGATAGAAGATTTAGATATTTCAGAAATTTGTACGCTAAAATCAAAACAATATTCAATTTTAAGATTTAATGATACTTGTGAATTAAAGTGTAAAGGGATTCCTCAAAGATCGCTGAAAAGATACTGCAACCATGAGGAGTTCAAGAAAACTATAAGCAATGAAAGCATAAAAGAAATCAAAATTAATGCAATACGTTCTTACAAGCACTCATTGTTTAATATTAGTATTAATAAGCTGGCTCTACATGCACTTGATGTGTACAGATGTTATTGGGATGAAAATGATCTAAATGCAAGCTTGCCATTCGGGAATTATAAATTAAGATAAATAATATATAAGCAAACTTATCTATAGTATATTTATTATTATGAATGTAATTTATAATATTAGTATTTTAATAAAACAATGCACTGGCAATTTATTTTGCTTTAACTTATTCTTAAAATGTAATTATTGAGATGAATGTAATTTATAATATTAGTATTTTAATAAAACAATGCACTGGCAATTTATTCTGCTTTAACTTATTCTTAAAATGTAATTATTGAGAAACTCGTTTCACGTTGCCTCTAAACAACTTTACTTTGCCCCTAAAAGTTTAACTGTGTTATAACAACGGTTTAACCTATAAGCATGATGCAACCAAAAAAATTTAAGCATATGGCACTTTAAAACTAAAAATAAATTAAGCATATGACACTTAAAAACTAAAATGCAATTATTAGGAAATTCGTTTCACTTCGGCCCTTAAAAAAATTCACTTTGCCCTTAAAAGTGCAGTATGCCTTGACATTGGTTTGACCTAAAATCATAAAGCTAGCAAAAATAAATTAAGCATATGGTACTTGAAAAAAAAAGAAATATTTATTCGGAGAGGCACACATCAACTAACAAAAAAACGAGGGCCCTCACTTCCCTGCGCCCCTCAAACACATGCCTCTAACAAATTCAGTAAGGAAGAACTAAACACGCCCACGGGCCGTCATCGACCGGGTGACCGGGCGATGTGCCTCCGGAGTCAGGATCCTGCGCCGTGGGATGTCCGCCAATACCGCTTCGCCCCCTCCAACCAGATCCACTTCGGCCCACACTTGAGCGCCTGGTTCCATCTCCCGACCATCTCTGTCCCCAGGAATACCTGGTTGATCCTGCCCGAAGTCATCATTCCCTCCGCCATCGTCTTCTCCACCACCCCCCACAAACCCTCCACCACCACCACCCCCGTCTCCATCACCCCCCACAAACCCTCCGCCAGCCATGTCACCACCACCCCCCGCTTCTTCCATCCTACGTACCAGCTCGATGTGGTCAACGACCAGGTGTTCGCGCGGAGCCCGTGGTCCTCGAATGGCCCTCCAAAGCGCTCGCGCAGCATCGGCCACATCCTGGAGTCGTGCCAGCCTATCCCGAACAAAATCCACCAGAATGTGTCGGTAGCGATACCAGAGGCAGCCAAAAAGCCCGACACCAACCACACCACCACCAATTCCTAGTGCTATAATAATAAAAATGCAATTAACGATACATACATACATTAATAGATACATGTATACATACATACATACATACATACATACATCCATACATACATCCATCCATACATCCATACATACATCCATACATACATCCATACATACATCCATACATACATCCATACATACATCCATACATACATCCATACATACATACGTACCTATGACCCATCCAGCCGATCCTTCCGATGCGGGGACTTCCCGGTCACAAAATACCTCCTGGAAGCGGCCACACACATGTCCAGGTCGAACAACCCCAGCAAGATTGATGGGAGCCTCATCCAGGTCAGCCAAACACCCACAATTGCCCACCATGTCGCTATAAAAATAGCACGCTTTTGAGCAAAGCTCGCAATCCGCATCAAATTTTGAACAAGCTAAAAAATACACAAACATATATACACACAAATAAAATTATATACATACATACAAATAAAATCATACATATAAACAATAAAACAAATGCCTAAATATAAATTATGAATTAAATAAAACTACTTACCCATTTTTGTATTCCACCAATCTCTACTGCATCCGACTCATCCAACGTTGATTCAGCATTAAAAATTTCACCATGCCTTCACCAAGCACGGTATACTTAAGGGTACCCTTCCCCTTCACACAGATGGCGGAAGGGCACCACTTATTTCCATGCCGTTTTTCAGAGAGGGAGACTCTAGGACTCCATGCGGACTTATAGAAAACATTATTCAACCTCCATGGGGGAACCCTCCATGGAGGATTTTCTATAAGTCCGCATGGAAATACACTACTCCGGTACGGGTACTACTCGGGTACCGATTTTGCGTACCCGATCAATTTTGGGTACTCCCCGGGTACACTTTGGTTGCCTCAAAATTTCGGTTACGAATACGGGTATGGGTACGGGGACAAGGACTTCAAAATGCGTATATGCCCTCCGGGTACGGGTATAATGGGGTCATGTACTCGTACCCACGACCATTATATCCGAGTATTTGGATACGTTGAGAATTGGGACATTTTGATGAATTTTGCCATTCTTCCCGTAAGTTGGAAACTTCTGTCGGTATTTTTAGTGTTTCTGAATAATTATAGTTTATTTTTAATACCCTTTTAACCTTACAACATACACTAAATGTAGTTTAGACTGTGCAGCTTTAGGAAGTAACAAAATAGAGTGGAGAATAGGATCCAGCGAAATTTTGTACGTTTGGTAATATTTTGATGAATTTTCAAGTGTGCAAGCTAATTTTATTTCTAATCAAAAACTCTTCTAGTTTTTCTACTCTTCAATGAAAATATACAATATCAAATACCGCTGTAGCTAGTCAAAATTACACACTAAGGTGTCATTCATTATTACACGTAACGTACTATGTATTACAGTTACACAAAGCTGGATAAAGTAACCGAGTACGAGTACGGGTACGACACTGAGATACCCGGGTATGGGTACAATTTTCGAGTATTTTTCGGGTACAGGTATAATGCGGGTACAGGTACATGTTTTGAGATTATATTGCGGGTACGGGTATGAAACATTTGTATCCGGATACTCGAGTATGGGTACGGGTATAGATACCAGACATTGCTATACCCGTACTTCGAGTACGGAACTTTCGTACCCGTGCCGAGCACTGCCTACAATTTTGCAAGGACAGGTTGAAAATCAAATCAATATTGAAATCTGGTTTTTACGGACTGTTTTGTGGAAACTAAAACTCGTC
The DNA here is from genome assembly GCA_947179485.1 of Allacma fusca. Lineage (NCBI taxonomy): Eukaryota > Metazoa > Arthropoda > Collembola > Symphypleona > Sminthuridae > Allacma > Allacma fusca. The sequence goes on from OX359246.1 coordinate 67,704,382, forward strand.
TTAATAATTTGTAGCATGTTATTAATTTCGGAACTAAACGAGACAAGTCTGGTCTATTCATGTTGTGTACATAAATTTCTTGGAAAGTTGTTAGAAATTTAACTCAGGTACTTTAAAGAAGAATTCATAAACGTACAAACTACATGTAAGAGTATATTCTTAAATAATTCTGAGAACCCTGAAAATCCACAGATAAAAATCGCATAAAAATACTAGCTACAAATAGAAAAAAGAGACTTCAAAATCAAAGTCAACATATTGAACAGTTATTGGCGGGAAAACTATGATTGTTCGGATTCTTGGAAACTGACAAAATAAACTGAAATTTACTGCTTGAGAAAACAGCCTAATGTCGCCAATACTATTCGAGTGTAGTGCCAGTATTAGGGAAAACTATTTTTACATCAAATATAATCATTTGATCAAACTCATGGTTAGAAATGGTAAAACTGAAACAACCGTTAAACAACTCGTTAGATTATTGTAGCTAAAAATTCCTTGTGAAATACAAAATGCTTTGCAAACCTGTTGCCACACTGCCAGCATGTAAAAGTCTACTTCCCATGCATACGAAACCGATCGTACGAACAGACTGCCACATCGTACTCGATGGTACGAAGCGGCACTTCGTCCTAAGCGGATACGCGCGAATGTAAACATCAATTCACATGAGCGGGATTCTGGTAGCACGATTTGGGAAGCGAAAGCCATTGTTTGTGCATATTTTATTAAATCAACAATTACTTTTATATTAAATATACAACTAAAATGGGAAGTATTGTGCAAATCACGCCGAAATCTAGGAAGCTACTGCTGTTAACCACAGCAGCAATTTCAGCTTTCTATTATTTAAAAACACGAAGAGCAAAATCAGTGCGAAAACATTGGGTACGACCATTCCTTAGGAATAGAAGTGAGTTTGGGGACTTTTATGCAGCAGTAAGTTACTATTTAACTATTAATTTTCTAAAAAAATATGTTTACAATAAAAATAATCAACGTAAATACACCTTGATTGATATGATTATAACGTCTGCAGATACCAACCATGATAAGCGAACATCCAAAGTACTATTTTGAAACATTCCGTGTCACTCCTGAACTATTTCAAGACTTACTTTCTCGGGTTGGTCCTATGATAAGAAAAGAAAACTATGTAAGGGAAAGTATTTCCCCAGCCGAAAGATTATACGTCACAATAGCGTGAGTTTAATCATATTTACGAATCAAAATTTAACATCTATAAAAACTTATAAAAAGTATTTACATACACTTAAAAACATGTATTTAAGTTAAATGTGATAGTTTCTGACAGATTTCTAGCGAGTAGGGACAAGCAAAAATCAATTGCGAAGGATTGTCACTTGGGACAGAGTACTGTGTGCAAAATCATACACGAAACAACTTGTACAATTTATGAATCTCTGAAAAAAGAATTTTTGAGAGTACCTAGCACTGATGAGTGGCGCAACATTTCTGGGGATTTTTGGAAACTCTGGAATTTTTCTCATTGCTTGGGGGCTCTGGATGGAAAGCATTTTGCTATAACTGCGCCACCCAATTCTAGTAGCCTGTGCTATAATTAAAATGTATGAATCTACATTCTACAAGTATTATCAAAGTTATTTAAATGATTTTCCATGCTTTAGCTCGTAATACTTATATTTGACTAGGGTTTTTTCTCGGTTGTTTTAATGGTAAGCTGTGATGCAAGGTACCATTTCACAACTATAAGCATTGGCTCACCAGGATCAGAAAGTGATGGTGGAATATTTGGCAGAAGCAAGCTAGGACAACAGGTTCAAACACAACCATCTCTATTTATTATCGGAAGTATTTTGTAAAATGAATTTAAAATAATTTGTTGCCATTTAGCTTCGGAACCATACATTGCCAATACCAGCTCCAGAAAACATTCCAGGGACGCTCTTAGCATTTCGGTACGTATTTGTCGGTGATGAGGCGTTTCCGCTGTTACTAAATGTAATGCGACCTTTCCAAGCTCATGTTTGGATGAAGAAAAGCGCATCTTCAATGACAGGTACTCTTTTACAATTTAATGAACCCACAGTAGTTGTTAACTGTTCATATGTTTTAAAATTAATTAAAGGCTTAGTAGAGCTAGGAGAACTATCGAAAATTCTTTTGGTATATTGGTTGCGAGGTGGCGGGCTCTGCTCAATACAATGCATATGTTGCCAGAATATGCAATCGATGCAATAAAGTCTTGCTTAGTCCTACATAACTATGTTCGACAGAATCCCATGTCCAACAGGTGGGTGAAAAAATATTTTACAACCATTAATTCACATTTTTGTTGAACATCAAATTTTAATTTGAATTTAATTCTAGCTACTGCATCCCACACGGTTTCACGGATCATGAAAACAGCGACACTGGGGAACGAATTCGAGGACACTGGAGAAACTTAGTTCCATGTGATTTGCTGCCAATCAACAAAAAGGCTTCAAATAACTATGCCCAATCCTCAGTTCAATATAGAAATCCACTTAAATGTTATTTTTCTGGAGCCGGAAGTGTTCCATGGCAATAACGCTTATTATGAACTTTTGAATTGGTGTATTGTAGTGAAGGAGGCATTTACTGATGTCCAGAACACAGGGCTGGAGTAGTTATTAATATGTATACAATTCCGACTAAATTAACCGTAACGGATTCCAATTTAAATTCAAATGTATTTGCTTCATAAAATCAAAATTCCAATTCAATTTCTTCAAATATTTCCCATAAATTCAAATAAAATTCAAATACTTCAGGTATTAAATATTAATAAGAAATTAAGAAGTCGGAGGAACTTGTTTTAGGGGAACTCTAGTAGAAAAAATTGTTACACATTAATTGTTCAATGAGTGTGCTACGCGATTTTCCCAGAAAAAACTCTTTACCCACATCAGAAAATTACTTTCAAATTCAAAACTTTCAATTCATTCATTTTATCAAATATACTATAAACTACTGTGAATATTTACTCGAACAGATATTTCTTTCGGTTAAACATGAATTTAAATATTCCGATACAAATACCAAAAGTAGGAATAAAATATTATTCCAATTCTAGTTCCGAGTCGAACGACCAGCCTGCCATAATGTGCTGTTATAATGGTTTATTCTTAACAAAAAAAATCGAAAAGAAAAAACGTAATAGCGAGTCAAAAGATATCGTTTAATCATAATCAATGTCAGATCCATTTATTAATTCATTCGAGCACGTTTAACATCTTGAAAAGTCTCAAATAATGTAAATTTGATCCTATCTTGTTCCTGCTCAGTCAATTTCTGCATCTCTGCACAATCAAACTTCCCAATAATTCAAATGAGGAATTTGGATTACACTGGGTGGTTTGTGGCACCTCTTGTGTAGAACAAGCTGCATCTCCAATCTTAGCAATGACCTCAATAAGCCGGTCCTCGACGGTCATTACTTTGTGCCGCTTATTATTCTTTAACTGAAAAATAAAATATAATTACTCATAATGGATGCTTTTCACGTGTTGCAGTTAAATTCGAATAAAGTTACCTTCCGGCAAGTACCATCCGCTTGTGGGGCCACCTGTAAATGCGACCCTGCAATTTCGATTTCCAAATGTTGTTTTCCACGTTCAGTTTCATCAGGCTGCTTATGGAGAATCATAATACATAGGGTGTTTAGCATAATCAACATTTATTAGATTTAACATGGTATGTATCCCGCATTTTAACATCCCTATGAAATATTGTGTCTACGATTAATATTAATTGTAATTGGTCCTGGGAATTATCTTCCAAATCTTCAGCCGTTTTAAATTCCAAGTTGTCTTCAGTTCTAAAATTTTAGCAATGCTTAAACTGGTCTAATTCACAATAAGTTACCGACACTTAAATCACATGAGATTCACAGTCAGGAAATTTGTTTGCATTTGAAATTACCTCAATGGTTGATTTACTTCTTTTAAAAATGAAAGAGACGTGAACCAAGGCCAAGTGGATTGAGTTGAGATTAGATCTTCACTTCCAGTTCCACTGGGCAAAGAGTTGACCTTTTCAGCTCTTTGTAGAACGTATCTCTCAATCCTCTTCATCGCTTTTTGGCCGCATCAACTGGAGAAATCGATCAAATTACAGAAAATTAATAACGCATAATTACAAATTATTTGTTGATGCTGGTTCAAAATAAATGTCAGTTTATTTAAAATTGCATGTATTGCCAACTTCTTTGGAAACTTCCTTCCATGCCATGCTGGTCACTTTTCGGACTTTTTTCGGCTTATTTAACTGGTCGTACAAGCAAGGCCGATGAAAAACGCTCTGGATTAATTTTTCCTCGAATGATTGCATAATTTTGTCGTTAAATACAATTAATTTAAGCTAAGTACACAAATTCCAACTTGAAAGGACAAATGTAGTTCACAACAAAAGTTGAAAGAATTCAACTCGCGCGTTGGTGCGAATTTAGGACAAAAGCAAGTTCGCGCGCGAATTCGGATACGACAATTTCGCACGTAGATTCCCAGATTCGCTAGATATTTCGAATCGCAGAAACATGCTCTTCGCATACGAATTCGGATGCATGGGAAGTAGACTTAACTGACAACGTGACTTGCGTAAATATATTTTTTTTAAATTTCTAACTAGATTTTATTCAATCGATCTTATGCATTAGTGAGTCAGCCCTTGCGTCTTTCAAGTAATAAAAATATAATCTATTTAAAACGTCCATTTACAAAACATATTTGAGGATAAATGTAAATTTGAAATAAAAGTGAAAAATAATTTGTGTGCATTAATACCTGCCTTAAATAAAAATATCACAAATTAAAGAAATTGTGTTGGTTTGTACTTGCACTTGATCTTCTGCACAAAGGAGAGGTTGTGTTAAACTGATGGAACTGAAGGCAGTACTTATTGATAGCCATGTTAATAATTGTAGGCAAAATGTTAAAACTCACGTGAAGATTCTTCACAGGGAAAACGAGTTTTCCAAAGGTTCACCTTTTTTAGCTGCGTTTTCTAAATTTTTTGGCATCATTCAAGGACATTAGTTCTATAAACAGGTATTTTGAATTTAATCGGCCTTTTCTAGCAGGGATTTCTAACGTCCTATAGGATTTTGTTTTGTCAACAGGGACTTAACAAAATAATTTCACCAGGAATTGTGAAATCCTACCAAGAACATCACATTCAGCATCTAAAATATAAAGAAAACACCATGGAGAGTAGCAAAAATCCTATACCTGACTGGAATGTACCATATTGTTTTGCAAGTTTCAGAACACTGACTTTTAATGGAGTCAGGTAATGTTTCTCGTTCGATTTATCTGTAACCGCAATTACTGATTGAACACGCAAGTTCGGTTCAATTGCGGTTATTTTATACCAGGGAATTGCAATCGTCGATGCAAGTGCAATTTCCGTCTACTTAAATTGCACTTACAAAAGCATCAAATACTCGCAATTACCGGTTAAGCACAACTGAAATTGCAAGATATGCAATTGCAATTACAAGTGCAAGAAGTTGTCATTTTAAAAATACTTATCCATTGAATTGTAAATTGGGACCGTTTCGAATTTGAGCGCAAAATTCCGCAAAATCCATTTATACTCTGTATCAGTTAACTTGAAATTACAAATTGCAATTGCACTTGCAATTGGGGATGTGCCAAAGATGACGTAATCCAAAAATCTGGCAAATTACGACTGACTGACTGGATGATCATTCGTCGTCACTACGAAGGCTGACTGACTATATATGACGTCATATACATATGTTTACCATGTGTATATATACATGAGTGTACATGCAACTGCGCTGGTTTGAGAAAAAATTTATTAATTTTTAACAATTAATAGGCTCTGTTTACCTTGTTTTCATAATCGAGTTTTTGTTATTAGCAATCGGTAATGCCCATAATAAAAGTAGATTTACAATGACTTCAACTGTTAACAATCAACTGTGTTTGCAATTTTTCACAAAAAAAATCTTCATATAAACAAAATCACAAAGGGGCAAAGTGAGGTATTGTGGTAGTACTAGTGGTACAGGAAAAGTAACTTCATAGGCTAAAGGACGTATACGTAGGTTTTATTTAAAAGTTTTTAATTAGCAAATTCACTCAAATCGCACGAACTAACTGTTTGCAACGACCAGTCAATGGTACAAATTACAGCTGCAAAAGAAAGTTTAAATTAATTATAAAGTCACAATAAACGGCGAGATTATTACCTTACACTAATGTAAGAATGCATAAATAATGTGCGTTTATAGGTGCCATATACTTTCCCAAGGTTATATGGATGACCCAACCTCTTTTAAGTTCAATATTTCTGGCATTTTAGATAGCGTGTCCAAGTGGAAATGTCGAATCATCTAGTGACACACTGATTCGGTAGTTATCGTGATTATAGACCAGCGGAAACTAATGATATTTGAAACTACAACATTGATTTGTAGACTGATTTAAAGTACAATTATTACAGTTTTGAACAGTTTGGTATATGTCGACTGCGCCACCTGTCGGTGATGCAGGTATTAGCATGTCGGGTCTGAGTTAAATGGGTACGGAAAAATGACGTCATGTTATGAATAGGGGACTGACTGATTGTGCAATTATCATGTTAAATCATGTAAAGACAATATGACTGACTGACTAAATGCAGGACGTCATTTGTGGCATATCCCTTGTACATATCAGTAAAAATTCCAAATGTTCTTTCAATTGTCTTGCCAAATGCAAGTTCAACTTCCGTTATTTGTATAACCTAATTGACACATTTTAGCAAGTACCAGTTAAGGCATTACTGGTTGAAAATGCAGGTTGGGTTATTCCTTATGTTTGCATGTGTGCACCGACAGAAAAACTAGCCAGGTATAGCGAGATGACTGCAATACGCTACACATTTTTACAAATAATATGTATTAGTCCTGCAGGACCGTAGATGACTCACACCCCCCCAACTCCTCAGGGATCGTTCCGTCCCCACAGTCATCGTGTGCTGCTACATCATAAGAAAAGTCACTTTCCTGACTGTAAAGTGAACAAATGTGTTTTATGTGAAAGATTGATCTGATGGACAAAAGCTTCTAAAAAAATACATACCTAGTGAAAACAATCTGCTATACAATCCTCTTAGCGAAAATGAAAAGAATATCTGTACATGTTCAAAAATGAAACGCAGCTATTTGTTACCGGAATACAGTCGACTCTCCTGATAGCGTCTCTCCCTATAGAGTCACTCTCCCTATAAAGTCGTCCTGGGTTCCTGACAAGCTACATTATATGATAATTTCTACCTTTATAGCGTCACTCGTTATAACGTCAGTTCCTTTATAAAGTCGCTTTTTAATATCCGTATTGTGAATAGTGTACCCTTATAGCGTCATGTTGACGTTACAAAGTGTCAAACCTAGCTAAATAATACACCGGTGATGTAATTTTGAAGCTTTTCTTATTCTTCAGTTTCACTAAATTGCATATAATGTATAATGTAGTGAGGTTATAAAAGACTGGAAGGAACTTGTTATTGTAAATATATGTGCAAGCGTGGTTAGCAACATTGATTAAGCATCATCCAAGAAAATCCACATTTCCAAGCTTTTATATTTATTTTCGCATCTAGTGAAGAACTGACATTCATAGTTTCACAGAATAACAATTTTCACTGTCTGAAAACTTTTATAAATGTTCTGAGAAGTGTCTTATTGAGATTCAGAAAATACTTTATTCAACCCTGACCTTTGTTTTTGGAGGTGTTTGTGGCGTCAGAAACTTGGAAATATTTGATTATTTATTAATTAATATTAACCATTTTTATTCTAATTCTGCGTAGACATATATAGTGCGTGTTACTTAAATGAAACGATACATTACTCCAATTTAACTAAAAACGAAAAATTTGCAATTAAACCGTTATTTATATGATGTGCCTCTATAACGTCGTTCCCTTATAACGTCACTTTTTGGTAGATTTATTGATGTCGTTATAAAGAGAGTCGACTGTATTGACCAGTGGTTAGCCTTTAAACGCAGGCAGACTTTATAGCAAATGGTCTGCTACGTCCTGTCGAGCATCATGTATGGGCGATGTCGGTTCCCTCCGATCGCTTTTTTCGGGTGCTAATTTTAAAATACGAGCAAAGCCCAAAGCTTAGTACAGTGTACAATATTTAGATTACCAGGTGCTGGAAACAGTATTATCCAGTATATTTTATTACATTTTATATATAACATTTTGTTTTATTAATTTATTACAGTATGTTTTGGCGCTATGCACCATTTCTATTAAAGTCGAATCAAGACACCCCTTTGCAAGTGAAAATATTATGAGAGTGGACGATGACATCTATTAGGACACATTGTTTCTTCTCATCAAGGTTACGGGGTCACATTTTGTAATGACAAAAATCAAAATTTATAAGCGAAACCTGTTTGATAATTTGAATGGGTGGTCAAATCTACAGCTCTAAAATAGGTTGCACAGACTCACAAATGAGTTTAGTTGCGAGTTTGCAAATAAGTACCGGATTTGTGACGGAACTTCACAATTCCTGCGGAAGTTACAAATATGACTGCTTTCGAAGACATGTCCTGAGGATTTCTTTTCCAAAAGAAATTGATAAGTGGTAGGCAATCGACAGGGGACTCTATTTGTATTAACAGAGTTCTACGGAAATATCCTTGAGGTGTTGGTAGGTCATTTATCTAACTATAAACCATTTTAGTTTAAATTGAAGTAACTTTCACATTTAGTTTATTATTGTTTCCTATTTTCCAGTTTAATTTTATATAAAGATTCCGATTATTGTTGTATTCGCCTCATTACGTCGATTCAGATTGTGCTACTAGAAGAAAGACTTAGAAGTGTTACTACCACGGAACATGCTATAGTGAAAGCCGGAATAGTGTAGCTCGTGAATGTTTTCGAATATGTTCGAACTCTTGCGCTAGAAAATACGCCAGGTAATGACTCGGAGGAAGTTATATATTTTGAGAGTGGGAGTAATTACCTGTACATGTAATATTCTATCACTGGTAATCAGATAGATACGTGTGCTCAAGACTAAATTCCTGTTTTAGTTTTAGGCTTATAAACGTATGACAAGCTTATATACCCAATATTCCCATAATTGCACTGCAAAAACATCAGACGTGCATAAGGTGAACCTCCAAAGACATATTAGAATTACCAACTATATTCGCCCCTATACGAAGGAATATATTTTAACTGGTAAAATGAGTACATGAATTCTCTAGCCTAAGTAAAATCCGGTTTGCGTTGCCCTGCATGCTCTCGGTGCAGCAATTGAGCAATGGGAAGGAATATTAATCATTGGTTGGTTTTGTAAATGAACGATACTTTATTCGGTGTTCCTATTGAAACGTATGGATGGAATACAAAAATTTAATGAAACAATGCTCCAAAAATATCAATTGCGTATCTTACATTACTATACGACCCTTTGTAATCTAAATAAATTATATTTACAAGCAAAATGAAAACAGACATTTGAGAATGTCTTTTCTTGAAACATGATATCTCCTTCATTCTGTTTCTAAATTGCTTGGTGCAATGTATGTGTAGATGGTTTTACTATGATTACTTAAAAATTATTAGAAAATATTCTAAATTGCTAAGAGAAGTGAGGCAGTGGCACGAAATGCAAAATCCATAAATACTGGTGTTGATTCACGCTCCATAACATGAAAGCAGCCCACTCGAATTCCGACATTTGCCACCGATTTCAGGTTTTTCACGAAATATTTTATTTCGTTACGAGACGTTCCTCCTTGATTTAAGGCCCTCACGATCTCTAACCTCAGCAACTCCATATAATGCGGTATTAAAAACGACTTCGAAAAAGGCACCGCGAAGATGAGCACACAATACCAACCGAGCAGCATTAGAAAAAATGACAGCACCATATTCTGGAAGAAGTATCGGATTCCAAAGTAGTAGGAGATTATTACACCCGTAAGACAGAATATTTTTATAAAATAAGTCATAGTAGAGTAACCAAAATTAAAGAGCTTAATTGAGAGATCCATTGTCCTACAAAATTCCCAGACATTTCTAATGTATTCGGTATTACTTATTTTGACCTCATCTCTAACAAAAATAAGTTGTTTCAAAATATCAGCGCTAACTAAATCCAAAAACAAAGTAATATTTTCAACAGAAATAGCAGCACAAGAGATCGTCAGGTGAAATATTATGCACTCGTGAAGGAATAGCACAAAGAAACAAACTGGATTTCTCCATAAAGTTGGTAAATTCTGATATACATGAACGTTATCGGAGAACATGGCAAATAAAACGCTCAACCCCAAGGAGAACATCAATATCATCCAAGGAAAAATATGACAAACGTTTCCTTTGTAGTATGCTCCTGTAGTTTGGAAGGAAATATTGGCGTTTGCGTAAATAATTCGAATCAAACTGTACAGAAACAGACACTTCCACAGAATCATCTTAAATCTAGTGGTGCTCTTTAATCCAACATTATTTCCTCTTGAAAAAAATACGTCAAAAGGAATTAGACTAAATTTTGATAGGATTCGTAAATATTGGAAATAAGACTGAAAATCCTTGATCGCAATCATTTATAATTTTTCTAGAATTGGATATCACAATATTTCAAACACATAGTAGTGCTTCCAATTCTAACCAAATTTAAAATGCCACTTTTACAGGATCTTTTCCGGTCTACGTTGCTGCCTAAATCGTACTAATGGATAATTTAATTTCACCCAATATTTCCGCAAGTTGAAGTAAAAATAGAAATTATTAATTGATCCAATTCTTCAAATTAGGAATAGTTAAATAGTAATTACTGCTGCTTATTGCCTGATACTTTAAGCAATTTATAGAAAATTGTAAAATAAACGCTAGTTTTCAGTACTGCCTGAATGAGCAAACACAATGACTTACTTCCACTTCTCTGTAGAATAATGTACATGTTGATATAAATTATTTTAGGAAAACTTTGAAGACAATTGAAAGAATATGGTCTTCGTTTGTTTGTCATACCTTTTGAAAAATTGTTTTTAGTTTTGGCTTAGGTTTAATTGCTTGAAAGTACGATTATTCGTTAAAACGGTTTTCACTATTAATGAATTCAGTTGAACTGTAAATAACGGTTTTTGGGTTAGGTTTTTAAATAGGTAATTTTTGTCTACAATTCATTATCAAAATTGTCGCGACAGTCGTCAGTAAAGTCAAGAAAGAACTCCAATATCTGTAGTTAGTATAGAAAAGAGTGTGCATGACTACGTCCTTGAGTTATCTTCGTCTATCAGGAACTCCAATGCTGAAAACAGCCTATCAACAATCACACTGACTTCAGCCGTCTGTATGCAAATAATTACTCTCATGCCTTTCACGGCAGCTGGACCATTGAAATCGCATCGATCAAAGAAATCAATCTGTTTGTTTCATATACAGAATTAGAGTTTGCTATTAGTCTTTTTTGCACTTCCATTGTACTAAGAAATAATACAAAACTACGTCCTGATTGGCCAATAGCTACAGTGTAGGGCTTCTGTTCGGGAAGGACGTCCCGAGGTTTTCGGGACGGGACCGGGATCGGGACAGTTTCGGGACAAAAGTTTTGTCCCCATGTTGTTTCGGGACTGAAACGGGACGATTTTTTTATTGTGTTATTGGACAGGACGGAACAATAGATCGGGACAGAAAAATATACCTGTACAGTATACTATTGCTGAAAAATGAATATTTATGGGAATCGTTCCGTTTAAAATTTGTTATTCTATATATAAATATTTTTTAAAGTAAAATTTCGCTATTATTTGAGGCATTCTTGTAGAAATAGAGGAATGTGGAGCATTTCATCAGACTGGGATTATAACCGGGACGTCCCGTCCCGAGGTTTTAGGGACCGGGATCGGGACGGTTTCGGGACAAACCTTTTGTCCCCATAAAATTTCGGGACTGAATCGGGACGATTTTCTTTGTCCCGAGGATTTCGGGACGGGACAGAATTGCCACCGGGACAAAAATATTGTCCCCAGTACAAGCCCTACTACAGTGTCAGGTTCATACGCTACTTAACAGTATAAAACATACTTTATGTTCAGAAATTTATTATAGGTTATAGCCTCACTTTTTCTTTGTTCTGGTCAAGACATAGCCAAATAATATCAGTATTATTGTATTCACATTTGCATTCCACAGCTGCTTTGGATCTAATATATAATAGGGTCTATGCTAGCAGTATCTATTGCACAGATTATTGATAGCAACAACGTCAGATTACATGTTTTCAAGTACCGGATTTACTTTTATGCAAATTTCGTTAGACGAGAAAGACTTTAATTACACCTCACCTTCAGTTGCACTTGAGTTGTGTATCCACCAAAAATAAGCGTATTTTTTCGATTTAAGTTGCCGTTTTCGATATTATGAAACAATCATGGTTCATGTCTGTTTAACCGAAATAATTGCTTTCGGTTAGTGTTTCCGCTTTCAAAAACCGTTTATTTATTTTTGTGGGTTAGTACCGTTTTTTAATACCGTTATCTGATAACGATTTCCATGTCCGGTTCAGAATGAGATAAGTTCGGAATAAATATCCATAATTATATTTGTTTGCTCCAAAAACAGTCCGGTCTTATAACTGCAAGTACCCTGCACCACTGCAAGAGAAATCGTTTTGCTGGGTAAACATTTTTACATGACTTCGAAGTTGAAAAACTTGTTTTCGGTTCTGGATATTTTGATATTAAAGAATTCGTCCCAATTGATTATCCTGAGATACCGGATAAGCGAAACATGGCCATAGGAAAATTTAAATGGCGGGCAAAAAATGGACAATTTGGGCGTTTTCACCTGGCCAGCAAATATCTTCGTTCATTGTCAATCGACTATCCCTCCAGTATCCAAGTAATACCCGTTTACAAACAATGCGTACTCGGGTACGAGTACAGCTTTTGGGTACATTATGTGTAAAGGTTAATTCTGGGTACGGGTTTTAGTTTCAAGTAAGGGTATGCACTTAAAACGTTTACCCGGGGAACTGGCGTACTCGGATACGGGTATTGGCACAGTATTATATTTTCTATACAACACAATATATTCAACACCGATATTTGTTTATGGATACACGGTTTCTGTACCCAGTCTGAGCACTGGTACTTAGCAATCAGTAAGAGAGTGGCTATGCTAGCATAGCGAAGGAATGTGATCATATAGCATACAAGCATTATGGATGTTCCCGGGAGCAAGAACACAGCTATTCATATAATGAATTCTGGGTATCCTTTATACAACAATTTGGTCATATCGTAAACTTTTTGAATTTTCGCGCCAAATCTACGAGCCAATAAGAAAGCTACATCTAATTTAAAAATTAGTACAAAAAGTATAAGAGCGTATTGCTAAAAAAGCAAAAAAAATCCCTGAAACAATAATTTGACTGTGTCATAAACTTTTTGAATTTCGCGCAAAGCTTAATCAAGATTAAAAAATAAAAAATATTATATTAAATAATGTTTAGTATTTTTAGCTTTGGGCCGATGCTCAGTGGCTTTCTTTTTTGAGAAGTTGCTTTTAAAGGTTACGCGCCCATGTCTGCGTGCATGCCCAGGTCTGTCCAGAATCCTTAAAAAAGCAACCTCTATGCTTTCACCCAAACCTCAAAATGTGACTTTCCTGGATATCTCCTGAACAGATTGATGTATTTCTGATATCAAAAGCTTAAAGTCAATGGGGGATCATCGCGAATCTACATGAATTTTTGTGTTCCTGTAACACTTGAAATCGTAGAGCCCTTCGGAAAAATAAACAAAAATTGGAGGCAAATGGCGAATTTGAGTTGCATGGTGACCTTTCATTTAACATTGGAAAATATTTGAGGGTGTTCCGCTAATCAGAAACGCATGAAAACTTATTGTGAGACGCTTTTTATAACTAGAATGTTACTGTAAAATTTTGGTGATGCGATCTTTAAGGGATCACCCCTTAAATATTAGTTGAATCCTTGATTTGGATTACAGGTCACTTATGTACATCACATGTTAAACATACGGGTTCATTTTTTCCCCTTTCATTCGTGCAAAAAAATGATTTTTATTATTAAGAATTTTTTGCACGAATGCAAGAAAACAATGAATCGTTATTCTTTTTTAACATTCATTTTTTGTTTACTTGGGTAGGTTTAAATTACAGTAACCAAGTGTTATACAACTTATTGTTAGTCCTGTCCAAGTCAAAAATAAGTAATGCCATTTTAGAGTACAAAAAAGAAAAAAGATAGAAAAGGAATACTGCAATGCTAAACAAGTTAGCAAATCTTGCATCTTGTAATTTGAATGGTAAATAAATTCGAATAAATTAACTTTTTTTGTACGCCTTTGAATATTTAGTACAGTGTGACTAATATGATCAGTCATTAACTTTTAACCACCAAGATTAAATTATAACTTTGGGTAAGAGAGTAAGTACAGTATAAGATTTACTTTGGGGTCCATTAACATATGTCCGACATTAATTAAAATGATGTAGCTATCATGCATTGATAGCACCCTGGATGGTTCAAAACGTTTTAACCCTTTTGTGGTTAAAATTCAAGTAAATCAATTTTTATAAGCCAAGTTTGAATGTTTCTCGTCCAAGCAAACAAAATCTCCAAAAATTAGCCAACAGTTACGTGCATATACTTTACTGGTAAAAATCATTATTGTCTGAAATCTTCCTGCAAGGCTAGTTTCACAAGTCCAAAAGGTCGAAATAAATTAATAGCTAAAAAAGCTTACACAGAGAAGTTGCTTTTGCGCCCTCAAAAGTTGAAAACAAGTTTTATGGTAGATGCTGTCAGAATAAATCCCACTGGTTTATTGAAAATGAAGAAAACTATTGAAATGACGAAAAGCAACGCCACGATGGATAATTTCTCCTTGAATGCTCTTGCAATCGTATTATTAATTAACAATTTCCATCTTACATCTCAAATTTGGTAAATTCAGTAATAATATGGCAAACCAACTTTTCCCCGGCTATTTCTGCATCAGTGACAATTATGCCGTAGCTATTAATTTTTTCCATTGGCGAAGCCGGTGACTGTTTATGCTCGTGACGTGGCCCTTTAAAATAGAGCAAACGTTGGCAAATTCATCATATTTCTGATTAAAGCAATGCTTATAATTTCAAAAAGTAAACGTGTATTATTGAAATTCAAAACGTAAACGTTTATTATTTAATTTAAGAAAGTAAACGTTTATTATTTAATTTTAAAAAGTAAACGTTTATTATTTAATTTTAAAAAGTAAACGGTAATTATTTAAATTCAAAAAGTAGACGTTTATTAACTTCAAAAACTAAACGTTTATTATTTATTTTCAAAACGTAAACGCTTATTATTTATTTTCAAAAAGTAAACTTTAGTTAATTAAATTCAAAAATAAACGTTTATTATTTAATTTCGCATGAAATTTTCATGTTCGATTCCTTAATTTGACTTGGGCTTGTTGCTTTCCTAGCTTGTTTGTTATGCTAGACTCCATTTGAATTTTGCTACAGAGTTTTCAAAATGTTTCTATGGACAACAGACCGCCCATGAATAACTCGGAAACGTTTTTCGTTGTTGTGGCTCCTGGAAATGTTGTTATTAAAGCGTTTCCTTTCTGTCTGATTTTGTGGATCATCCTTCATTTCTCAATGTCCAAATGAGGGGGACGAGTTATTTGAAATTGTAACATTTCTGCTTTTTAAATTCTCAATTAACTGCTCATTGACTCAAATTCCCTTTTTTTTAATTACCAAGACAACTGATTTTTCTAGTCAACTTCGTCAGGGTCGTACCCTTTAAAGTAGCTTGTAGCATCTTAAGCGATGTTATTTAAAAATAATGTTAAAATAATAGAAATCAATTACAGTGGTTACATTGCTAGATCGAATTACGCCATATTTATTTCTTGGTAATAAGATTGACACTTTTATGCTAATAATCAGTATAATTTTCTGAAAATACATTGATAGTTATTTGCGCTAGCTAGAGCTTCCAATGTAGTCAACAATTTTGTTCCGTAGGAAATTCCGTTCCGTTCCGAAACCTACAGAAAATATTATTCCGGGTTCAGTTTTTGTGACATCGGAACATTTTAACTGAAATCGTTCGGAACAAAGAAGTAAAGTTTTGTTTCCGTCACACTTTGTGTTCCGTTCCATATTATGCTAATTTTTCTGTTCCTAATCCGTTCCGCTCCGAAGCATCCCGAAATTTTTCACTACATGTACATGAAATGAAATTATATTACCTGTAATATTTCTACAACTATAATGATGTACAAGTTTGGTATTTGATTATAAATCATTTCTATTCTGTATTTTAAAATACGGATTTTAGGATAATTAGGATAATATTATAATTATGGAACGACAATCCATAATTGAAATAACGAGCTGTACTACTTGAAACTGCACATTTTCTTTTCATTCATTTTGCAATAAATTGTACCATCCAACACCGTAATTTTGCCAAATAAAGCATGCTTACAAGCCAGAGCGATAAGAAACATGTTTCCATTTTTGTTGAACGATGGCGCAACACTTCTGAAACAGCACCGGGAACAGATCGAAACAGAACATAGCAATTCCGCTTTCCGATTACATAAATTATATGTGACATTTTTCGTGCCGATGCTCTGAACCGTTCCGGTCCCAATATCATCGGTACAAGTGCTCATGTTTCGGTTTTGTCCCAATTCAATGACGGAAACAAAAATAATGTGCCGAAATTGTTCCGGTCCGTTTCCGAACACGGAACTTCGGGATTTCGGAAACCCGAAGGAAGCTCTAGCACTAGCAGAATACGTCCTCTTATCACTTCCCTATGGTATTACCTGCAAACGCTTGCTTAGAATCTGCATTTGCAGAAACAATAATAATACGATTTGAAATGATGCTCATAATTTAATATTTATTCTTCAGTCTCGACAGATGTGTTTAAATAATAAGGATGCTAACTTAATTCTCGGGTGCAAAATAAATAAGAGACAAAATGAGACATATGATGCTGTATACACGTTTACAAATATACTTTAAATACTAGCAAAATAATTATAGGGGACACCCGGGTTTGAACCGGGGACCTCTCGATCTGCAGTCGAATGCTCTACCACTGAGCTATATCCCCTTTTGTTACTGTACACATATTTTTCATCAGATTCGAAACAGAACTAAAAATGACAATAAATACGTAATTAGTTTATAATTTTAGTATTGCATAACTATTACAATACTATAATAACTAATGCCTTAAATTTCAATTATGATTTAACGGAACTAAACGCAATCAAACCCAAACAGCTCGTGCTAAATAATCCTTCCATGAAGCACTAAAAATAATGGCAAAATTAGCATACGAAAGTGATATTACAAGGATAGGTTGAGTAGTATAACGGAACAGCAAATAGCTTGTCAAGCAAAAGCACACTCTTTCGTAAGAATACAATAAAATCATAAATTAAAATTTAGTTTGAATATTAACTTAGATCACGAAAATTGAACCGTCCAAACGGGACGTGGTGCGGAATCAGAAAATGTTAAAATTTTCTGGTTTTCTGGTTTCGGATTTTTCTGGTTTGGGCGTTGGCCTAGGGCAAAATCTTAAAATATGATTGGATCTTTTGTCCGGGTTCAAATTTTTCTCAGTCGCAAATTCTGGAACGGTGTCACAAAAATTTGTAAACCCAAAGTATTGGCTTATTTTCGGGTTGTGGACCGGCTAATTTCCTACGTAAATTTTCTATTCCGATGTTGATTTTATACCCAGTCTAATATTCATATGCCGAGAATAAACTTTCAATGTCAAGTCTTTCAAATATAGTTTTCACTTTCTTAATTTTTAAAGGTCTCGCTTTAGTCATATTATTTCTGTCCAACAAGTATGTTGTACTTGTTGTATTTAAAATCAAGTACGCTTTTAGCGTAACTTTTAAGTAATGTAAACGTTTGAACAAATAAAGAATAATTGTCAATTAATATAAGTAAGGTTTTGGAAACAACTTCAAATCCACGTTTTTTATCTTTCTCGTAATATCAATTCTTTAAAAAATTATGATGATCTCATTTAATTAAAAATCGCAAAGTCGAACGTATCTATCGAAAGAAAAAATAACGTCTTGAAGATTAGAAGTGCATAATATTGCACAATAAAATCTATGAAACACTTAAAATTGGCTTTCACGGAGCTCTTTACAAATTTACTGAATCGAGATTTTGGATAAAGCAGTGATACTGAATTGGGAGCTCACCCAGTCGGAAGAAATTCGGGTGGCTACAGAAAAACTATGCATGCCCGACTACACGTAAATAATATAAGCCGTGGGACGGCCTGCGTGTCAGAATTGTATCAGTGGGCGCTTGTGCGCTCCAGCATTGCCGGGTTAGCAGCACAAAGTTTATTCATGAGGAGCCCCTCTGTAGTGGCGCTATCATTACTACGTCGCCTTCAATATACGAAATAAATAGCGCCCTTGATCCGTCGTATATATGTGAGCGCTTCCCAAATTAATATCAGGCGCATCATTTATGATGTATGCCTTATGATGCGGCGGCGATGGTTATACTAATTTGCCCATATTATTGATATGTAGTTATCACTTCTTTTATTTAAGCAATCAACAACCATAAGAATACACAACATCGCCCATAACATTTAAAGGAAAAAATACACATTTCCGAATTATTGAAATTGAATATAATAAATACACTTGAAACATGGCTAGCTTGAACAATATAGACAGGCAATAAGAAACTTGAGAGCGGTTCAACATACAATGGTAGAATACTTAAATATTTAGCTAAATTTTCCCCCCGATGTGCTGTCCGAGCACCAGCATCCCTCGTTTCTACATAGGGAAGCTCTCTAGTTTCCGGAAGATGTGTAAATATTATCTGACTTCCTTCTTGCAACGTAACTTGAGGCTCCTATCCTAGCAAAAGTTCAAGTAAAATGCAATCTGACCCTGATCCTATATCCAAATCCCATGTGATGATCGGAGTCGGAATATGAGGATGGTTTGGAGGATTCAAAAATGTATCTGTAAAACAATACACGTTATATTTTGACATTGTATAGGAATTACGTGGTACTCTAAAATGTCTAGTGTCCGGAAATAAATTCTACAAAATCTAATATCGAAAATACCGTGCAAGATTTCTTGTTCTGGTGTTAATAAAGCCAAGTAGCTACAATGATTAGTAGTTTCTCTCTCTTCGGAGTCGCTTCTTTTAGATTCCTTCTGACAAGGTTGTTTTCGTCTTTTCCTGGTCCTCCCTATACTCAGAACCTCATTGTCAGTGTCGCTTTCTACAGTAGACGTTTCCAAAGCATTTTCCTCAGCTTTACGAGCAGATTTGAGAGTCCCTGAAAAAATGCCAAAGAGTGTGGTGAAAATAAAATGATGAAATGAATTGAATTGATGTCACCGTATTACATTATGTTAGTTGTAATAAAAAATTAAAGTAAAACTTACAGTATCTTCCTTGGGCTTCAACACTGTGAAGTTTCCAAGTACTTTTCGGAACGGAATTTGGATTTGTCATTAACTTTATCAATGAGGGTCCACTAACATTTGGCCAATGACAGCTTAATCTTTGCGGTGTTAACTATGTTATTGGAACCACCGCTCTCTTTCGTATAGAAACAGACAACAGCAAAAAATTTCGTGTTAACTATTCCCGTAGCTAACATGTTGTTGCCTCGACGTTCGCAGAATTAAACTGACAAAGCAAAATTCAGCATGCCCGGCACGCACCGTTTTGATACCATATAGAAATGTATTGCCGATTTAGCTGAGTTTACTCAAAGGCGTTTGATCATATTTCAAGCATTGGGCATATTATGAGATGATGACACTAACCACTGTCGTTTCTACATCAAATCAATGTAGCCGGGCGTCGCTAGATTTTATTCGCCACTTCGTGTTGTTACGACAGCGCCGTTACCTTCCTAGCTTACCACAAGGCTATGGCATACCCTAAAATGACAGGCACCTAAAAAATTACTTCCTAGCGCTTTTAGTTTTCCGACTGGGCAAGCAAAGACTAGGATAAATATCCGGTTTCGAATGCTTTAATTTAGGTTTTTGTCATATTGACTTTACTTTAATCTTTAGGTTTTATGTAAGAATGAGAGAGCAATCGTGAATTGATTTTTAAAAACTTGGGAGAAATGTTCCGCCCATCGTTAATGCTACATCTGCTAGAGTTAAGCGAATAGAATTTTATTACGCTCGTTGCTTGCAAATATACCGGCAATATTTTTACACTGAAGATAATCTTCTTGCTGCAATGCAGTTGCTAATGTCCAATTAAGCAAGGTTGTCCTCATTCCTTCCTCCGGTTTCTCCAGATGCAAAAGAGTCCAAAATATATTCTTAAAAATAATCACCGGCATTTACAGAAAGATTCGGAATTGCTTTTTAATTTCATTCTTAGGACTTCACCATGACCAAACGGAAACGTAGGCAAAAATGTAGGATTTTAGACAAACATTATTAATACAATTTACGTCTATAAATTCATAGGCATTTTCGTTAGACTGGATGCATTTCTTTTTGTCGTGCAAGTGTAGTTAATAATTTTGCCGCCCAATTTACTTTTTTAACTGATAGTGACTACATGTAAGATGCCTACCAATAGATTCGATTCAAAATGTCTTCACTGACGATGAACCGTAACTATATTACTTTTCAATTCTTTTCAAAAAATAAGTTTGCTTTTTATATTTAGGACATTTCATCAGTTTTTTGCTAAGCTCGGGAAGTATTTGAAATAAAAGTCTACAATATTGTTTAAAAATGCAACGAATGAAGTACCTATGAAACTTTCGTGTTCCATTAATTCCCAGCGAGCTTGGGCCTTGGAAAAAGTATGTTATATAAACCCTTGTGAATTACGCATATGTGCCGTTAATCACTCAGGAATATGTGAGGAGATCGTTTCCAAAATAAAATCAATTTACAGAGTCCAAGTGAGTATTCGTCGATATGCTAACATGCAATCCGTCTAACTGCTGCGTATAATTATGCATATGTACATATGAATGCATATGTAGTCTGTAAACCAGTTTTATTTTTAAAAATAATGGCCTTGATACAAAAAGTATGCTTTAGACAGAAACCTACTGAGCTTTTCATAAGACGTTCCAATATATAAATACGTATGGTTGAATGGGAGAATTAGTTCATTATTTTAATCCATCAGCTAATCTCATAAACATACGAAAGTGAATTAAAAATTCACGCAACCAAGTACACGATTTAAACTTATATAAAGACTAATATTGTACAGTGGACACTAATGCGAAGTAGCAATTGCCATAATTAAACATGAAACCGATTTGCTTGCACTTTATTGAAAAATGAGGGGAGTTAAATCGCCTATTCAAATTAGATACCCCTACTGCTGTTACAATTTGCTATTGTGTCTAAAACTAAATATTATATTACAGCTAATCAAGTTCTCACTGCTTGAGTCATTCGTTTGTAATAACATAAACTAAATAATTGAGATTGATATAATATTCTCAATGATATAATTCAAAGAAAATATCAACAGGAACGCAATTTCGACAATTATAATAAGCTATGCATGATCGCAAGGATTAGTTTATGGAATAATCTTAATGGGTCATTTTAAAATAAATATTTTGATTGACCAGCCCCAATCAGTCGTCCTCTTTCCTTTGATACAAGGCTACCCATTAGGGATGATTAGTATTTATTTGCAAAGCCTCCCTTCGTAACAACTGCGTCCAACTTTCAGGGAAAAAACACCACTCGTTTTTGAGCACACCCCAGAAGTGCTCAATAATATTAAGCGAAGCACAGTACTTTTGATTTGATTTATTTAGTTTGAATTGTCAGAATGATTCATCGAAACTAAATATCTACGATTGCATCAGTCCACGGATACTTTCTATATGTAGTTATGGTAATTCGTAGCATGAGCTATAACCAGTATTCTGACACCCACGTATTATCCATGTACAGATATGTATGGTAAAACGGTGGGATTGGAAATTTTTTTTGTCTGCCATATGTTCCTGAGCATTTTACGATCGGGTTCAATGACGCTCCCGGGTCTATCGGTGACATTTATAACCATGAATCCAATTTTTTAAAATTTGGCAAAAAAATTCATTCAAACAATTCCGAATCAAACCTTTTAAAATCTCTTTTGTGAGCGACAGGGGAGACGAACGATTTGTTCTTTCTCGTATTTAATGGCTTCGAAACAACACCGCATATACTGTAGTTTGGCAAATTGTCTTCCGCATTTTCCATAAATATTTTAAATCATAGAGGTCAATATTCTACACAGAGATGGAAATAAGCCATTGTTTGTTGATTCATGCATTCTGGAAAACTAGTGTTTAAATGGCAGTTTTCAATAATTTGTTAAAAGCTTCAGCCAATAAGCAGCATTAATTTTTATTTAATCATTTTGTTGAGTTCAGTATATCTTGGTTGCATGCATGTAAAGATATTCATGAGCTGATTATATTGACCAGCAATGACATAATGTTATGTAACAGCTTGCGCGCTTCTGCAGATGAGTCTGCTCATGGATGGGAGGTTCGGGCTCATGGAAGATGAGTCAGTGTGAAGGAAATATTGTGAGCGCGAGCATCATTGTTGCTAACAATAGCACTCTCATATTTGCGTATAATCAAGTGCAAATATAGAATCATTTGTCAGGAGTTGCAAATTAAATAAATACACTTTATAAATCATCTGTGTGTGTGTGTGTGCCTGTAGTCCATAATTATTGTTAGGACTAACACAAGTAACTACAATTATATAGCTCCATGAGTCAAAGCCGAAACACACTATATATGTACATGCACATTATCCTCCTTCCCACCAGCACCTCCAACAATCCTCATTTATACTCATCTCTGATCCGATTCACAGCATGAAATAACATTTTTTGGTCCTTCGAGCCGGATGCATACCATCGCAATCCGAAGTAATTGTTAATTTGTGTTGTTCTTTCGGTGACAAGTTAATGGAACAGTAGCAGCCACGCTGTCAAACCGATGCTATCTTGTAACGGTCTGTTCTTGTATTTTATGCATGGGGTTACATATGTGCCACGTCGAACTCTAGGTATTACTGTGAGCAGTAGCGCCACCACTCGCACAAGCCAAGCTTGTACGGCCATTTCTATCTAAACATTTGCTGGTTAGCCACGCTAACCTGAACCGCCATTTGGTCTATTGATTCCTTGCCACGCTAACTTCAATCATTGTTTGCTTATTGTTAGCCACGCTAACCAACAGTGATATCTGTGAACTGTATGATTTCTCTATTAATGTGAATGAACAATGCTCTCTCTAAAGAACAGCCGGTCTGGTTATAAGGCAGTTGCTACAAAACTAAAACAGTCCTTGGATACTCAAGATCCGAACGTACTCACACGAAGTACGTACAACATGTTCATTGTAAAACTCCAGGACATAACCACCAAGTTGGAAGACAATCACTCTCAGATTTTGGATGCATGTGCTGACGAAGCTGAAGTAAACCTGCACATTGCTGACTATGAGTCTTCACTGGACACTTTAATGGAAATGTCATTAAAACTTTCGTCATGGGATGATACTCTAACCAGGAAGGAAGCCGCTGATTATCATCATCAGCAGTCGCAACCTACACAAGTCTATGGTCCGGTTAAGGTAAATTTACCCAAGCTTGAATTGCCCAAGTTTACCGGAAGGCTGGAAGACTGGATAACTTTCTCCGACCTGTTTACGCACGTGGTTCATGCAAATAATGAGCTTTCTGGGGCACAAAAATTGCAATACTTGAAGTCAGCTCTTCAAGGTGATGCGGCCCGGCTTCTCGATGCTATTACCATTGCAGATGGTAATTACGAAACAGCATGGAAGATAGTGACCGATCGCTATCAGCATACTCGGGAAATACTTCACACCCACGTCAACAAGTTTCTCCACCAGCCCCAGGTGCAACCAGAATCTGCGACGTCTCTTCTCAATATGATTGACGTTACAAATCAATCTTTGAATGCACTCCGGGTACTCAACTGTAAACCGGAAGAATGGAATGTCATCCTCGTAACTGTAATGATGAACAAGTTGGATCTGGAGACTCGTCGGGTTTATGAACGCTCCTTGGATCACAATGAAATGCCAACCTTTGAAGAGCTCATGCGTTTTTTGGAAAAGCAGGCAAGGGCATTGAATGCTGGAGGTAGTTCCAGACCTAAGCCAAACAGTGGCAATCAACGGAAATTTGACGGACGACCGGGACCAGGACCTTCTTCGGCGGTTGTCAATGGTAGAGGTAAATGTTCTTTTTGCAAAGATGACCATTTCTCGTTCCAATGTAAGGTACTTTTAGACAAGACCGGTATGGAGCGCTTCAAGTTTGCCCAGTCAGCGGGTGTTTGCCTCAACTGTCTCAGAAAGGGTCACATTGCCTCTCAATGTGACAGCTCTAATTGTAAGCGATGTAATAAGAAACATCACACTCTTCTGCACCGTGAAGATGCTAAAGTGGAAGCGAAGCGGGAGGCAGTACCAGGTCTTACGATCAAGTCATCAAATTCTGAGAGTGTGTTGCTTTTCACCGCCGTAATTAGAGTCATGGACCATGTGGGTCACCAACACGATTGCCGAGCCTTACTGGATACAGGCTCACAAGCCAGCTTCATTTCTATTGCATGTGCCAATAAGCTGAACCTACCACGAATGGAATCATCCACTGAGGTTACGGGCCTGGCTGGTGTTGGAGTTGCTCATGCAGGTTACACAATTAAGTTACAAATGGAATCTAGGATCTACCCAAAATGTCATGCTACTACGGAAGCGCTCGTAGTTCCGAAGGTTACTTGTAAACTGCCAATTACTCATGTGGATAGCAATGGTTGGAGTCACATTCAAGGACTAAAGTTGGCTGATCCTGAGTACCATCGTTCTCGCTCCGTTGACATTTTACTCGGAGCCAACATTTTGAACAAAATTATGAAGCCCGCAAAAATTGATGGGGAAGATGGAACTCCGTCCGCTCAAGACACTATTTTTGGTTGGGCACTATATGGTCCTGCCTCAGCTCCAGCAGCTCTAAAGGTAGTGTCTCATATCAACGTGGTTCCTCTCGAAGAAATTGATTCTACTCTACGGAAGTTCTGGGAAATAGAGACACTACCTACGAAACGAATATACACTTCAGAGGAGGAGCAATTTGTTCTCCACTTTAACAGTACAACCACCAGGTTGAACGATGGCTCCTACCAAGTGTCTCTACCATTTAAAAAGGAGGCACAGGGACTGGGTGACTCTAAGCAACATGCTCTTCGAAGATTTAACCAGGTTGAAAATCGGCTGAACCGGAACTCACAACTAAAGAGTCAATATGTAAGCTTCATGAATGAATACATTGCATTAGGTCACATGTCTCCAATCCCCCATTCGAAGCTTAATTCTAACGCAGCTTGCTCATTCTATCTGCCTCACCATCCGGTTCTGAAAGAGTCAAGCTCCACAACAAAACTACGCGTAGTTTTTGATGCGAGTGCCAGCACAACGTCCAGGGTTTCTCTCAACGACCAACTCATGGTTGGTCCTATTGTTCAAGACGACTTGTTCTCCATTATGGTTCGCTGGAGGTATTACCTAGTACCTATCTGCGCTGACATTAAAATGATGTATAGGCATATATGGATGGGAGAACCGGACTGGACATACCTACGTATACTTTGGAGAGAGGAAGTAACACAGCCCATTCAGGAGTACTGGCTCAAAACGGTGACATATGGTACGGCCTCAGCGCCATCACAAGCAGTGCTCGTCTTGAAAGATATTGCTGACCGGTGTAAAGACTCTCATCCTCTTGCCTCCCAGTCACTGAAACGTGATTTTTATATGGACGACTGCATGACCAGAGCCAATACAGTCTCCGAAGCTCTCGAATTGCAACAACAATTGCTGTTGGTACTGAAGTCGTCGAACTTTATTTTAAGGAAATGGTCATCATCAGAGACAGCAGTCCTTGAAGCAGTGCCACCAGAGTTCCGAGAGACTCAGCTCCCTCTCACACTCGATCCCGACGGAACAGTCAAAACTTTGGGAATGCATTGGAGTCCACATGCAGATGATTTCCGGTTTACCCTTGATGCGAGAAACCACAAGAAAATAACGAAGCGAAATGTTCTCTCGGATCTAGCCCGTATTTTTGATCCCTTGGGTTTGTTGTCGCCCATTACAATTAAGGGGAAACTAATTATGCAACAACTTTGGAAGCTGAAAATTGACTGGGATCACCAATTACCACACGACATTTCTCAACGCTGGGCTACATTCTGTGACGACCTCCTCAAACTAAGAAACCTCCGAATTCCACGATGTATTGCAGTCGACAGTGCCACTTCTTATGAACTCCATGGATTCAGCGATGCTTCGGAGCTAGCATATGCAGGAGTTGTATATCTACGTACAGTCACAGCGGACGGAATCTCTATAAAACTCGTTTCCTCCAAGACTAAGGTGGCTCCCCTTAGTCAAATATCTCTGCCCAGGTTGGAACTATGCGGAGCGGAATTATTAGCAAACCTGATGTCAGTCATACAGGCTGCATTGCCAATTCCGATAAGGAGAGTCTATGGTTGGACTGACTCGACTATTGTCAAGTATTGGTTGAGTGCTCCACCGCAGCGATGGAAGACTTACGTGGCCAATAGAGTGACCAGCATCACCAAAATTATTCCACCATCATCATGGAACCATATAAAGGGAGAATTAAACCCCGCAGATTTGCCTACTCGGGGTATGTCAGCCGAGGAGTTATACAGCTCCAATCTCTGGTGGAATCCGCCATTCCTACAGCAAACGACGATTCCATCCTACCAAGAGTCCGAGTCAAAATCCCCTACAAATGAGGCTCATAAAGAGGAGAGGAACCATTTGGTTAGCCACGTTGTGAATTTGGATAGCTCTATGATCGACAAGTATTCCAATGTTGTCCAGCTACAGAGACATTCAGCGTGGCTCACAAGATTTTGTCAGTTTTTGGACAAGAAGCGTAAGCAAGTGATGAATGTAGGTCCACTCACGGTTATTGAGATGCAACAAGCGTTACACTCGTGGATTCGAGTAATTCAAAGAATTGAGTTTGCCGTGGAGATTTCTGCTTTGGAGAAAAACTCGCCTATTTCCAGGACTTCAAAACTTTTGTCACTTAACCCAAGGTTGGACCCAGACGGATTCCTCAGGGTTGGTGGGAGGATTGATAAGGCCCCGTTGCCTTACAATGAGCGACATCCTATTTTACTTCCTCGTCACAATCGATTGACATGGCTTCTTGTAGACCACACTCACCGCACTCTGAAACATGCAGGATGTCAGCTGGTTTTATTCCACCTTCAGCAAAATTATTGGATTATACGTGGTAAGCCGTTGGTGCGTAATTGCATTAACAAATGCAAGATTTGCGTACTTCAAAAGGCCAAGACCATGACTCAAGTGATGGGCAACCTACCGCAGTCTCGGGTCACACCAAGTCGGCCCTTCAGTTTTGTCGGCATTGATTATGCTGGTCCAGTACTTCTTCGTACCTGGCACGGGAGAAAGGCAGCATCTCATAAAGCCTACATAGCGCTCTTTGTATGCTTCAGTACAAAGGCTATACATTTGGAGCTAGTTTCAGACATGACGTCCGAAACCTTTATTGCCGCACTCCGCAGGTTCTCAGCTCGGCGAGGAAGTCCAACCCACATATATTCGGACTGTGGGACAAATTTTGTTGGAGCGAATCGTGAGCTCCAGGAATTTCTGCAGTTCGTCAAGACTCACGAGCACAATGAATTCGTGGCCAGGAAGCTCGCAAGTCAAGGGATACAGTGGTCTTTCAACCCTCCGGGAGCACCTCATATGGGTGGACTTTGGGAAGCCGGGGTGAAATCTGCCAAGTTTCACCTCCGAAGATGTATAGGAGACACACCCTTGACATTTGAGGAATACTCCACCCTTTTATGTGAAGTAGAAGCTTGCCTCAACTCTCGGCCATTAACACCAGCAAGCACAGATTGTACGGATCTACTTCCAATCTGCCCTGGACACTTTCTCATCGGGGCTCCGTTAGAAGCACTGCCGGAGGCGGACTTGACCTTGCTCAAAATCAGTCACTTATCCAGGTGGCAGCATGTGCAACAGATGACGCAGCATTTCTGGAACCGGTGGTCCCAGGAATATCTGCGTCAATTGCAGCGACGTCCCAAGTGGAATGAAACTCATCCAGACCTCAAAGTTGGAGATATGGTGGCCATTCAAGACGAACGGCTCCCTCCGCGTCAGTGGCGAATGGCAAGAGTTAAGGAAGTGCATCCCGGAAATGATGGACGGGTCCGGGTTGCTACTTTAAAGACAGCAGACGGAGAGTTAGTGCGACCAGTGGTCAAATTGTGTCGTTTACCAGTCGAACATGAAGATTAGACTAGTACAGTTTCACACGTAAATATATGCACTGTCATGTATCTACTATTATTGTCTTTTTATTTTTAAATTAATTAATCATAATTAATTTGGTGGCCGGAATGTTGAGTTCAGTATATCTTGGTTGCATGCATGTAAAGATATTCATGAGCTGATTATATTGACCAGCAATGACATAATGTTATGTAACAGCTTGCGCGCTTCTGCAGATGAGTCTGCTCATGGATGGGAGGTTCGGGCTCATGGAAGATGAGTCAGTGTGAAGGAAATATTGTGAGCGCGAGCATCATTGTTGCTAACAATAGCACTCTCATATTTGCGTATAATCAAGTGCAAATATAGAATCATTTGTCAGGAGTTGCAAATTAAATAAATACACTTTATAAATCATCTGTGTGTGTGTGTGTGCCTGTAGTCCATAATTATTGTTAGGACTAACACAAGTAACTACAATTATATAGCTCCATGAGTCAAAGCCGAAACACACTATATATGTACATGCACATTATCCTCCTTCCCACCAGCACCTCCAACAATCCTCATTTATACTCATCTCTGATCCGATTCACAGCATGAAATAACACATTTCTAATTTCAAGAATTACATCAATTAATCACTTATGTTTTTACTTCGATTTGGGTAAATGCAGGTTGAAAACAAATTATTCAACAGTGTGATTTAGTTAGCAACAGAACCCGGAACGGTTCCCGTAAACGTGACGTTTTAAATTTGGCTCGAATTGGAAGAACCTCTATTTGTTTGAACTACTGGTATATCCAATTCCAGAAAAATGATTGAGATCGAGGATTTTCAGTCTTATTTCCAATATTTACAAATCCTTTCAAAATTTAGTTTAATTCCATTTGACGTATTTTTTTTAAGAGAAAATAATGTTGGATTAAAGAGCACCACTAGATTTAAGATGGTTGTTTGGAAGTGTCTGTATCTTTACAGTTCGCTTCGAATAATTTACGCAACGGCTATTCTGGTTTTAAACATTAACGAAAACATTTCTGTCTATACGGTGGCCGTCAATACTTTGTACTGCGTGGGAGGAACAGCTAGCTTTGTAATGACATGGTTTACAACAATCGATACTCCTGAAATTACAACATTTGTTTTCACATCAATATTCCAAGAAATCGGGGAAGATATGAATGTCATTAAAACTGTGAAGAGTAAGAAATGCATGCAAAAGATTGTAGTTTATGATTGATGTACAAGACTAATATTTTTATCTTTTCAGGTAAGAAAATAAATACATTTCAATCCAATCCACAGGAGAATACTACAAAGGAAACATTTGTAGTACTTTTCCCTTGGATAGTTTTAATGTTTTTCCTAGGATTAGCTTTTTGATTGCCATTTTCTGCGAAAACGTACATGTATATCAAAATTTACCTGTTGCATGTATAAATCTAATCGTTCTATTCCTTCATGAGTGCAGGGTATTTCACCTGACGATCTCTTGTGCTGCTGTTTCTGTTGAAAATATTATATTGTTTTTGGATTTAGTCAGCGCTGGGCTGTTGAACTTAACTCCATTAGAGATGGGTCGGAAATTATTAATACCGAATATAACAGAAAGGGCTGGGGATTTTGCAGGACGATGGAGCTGTCAATTAAGCTCTTCAATATCAGTTACTCTGCGACGACATATTTTCTAAAATATTCTGTCTTACAACTGTAGTAATCTCGAGCTATTTCGGAATCCGTTACTATACTTAAAAAATGTCGGGCTGTCATTATTTATAATTCTACTCGGTTGGTATTGTGTGCTAATTTTCACAGTGGCTTTTTCCAAGTCGTTTTTAATACCGCAGTACATGGTGCTGCTGAGGTTGGAGTTCGTGCGGGACTTAAATAAAGCAGGAACGTCACTTAGCGAAATAAAATATTTGTTGAACGATGTACACACATTTCAAGAGCAATTTAGAAACAGGATGAAGGGCAAATCACATTTCAAGAAACTCTTAGAGACATGTAAGAGTTTCTTGACTTCCATGTGCTTTTAAATATAAATAAATACCAGTGGCAAGGGTGGTATATCTGTAGTAATATGGAATTAGCAAATGATAGTTTTGAACAAGTCGTTTTATTTAATTTCTGTATTCCATCCAAACTTTTGATTGGTAACGTCGAATAAAGTATTCCTCCTTTATTAAGCTAACCATTGGTTAAGTTTCATTTTGATTTGTAATGCTGCAAAGGGAACGAGCAAGGCAATAGAAACTGATTTTTACTTAGGATAGAAAATTTTGTGTTCATGTTACCGGCTTAAATACAAATATAATTATTCCTTCGTTTAAGCGCGAATGTAGTCGGCAATTTTAATTTGAGTCTTGTGGAACTTGTGTTTACACAGGTCTAATGTTTTTGTAGAGCATTAATAGGATACGATTCGATTAAGAATTTTTTGCAGATTGGTTTTAGAGTAGAATTAAGTTAAAAACATGAAGTGGAAGGCCATATAGTAATAAGTCAAAGTGTTTCAACCAGACCTGGAAAATTGAAAAATAAGGTTTACGTTAGTTTTGTAAGTAGTTAGTAATACGTTTTTGTCATATTTTCCCGATTTTGTTTTTGTTTTCGGCTTTTTAAAATACTGTTATTATTGGCTAAAACGGTTTTCAATCAAAATTAATTCCATTAAACCGGTTATAACGGTATTCAACGAATTTTATTATTTTTACTATGGTATCAGAACACACAATATCAGTAATATTTAAACACTTCATTACCACACAACTTATAACACACAATTCAAAATCCGTGGGATTGGAGGAACAAAACGACGTTAAGTACCTCGTACTTCAACATGTTTTGTCTTTCAGAGAGTATAAATGCTAAGGCTGAATGCAGGCGATCAACACTGACTTGAGTCGCCGGAAGGCAAATACTTAATAAAGCCATATATTTCAATGAATCAAACTTCAAGTTTTTAATTTGTTTCACGGGGATTTTTTTCATATAAAGGAAAACCTTCCAACAATGCCAAAATACCGGAGATCCTGCTTCCCTGGGAATCCCACAAAAATCCGATCACTGGTCCTAAACGTGTAGAATATTTTCGGGTATTAATTGATTCTAGAAGATACGGTTCACCTAAACCTAAATAAATCCGAGTTTTCAGAATATCACAAATATGCGCGCAATGCACGGGCAAGCATTTCCACGCGCTGTGGCGTAGCTCTAACTAAAATCTAGGAGGTAGCTGCGGAATGTATACCTAAAGTCAACTTACTCTAGGTACGTAATCGAGTAAACTTGTATCACTTTTGGCCTCATAAAAAGTCTTTGAGAAGTTATAAAACTTCTCGCTGCTATTTTTGAACTATTGATGAGTGGCAGTACATGTGCAAAAATTTGTGATAGTGCTTCTTTTACGTGACCATGTAAGCAATTGGAGACGCACAGCAAGCCTTTGTGCATTTTTATTCAAATCGAAATACTTTTCTCTGAGTAACAACGAATTAAACGATTTTGTATTGAATTAAAAATGTATCTATAAAATTTTGCTCCTCTGCAACGCAGTTATTTGCGAACAATTAGCTACTTGCGAGGAGTTATGGTAATCATAAACCATTACTCCCATTCACTCACCCTCCCATTTGCTGCTCCTAGATTTTGCGGAATAGCGTCGATGTCGTGATGTCGAGAAGTGGCCTTATAGAGCAGTCCCCACAGGGGTGCAAACGTGTGCTGATATCCACTAGAAAACATGGATTACATCATACAATGCAGAAACGGAAACGCCATTTTATACGAAAAAGTAACCCTCGCCACATGCCCACTCGGGATCGGAATGACATTTTTTGGGAGCTTAGGTAATTGGCCCAATGTCCCAGCGAGACCAATAGTTAGAGCCATCTCGCCCTTGTTTGCACGGGAAATCGTGCAGAAGTTTTAAATTCTAATTCGTGACCAACGTAAATTTTCCAATGTTAAATCCCATAAGAAATTGTCATTTCCGAAAGTCAATGCTATTTTTTATTAATGGCACATTTATGGTGTGCATTCATCGTACTATGGTTCTAGCTACTTTCTTGACCTTAGATTGAATAATGTTGGTTACATCAACCAGAAATTAAATATTGTGGTGCATCTGGAAGCACCATAACAATTTTAACAAGGCAAATCACTGATGCAAAATATTTAAAAGGACAAAACAATCGATATGCACAAATCATGGATAGTTTAAATGTCACGAATACTACCAATTTGAATTTGCAATCTTAGAATATCCACGGAACTAGTTAAATTTTTGTACTTAATTATATTGCCTTTTGAATTAAAATCTACATGACATCTACCGAATAATCTTAATTTCCTACCCTTAATTTTGGAGAATCAATTTGAAAATAAGTAGGCTAATGTTAGGTAAATTCACGCAGTCCCTAAATTATAATTACGGTGTTGAAAAGAATGTGATGACTTTTCAACTTTTAATAGAATAACACTTTAACACGGGAAACCGTGCAGAAGTTTTAAATTCTAATTCGTCAGCAAAGCGTCCCCCTGTCCAACCTGAATTTTAAAATGTTAATTTTCGAAAGTCGATGCTATTTCAGATAAATAAAATTTATCGAATGCATTCATCCTAAGTGGTTCTAAGCAGGGTGGCTTGATTTAAATCACCTGATTTTTTTTTTCAAATAAATTAGTGATTTAAATCAAAACTGACTCTTCGACTTTCGCAGTTAGATAAGATGTAATTTAGCATCTCGAAACGTCATAAAACGTGCATTTTTGCGTTTTTCTGAATTTTGGGCATGAGACCATTTTGGATTTTGGTCATTTTCAGGATAATTTGTGCATGTTGTCCTTTTGATTTTCTGTACGAGCTGTTACGGTGTGACAAAAGCTGCATATGAGTAAGTTATTAAATATTATATTTTACTAAAGTTTCTGCTGGGGATGATTGTATTTTCCCACAGAAGATTCCGTCTCGTTTCGAAATCCAGGGACAAAAATTTGTATTCCGATCCCACCCCGAAATAACGCGGCGACAATATTTGTTCCTAGATTGTGCCGACCCCAGCAGAAACTCAGTATATACAAAAAAATTCCAACACTATTTAAATTGACGAAATTTTACTCTATAAAGTCCTACTCTTGTGCGGAGAGATACCACATTGGTTTAAAATTCAAACAGAATATTCCCAATTTGCAAATAATTTTTCTGTCCCGACATACACTGTGCGGACCCGTCCGGAAAATCTCCGGAAATATGTATATAATTATATCTAAGTAATAAAAATCCAAATGAAACAACTGGTATTTGTACTACACAACGTTCGGCTTCAAAGACAAAACTCAATGCAAACTCAATGAAAAGCTGAAACGTTCGTTTCAGCTAAACTTGAAACTGAACTGAAATTTTTATGGAACGAACTGAAACAAACTGAAACGAAACGGAAATTTTCGTTTCAGAAACGAAACACTGGGCGCACTACTACAGACCTTACCGTTTCGGTTCATTGATCGAATTGAGTATCCCCAGACGTATTAAAGTACAAATTCAGGCGTATAAAGTCGAACAGCAATTCAGTCTTAGCACAGTTAATGCGTGATTCTATAAGTACGTATTTTTTAACCATTAACATCTCTGAGCACGTCATCCTGCATTTCTAATTGTCACAAAAAGTATTCTACATTATTTCACAATTTTAATGGGGTGAACCTGTATGACTTCATATTTCACAAGCTAAATTACAACAACTAACTCTTGGCACTAGTCGAGCAAAGTTTCAGAAAAATATTCTCTGAACAGTTGCAGAAATCAAATATTTTATAAGTTACAATCATTTGCGAGCTACAGGGTGGGAAACCAATTTGTTCATGCTTCTAACAACCAATACCGTATGTATATGGTTCGATCAATTATCTTCACAATTTGCTACTATTCTAAATCAATGGACATTATGTAGTCTACAAAGAAGTGCAAATTATTCAATATTGCACTAATTAAGTAAACTTTGTTTAAAGAATTTGATAAGTTTCAAGGACAGGAAGTAAATAATATTATCTATACACGGGTGTAAGGAATATTTCGTTGTCTTGTTTAGGCAATACTTTACAGCAATTAAAAGTTGATTGAATAATAGTAATCACTCTTCATTCCTTTAGGGCAGGTGAAACATTCCCAATGATTAGTATTTATTTTCAATTTTCCCAACTGTATACAATTATATCATTTTTAAGTTGAAGCATCAGTTGATTTATTCGCCTCCTTCTTACTTCGATTAGGGAAAATGAAGGGTAAAAATTAATTATCCATCAGACCAATTTAGTCAGCAGCCGAACACGGGTCAAATATTGTAATATTATATGTTTTCTATTCTAACAGTTGACAAATTAAATTGGAATTGGAAGAATTTGTGCTTTCCTGCATAACTGGAATATTCAGTCAATCAAGAGAAGCTATAAAATGATTGAGTTGAGAGATTTTCAGTCTAATTTCCGCTATTTACAACTCCTTTCAAAAATTAGTTTAATTCCTTTTGAGGTGATTTTTCCTAGAGAAAATAAGGTTGAATTAAGGAACACAAAGGGATATAAAATGATTCTGTGGAAGTGTCTGTACTTGTACAGTGCGCTTCGGATAATTTACGCAACGGTCAATTTGGCTACAAATATTAACGAAAACATTTCTGTATATAAGGTCGGAGTTAATTCTTTGTACTGTCTGGCAGGAACGGCCAGTATTGCAGTAACATGGTTTACAACAATCGAATCTCCTGAAATCACAATATTTGTTTTCACGTCAATATTCCAGGAAATCGGGAAAAATATGAAAGTCATTAAACATGTGAAGGGTAAGAATTGCAAGCATAATGATTTATGGAAAACGAGATCGTAGTTTGTTATTCAGGTAAAAGCGTAATTTCTTAACTTTTCAGGCAAGAAAATAAATAAGTTTCAACCCCGTCGACAGGAGCGTACTACAAAGGAAAAATTGGTGTTACTTTTCCCATGGATAGTGTTAATGCTTTCTGTAGGGTTCAACATTTCAATTGCTATTTTCTGCGAAAATGTTCATGTATATCAGAATTTACCAACTTCATGGAGAAATCCAGTTTGTTTCTTTGTTCTATTCCTTCATGAGTGCATGGTATTTCACTTGGTGATCTCTTGTACTGCTATTTCTGTTGAAAATATTATTTTGCTTTTGGATATTGTCAACGCTAGTCTTTTGAAAGAACTGATATACGTTAGAGATGAGGTCGAAATTAATAATATCGAATACATCAGAAAGGGCTGGAAATTTTGCAGGAGGATCGAGCTGTCGATTAAGCTCTTCAATTGTGGGTATATGATATATGTCATTAAAATATTCTATCTTACAACTGTAGTAAGGTGGTGACACATTCCCAATGATTAGTATTTATTTTCAATTTTCCCAACCAAATACAATTATACCATTTTTATATTGAAGCATCAGTTGATTGATTCGCCTTCTTCTTGCTTCGATTAGGGAAAATGTAGGGTAAAAATTAATTATTCATCAGTCCGACTCAGTCAACAATATAACAAGGATCAGACCTAGTAAAAGTGACAATTTAAATTCTGATTTAAATTGGAAGAATCTCTGCTTTCCTGCATTATTGGGATACTCAGTCAGTCATTCGAGAAAAGGTATAATTACAATGATTGAGATGAGGGATTTTCAGTCCAATTTCAGATATTTACAAATCCTTTCAAAATGAAATTTATACCTTTTAAGGTGATTTTTCCCAGAGAAAATAAGGTTGAATTAAAGAACACCACTGGATATAACATTGTTCTGTGGAAGTGTCTGTATCTGTACAGAAAATTTTATGCGGCTGGCAATCTGGCTATAAATATTAACGAAATCATTTCTACATATGAGGTCGCATAAACTGCTTTTTACTATGTGGCAGGAACGGCCTGCATTTCAATAACCTGGTTTACAGTAATTGATATTTCCAGTCAAAAAACGGCTCTAAACACTTGTTAGGTCGGTCTGTGTATCGAAATAACAATTCTATATTAAAGGTCATACAGACTTGACATCAAATTGAGTATTCCCAGCCGTAGTAAAGTACAAATTCAAAAAGTCGAGCAGCAATCCAGCCTTACCATTTTTAATGCGTGATGCTATAGAAATAAGTATTTCTAGACCATTAGCAACTCTGAACATGTCATCCTGCATTTTTAATTGACACAAAGTATTCAACATCCTATTTGACAATTTTAATGGGGTCACCCTGTATGACTTCATATTTTACATGGTAAATTACAGCAACTAACTCTTGGTACTAATCAGGGACGGGATATCGGAAAAATACGGATTTAAATGTGGATTCGAATACTTTCTAATTTCGATTTCAATTTCAATTATTTTTTTAAATACTTACAAATTTGAATTCCGATACGGATTCCAATATATTTGAATACTTCCTGAATTTGGATTCCGATTCAAATACTTTTCGGATATTCTTACAAAAAATGGGAATTTATTCAAAAGAATAATTTAAACGCAAAAATATAAGCAATACATAACACATTAAGTTTTTTCAAGGCAAAATTACCACGCAAATCATTTTTAATAAACTTGAGCACAGAAAACACACACTCAGCTGAAATTTGAGTAACTCGAAAAGCAAGGAGTGATCCCATAACAATTCTAAAAAATTGGAGTAATTTGTTAACCTGTCTAACTACTTTTCGGATAAGTTCCTTCTAACAGTATTTGTAAATCGATTTGTTCGATAACACATCGTAATTAGAATGTACTTGAGAGCAAGATTTAAGAAGTGAGAAACTTGATTAACTTATTGTTAATAGTGGTTAACAGTCCTGTAAGACCGAAACTATGCAGCTATCTCATCCTGTTTGCAGGAATTTTTACAAAAACGGGCTTCAACTCACTGTCCATTAACATGCATACACTTTTCGTTTACCAACCGTTCGGAACTTCGCTTTCAAAAAGCGCTTCCTATGAAGTTTTTCTCGCACGTGGCAATATAAAACCGAATGAAATCGATACTTTATTGGAATCGGAATTCATAAAAAATATTCGAATACCGATTCGAATACCCTTGTTTTTATTCGAATCCGATTTTGAATACAAATACCTCTGAGACTATTTTTCCGATTCCAATATCGATTCGGATACCCGAACTTTTTGAATATAATTCCGATTCGAATTCCGATTCGAATTCGAATTCCCATCCCTGGTACTAATCGAGCTAAGTTTCAGAAAAATATGTTCTGTACAGTTGCGGAGCGTTCCTTGTGAGCGAATCAAATATTTTATGGGTTACATCCTTGTGTAATCAGTGGTAGTCACGGGTACGAAAAGTTTGTTCCTTTTCCTGTTTCTGTTCCCACTGAATGGGTACTCCCCTTAAGTGTACCCGTTCCAGGACCCGTTCCCGTGTTATTGGGAACAGTATTTTAAGTACCCGTTCCCCTGAATTTAATAAAAATTCGTACCCAGACCCATTCCTGTTCCCGTACCCACAAATTAAAAATGTTGTGGACCCGTACCCGTTCCCACAGAGGGTGTTCCCGGTCCCGCGTCCAAGTCGTATTGTACCTATGTATGTATATGTGGTCACAATCAGTATCCGGATTTCTGTATCAATCAAACACTTCGGTTTGCAGTTAAAAAACAGACAATATACAGAGAGCTAAACGCACCCGTAAGCGAAACGTTACAGCGTAATAAATGATTGTTTAGTCTTCAGAGGTTATGTACCGAGTAGAACGAATATCAACATTTTAAAATGCCATCCTGGGAAAGGATGCAAAATGAACGGAGCATTGAAGTTGGTCTTTCAATACTAAAATTGAATGTTGATGAGGGTTTCAAAAGGGTACTTAATATTTAAGATCAATTGCTGGTCCAAA
Organism: Allacma fusca; assembly: GCA_947179485.1. Lineage (NCBI taxonomy): Eukaryota > Metazoa > Arthropoda > Collembola > Symphypleona > Sminthuridae > Allacma > Allacma fusca. The sequence continues at coordinate 67,742,730 of OX359246.1, forward strand.
GATAATGTTCATGTACAAAATATCTGAAAAATATATGCCAGCACGGATAAGTTTACTTTTGTTAGTGTTAATTTTTAAAAAAACATTAATTCGAGCAATCAATTTTTCAAAACTTCCAGCAAAAGTATAAACTAATAATAATTATTTTAATATTTATCATATTAACATGTAGAACTATGCTAGAAAATGCCGCAATTGTACTGAAACAAGATTTCGAACATTATTATCTTTAAGGCAAGGGTATGTGTGTAGAAATTACAGGAAAAAAAGTATGGAATGGTATATGAATTGTCTACATAAATAAAATACTATAAAGATTCCAAGATCAATTATTTTGAGTGAGATTCTAGCAGACGATAAAAGTACCCACTCGATCCCGGGAACAGCAGGTATGGGAACGCGATCATGCGTAGACTGTACCCGTTCCCGGTAGGGACGGGAACAAATTGAAAATCTCGGTCCCTGTTCCTGGCGGTCGGGTCCACCAGAGTGTGTTCCCGTTTCTGTATCCAAACTGACTGGGAACAAAATATTTGTTCTCATACCCGTTCCTGTTGTTTTTCGTTCCCATGTACCCGGGTATTACTCCTTTCCGTTACGACCACTGTTTTGTAGGCTACAGAGGGTGGAACCAATTTGTTCTTCCGGCACACCTAATGAAAAAATTATACAGTTGGACCAACTTTCTTCACAATTTACTGTTGCTATTTTAAGTCAATGGACATTAGTTTAAAAAGCAAAGTAAATAATTAAATATTGTGATTATAAAGTCAGACTTGTTAAAACAAATTCTAACTTTCGAGGAAGTAATTAATAGAATGTATGCACGAACGTAAGGAATATTTTGTTTTCTTGTTTAGGGAACAATTTACAACAATTAAAATTTGATTGACGAACAGTAATCATACTTCATTATTCTAGGACAGGTGACACACATTAACAATGATTGGCATTTATTTTCAATTTCCAATAAAATAACTTCAGGGAACAAACTCTATTAAAATTATCAATTGTAAGTTGAAGCATCAGTTGATTTATTTGCCTTGTTCTTACTTCGATTGGGGAAAACGTAGGATAAAAACACATTAGACATTAGTTCATTTAAATTTTGATTGGAACGCCTGCTTTCCTGCATTATTGGAATACTCAGTCAGTCATTCGAGAAAAGGTATAAAATGATTGAGATGAGAGATTTTCAGTCTATTTCCGATATTTACATATCCTTTCAAAATTTAATTTAATACATTTTGAGGTGTTCTTTCCTAGAGACAATAACAATTATTCCATAAACATGATTGAGATCAAGGATGTTCAGTCTTATTTCTAACATTTACGAATCCTTTCAAAATTTAGTATAATTCCTTTTGAGGTATATTTTTCGAAAGAAAATATTGTTTTGAATTAAAGAATACCACTGGATTTAAAATGGATCTGTGGAAGGGTCTGCTTCTGTAAAGTGCGCTTCGAATAATTTACGCAACGGCCAATCTGACTACAAATACTAACGACAAAATTCCTGTTTATAAGGTGACAGCCAATTCTTTGCACTGTGCGGGAGGAACGGCCAGCATTGTAATAACTTGGTTTACATCAATCGGCACTCCTGGAATTACATTTGTTTTCACATCAATATTCCGGGAAATTGGTAAAAGTATGAAAGTCATTAAAAATGCGAAGTGTAAGAATTTTAAACATGATAATTGTGGATAACGAGATTGTAGTTTGTTATTAAAGTGCAAGACTAACGTTCTTATTATTTCAGGTAAAAGCATAAATAGATTTCAATCCAAACTACAGGAGTATCTATACTTTGAAGGAAACATTTGTGGTGTTTTTCCCCTGGATGTTGTTAATGCTTTCCTTAGGGTTGGCCATTTCCATTGCCATTTTCTGCAAAAACGTAATTACATCCCGTGTGAAAATATAAAGCAGAATTAGCCCTAATTCTGCTTTTTACTAGCACATAATGCTTTGTGCATAATCAATGGCTCCCAAATTGAATGAAATGATCATGACTCCCAGTAGATATTCTTTATGCATAGTGTGTAGCAGATAATGAATGGACGAATATTTGAGAATATGTTATCTAATGGTTAACACTTTGCAAAGACTTTTTTTTTAAAAGAAGCAGATCCATTTGGGAAGAATTCCAATAATGGTTTATTAATTTTACAACTTAAAAGCTTATCATGCTAAATCAATCCAGTTCGATTACATTAGGTAACTTACAGATAAATTTAATTTGTTTTTCTAGTTCACGAATTATAATAAACTTCGAAACGTCGATAAATGTTGTTGGTGTGCGCTTAAGCGTTAAGGCTTCGACAACACTATTCACTTTTAAAATATTTTTAAGACTCTTAACTGTGCTGACATAAAGTTTCGACAACATAAAAATTACGTCGTTATAAGGACTACTATTAATTGCCAGCAACCCTCTGACTAAGTAAAATTGCCCTTGATGGAAATGACGCTGTCATTGAATCTCATGTTATTTTCTTTGTGTGTTCCAAACAAAAGAGATTTGAAGATAACTTTCTTAAAAAGTATTGCCTGTGTGACTCCTCTTACATCAAGAATTTGAAGTTTCTGGATTTCATTGGAACTGAAATAATAAGGTTTTGAAGCACCTACCAAAACAAAGTCTTGAATTTTTAAAGCAGTGCTGAAATATTTCCGATTATTAAGCAATGCGTTAAAAAAATTGTCGGCTGCTATATTTGTCTGAAACGCTGACGACGCCATCTTGTTTAATGCGTGCTCTACTGATAGTTTCTCAGCCAACTCCAACGCCACAAATCTGGTGCCATTAATGAGTCTTGACAATCGGCCATTTTGATGCTCAAATTGAAAAGCAGAATAGCTCCAGAGAGGTCCCCACCGGCGAACAACAAGAGGAGCATGTAGAGTTACATGTAAGTTGAATGTAAGGAAACGTTTTCCATAAAGTCCCACTATTGCACCAGCAAACTCAGTTAGCAATTTGTCCGCGTAGTCGATGTTCTGAGCAGACACCGAATCTTGAAGAAGTAAATTAAAGGCTGAACACAATTTAATAAAATGCACTCGGTAGTGTTCAGGCAAGAAGGATTTCAAAAGCAGGGGACCTACGATCATCCAGATGCGCCACTCATTTGCTTTCCAATAGTTCATTTGGGAAATCTTCCGCAATGAACGACTCAACTCCGTAGGAACGCGAACGTGTGCACACAATATATCCAAATTCTTTGACTTGTTTCCTATATAGTATGGCTCAGAAGAATTTTTAGAATCAAACCAGGCCCATGAGAAATAGCGTATTGCACCCAGTAGACCGGAGTGCATGTATTCATAAACTGCAGCTTCGGCTATATCAAATCGTTTTAGTAGAAGAATTGGCGAAGCTTCATGAATACCATGGACGAATTTGGGGGTTTCACCGCTAACAATTTTTTCGTTCAGAACATGCAGCGAAGCAATAAAAGTCTCTTTTGTACGCAGTGCAGGAACAGGGCAAACTAAGGGCATTATTGTTTTGTGGTTTTTTTCTGTTAACCAGAATGTTTCTCCTGGATTTAGGCAATGACGGCAGCTGTACATTCCATTGTGCTGCGTCATACCCTGGATATCACTGCGCGCTGGGGAGTCGCATATCAACATTGGAAAATAAATTCTGCTCAATATAGGCTTTCCATCAGCGTACCAGATGAGCCCATTATCGCTTAGCTCGTTAAACGCTTCCACGACGAGTTTTAAAAATGCGGCAAAATTTATCTTTTCGTGACCAAACCAAAGAGCTACCAGTATACAATTCTTTCGCCGCACTCTGTACGGTAGCTCGTTTACGGAAATAAAAAGGGGCCAGAGTTGAAATGTTGAGGATTTCAAAGGAGACATTCCATCACAATTTGTAGAGCATGTGAAATCTAATTCATTTAGTCTCAGCTGTTTGTACGACGCTCCATCCTTTATGTCAGACAGAAATGCTCCCGTGGAGGATGATGTTCGAGGAGTCATCAAATAACTTTGGTGCTGTTCTAAAATTAACGTCAAAGAATTTTTGAAATCAAAAACTAAGAAAAAACGTTCCGTATTAACATTTGGGTTCTCCCGAACTTTGAAGCAGCATTCCTCACAAAGCTGTTGGCCAGTAACGGGACCAAGATATCCCGAACAGTTTTTGCAAATAAAATGACGGGTGGTCTGCAGAATTTCATCTTTTAAATGTTTCTTGAGTAGGTATTTAGATTTCGGCAGTTTTGTATCGGTTGGAATGTGAAATTCGATCAGCTCCAGTAGATCTTCGGTAGCTTGCCTGGTTAGCTTATGGCGGTGAGCAAAGGCTAAGATCAGCATTTTGCTCTCAAGGAAAGAAATGCGAGCATTTTGGTACATTCTTTCTTGAACCTAAATAGGAAAGCCGAAATTAAATCAGTAATTCTGTTTCATAATTATTTTTAAGCATACGCAGTCATAATTTCAAATACAGTTTTGTAACTTACCTCAATTGAGTCTTCAGGATTGTCAGAAAGTTCTCCCGTATCGCTGCCCAATTCTGACTCAGAACTATCTGTATCATACGCATCCAATAAACCGTTGACCATATATTCCCCAGGGTTGTCATTCACGTGTCCGTCGCTGTCCTCAATAATGTCAGTGTTACATACCTGCAGTAAAATTCAAGTGTTCAGGGGTAGTCCCAATTTGTTCCACATAAATATGCAGAAATGAACTACAACACTTATTAAAAAGCTCACATGTTCAGCTTGAAGCTCGGAAGTGTCTCCGACGAAATCCGGAAATTCCTTTCTTACTCCGGGTATCAAAGTTTTCTGAAAAATAATTTTGTATCGTTTTCATTGATCTATAATATATGTCGACCCTTTCTACAGAATTTATAATCTTTATAAACAATAAAACGTGCATATAACTTGCCTTGAGAAACCTCTGCCTTGTTCTGGCACATTCTTCAGCGGGCAAGGTGATGTGATGTACTTCTTGTACTTTCCCATATTTAATTTAAAAAATGAAGTTTTAATGCTATTAATATTAACAAATTCAAAACAGTGTTTTGAAACTACAGTTGACTCAACCCTCGGCATGCATAAGATTGTAGTCTGAAGTTATTTCTGTAGATATATGCCAATGCCATCCTTGCAGGCGCCAAGCTGTCCCGCGCTAATTTAACGAAAGAAAGAGCAGCGGAGATTGTTAGGCAGTGAAGTGTTTCAGTTGAGTCTACGGTTCAGTGGAAACATATAATCTCAACAATCAATCATTTTCTTTAATTTCATATTATATTTAAAACGTTATAACAAAATGTATTTGTTAGTTGAATGGGTTCATGAGAACCCTAAGTCATATACAGTTGTTTCCATTGAACAAATTGCGGATGGAACTTTGAGAAAGTCGAAGTGCTTGGTAGGAAAGACAATCGGAATTCAGTGGAAACGAAGAGTTCATCAAGCGCTGGTTATTGATGCAGGTAAAATTACTTCATTTTGAATTTTTTGTTAGTTTAAAATTTAACAATAAATTGAATTGAAATAATATGTTTTGCTTGTTTCAGGAAAGGACGAACAAGAGCTGGAAAGGACGGCAGATGAACTTGCGGAGAAACAATTACTGATTGAATCTAAGTGTTCTAAATTTGAACGTAAGAGCAATAACACAATATTATTCTATAGCTGGATACGCCATTTAAAACTGCTAAACGAACCCATTTTTAGGAAGCAAACGCTGTAAGCCCAACAATGTGATGGAAATGGAACCAGTAGCATGCTCAAGTCGAACAGTTCAAAACAAAGGTAAAGACTTTATTTACAACACTCCAAAAACCGATTTTAATGTATATGGCAGAGCGTTTCTTGTTGTAAAGTTTATTTATTTCTTACAGACGCAAATGGCAAATCGGGTGCAAAGAGACGGCGTATGGAACAAATTCAGACTATTCTGGACCAAGTTGATACAAATGTCATAATTGAAATTCCAGAAACATCTAAGTTCACTGATTTAGACAGCATTACTTAAGACCAACTTTCCAAAACGGAATCAGTGTGGGAAGGTATATCATACTTGTTTGGTTTCCCCTGTTGGGCTGATTTTCAATGCAATAGTAGTAATTATTATTTGAATTTTTTTGTCGTGTTTTACATATTTGCAGAAAAATATCTAGCTTGTAAAACTAAGCTAAGGGCACTTAGGTCAAAGTACAAGGCCTTGAAAGAATCCCACTCGAATTGCTCTCAGGATGATGTAAGCAGAAATGAATTTGATTGTACTATAAGCTAATTACATTTGCGTAATTTTGTTCTAAAATTATATTCAAATTTAGGAATCTGAGGAGATTTGGGAAGGCTCTGATGTCAAACTATGTCGCAGCGAAATATCGGCCCTAATGACAATGTCTCCAAGCATCACGTTTTTTGCCAGGAATTTGTTCCGTCGCGTATTCACTGCGGATGAAATAGTCGGCCATTCATTACTGGGGCGAAAGAGTACAGCCGTGGAGCATCACGTCCCGCTACCTTCTGTTGATCCGCGCCGTCGGGATGGAATTATAGGTACAACAGAGAGGTGTTTTAAATGTGTAGTTTTAGATCTTATTTTAACGTTTTAAACTTCTGATATACAATATAAAATTGAAACTAATAATAAAACCACATCTTTATACTGCAGAGTTCTGTCTCAAGCGTTACGGGTTCGAAATCAAAACGGGATTGGGGACCAAATTTTTGAAGAAGCGGAAGACAGCTAAAACCCGAATAATAAAGTCTCTCTCTGACTTTATGCGAGAGGAGAACGCAAAAGCAAAGAAGTCAAGTGACTCTTGAACTGATATATTTGCAAAATTGCTTGTATTTCGCATTACATTAATGTTAATGAATAAATAAATCTTTTGTAAACCAAAATGATGTAAAATATTGGCATTAATTCAAAATTATTTTTATCCACTAAAATGCGCTTGAAACACACCTAATATAACGTGCATAAACTAAACGCACATTTTCATCAGCCGCAAATTGTAAGCACCCAGTTGCTATGCACAAATGTTTACGGGCAGAATCCGCCAAATCTCGCGGCGGGGGTTTATGTACAAAAACGAGCAGACTTTCTGCATAATAGTGGTGGAAATTTTCACACGGGATGCATATCAACAATTACGGACTTCATGAAGAAATCCAGTTTGTTTCTTTGTGCTATTCCTTCATGAGTGCATAATATTTCACTTGCCGATCTCTTGTGCTGCAATTTCTGTTGAAAATATTATTTTGTTTTTGGGTTTAGTAATCTCTGGTCTTTTGAAAGAACTTATCTTCATTAGAGATGCGGTGTAAATTAGTAATACCGAATTCATCAGAAAGGGCTGGACATTTTGCGGGCGATGGAGTTGTGAATTAAGCTATTCAATTTTGGTTACTCTACAAAGACATATTTTCTAAATACATTCTGTCTTACAATAATTATAGTAATATCGAGTTACTTCGGAATCCGATACTACTTCCAGAACGTGGTACTGTCAATACGTCTAATGCTACTCGCTTTCTATAGTACGCAAATCTTTACGGTTCCTTATTCCGAGTACATTTTAATACCACATTATATGGAGCTGCTGAGGTTACAGTTCGTTTGGGCTACAAATCAAGGAGGAACGATCTACATACACTTCATGTACAGCAATTTAGAAACAAAATGAAGGAGAAATCATATCTGAAGATACATGTCTGTGTTTGTTGTACATATAATTACCATTGGCAATGGTGGTATAGCATTGTAGGATAAAAGAAATTGATATTTTTGAACAAGTCGTCTCATTTAATTTGTGCATCCCATCCAAACTTTTAGGCTGTACGAAAAGTATACCAACTTTGAACAAAATCGAAAACGGGTTAGAGTTTTCGAAACCCCTGATAACATCGGAGTATAATTGTGTCGGGATTACATTTCAGAATTTCAAGATTTTGACTGGTTTGGATTTTATTTATTAAGTCCATGGTGATACATTAAAAAGCAATGCAGTTTTTTCAATTGGTTTGTCGTATTTCAACCTCAAGCTATTTAATTTCTGTATTCCATCCAAACTTTTGATTAGGGACACCGAATAAAGTATCCCTCCTATATTAAGCTAAGGATTGGTTATGTTTCATTTTGATTTGTAATCCTACAAAGGGAACGAGCAAGGCACTGTAAGCTGTTTTTTACTTATATCAGAAATATTTGTGATCATGTTACCGGCTTAAACATATTCCTTCTTATAAGCGCGAATATAGTAGACAATTTTAATTTGAGTCTTGTGGAGCTTGTGTTTATGCAGGTCTATGTCTTTTTAATTAATTTGTAATTTGTTTATTTGTAGAGCATTAATAGGATATGATTCGATTAAGGTGTTCTTTTGCAAATTAACGCTAGGGTAGAATTAAGGTAAAAAATATTAAGTGGAATGGCCAGTTAGTATTAATTCAAAGTGTCTCTTGTATACAAATTTATATGCACACGTATATTTATATACATTTTATATCTAAATACATTTCATTCGAGTGTACATCAATTTATGTGGATTTTGCATTCCGTGTCACAGTCTCATTTTTCCAAAACCATGTAGAATATTTTCAGGCGCTAAATAATTCTAGAAGATTTGAATGACTTGATTCTGAATGAGTCCCCTTATGCCTTATGCATGAATAAAATAAATCCGAGTTTTAAGAAAATCACAAATATGCGCGCACAAACATTTCCACGCGCTGTGACGCAACTCTAACCTAAAGGTGGAAGCAACGGAATGTTTACCTGAGGTCAACTGTCTCTTGATGGGTAGAAGTACTTGTACGAAAATTTGTGATAGTGGTTCTTGTACGTGACCATGTAAGCGATTGGAGATGCATCGTAATCCTTCGGGCATTTTTATTAAAAGCAAAATGATTTCTCTGAGTAACAATGTGTTCAAACTATTTCATTTTAAATCGCAAATTCATCTAAAAACTTTTGCTCCTCTTGGACGTTGTTATTTGCTAACGAATACAGTCCACATAAGTTTGCAGACATGAGTCGATTGAGACTGCGCTTAAAAAGTAAAAGACGGTAGCGGTGTTCGTGCTTTTGTTGCCTCATTGCCTATTATAGATACTAATTATTATGGAACGTTCAGGCTCGTTGTATTGTAATCGGATGGTAGGTAGCAGTGGGGGTAACGGAGAAGGTATCCTTGCTATGTAAATAGCTAATCTGCCTTAAGTGAATCTAAGGCTGATCATTTAAATATGTAAAGGAGATACATTCTCCAGTTCATAGATGGGCGTTTTTTAATCCCTCGCCCTCACCTCACGAGGTATGTAAAAAAATCTTGGCGCACTCGCTCTCACCCGTAACCCTCACGATACTTCGCGCTGGAACTCGCACTCAGACTCGTGAGGGCATAATCTAAATCATAAGGACTCTCCCTCGGCCTCATGAGTCCATAAGTACGGCCTAACTACCAGTGCATTGCAATCTTGCTATCACGGACCCGTGACGGTCTACTCTTAGCAACAAGCACTCACTCTCGCCCCTCGAGTCTGAGGGCGAGTAGAAGCGTTGCTTATCTTGAAGGTTTAGGCCATGGCGAGTGCAATAGACTTAACTACTAACCTCGTGAGGTGAGAACTAGGTATAAATAATTACCCACCAATGGCGTGAAACCTTGTCCTGATCCGTGGAGAAGTTTTGCAGTGAATTATTTGTCCCGCCTCGTCAAACCGTTGACAAATAGTTGTCCCGTCTCGTCAAAAAGTTACCCAGTCAATTATTTGTCCCATGAAAAATGTATTCCATTTGGTTTCGTCGCCTCAAATAGTTTTCCCATCCATTCCAGTCCCTTAGTTCAGTATCACCCAGTTAAGACCTTCAAACATTCACTTAATTCTTGAGACCTTTAGCTAATTCTTCTGAACTTTAGCTAATTCTTAAGATCTTGAACTAATTCTGCAGACTCGTTTATGGAAAAAGGTACAGCAAAGAGGAAATGTGAGAATTATCTCGCGGGATTTAATACTGCTGTTCGAACTTCGTGAGGGCTAGCTTTTAGTACTCACCCTCGCCCTCGTTTTAGTACGTACATTTTGCTATGCCTCGCCCTCATTTGCTGAGGGCCTTCTTTTATGTTGGGAACTCGCCCTCATCCCTCAAAAATTGAGGGCGAGGGATGAGGGCGAGGGAAGAACTCATACCTCGTGAGGGTGCCCATCAATGCTCCAGTTTTCCTCTTACATGTATTCTGTGGAGAGCCTCAGTGCAATCTGGAGCTGCGAGGAAAGAACTCTCTACCAAACCAAAGTAGCGTCCTGATCCTAATTAATAAACTCTAATTGTTATTAGTTGGAAACTCTGGTTGGCGTTCTCGTATTATTGGCATTCAACTCGGTTTGGCTCACTGATCAACAACTCACATTATTGTTTTATATTTTTTAAATACATTCTTATTTACTATACTTATTGGCTGGCATTATAGGAAGATATGTGGCTTTAGCTTGGCTTTATAATAATTATTGTTATACGACTTTACAGCAGTCCGCACAACATTCCGTAGTACTCCTTCTACAAGGGTGCAAACATGTTCTGGTATCCTCTAAAAAAAGTTCATTACATCATAGAATACAGAAACTGAAACGTCATTTTGTACTAACAAGTAACCGTAGGCCCGTGCCCACTCGGGATCGGAATGTAATTTTGAGGGAACTTAAGTACCTGGCCCAATGTACCAGCGAGAACAAAAGTTTGGGTCATCTCACCTTGGTTCGCGAAGGAAATCGCGCAGAAGTTTTAAATTCTAATTCGTCAGCAAAGGGTCCAATTTTCTAATGTTACATCCCATTAGAAATTTTCATTTTCGAAAGTCGGTGCTATATTAGATGAATGACACATTTATGGCATGCATTCATCATAAGTGGTCCTAAGGTTCAAATACTGACCACTATTGGTAACCAACGGTTTCTTGGCCTCAGGTTAACCGATATTGATCACCGCTGTTACTTGTTAAGTTAGATCTAAGTTAGATTGAGAAATAATGGCCACAATAAATTTTTTGGCCTGAGATTGACCAATGTTGGTCACAGTCGGATTCTTGGCCACAGATTGACCAATATTTGTCGCAATCGGTCTGTTTGCCACAGATTGACCAACATTTATGACAATCGGTTTCTTGGCCAGAGTTGAGCAATAGTTGTCACAATGTGGGACAGGTACCAAAGCTCCCACAAAATTTCATTCCGATCCCGAGTGGGCATGGGGCGAAGGTTACGTGTAAGCTAAATTTGATGTTATGATGGAACCCAAAATGGGCTTAAGAATTTCAGTCGTAAAACGTGCTACTGTTGTAAGTGTCCAGTCACAAAATGCAACAATAATTTAGGGACTGCGTGATTTTATCTGACATTAACCTAGGTACTTTTTTTTCGTGTTAATATTCTAAAATTGCAAAAACTTTTTCGAAAACGGTAGAAAATAAATATTATTTAGTATATGTCATTCGGTTTTTTCAATTAAAAAGGTAATATAAAACGTACAAAAGTTAACTAGTTCCGTGGATTATAAATTCATATCGATAATATTCATGACATTTAAACCATCTAGGATTTGTGTGTATGAATTCTTTTACCCTTTTAAATATTTTTTATCAGTGATTTGCCTTGTTAAATTTGCTAAGGTGCTCCGAGATGCACTTACAATATTTAATTTGTGGTTGTTGTAAATTTGAATGCAGAATCCAGGGAATTTATTATCATTGATCTAGGATATTGTTTTTGTTAACAGTCATCTTAGGGTTGCCTTTAAAACACTTGTTAAGCGCATATTTTCTAAAATCTTTTAATTTATTTTGCAATCCAAATTTCTGTTCCATGATTTGGTTTGCTACAGTACTAAGCATAACTGCGTGTTGCAAATACAGGGTGAACATGTTGAAAATAACCACAGTATCAGAAATGCCTTCAAATTGCAATACGATACTGTTTTTCTTTATGAAAGTGATGAATCAAACGCAGTTCTTCGGTACTAATAATAATGCAAAAGTAAGATTGAGACCAACTCTCGTACAGGCCAAACTACCGTGGATTGAGCCAATCCAAAATAGTGGTCAAATGTATCTGTTAAGTGCTTCTGATTTACAATCTATCAAACATACAGTTTCTTCTGTCTTCCCTACAAATTGAGCGTTTGAACGAACAGAAGAAATTGTATGTTTGATAGCAAAGTAACAATATTTTGTTGAACAGTTTGAAAAATAACTACATCAACAAACCAAAAAAGGAACCGTCATTCATAATTTGGCATACAAAAAATTTAGTAGATTGTAAATTAGAAGCACTTAACAGGTACATTTGACCACTATTTTGGATTGGCTCAATCAACGGTAGTTTGGCCTGTACGAGTTGTACGACAGTTGGTCTCAATCTTAATTTTGCATCATTATTAGTACCGAAGAACTGCGTTTTTGTGGTTTGGAGAATAGTAGGACCCATATTTTACTAAAAATAAAAGTGTGTTGACTTACAGTAATCACTCTTCATGACTTATGGATAGGTGGCACATTTTCAATGAGTAGTGTAAGATTAGGTAAACGTTTTCGGTCCAAGAATTGTATTCAATCCCGGTTTATCATTAGCAAGCTGGATGGAACACTAGCAAATCCTCAAAAGCTATCGGTAAATAGTTGGACCAACATAAGAATGGTTGGCATATGTTAAGATCTTATCAAGGATGGGAATCTGAAACGGTATCCGAATCCGAATCGGAATTATATTCGAAAATTTGAGGATTTTAATTCATATTGGAATTCCAAATAATTCCCAGGAAGTATTTTAATTCAAAATCGCATTCAAAAATTTTTTGGAATCGGAATGGGTATTCAAATATTTTTTACTGATTTCCGATTAAAATAAAGTATTGTTTTCAATGGTATATTTCATTAAATGTACGTACTTAAATGTAAATTTAAAATTGTAGCAATTTTTTACTTACAACGTTAAGTTAATCAAAGAGCATTGGCGAACGTTTTCTTCATTCGAAATGAACATGCTCCCGCAGTCTACGTAAAATAGAGTCGAATTATTAGCACTTGTCAGAGGCTTTTAACGGTTGTGCTCAAAACTATTGTTTGTCCTACAAGTTAATTACTCAAGTAATTTACATCGTTGATACTAATCTTTTTATAGGTAACTAAAAATGGGCCGAAAAAATTAATAATGTCGGAGTTCAAATATCAGTTGAACTTGTTTTTTCAGCTCTTAAATTTATAATTAATGACCTGCGGGGGAAACTAGCTTCCCAAAACATTGATGATATCATGTTTCTAAGGTTGAACTTTTTCTGTAATCAAATTCTTTGTATTTGCAGTGTAATAGGAGTATTCAAATAAATATTCAAATCGGAATTCATAATGAACGAATACTCGAGGATATTTAAATCCGTATTAGAATTCATATTTTTCAGCATTGCTATAAGTATTTTAAACCGGAATTCTTCGCCTTAAATATTTTAATTCGAATTAGAATTCATATTTTTCCGATTTCCCATCCTTGGATCTTATTGCGGTTGGAAAACACTTTCGGATGAAATCTCAGGTGGTTTATTCATGGTCAACTTATGGATATGGGAATTCGTTTATGAGTGGTCAATATTCACGAGCATGCGTAGTTTATTTTCGGCAATAATTGTTGACACTCTTAATAAATATAAATAGATTTTTATTTATTGATTAATTATTTTAGTGTGCAAAACAACTACTGTACCAAATTGTTTTGGATCTACTGGAGCGGATATCGAAAACTTGTGACGAAACTGGATTCGATACTGAAAATACTGAAATTAAGGAAAGGCTAAACTATATAGGGCTCCTCACAACTCAAGTTATCACGTTATTTGAACTTGAAGTTGTACTTAAAATTGAATTTTCAAATCAATTTCGGCCTATTAGTTTAATCAATTTTAAATTGCCAGTCAATTACCAGAAACTTACTTATAGCTTCAAAATTTGAAGTTGAGAATTACAAGTAGTAATATTTGTACAAATTGAAGTTGAATTGAAATTTATTTAAAGTTGATTTAAATTGAGTCGAACAATTTAATGGGCCATTAAATACTTTTACTTAATATCAAAATAAAAACTATTAAAGTTTATAACATGCTCGTTTATTCGTTTTTACACGTAAAATTACAAGAAGCTGCACTTAATACCATTAAAGTAAAACTACTTAAGTTTCCCCGAGGAGCTTTTTAGAAATAGTAATTGAGTTTTGCTTAATTTAAAACTCAAAAATGGTAAACTCCTTCGGTGAATACATAAGGCTGGTTTACGTCAAGGGATTTATTTTTCGTTTTTAGTTGACTGCTTGAACCATCTTCTGAGTCTTCAATACCAAATAAATCAACTATTTTCTTAATTTACTCACTCATATTAATAACGTTGAGTAAACCCATGAATTATTTTAACGTCATTGTAGATTATATATGAACGACACTTCAGGAGCTTTGAGTTGCCAACAGCGTGGCGTAGTATCTTTTGTTCATTAAAATACCGATGGATTCGCGCAATTTACTACAACGTTTTTTCCAACGCGCATATTTAATTCGTCCAGGTTCAGATATTGTCAAATAATCAACTTCAATTGTCAACTATTTGTACTTCAGCAACTATAAAGTTGAATTGACTATGCTTCGCAAATGAAATGGTTTATTTGGCAGCTGAATTGAAGAAATTGAATGGTCGGCCACACTGGTCTCTTACTCTCTTGTGCCCAATTAAATCAATATATGCGTGTTTAGTAAATATAGCTCTGGTTCAGCTGAAAATGAAACTATGCGCCCAAACAAATGTTATGATGTTCTTTTGAGGGAAAACGCAGGGAATCACTTTAAACATGACGGCCAGCTATGCTTGTAAATTCATTAAATCCATGAATATCATTCTGATGAGTTAGTCATGTACGGATTAACTTATACTAATGGGCGGGTTAAGGTAACGCCTGGCGATATCCTTTGTTATGGGGGATTCCAATCGATAAATATGCTGGTTATTTTCATCAAAATCCGCATCATACTCACTACCCCAATCATGAAACAGATTTGGGAAAGTTGCTGCTATCAATGCTTTGGTTCCTGCTCTGCCCCTAAGAAAGAGGGGCTAACCGACTTTATTTTGGAAAATTAGTTCGTCGTGAACTAAAATAAAAGGAATCACTAGCGCGCTTCATTAGTACCGCGGATTAGTGTTCGAAATGGGTACAGAAACCGTGTAATCAAACCTGTACCTGTACCCAAATATCGGGTACGATAAAATGCTGTACGTATACCCATACCCGAGTAAATAGTTGCAGTACCCGTAATAACACTTGAACTCAAAAGGAAGTACCTGTACCCACAACTTACGGAGACCGCAAGCTAAAACCTGTACTCATACCCGAGTGTATATTGTTTGTACCCTGGTATTACTGGGGCATTTGGAGAAGTAAGAAGCGGATCTGGCTCAAAAATAACAAATTTATAGTTATTCGGATATTATCTCATACCCAGCAAGAAGAAAGTAATCATTATGTTAACCTAAAGAAGTCTACTCACAAAAAAGCTGATATCATCAGTGTTACGAAATATCATCATGATGATCGTTAAATTGCCGTGACGATGATGAAATGTCCGCGAAAATGTTTGGGTAGGGATTCGCTTGCGTATCGTGCTTCGAAACATTTCTGAAGTCACAAAGATGATTTTCAGACACTACGAATGCTTTTTTAATTTTCTCATAAAATGGAAAGTTGTGCATGTGATTTTATAAATTAGGAATAATATGAAATTAGACGTAAGAAATATTAAATCCATTTTAAGAGATCCACGGGACATCTTTGATTGCATCAGTCCAACGATGCTTGGTATATAGTTATGGTAAATAGTAGCAGAGCAATAACCAGTATTGCCACACCCACTCATTATCCATATGTATGTAGGGTAACATGGTGGGGTTGGAAATTTTATTTTGTCTGCCATATTTTTCTGAGCATTTTACGATTGTGCTCAATGACGCTCCCGGGTCTGCTGGTGACATTCATAGCAATGAATCCAATTTTAGAACATCTGGAAAAAAGCTTCATTCAAAAAATTTTGAAGCAAACGTTTTAAAGTCTCTCTTGTGAGCGAGAGGGGGGTAGACGATTTGTTCTTTCTCGTATTTCATGGCTTCTAAACTACACCGCATATACTATAGTTTAGCTAATTGTTTTAAACATTTTCTATAAAATTGTTATACAATGGAGGTCATTATTCTACAAAGAAGCGAAAATAAGCTATTGTTTGTTGTTTCAGGCATTACGAAGAACGTTCGTTTAAAATGCTGTTTTCAATAATTTGTTAAAAGCGTCCGGAAAAAAAGAGCATTAATTTTAATTTAATCGTTTCTAACTTTAAGATTTACCTCAATTAATCACTTATGTTTTTACTTCGATTTGGGAAAATGTAGGATCTAAACAAACTATCCAGCATTACGATTTAGTCAGCAACAGAACCCCGTACACATCCCGTTTTAAATTTGGCTGGAATTGGAAGAACTTCTCCGCTACTGCATTGAAGGATTTTTCGAACTCATGGGATATACAATTTGAGAAAAATGCTTGAGATCAAAGGTTTTCAAACTTATTTTCAATATATACAAGTTCTTTCAAAATTTTGTCTAATTCCTTTTGAGGCATTTTTTCCGAACAAAAATAATGTTGGATTAAAGAGCGCCACTGGATTTAAAATGATTCTATGGAGGTGTCTATATCTGTACATTGTGTTTCGAATAATTTACGCAACGGCCAATCTGATAATAAACATTAACGAAAACATTTCTGCCTATGAGGTGGCAGTCAATACTTTGTACTGTGTGGGAGGAACGGGCTGTATTGTAATAACATGGTTTACAACAATCGACACTCCTGAAATTACAATATTTGTTTTCACATCAATATTCCATGAAATCGGGAAAAATATTAAAGTCATTAAAAATGTGAAACGTAAGAATTGCAAGTGCAATGAATATATGAATACCGAGACTGTAGTTCGTTATTGAGGTACAAGACAAATGTTCTTATCTTTTCAGGTAAGAAAATAAATACATTTCGATCCAAACTACAGGAGTATACTACAAAGGAAACATTTGTGATACATTTCCCCTGGATGGTGTTAATGTTTTCAGTAGGGTTTAACGTCTTAATTGCCATTTTCTGTGAAAACCTTCATGTATATCAAAAATTACCGCCTTCGTGGAGAAATCCAGTTTGTTTTTTTGTGCTATTCCTTCATGAGTGCATAGTATTTCAATTGATAGCCTCTTGTACTGCCATTTCTGTTGAAAACATTATTTTGTTTTTGGATTTAGTCAGTGCTAGTCTTTTAAAAGAACTGATCTACGTTAGAGATGAGGTCGAAATTAATAATATCGAATACATCAGAAAGGGCTGGAAATTTTGCAGGACGATCGAGCTGTCAATTAAGCTCTTCAATTTTGGTTACTCCACTACGACATATTTTATAAAAATATTTTGTCTTACAGTTATAGTAATCTCGAGTTATTTTGGAATCCGGTACTACTTTCAGAATCCGGTACTGTCAATATTTCTAATGCTACTCGCTTTGTTTAGTACGCTAATTTACACGGTGCCTTTTTCTAAGTCCTTTTTAATACCACAGTATATGGAGCTGCTGAGGTTAGAGTTCGTAAGGGCCTTAAATCACGGAAGAATGTCTCGTAGCGAAATCAAATATTTGGTGAAAAGCCTGAAATCAGTAGGAAATGTAGGAATTCGAGTGGGATGCTTCCACGTTATGGAACGAGAGTCTACACCAGTGTATGTGGATTTTGCATTTCGTGCCACTGCTTCACTTCTCTTAGCCTTGTAGATTATTTTCAGATAATGTTATTTAAAACGATCTACATTCATTTCACTAAGAACATTTGAGACAAAATGAAGGAGAAATCCTATTTAAAGACACTTTAACGTGTATATGTCTTCGTTTCTCTTTTAAATAATAAACGCCATTAGTATTTGTACTTAAGGGGTGGTGTAGTAATGTAAGATAAGTAATTGATATTTTTGGGGTAAGTCGTTTCATTTAGTTTCGGTATCCTATCGAAGATTTTGATTAGGACCGGCGGATAAAATATAACCTTCCTTTATTAAGCTAACGAATGGTTAATTTTCTTTCGCAACGGGCAAGGCAGCGCAAACTGATTTTTACTTTTGCCAGAAATATTTAGTTATTATTTAGTTAGGGGCTTTGTATTATTTCGCATATGCACGTGTTCAGCCATCTATTTTAATTTCAGTCTTTTCAAGTTTGTTTTTATACATGTCTAACGTTTTTGAAGACCATCAATAGGATGATTCGATGGAGTTCCAGGTGAGCGTTAGGTAGAATTAACGTAACGAATAGGATGGCGAATGGTCAGATAGTATTATTTCAAAGTGTCTCTTGTATACATATTTTTATGAGCCGTGCGATATAATTGAATGATCTCGGTTTTGACCTTGTGGACACAAGGGTTCCATGCTAATCAACTTAGCTGCAAACCAATTTCAGCAGCAGAACCTCCTGACCACGTAGATGCGCAAACCACTTAAAATTTCGAAAAAATAACATAAAAATGGATATTTACGTTTTCAATTTCCCCTGATCTTGTGAATGATCAAACAACCACTTCGAATTTCCCAGTATTCCAAAATTCCAAAAATGATGGGAAACTTCTCAAGACACGGCAACCTGGCGCGATCACGGTTTTAACCTTGTGGACACAAATGCATCTGTACCGTTAAGCTTAGATGAAAACAAATTCGTTCAATACAAACTCCTAACCATGTAGATGTGCAAACCACTTAAAATTTTACAATTTTCAAAATTTCAAAAAATTTCAAAAAATTTCAAAAAATTTCAAAAAATTTCAAAAAATTTCAAAAAATTTCAAAAACTCAAAAAATTATAAAGAATTTCAAATAACTTCAAAAAATTCCAAAAAATTTCAAAACATTTTAAAGAATTTCAAAGAATTTCAAAGAATTTCAAAAACTTTTAAAGAATTTCAAAAAAATTGCAAGATTTTCAAAAACTTTCAAAATTTTTTAAAGAATTGTAAAAAATTTCAAATAATTTCAAAAGCGATTATTTATTTTGCTTGGAATTTTGCTTGCACACTTCCTTGAACATGTAAATGTGGAAACCACTTCAAATTTTATAATTTTCAAAATTTCGAAAAAAAATCGAAAGCGCTACTAGCTTCACATTTGTTTTACACTTTTCCCTGACGGTCGTTGAAGACAATACTACAGGGATATAATATTTTTATTAAATATAAAAATAGTTAAACCATTAAACAAATGTTTTTGAAACAATAATGTTCAGCAAGATTTTTACCAGCAAGTAACAATTTATTGTCATTCTGTAGTTAGTTTTTGCAACTTTAACACTAAGTGTTGAATCAAATTTTTGAAAAGCAAGTTATTTTTAATTTTAGTTGCAATTTAAAAAGAATGAATAAAAACAACGGACAAAAACAGCGGCTCAGTGGACAATTTCATGTTTTGAAACTTTGAAACGAAACCATGTGCTCAAGTATACTAAACGGTGCTGACGATGGAATTTCACCCTGTCTTAATTAATAGCTTTGATTTTCGCCTTTTCGAGCCTGACGTAATTGTGACTTGACTGGCTTCTACATGAAGTCATGCAAGTCTAATCCAGTTCAGTGTTTTCGCAAGTTGCCCTAGTCTATTGTAGTCAAGTTTTATAATATTAACGCCATGCTTAGTCAAGTCTACTTTTACGTGCATTTTGCTTCGTAGTCCAGTCAAATCTAGACTTTTCTTGTCAAATCTGACTGGACTAAGGCAGCAGTGCCCTGACCTCATAAATTATTAAACCACGACCACGATTTTCCCAGTTTCCCAACTTTTCAACAAACGGAATCCTGGAGCGATCTTGGTTTTGAACTTGTCGACAAAGGTTTTAGTATCATTGAGCTAAGGTGCAAACAAATAACCCCAACACAACCTCCTGACCATGTAGATGTGCAAGCCATTTTGAATTTTTCGATATTTCGAGAAATTTAAAAAAAAATCGAAAACAAAATTTAAGCTTTACGTTTCCCTGAATATCTGGTTGTGCAAACCACTTCGAGTTTTCCAATTTTCGAAAAGAAAAGGCATCATAAAATCTGCGATTGGGTATTACAGTTCGTTTCAAAATTCCAGCATGCGTGTATGCCTGTTTCTGAGAACTTCGGAAAAATAAAAAGCAAATTATGCTACCAAACTGCTAAATTAATTTTCATTTACACTCATGTGGAAGGCATTCGACACCCATCGCTTCGCTCATTGAGCTATATGTCAACTGATTGCAGTTTACGATTTTTTAAATTGTAAAATTAATACTAAACCATTCAAGCAGGAAGTTGGAGTAACATGCTATCATTATTAGACATAATTTGTCAAATTAGGTCAATTTACCTGCGAACCAGACCTGGAAAATTGAAAACTAAGGTTTCCGTTAGTTATTATAAACATATTAGTTGTTCTATTTGTTCTAGTTTTGTTTTTGTTTTCTGTTTTTTAAAATACTGTTATTGGCAAAATGGTTTTTAATAAAAATGAATTCCTTTAAACGACTATTACCGGTATTCAACGAATTTTATTAATTTTTACTACAATATCAGAACACAATATCAGTATTATTCGAACATTTCGTTTCCAAACAACTTTGTAACGCACTATTCCAAATCCGTGGGATTGGAGGAACAAAACGGCGTTCAGTACCTCGTCCCATAGATGCACATTTTCTTTCGCACTCGCACTCCACTCGCACTCAGTACAAATTGAATGAACTGCCCTCATCCTCACACTGATATGTTAAACACTGTCAAGTCTGCACTCACACTCGTCCTCATGAGGACAGAAGAATATAATTTGATCCTCGCACTCGCACTCATGAGTGCATTTGATATGTATATATGTATACATACCTGACTTATCCATATGTAATTCATTCAAATAATGATGTTCTGTGTTTATTTTTACATGTAATTTTATTATGTTAATAAACAAATAAAACTACATGTGCCACTTTCAAAATGCTTTTTCAAGTTGGAATATTTTTACGAACAGAAAATGATTAGTTTGAAATGATTAACACACATGAGTAAATAACAAATGATTGCAATGGCTACGAATATCTACGATAAAGGCTAAATGCTGCAAATTGTTATTTGTAAAGGTTTAGTTTAACGATGCGAAAATCACGGTAACACAAAATATTTTCAATTGCAGATCTTTTAAACCTAGATTGTTTTTATTTGAACAAGTCTCCGCATGGTTTCAAAAACAGTTTTTCGCTTTTTTACTATTGTTCTTATTCAGTTTTGATTGTGATGATCACAATAAGATTGACACAAGATTATTATGACTGAAATATTAACGGATGCAATTCTCAATCATACTCACTGAACGATTTTGTGTCGTTTCTATTTTGCGTAATTGTACAAAATTCTATATACGACAAATACAAACCTAGCATTAAATTGAATTTTTTTACACTGGAGTGCAGGGTATTGCATTTTTTAAAAAAATGAGCGTATATTTTTTCACGTCCTCGCACTCATTAATAAACAAATCTGTGGTATGTACTCGCACTCATGATTATGAGTGCACGGTTGTAATAACATGCACTCGTACTCAAAGTAAACTCATGAGTACACTGAGTGCGAGGTGAGTGCGAGTGTTGCACTCTGTCCTCATGAGGATGTGCATCTATGCCTCGTCCTTCATAGTGGTATTTCTTTCAGCATGTACAAATGCTAAGGCTTAAATCAGGCATTCAACACTGACTTGAGTCGCCGCAAAGCAAATAATGATTTGATTTAAATATTTCAATGAAGCCGGACCATTACTGGTCCACCATTTGAATAAATCGAACTTTAAGCGTTTTTAATTTATTTCACGCGGAATTTTCTCATACAAAACCAAAACTTCCAATAATACAGAATTACCGGTGATCAGAGCTTCTGCCGGGGACGGGGACGGGGCGTCGGGACACTCGACGGACCGGGACGGGACGTCCCTGGGGACAAAATAATTGTCCCCATGTCGTATTCGGGACGGGACGGGGACAAAAAAAAATGTCCCCATTATATCAGGGACGGGACGGGGACAAAACAAATTGTCCCCACTATATTCGGGACGGGACGGGGACAAAAACAATTGTCCCCATTATATTCGGGACGGGACATGCTTTTTGGTTGTGTGTATAACGGGACGGGACGAGCAAGCATAGCAGATCAAGGATAACTTTTCAGCTTTAATGTTCATGAGTAAACTATTCTGTGAACACTATTTCACCGAATGTAAGACATTCGATTTTAGGTTGTAGAAAATGAGGCTTGTTGCTCAAAAAGTTAAGGAAGAATCTTGGAGCCACGATTCTATAAATGTGTTTTTTATGTTTTTGGTACAAATATTTTTTGTACGAAATTTTCCTCATGTTCCAATTTTCGGTATGAGAATGTCGACAACTGTTTTCAGTAATTATCGGGACGGTACAGAAATTTTGTTCACATGCCACGATTTTCGGGACAGGGGACAATATTTTTTTTAAATTTTGGGGACGGGACCGGGGACAACGTTTTTTAAAAATTTTGGGGACGGGACGGGGACAAGATTTTTGTCCCCATGTCCCGACTTTCGGGACGGGACTGGGGACAACGTTTCTATAATTTTTTGGGGACGGGACGGGGACATGGTTTTTGTCACCGTGTCCCGACTGTCGGGACGGGACTGGGGACAAAGGTTTTTAAAAAATATCGGGACGGGACGGGACGGGGACGGGACAAGAATTTTGTCCCCAACAGAAGCTCTGCCGGTGATCTAAATATATTCAAACTAGGATTAATGCTTAGGTTCTCATTCACTACGTGTTTTCCCGAACACTCATTAAATTTAATTAAACTAACAATAGCCCATGTTTCTTTTGTAGTATGCTCCTGTAGTTTGGATCGAAATTTTCGATATATTTTCCCTGGATGATGTTAATGTTTTCGGTAGGGTTGAATGTCTGAATCGCACTTTTCTGTGAAAACGTTCATGTACATATATCAACATTAACCGACTTCATGGAGAAATCCAGTTTGTTTCTTTGCGCTATTCCTACTTGAGTTGACAGTACTTTGCTTGTCGATCTTTTGTGTTGCCATTTCTGTTGAAAATATTACAGTGAATTTCCCATATTAGATGGCATTTCCTCTTTAGTGGCATCAAAAAACCCTCCCTAGGGGTTTGCAATGTTAAAGGTATACAATATAGTGGCACCCACTATAGTGGTATTCCCTCTATAATGGCACCATTATGTGTTACGGTGGCTCGGCCATGCAAAATTATAATGGCAGTTGGCATAAAATCAGCTAGTTAATGGTATAACACGGTGTTATAAAACGTGCGGGAGGTAAATAATGCTTGTGTCGATTGGTTCAATTTTAATTCTGAATGTTACTGCATACCATGAAATTCTTATTGTGGTATACTGAAGCTCTAGTATGATTAGCTGAAGTTACGTAATAGTATCATTGACTTAAAAGGTAAAACGAACAGTTACACAACAAAGCATTGGTATTTTTACCTTGGCCCACTTCTAATAAGCTTCAATTCGTTATTTATTTTTTAACGTAATTTAAACGTTTTCCATAATCTGAAGCCAAAATTCGGTGTCTGGAAGGACGCTGTATTATTTTGATGATGTTTTGGAAAGTGTACCTGCCATAAAAATGTGGATTTCTTCGCAAGTAGCTCCGACCAATCGGTCTGGAATGGTGACCTTGCAGTTGAAAAGTTTGCTACTACTTACAATATTACCAGCGTGAGGGTATCTATATTTACTGAATATTTTAAACTTACTGACCTTTGCATACCTCATGGTTTTACGCATTCTGTACAAATAAATTATTTTCTAAATATATTTAGCCAATTATTAGTTATAAACATTAATAGTATATAGTTAGCCATTAATACCATATAGTGGCATCTCTATATAGTGGCAGGAATTTGCCACTCCCTTGGAAACCACTATATAGGAAATTCACTGTATTTTGTTTTTGGATTTAGTCATCTCTGGTCTTTTGAAAGAACTTATCTTCGTTAGACATGCGGTGGAAATTAGTTATACCGAATACATCAGAAAGGGCAGGAAATTTTGCAGGACGATGGAGCTGTCAATAAGGTTTTCATTTAGGTTACACTACAAAGACATATTTTCTAAAAATATTCTGTCTTACAATATAGAAATCTCGAGTTAAATCGGAATCCGGTTCTACTTCCAGAACTTGGTGCTGTCAATATTTCTAATGCTATTTGCTTTGTATAGTACGCTAATCTTCACGGTTCATTTTCCCGAGTACATTTTAATACCACATTATATGGAGCTGTTGACGTTACAGTTCGCTTGGGCCACAAATCAAGGAGGAATGTCTCCTAGTGATATAAAATATTTGGTGAAAAACCTGAAATCGGCGGGAAATGTTGGAATTCAAGTGGGTTACTTCAATGTTATGGAACGAGAGTCTACGCTAGTATTTATGGATTTTGCGTTTCGTACCACTGCCTCACTTCTCTTAGCCTTGTAGAATATTTTCAGGTAATTTTCGAGTAATTATATGTAAAACGATCTACATACATTTCAATAAGAGCAATTTAGAAACAAAATGAAGGATAAATCATATTTGAAGAAACGTGTCTCTGTCTTCGTTGTAAATATAAATACCGTTGGCAATGGCGGGATAGTATTGTAGGATAAGCAATTGATATTTTTGAATAAGTCGTCTCAATTAATTTGTGCATCGCATCCAAACTTTTAGGTTGTACGAAAAGTATACCAAGTTTGAACGAAATCGAAAACGGGTTAGTTATATCCGGGGTCAAAACTCAAGATTTTGGCTGGCTTGGAATTTATTTATTAAGTCCATGGTAAAACATTAAAAAGCAATGCAGTTTTTTCAATTGGTTTGTCGTATTTCAACCTCAAGCTATTTAATTTGTATCCCATCCAAACTTTTGATTAGGAACACCGAATAAAGTATCCCTCCTTTATTAAGCTAAGGCTTGGTTAAGTTTCATTTTGATTTGTAATCCTACAAAGGGAACGCGCAAGGCACTGCAAGCTGATTTTTACTTTTATCAGAAATTTTTGTGATCATGTTACCGGCTTAAACATATTCCTTCGTATAAGCGCGAATATAGCAGACAATTTTAATTTGACTCTTGTGGAGCTTGTGTTTATACCAGAGCTGCTTTCAGGTAGCAAAAAATAAAGGTTCGCACCTGAACCCGACCCGCACCTGAAATATCCGGTTAATTTTTTTCGTTGACCCGAACTTGGCCCTCCGGATCCGAGTTAATACCCGCACCTGTCAGGTATTTTTGGATCAGGTATTGCTTGGCTACCCGCACCTGAAAAAATACCTGAGGTGCGGATCTCAAAACAAACCCGACCCGAACTTGAACCCGACTTTCAATTATTTTGTCAGAGGAAACTTATAAACATAAGTTCTATCCTAAGGCTTTATCAAAGTAAATACTATTTACAAATGACGTTAAGTTAGAAATGCAAAAACTTTTACTAATTTTAAGTGACAAGCAGCACAAAAAGAATGGGAACAGCTATTGAAGCTTCCCAAAGTATTCTCTGAGGGAGCATTCAACAATTATGTCATCAAATTTTGCCTAATTTAGGCCCCGTACCCCCCCCCTTAAATCACTACACGTGATTATCGAGCGAGCCCCCCACCCCTATAATGAAATCATTCACTGATATCCTTGGTTGCACGTATTGACCGCTAAAATTGAAATTCAGACTGCACTAACGGCTGCTCTAAAGATATTTATAACTTCTAACTTCAAAATTATGACTAAAAAGCAGTAAAAAATAACTACGTAAATTCCCTAAACCTACGGCATGGAGAACTTCGAAAAATACATTTCGCGCGTATGACAGTACTATTTTACTCAATGTTATTTATGAATTAAGCAGCGTCAATATGTGACGTCATTATCCGCTGGACCCCTCTACCCTCTACGTCATTGTTTGTCAACATTTTTTGGGGTCCCACCCCCCCTTTTCGTGGTGACGTAATATTTGAATGCTCCCTGAGTGATAGCTTTAGAAACAGACCGCAGATAATCATCATGCTTTTCAAATTTTAACGAAGTTAAGGCACAAGTATACACAAAATAGATTCCAAATCAATGACGCTAAGGCTATATCATGAAATTAATTAGCAAAGTTAGGTTGTTTGTTAATTTAATTGATATGGCGGCTCTCACGCATCACTAAACACACGTGTCCTTCAGCCATGTGACATTAACGTTCATATCAGCCTGAAAGTTTCATTCATGTGAACTTAAAGTTAAATTATTAAGGTAAAAAAATACTTGCAAAATACCTGAAATTACATATTCGGGTTCAGGTATTTTGAATTCGTCGTACCGAACCTGTACCTGACATTGAGCTCAGGTATATTTTTTAAACCCGAACTTGATCGTAACCCGACCTGTAATATTAGGTGCGGATCCTGGATGTACCCGCACTTGACCCGAAACTCAGGTACTTTTTTTTGTAGCTGACCCGAACCCGACCCGACGGGTATTTTTCGGGTACTACCTGATACCTGCAGGCAGCTCTGGTCTCTCTCTCTCTCTTTAATTAATTTGTAGAGCATTAATAGGATATGATTCGATTAAGGTTTTCTTTTGCAAATTAACGCTAGGGTAGAATTAAGGTAAACAATATTAAGTGGAATGACCAGTTAGTATTAATTCAAAGTGTCTCTTGTATACAAATTTATATGCACACGTATATTTATATACATTTTATATCTACATGCATACATTTCATTCGAGTCTACACCAGCTTATGTGGATTTTGCATTCCGTGTCACCGTCTCATTTGTCCTAACTATGTAGAGTATTTTCAGGCGCTAAATGATTCTAGAAGATATGGATGATTTGATGCTGAATGAGTCCCCTTATGCCTTATGCAAAAGTAAAATAAATCCGAGCTTTCAGAAAATCACAAATATGCGCGCAATACGCGTACAAACATTTCCACTCGCTGTGACGCAACTCTAACCAAAAGGTGGCCACAACGGAATGTATACCTGAGGTCTCTTGGTGGGTAGCAGTACGTGTACGAAAATTTGTGATAGTGATTCTTGTACGTGACCATGTAAGAGATTGGAGACGCATCGTAATCCTTCGTGCATTTTTATTAAAAGCAAAATGATTTCTCTGAGTAACAATGTGTTCAAACTATTTCATTTTAAATCAAAAATTCATCTAAAAACTTTTGCTCTTCTTGGACGTTGTTATTTGCTAACGAATACAGTCCACATAAGTTTACAGACATGAGTCGATTGAGTC
Source organism: Allacma fusca (assembly GCA_947179485.1). NCBI lineage: Eukaryota > Metazoa > Arthropoda > Collembola > Symphypleona > Sminthuridae > Allacma > Allacma fusca. The sequence goes on from OX359246.1 coordinate 67,770,155, forward strand.
TGCGCTTAAAAAGTAAACGACGGTAGCGGTAAACCGTGTGTTCGTGCTTTTGATGCCTCATTGCCTATTATAGATATTAATTATTATAGAACGTTCAGGCTCGTTGTATTGTAATCGGATGGTAGGTAGCAGTGGGGTAGGGTAGTCCCCAGAGGGGTGCAAAAATGTTCTGGTATCCTCCAAAAAAAGTTGATTACATCATAGAATACAGAAATTGAAATGTCATTTTGTACTAACAAGTAACCCTCGGCCCGTGCCCACTCGGGATCGGAATGTAATTTTGAGGGAGCTTATTAAGTACCTGGCCCAATGTACCAGCGAGAACAAAAGTTAGGGTCATCTCACCTTGGTTCGCGCAGGAAATCGCGCAGAAGTTTTAAATTCTAATTCTTGAGCAAAGGGTCCAATTTTCCAATGTTAAATCCCATAAGAAAGTTTCATTTTTGAGTCGGTGCTATATTAGATAAATGACACATTTATGGCATGCATTCATCATAAGTGGTCCTAAGGTTCAAATACTGACCACTATTGGTAACCAATGGTTTCTTGGCCTCAGGTTAACCCAAATTGATCACCGCTGTTACTTGTTAAGTTAGATCTAAGTTAGATTGAGAAATAATGGCAACAATTAATTTTTTGGCCTGCGATTGACCAATATTGGTCACAGTCGGATTCTTGGCCACAGATTGACCAATATTTGTCACAATCGGTCTGTTTGCCACAGATTGACCAAAATTTATGACAATCGGTTTCTTGGCCAGAGTTGACCAATAATTGTCATAATGTGGGATAGGTACCAAAGCTCCCACAAAATTTCATTCCGATCCCGAGTAGGCATGGGGCGAGGGTTACGTGTAAGCTAAATTTGATGTTATGATGGAACCCAAAATGGGCTTAAGAATTTCAGTCGTAAAACGTGCTACTGTTGTAAGCTGGCAGTCACAAAATGCAACAATAATTTAGGGACTGCTTGATTTTATCTGACATTAACCTATGTACTTTTTTTTCGTGTTAATACTCTAAAATTGCAAAACCTTCTTCGAAAACGGTAGAAAATAAATATTATTTAGTATATGTCATTCGGTTTTTTCAATTAAAAAGGTAATATAAAACGTACAAAAGTTAATTAGTTCCGTTAATTATAAATCCATATTGATAATATTCATGACATTTAAACCATCCATGATTTGTGTGTATGAATTCGTTTGCCCTTTTAAATATTTTTTATCAGTGATTTGCCTTGTTAAATTTGCTAAGGTTCTCCGAGATGCACATACAATATTTAATTTGTGGTTGTTGTAAATTTGAATGCAGAATCCAGCGAATTTATTATCATTGATCTAGGACATTGTTTTTGTTAACAGTCATCTTAGGGTTGCCTTTAAAAAACTTTTGCTCTCACTTGTTAAGCGCATATTTTATTTGGTTTGCTACAGTACTAAGCATAACTGCCTGTTTCAAATACAGGGAGAACATACTGAAAACCACAGTATCAGAAATGTTTTCAAATTTCAATACCCATATGACATACTGTTTTCCTTTATGAAAGTGATGAATCAAACGCAGTTCTTCGGTACTAATAATGATGCAAAATTAAGATTGAGACTAACTGTCGTACAGGCCAAACTACCGTTGATTAAGCCAATCCAAAATAGTAGTCAAATGTATCTGTTAAGTTCTTCTAATTTACAATCTACTAAATTTTTTTGTTTGTCAATTTATGAATGATAATTAGTAATAATGTGTGGTTCCTTTTTTGGTTTGTTGATGTAGTTATTTTTCAAACTGTTCAACAAAATATTGTTATTTAGCTACCAAACATAAAATTTCTTTTGCTCGTACAAACGGTCAACTTGTATCCCATCTTTAGTTCCAAAAATCCGTGCACTGCACTGATTTGAGCAAACTTCGTTTGCATGTGCAGGAAAGTGAAACTTGTATTAAAATATTTATTGTGAGGTAGGGAAATAGATTTGGATTGTAATCGGTAAAGGTCGCATGTCCGTACATCAATCCGTTGGAAAGATAGCAAATGCAAGATTTTTTGATAATTATATACAGAAAATAATTTTCTGAGGTCTAACGGTTGACCTCAGGTCACCGAAGTTATCAGAAGGCACAACTAGATTTTATGGCCGATGTTTTGGTGAAGGTCACATGTCCCTACGCATTCTGTTGTAAAGATATGGCTACCACAAGATTTCGTAGACTGACACAATGACGGACGGAAGGACGGAATGCACTCGTGCAAAAAGAAAGTTTCACCTTCTAAAAAGAAAATTACGAATATACATTTAAATTTCTTAACTACATATGTGTATTACATGCATATTTATGATAGTAGTTTCAAGCGCAGGTAATTTATATAATGTGCCTGAGCTTGGTTTCGTCATCGGTTACAAAAACAAGACCAAATGTTTTCAACAATCAGAACAAAAACGCATATGACACCAGACCCAAGCAGACCTCTGAATATCAATACAACCGAACTATTCATTGATAATGCCGTCACTTGGCCCGTTTCTTCCAGCAATTTCTCATCGGATTCCAGACACCGTGGGAATCTAATCCTGTGCCACTTCTCCCAAAACCAAAATAATCCGCTTGATAGCATTATCTTAGCTCTGGTGCCAACGTAATTATGCTTCAGTGGTATTGAATTTGGAATAAAAAGAGACACGGGCTTTTGGAGAAACAAATCATCCTGAACATGCTGATTGTGCGCAAATCTTAAACCATCGTTCTCCTTCATTTTTGTTTTGACATGACGCCAATAATGATTGAATTCGTGAGTGTAAACTACAAATGCATTTTTGGGTTTCGACAGTTTTTGCTGCAAGAATGAATCCAAATCATTGTGATCAACACATTGAAAGCGGTAATGTTGGCTCGTATCTTCAGAATCACCCAAAAATTTAGTCAGGTCATCCCCGTTTTGATATAATATTTGTGATCCAAACGCCCTACATTTCACGTTACACGTGCTGCTGTCTTTAACCACATCTCCCTGGCTTCGGGTCTTTCTTGAGAAATCCCGTCGTGGGAAGTACAAAGTGAAATTTTCCAGCTCTTTTAAGTACCTCCAATTTGTGACGTAGTTGTTTGCAAATCCAAAGGAACTTTTGAGGAATCCCTTGAAGCCATTGGTGAGAACAAGTCCTGAAAGGAGGCTTATCGTGAGGACGATCATCATCGATTTGGACGTATACTTTCTAGTACAGTCTAACAAACCTTGCTCTACAAAATTCCCGAGAAGGGCCAATGTTGCTATAATAAACTGATCTAGGAATTTTGGATTCTGCGCATTCAGGGCGAGAATTATTGCAACCAAGATATTTGCCACCAGAAAGCTGATCCAGGTGTTTAAATCAAATGGATTTGTGTAAAGTGTAAATTTCAATTTCACGGATGTCACCCCATCTGACAAGATAAATTTGAACGGCGGAGTTCTCGATACTCTAAACTCGGTGTACCAAACATGCATGTTTGCAATACCTGGAGTTGGTTCCACTATTTTAAGAATAATCCATTTCCATTTCCCTTTTATCCTGGGATAAGTGGACTTCGTGAATTTCAGATCGCCCACCAAAAATTTGAATACGGTCTGAAAAAGTCTCCATGGTTCCACTTGTTGAAATGGACTTCCTGATTTGGAGTCATCTACTTTTCTAGAAGTTGTAGAATGTTTGGTTACATTTAAAGATCCTCCATGGGCGGAAAAATCTGTTGATGTTAACTCATTGAACAGGTGAAATGTCGAGGCGTGTTTACCTAATTGGCAGCCAAGCCTATGCACCGTTTGAATGGCCTTCCAACAATTGTTGGGTAAGCAAGTGAAGTATCGATGGCAGTTCCGATTGTACCAGCACAAATAAGATCCCAAGAAGTAAGTCTCGTGACCCAAGCTCATGGGGAATAACACAAAAATTGGTACGTACAAGGGGGACGTATCAACAGAAGTTCTGAGGAAAGTTTCGTGGTATTGATTCTTTGCAGGGTTTTGTCGGAACATCAGAACTTCGTCGGATGCCAGAATGTCTGTGGTAAGTTTCAGAATTGTCCATATAAGATAGCGTACTAGCTGAAAGGAGTCTTCGTTAGCGTAATCAGGAAAATCTAAATCAGCTACAATGACGTGAACTTTGCAGTGCAGGTTTATCCCTTTGAAAATGGAGAAATTCCTTGGCTCCCTGGCATCGATTTCATTAAATTGCCAGAAATAAGTGTCAAGGTAATTGTCCAAAATAAAAGGTGTTTCTATTTTGCTGTAGTCCAATGGTTCTGCCAGTTGTGCAATACGCAAAATGCAATTAGTTAATTTCTGTGTAAAGGGTACCAAATTAATTGACTCAATGGGTTCAGAAGCTTCACAAAAATAAAAACTTCCGAGTAAGCACGCAAAGGTTAGATATCTAATAAATTCAAAATTTCCCATACTTTGTGTTTGTAATTTGTGCCTTTAAATTTTTTTTAGTAGTGAAACTTAAGGTAAAAGTAAATTATTTAGAAACAGTTTACAATTCGACTAATTGAAACTCATGGTAAAATTACTTGTACTTGGAATTATGAGAAAACATGTATCCCTGACAATAAAGTTTGTGAGTAAGCAATGTAATTTTCTTACTCTACTTAAAATAAATATGGAAAATGGGTTTTCGGGTGCTTTTTGCCTTTACAAGGGCAAACATTCTTCACGAAAATTAATTTATTATAGCTCATTCTATAAACGAATCTAAACCATCAAATACTTAACATGTATCATGCAGTAGAATATGGCGTGAGAGCACTTCTATAACTAATGCAAATTAACTTCGCAGCACAATTTTGTAATAACTGTAACTTATGCTGATCGACAATCATTTTAAAAGATTTTATCCTTATACAAAACATAGTAAACCCCTTGGAATAGTTCTGAAGATTGACGTTCGGATACAACACAAAGCTGATAAACCATTTTATAAGTGAAAGTACCACCCGCAGGTATACACATGTAGAAATAAGATTCAGTACAGAGGTTTTCGTTCAAAACTTAAAGGTAACTCTGCAGGAAACGTTAGTGTCTTATTTGTTAATAAAGTTTGATTAATTTAAAATCGTTCGATGATTACAAAGAATAGGCGCGCTAATAGTATTTCAATTAGGGTGATAAAATCAAAAAAACGTTTAACCGATATTTAAAGTGGGATTTATTTAAATGTGCTAATAGGTGGAAGGGTATCTTATTCTCAACTCTCATTGATGTAATCGAATTATAGACTATTCACGTTCACAAGGCCGAGGGTCTATGTTGGAGTCAAAATTTTTCGGTAAATACAGATCTTACCCCAATTTCCATTCTGTATATTGACAGGGTTTTAAAATGATTTGGGAATAACTTTTTCTGTCTCAAAGTGCGCCCGAAAGACCATATCGGAGTTCTCAATTACCTGGGTATGCTAGACCGTTTTGCCTAAGGTGAAATTCCATGCAGATGAATTCGTTTGGTCCTCAACACTGCGCAGTGGGCTGAATTCGAAAAAATGGACACTTCAATTTTCAAATATACTTGAAGTATTGAGTTTGAAAAACGTTGCAAACATTTTCCGAATGACCATGTCATAGGACATGTTTATGCTAAATGTTACCATCTTACAGATTATTTTATCAGCACTGGCGTAATGGAGAAACGATCTCTCGGAAATAACAATAGTTGCAATTTTACATTAGCGATAAAACATTTTCGGAGTATTTGAAAGTACATTTTACTGGAAATTTCTTTCTTCGCTATTCCCAATCGCTCTTCATTCCTTAGAAACAGGTGAGGCATTACTGAAAACTATTGCCTATTTGAATTTTATATAAAATGTTTTACGTGTCAAGAAACTACAGGCGTCCATTGTTATACGATCGCGTTTTACTTCAAATGGGAAAAATTTGAGTTAAAATAAATTATTCGCCAGTCGATTTATTTAGCAACAGAACCCGAATCATAATATGTAAAATTAGCATTTTCGGTTCTGATATACGGCGGAGAAATGTCCACGTCAGTGTCATTGGTACAAATCTATTCAAGAAAAGGTATGAAATGCTTGAGATCAAGGATTTTAAATCTTATTTCCAGTGTTTACAAATACTATTCTAAAAAACTTATTCTAGAAAATGTAAATGAACTTGATCCTAAAATAATTTGTGAGTTACAATCTTTTGTAATTTAAACATCAACATCGTGTGTAGATTGGAAAAAAATTCTTCACAATTTACGGTTTATTTTTTAAATCAATGAAGGATATTATTCGACAAAGAAGCGCCGGAAGTAATAAGTAATTGCGTTTATTAATTTAGATTTGTTAAAAGAGTTTTAAATCTCCCGGAAGTAATTACAATAAACCAAATAGAAGTGTAAATATTATTTTGTCGTCTAGTTCAGGTAATATTTTACTGTAAACAAAAGTTGGTCAAACAAAGTTGTACACAAAAGTGCCAACAACGAATGATTGGCGTATTGTAATATCTTATTGCGGTTGAAATACATGTGTCGTAGAAGGATAAACAACAATCATCAGTAATTTTGTATTGACATTCGGATGAAATCTCGAAATGACCGAAAAGTTGGTTTATTGTTGGGTCAACGCATGGATATGGAAAGTTAGCGCCGTATATTCGTGAGTAATCAATATTCATGAGCATACGTAGTTTATTTTCGGCATACTTGCAGGTATTTTCAATCAGCAATTTAGTCGAAGAGCAACGGCTCAGAGCAACTGAAAATCTATTCAAATCAGTTTCGAAAGTCATCTTGTATTTCAGCTTATGAGAATTAAAAAGATTAAAAGCTTCTGCATTGTTGATTTTAAACGTGAAAAAAATTGTAGAAAAATTGCGGAAAACTTTGATTCAAAGATGAAAATTTCAATTTTTAAAGGGCTACCAAGAACGCAATTAAGCATTGGTTTTCCCGGAGAATTAGTACATAGGTCTTGGAGAGTCGACTTTAACACCCATTAGAAAATTTTGTCAAAATTATTTCAGTAAGTTTTACCGGCTTTGATAAGCTTTTTAAGAAAGGGGAACAGAATAGCTTTTAGCAAGCTCAGAGTTTCTTCCTGTGTAATACTTAATGTTATTAACCATTATAAATAATTTGTTTATTTATTGTTTAATTATTTTGATATGTAAAACAATCTAGGCGCAGTATCCAGTTGCTTTGGATCTAGAGCATCACCCCGTGGGATATTTTAGGCCCGTGCCCGCCCGTGGCTCGTAACGTTTTATCCGTACCCGCCCGGCCCGAAAGTAATGTCTATCGAAAAAGCCCGGCCCGGCCCGCAAAATTAAAAAAAGCCCGTAGCCCGCCCGCAAATACCATACATCTTAAATACTGAAAAACTGTACTTTAAAATATTGGTGTTCTTGACGGTTACATACAGTCGTTAAACTATCTTGTTTATTAAGAAGGCAATACAAAAGCTTGTGCTGCTATTTCAACTTTGGTAAGCACTTCTGGTGGCGTTCTTGAATTGACACTAAACAGATGGCTGTGGATCACGCTAACAATTTGGACTTTTGGAAAAATAAGTTCGAGGCTTTAGAACGGGATTTTCAAAATTTCAAAATGGGTCAAAAGTCAGTTCAACCTAAGACCAGACTATTCGAGGTGCCTTTAAGTTCCGAAGAGGAGGACAAGGAAGCAGAATTTTGAGAGAAGTCTAGGACAGCCAAAGCATTGGAGCAGCAGAAACGTCTGTATAAGGTACTCAAAGATCGTATTACTCCTTATGAAATTACTGTAGACGCTCAACTTTACGCTAGTAGCTTTGAGCTTGGAGGCTCAGGAACTTGATTTAGAACCAGATTATCTAATTCCATTGTTACATCAATTCTTCAAAAATTCGAAATCTACTGCTGTAATCACTTGGTTTCAAAGCATTGAATATTCTCTCAGGGAATGGCGTAGTTCTCGCAAACCTCCTGAAATTATTTTGAACGATTTCTTCGACGAATTCAGGGATCATTTTAAAAATGATCACAAAGCTGAAAGAGCTGAGGCGCAATTAGAACTTTACAAATTTGACATTTCAAAGCCTGTATCTTCTTTCATTATGGACATGAATGCATTGTTGAGCCAAATAGATGGCAAAATGACAGTTCAAAGTAAGATCGCTCGCATGGTTAGAAAAGTGCCATATACTCTTAGCCGTTACATCCAAGATACTCATAAAGAGAACTTTTCTGTATTTTCGGCTCGTTTGGAAAGTATTATTGAAGGTGAGAATTCTCTTCTCACTAAATCATCTTCTAATAATACTTCAGTTAGTGCTATTCCTAAGGAAGAAAATACTTCGAAATCTACTGAAACTCAACATGAAGACAAGACTTCTTTGAAAGTCAAGAATTTCAAGACTTCTCAGAATTGTCAGATCTGTTCAAAGCCGGGGCACATTGCGACTAAATGTTATAGCCGGTATAAGCAAGATCAATCTAACAATAACAATTCAGGAAGAGGTCAATCTTTCTCAAAAGGTAATAGAGCTTACCACAATAATAGCCGAGGTGGTGCTAACAATAGCAGCAACAGCAACAATGGCTACAACAATGGAAATGGAAGAACATTTCATAATTCCAATTATCGAGGGAATTTCAGAGGAAATTTACGAGGTAACAATTATCGTGGTAATGGACACCATAACAATTACAACAACAATGCTCAAAAGAACAATAGTGGCAACAATGACACAAATGTTGAATGACACAACGTTCATGCAGTGGGTGAACAATAATTCAGATTCCCAAGGGAAATCGGATCAACCGCAATTACAGAATTCCAAACAACATAATTTAAACTATTAGGTCAGATTTCACGGGATAATCTGACTTATAGTCATTCATCTGTAAATACCGTAACTAACTCTCAAGATGAAGCACAGATCAAACAATCTACATTTAGTACTCATGTAGTACAACCTGCTAAGGAGGTACATTTACGAGCATTAAAGAAGAATAACTTAGAAGAAGATGTCATTTCTCAATTTACCCAAGATTCAGTGGTATTATCGGACACTTCCTCTGTATTGAAACGAGACTTCCAAGAAATTCAACGTTCTCAATTCTCTTCTACTGATGTTCGATTTCATCTCAGGATTTTTGGAAATGATTTCCAAGTTGAGGCTCTGTGTGATGATGGAGCAGGAATTTCGACGATTTCTCCGTCCTGCGTTTATAACATCCAACAACACAGCCCTCAAGGAATCAAATTATTACTTCATCCAAACAGATACATTACTCAAACTGTATCTGACTCTACAATTTCATATAATAAGACTGCTACCATACATTATTATATCAATGACTCATTGTCATCGCATCAATTTGCAGTTATTCCTAAATCTAATACTTTACTGTTGCTAGGGAGTGATTTCTTACGTAAACACCGAGCTATAGTTAATCACGGGAATTTAACCGCAACATTATTTGATGAATTACACAATGAGCAAGACAACATTAATGATTCTTCTGACATTCAAGATATGGGCTCCAGTCATCATTCCTTAGGGAGAACACGATCAAATAATTCTACGACTACATCTTCAAATAATTCAACCATTTCAGTCAAGATTCGCCGAATGAATACAGTCCGAACTACACGTCCGTATGAATTACTACCGAGATCATGGACTAGGGTAGATGTCAAATCATCTGACTAGTTTACGGGAAATGTCATCATTTCCCCAAATCGACGTTTACGGAAGGACTTGCTGTTTGGGGACATTGTGTGTCCTATGGAAGACGGAGACTCCTATACTCTTTTTTGGAATCCGTCAAAAAGGCCAACAAGACCGCAACCTCTCCGCTGGTTTGCAACTTTCGATCACTTTGGCGTTGTTGAGGTCGGAGTGGGTGATTGTCCGGAGACGAGGCAATCACCTACAAAGACACTCACTCCATTAAAATCGGAAGAGAGTAATTTCGGCCCTACATTAAGTGAGAAGCAGAAGTCGGACCTTTTGACCATCATCAACAATTATAGGAATTGTTTTGCCAAGGATGACTCCGAGTTCGTTTGTGTCAACTACAAGTATGTGACCATAGACACTGGAGATGAAAAGCCAGTTTACACACCTCAGTATAGACTGTCTTTTACTAAACAACAGGAACTCAGGGAGCTAGTCAACTTACACATCCAGCAAGGGATTGTATCTCCCTGGGATTCTCCATGGAACAATCCAGTGCTCCTTGTCATGAAGGCTGATGGGACCAAGCGGTACGTCTTGGACTTGAGGAGATTTAACAAGAAGGTTGTCAAGAACACCTATCCTCTGCCCATCCCTCAGGATCAATTCGAGACTCCATGGGGCAAAATGGTTCATCTCTCTTGATGCAATACAGGGATTTTTACAAAGGATGTTGGATGCCAAATCAAGACTGAAGATGGCTTTTACCACTCCGGATGGGAAGTTCTGCATGAACCGTCTGCCCTTTGGATTCATCAATTCCCCAGGAGAATTTCAGAATATGATGGAAGATATTCTTGGAATTCTCCGGTACACCATTGTACTTGTGTACATTGATGATGTATTGGTGTATGCGGGAACATTTGAGGAATTGTTGCGTCGTTTCATCCTTGTACACAGCCGTTCTCAACACTTTGGGCTGATGTACAAGTTGCAGAAGTGCAAGTTTGGGTTCCAGGAAATTGAATTTTTAGGACTTCGGATCAGCGCCGAAGGAAAGGCTCCCATCCCTGTCAAGCTGGAACCCATCATGAGTATGGAACCTTGCACGGACTTAGCATCCCTCCAAAGATTTTTAGGGAAGACCGAGTGGTATCGGCACTTCATCAAGGATTATGCGAAGATTGCCCGTCCACTGAATGAACTCCGCAAGAAGGGAGTTACATTCCAATGGACTGAGGAGTGTGACCAATCCTTCCGTCAACTCAAGCAAGCCTTGATGAGTGCACCGGTCCTCCAATTTTTCAACCCGGATGCTGAGCTGTATATGTATACAGATGCAAGCTCATACGCAATTGGGGCTATTCTTCACCAAACAACAGATGGTAAGAACCTACATCCAATTCATTATGCCTCAAGGAACTTGAAAGATGCAGAGAAGAAATGGGACGCTCGAGAGAGGGAATGTTTAGCTATTGTGTGGGGTTTGGAGAAATTCAGTCAATATGTATATGGACGACTTGTACATATTCGCACGGATCATCACAGTCTCCAACATCTCCAAACGATCAAGGATCCTCACAATAGAGTGGCACGCTGGGCCATGATTTTAGCAGCTCAACCAATGACCATTGAACATGTCAAAGGAAGCAAAATGGCTCATGTGGATTGCCTCTCCCGTGCCGTTATCCGTCATCTCCGGACGACTTTAGTGGACTCTACTGAAGAGGAAATTGGAGCAGAAGACATGGTCATCAACGCTACCGTTGGTGGAAATGTGGAATTATTTCGACAACAACAACATGAGGACGAATTCTTACGCAACATTATGGTGATGCTACATAAGAAAGGAGATTACCTTAGTGATCCTCCTCATATTTTTGGAGACAATTATGCCTTAATTCATGGTTTGCTTTACCGTGTTGACAAAGGGTTATCGGCAAATCCATGGAAATTGGTAATTCCACGATCTATGCGGGCTTCTATACTTAAATTAATTCATGAAGATTCTACAACGGGCCATGGTTCTATTTATAAGACCTACTCAGTGCTGTACATACGGTACTACTGGAAAAATATGTTCCGGGATGTACGTAAATTTCTTTCATCTTGTGAAACTTGTCAATTACATAATCCTCGCAATTCACTCGCAGTGGGGCAACGTGAGACTTTGAGAGGAAATAAATACGCTCTGGTAATGATTGATTATACTACGCGTTATGTTTTTGCTCTTCCTTCACGTACAGCAACAGCTAAAGATTATGTTCGACTTTTAGACTCTGCAATAATTTCCGTACATCATTGTCCGCGTGAAATTGTAACGGACGGTGGTACTCATTTCACGGGTAGTGAATTTACAAATTATCTTCAATCTAATGGTATTAAGCATATTGTTGTTATGCCAAATAGCCCGCCGTCAAATGGACTTGTGGAACGTCAAAATCGTACTTTAAAATCTTTCCTAAGGAAATACATATCTACTGACTTTACTAAATGGGACACATTATTACCGTTAGCAGTTCGTATGCATAATTTTCATGTGAATCAAGGAACTAACTATTCTCCGTATTATCTTTTTCACAGTCGTGACCCACTTACTGAATTCGACCTGATAACTCCTGTACTAACGCCTGAAAATGACATTTCTCCAGACGATTCTCAGCAAAAACTGTTGCAGGCGACTGAAAATGCTGTTAATTTGACTAAAGTTCAACAACAACGTAGAGATGGACTATTAAATGCAAATAGGAGTGTACATGTGTATAACGTTGGTGATTTAGTAGTGCTCAGGATTCACGATGGTCCGAAGTTGGGACCAAAATGGTCATCTCCATATGAAATTGTGCGTATATTAGGTAACTCTTCTATTGAAGTTAAACCCATTGTTTCTACATCTGGAAACAGACATAGAAATGTTCACGTAGAAAATATCAAACCGTACATATCTCCTGAACCTTGGTGTGAAATTTTTGAACTGTTGACGTTTCCTACAGGAAATCATTGTAATGACAATAACAGTTTACATAACTTTTGTGGTTCAGAATTAGATGTGCAAAGACCACGTATGAGAACTTATGTAAATACTCGAAGGGAATCTCCTTCTATAGTCACTAGAAGTTCTGACAGTAGTAGGGACTTATACATTGGTAGGGCAAGCCGAAATAGTCTGGCCAACACGTTTCGTTCTCATCCCGTCAATACTTCGAATATTCCTATTAATGTACATACTGACGCTGGAGTAATTAACCAGTCCAGTAATCGTGCTAGAAGTATAAATTCAACATCGTACTTTTATTCTAATTTAAGTGATATTCGTGAGCGTAGTACTACTGCGAATAACACATACACAAACAGAAACTCCTAGTTTATTCCTCAAGAATAACTTCAAATGTTACTCCTTATAATTCGGATTCTGAGCGCAGAGATTTTCGAAATATTAACAGTAATTCGCGTTTATCTCTTGTAGATGAATATACTGGTCAAAGTGTAACTCCAAATATAAATACTAATATAAATACGTCTTTACATACTGCTCAAAGTTTAGGTCATGAGACAGAACATACTTCAAAACTCAGTTCTGGTCCATACCGAAACACACGTAGTAAACGGACTATAAATACTTTTCCCGCATTACGGTCAATTAAAAGACCAAGAAGACGATTAATAACTATAAATACTGACATATCGCAAGAAAATTCTGATTCTGCTGTGCCAGTAAATATTTATCCTAATTCTAGTCCTATAATTAATTTTGCAATTAATATAAACCCTAACTCTAATGTCATGAATGAGTTTACTTTGAATAATGAAATGACTTTTCCTCAGGAAAATGTGCATAACTTCAGTATTCCTTCCAATGACATGATTACAGAACCTACTATTGTGGAAGTAGTAAATAATGATACTCATCTACATATGGATGTTACTCCTATAAATACTACCAATAATTTCACAAATATAACAAATAATTTAGCTACGACTGATATATTTGGCAACTTTCAAAGAATTCAACCTGAAGCAGAAGTTTTTGAGAACTTTATTCCAGGTGAACTATTTTTTGGAAATAACTATCGTGTACAAAATAATCCTCATATTTCTTCAGACTCTTCTAAGGAATCTGTATCTATTCATTCAGTTGACAGTGATATAAGTTCTGTGAATAATCCTGATTCATCGAGATGTTTACCTACAGAAGATGATACTAATGTTCCTCAGGAAGATAATCCTATGAATGATTATTTGAATGATTATTTACACCGTACACGCTTGTCTATAATACGTTTGTCAAATACTTGACAAGAATCTTTGAATGACAGTTTTCAGTCAGCTCAATCATCAGTTGATAACTCTGAATTATTATTTGAGCCCAATACTAACACATTGCCGGGACAATGTGAAACTAACGTTTCTACTGAGAATACAGACATTATTTCAAGTCAAGAACTTATATTAGCTCATAATCATGATAAGTTAATGATTGACATTTCATCAATTTTTGAAAATAGTGAAACATTTGAAAATAACATCTATACAAGTTCTGATGTTGATATAAATCTTATTTCTCAGGAACAAACATTTTTACATCACAACGCAATTTACACAGCCTTTCCTTTGATATTTACGAGTAGAATTGTAATGCATTTTAGTAAAAGCATTAGAACAGCTCATCAAGAGGAAAGAAATTATTTAGCTGAGTGTGCAATGAGATATACAGCATTAGGAACTTTCATTAGTAATTTACGCTGGGAGAAAAAGTACTTTAAGTGTGTGAGAGAGGAGAGGAGAACACTTTTTGAGGCTTGCATTCCAAACATGGTTGCAACATCGAATGTAGTGCTAAGTACTAATACTAATATAGGTACTCAGAGTACTGATTTGGCAACGCTGAGTCACACAACGACGAGTCGTCTTTTCAGTCCAGTCTCGTCCATCATCACTTCTGCTGTGTGTGCTCCAGTTCAGTCTCATTTACATATTGAACCCACTGCAGAGAAAAGCCCATGGAGTGTAGCATTTGTGAATCCACATCCTGCATTCTCTCCACGAAAATCGAAAAGATTGCTAACGAAGACTTCTAAACTGAAATCTCCAGTTACTTATGGAAAAGTTACTAAAAAGAATGCTAAATTAGGAACTACAAATTTAAAACTATTATCTCCTACAACATTACGCAAAACAGTTAACATAGTTTCAGCAACAGTTGTGAATACAAACATTAGTGTTAAATCTACATCTACTAAAGTAAATCCTATTTCTTTAGAGATAGTGCCAGACTCAGGAAATTCTGTTCCTAAGTGTGCAGATTGTATTCCACCTGCTGCCAAATTTAGACAAATTGTTGATTCAAGACAGCGTATAGCTAGTGCTCCTGTTACATTAGAACATACTAATGTAGATATTCCTACAGATTTTCCACTTCACATTCCCGTGTGTTTAGGGGAAGATGTGTTCGAAGACAAGGTAGACCCGTCTACTGAAGATCCTTGTCATCCTGGTAAACGCAGATTATCAGCGTCAGGGGTTTCTAAGGAATTATTTCAGAAAGCTAGAAGGTTTGATCCCTCAGAGGTTAACGCACGCCCTGAGCGTCAGGCCGCAATCAAACCAAAAGCATTTTCGTACAAAGACTAGTAACCTTTGTCGGCGTGGTGTCAGCCATTATTAACATTTTGGTTGTTAGCTTGTTCTACAAATCAGTGCTGTGCTTATGCTTGAATTAGCTTAGTAGATAGTGCTTCTGACATTATTATAATAATTATGGAATATAGTCAAAGTTAATAATTATGTTTAAAAATACATGGATGTTTGATTAGAAATATCAAGTTATATATCTAATATGTCAGTTTGTTTCTTTGTTTCAGATCACTCACTTTACGATTATAATTTGGGAGTCACACTAAATTCCTTCAGTTAATTACTTAATTTGGACATTTGTGGACATTCGTAAGTTTTATTTTGGGAATAGTTTCCTCGAATTCGAGTGTAGTGTGCCTTGTTAGTTGTGAGTCTGTTCAATACAAATGTTACTTATATATAAGTATGATTAATATTCATGTACATAATTCATTTAAAGTATTGTGCAACATAGTGATGCGACATTGTCAAATGATTACAATCTAGGGTGTCGAATTGGATTTAACTTCTTTTGTTTGATCCTAGTTGTGGCAATGGAGAATAAGAATTTCAATATTATTCTGGCAGATCGGGAGGAATCAATGATTACTATTAGCTGCGTACAGAATGTGTTGGTGATTCCAGATTTCCTCAGGAAAACAATACTCAACCTGGATCGTTCACTGCTCAGACTGGCTAATGTCACAGATTCGCCGAAATGTTTTGTGCCCTGTGTTTGTACATTAGTAAATCTGAAAAAAAAATTTTTTGGGTGTATAACTGAAAGAAAAACATATAATATGTTGATTACTATTTATCATTTCATTTTGTATTTTTGTATTTTGTACGTATCATGTTTTCCAAAAATTATTCTATAATTTTCGGGATTTCGAGGACGAAATCTTCCGTAGAAGGGGGGCATGTAAGCATATGAAAATACATACACTTAAACTTGTGTAAATTCCTCAGGAAATTAGTATGGATATGTAAATCTGTAATGTAAATCTATACACTGTGATCCTACGAGTGACTGTGTTCACGAAGGAGGAGATCAGTGGGAAAGTGTGGGTTAGAGAGTCAAGACATTAAGACTCGGACTAAAAAGGAAGTATTTGAAAGTCACAAGATATTATTGTCCATTGACAATATTGATTATTAATAAACCAATTATTGTATTAATTATTACACCCAAGTTACTTGTGTAAAATCATAAGTTATTACCCCTGGTTACATAATTACTCGTATCACTTAGATCGTACCCCTTATTAGCGAGTGTTCATAATTAGGAAGTTAGTGAAAGGGACTTCCGCCTTAAAAGACTATTCCTTAGTCCTTTATCATCAACAATTTAAGTACCAAAATATCATCCTTTCAGCATGTTCATTGGTTCTTGGGACACCCTGCCGTTTCTTTTGCAATGGAAATCATCTTCGTAGCTGGAAATTCTCCGGCCTTCAACTTTCAATCAATGAACCAAAACATTTCAGGTCTTTTGCGATCAGGTTCAGGTCTTTCATTTGTTACATCTGGTCCTGGCAGGTAAAATCAAAACGAGTTTTTCTCAGTACCTGAACCTGAACCTTTACCCAATTTCACGGGTATAACATATTGTACCCAGAAAGGACCCAAAATTATTGGATCCAAAATGCATCCACCAATACTGAACCCGAACCTGGAAATGAACCCAAATACTGTACCTGGGTGCGACCGGAACCCATGCGATGCACTACGGCGGAGGAACACGTAAATTAAAAAGTTTTATTACTAGGCGACATAGGCATTTACTAGTAGAGCTGGGAGAAAAGATTCCACGATCACGTTTTCAGCAAGATATTCGGGAGTTGCTTTCGAAGTTCAGTACAGCAATAAAAGAACAGCTAACGCAAGCTGGATTTTGGGACAATTATTGTGGCTCCTAATCAGCCCTTCATTATTGTGAATGTATAAGAATTCACTGAGTATTTCAAGGTGTCCTAATGTTCATTCTGGAGCCAAAAAAATAAATTAACAACGTGTTCATCGACGCTCTAGCTCAGTCTCAAATTGAAGTTACCTTTTGAAAGAAAGATCGATCTAGTGTTCATAAAAAATTATTTTTTGGCTTTTCATTCATTCAACAAACAGATATTAGCAAGTCAACTTATACGTTGTTTGTTGTATATCGTTAGGTATAATGTTGAAGCCATACGGCAATTCTTTAAATAAGCATTATTGAGCAGTCATTTTTCCTTGAACTGAATCCCAGTTTGTGTAAAAGGTACTTACTGTATTACTCAGTACTTTCTCAAGGTAGGCAACGAATTTTGAATGGTAACTAACAGTTGTCCTTTTTTTAACTTTTATTTTTTTAACTTGTACTTTTAGTTTCAATAATTGTTTCCGTCCTG
This sequence comes from Allacma fusca, assembly GCA_947179485.1. NCBI lineage: Eukaryota > Metazoa > Arthropoda > Collembola > Symphypleona > Sminthuridae > Allacma > Allacma fusca. Next base: position 67,787,802 of record OX359246.1, read on the forward strand.
TTTCCATTTTATAAATGAAAACTGTCTTTGGATTTATTCCAGTTTAATTGTAAATCTCGGGTTTATTCACACTGATTAATTAAGCACGATTGATAATTACGTTCATTATGGATTATTCCAGAAATCTGGATAATTCAAGTTATCATTAAGATTAAGTCTAAGGTAGGCATACCAAAAGCCTAATTATAAGACTATAATATAATACTAAGAATATTTACTCCCACCTAATATTTCATATTCCACGCAAGGAAACCCGTTTAGGACACGAATTATCCATAAAAGCCAAAAAGTTCGAAGTGGCAGTCGCAGTAACTTTTTCCCTTCAAAAAGAGTTTACAAACCAAACAGCGAAATAAATGTAAATAAAAAATAATATTGTATCATCGATGTTATGCACCTTTTTAACTTGCATTGAGTCACCTCCAATCATCTATTTTTAGACTATATTTCAACAGGCAAACTCGTATGTACCCAAGTTTGAACATTTCAAGACAAATGTTTAATTCTGTACTATTTGGGCAAGATATACTTAAAATATCGAAAACCTACCATTTCTTAAGCTATTGGGGCTTTAATTTGGGGAACACTCCTGCTAACCGCTCCAAGGTTACAATTTTAATCAATGAAGGGCGTTAGAGTACCCAGAAGTGGAAGTATTAATTCATTGTGTTTATTAATTCAGACTTCTACAGGCTTCTACAACTTTCAAGTAAATAATTGCTAAGAACTGTACATAAATGCAAGGATTATTTTGTCGTCCAGTTTAGATAATATTTTAAAGTAAACAAGAGTTGCTTGACAAATTTAAATTACTCTTTACTCCTTTGGGACAGGTGACACATTACCAATCAATTTTCTATGAAAGGTGTGGTACTGAACAAACGGAATAACATTCCATTTTATGGAATCGCCACTTGTAAGTTGAAGCACGAGCTTAATTATTACCCATGTTGTTACTTCGATTGGGTAAAAACGAGGGTGAAAATCAATTATCCACCAGTCCAGCATAACCCGGATCAGTACTCGTAAAAGGGATAATTTTGATTCGAACTGGAAAATTGTCTACTTTCCTGCATGATTTAGATAATTATTCAATCATTTAAGAAAAGATAGAAAATGATTGAGATTAGCAATTTTCAGTAAGTTAATTTTGGTTTTTAAAAAAATTTCAAAATTTAGTTTATTGCCTTTTCAACACAAAATAAGGTTGAATTAAAGAATAAAACTAGATTTGAACTATTTCTGCTGAAGTGTCAGTACCTTTGGGTCGATCTTAGGGCTTGAGGCGTTTAGGACGTGAGCGAATCAAATATTTTATGAGAATATATAAACCAAAGTTGATTGATTAATATATAATAGTCACTCTTCATTCCTTCAGGACAGGTCACACATTCCGAATTATTAGTATTTATTTTCAATTTCCTATCAAATAATTTCAGACAGCAAACAGTATTAAATTCTATCATTTGCAAGTTGACACATCTACTGATTTATTTATTTTGTTTTTACTTCGATTTGAAAATATACGGTAAAAATAAATTATCCGCCAGTCCGACTTGGTCAGCACCAGAACCCGAATCAGATGTCGTAAACCTGTCATTTTAAATTTCTATTGTAATTGGAAGAATTTCATCTATCCAGCAATTTTGGGATATTCTACTATTAAAAAATAGAAAATGATTGAGATCAATGATTTTCAGTCCTATTTCTGGTTTTTACAACTCCTTTCAAAACTTTGCTTAATACCATTCGAAGTATTTTTTCCTTCGGAAAATAAGGTTGAAATAAGGAACAGCTGTAGATTTAAACTGGTTCTCTGGAAGTGTCTGTATCTTTACGGAGCCCTCCGATTAATTTACGCAACGGCCAATCTGGCAATAAATATTAACGAAGTCATTTCTACGTATGAGGTCGTATTTACTTTTTTGTACTGTGTGGGAGGCACGGCCTGCATGACTATGACGTGGTTTGCAACAATCGACACTCCTGAAATTACAATATTTGTTTTCACGTCAGTATTCCAGCAAATCGGGGAAAATATGAAAGTCATTAAAAATGTGAAATGTAAGAATTGCAAGTACAATGAATATATGAATAACGAGATTGTAGTTTGAGGTTCTACAAGACTAATGTATTTATCTTTGCAGGTAAGCAAATAAATGCATTTCAATCCAAACTAAAGGAACGTACTACGAAGGAAACATTTGTTGTGTTTTTCCCTTGGATGTTGTTAATGTTTTCTGTAGGGTTGAACATTTTAATTGCCATTTTCTGTGAAAACGTTCATTTATATCACAATTTACCAACTTCATGGAGAAATCCTGTTAGTTTTGTTGTACTTTTCCTCCATGACTGCATGATATTTCACTTGTCGATATCTTGTGCTGCCATTTCTGTTGAAAATATCATTTTGTTTTTGGACATTGCCTCCGCTAGTCTTTTGAAAGAACTGAACTTCATTAGAGATGACGTCGAATTTAAAAATACCAAATACTTTAGGAAAAGCTGGAAATTTTGCAGGACGATGGAGCTGTCAATTAAGCTCTTTAATGTTGGTTACTCCACTACGACATTTTTCCTAAAAATATTTTGTCTTACATCTATAGTAATTTCGAGTTATTTTGGAATCCGGTACTACTTTCATAATCTGGTGCTGTCAATATTTTTAATGCTACTAGCTTTTTATAGTACGCTAATTTTCACGGTTCCTTTTTCCAAGTCCTTTTTAATACCACAGTATATGGATCTGCTGAGGTTTGAGTTCGTAAGGGCCCTAAATCACAGAAGAATGTCTCGTAGCGAAATCAAGTATTTTGGAAAAAGCCTGAAATCAGCTGGAAATGTAGGAATTCAAGTGGGATGCTTCCATGTTATGGAACGTGAGTCTACACCAGTGTATGTGGATTTTGCAGTTCGTGCCACTGCTTCACTTCTCTTAACCTTATAGAATATTTTCAAATAATTTTGTAGTAATTCTATGTAAAACGATCTACATTCAGCGACATTCATATATTGAGAGAAATATCATATTCAAAGATGTTCTGAAATGACTATTCGTTTTGCTTTTAAATAAACGCACGATTTTCAATTGAAGCACTGTAATGTTAGATAAGCTATTGATATATGTTTGGAGTAAAAATGTTGATTTAATTTCTGCATCCCATCCACGCCTTTAACTAGGAACGCCGATTAATGTCCTTTACAAAGGTAACCAATTGTTAATTTCCTTTTGGAATGCAAGGAGGTCGATCAAATCAATATTTTTGTAAATTTTGTTGCAAAAATGTATGTAATCATTTTACCAGCTAGAACAGATTCCTTCGTATAATGGCGAATATAGGCGGTAATTTTAATGTGTCTCTTTTGAGCTTTTCTTTTTGCAATTGTTGTAGTGAATTTATATGTAGGAAGTGTGTACACCGTTCAGGCAACAAACGCCATTTATTTGTACTCTGTCGTTTGTAACCTACATAATCTATCTCTGGATACTACGTGCAAGGAAGTGTAGCAAAGCCAGGAATTTAAAAAACTGATTTCGGTTTTCAAAGCCTTACATTTAAAATTTTTAGAACAAGTAAATATTGTACACTCATCAAATTTTAAGGGCTTATTAATGAGCCCAACAAGCTATTATTTCCAGCTTTTGCCGATTCTGTCAAATTTTCAAGGTAATTTGTTTTAGAGAAGAACATGAAAATAGTATAAATATGTTTTCTGGAAGTGTTTCTGTAAGAATTACCCAATGTATACACCAACGTGTGTCTAATCGTTGGAATCGAAAGTATATGAATAATTAATACTTGCACCCACCTAAATCCATAATATAATACTACACGCCAATCTTTTTATGACGTTCTTTCGATCATTTGTAGCAGTATATAATTACTAGAATAATTTTGATCGCCACACTCTGCTTCGTTGTCTCCGGTAGATTTAATAGTAAATTTACTGGCTGCATGATTAGTGTATGTTTGCAAAACCTCCATTCCTAAGAACTTCGTATAACCTTCAGGCAACAAACGCCATTAAGTTTTATTCCATCATTTGTAATTTGAAGTATTTAATAAATTATTATTATTCAGTTAATATTTTACTTAACCTTCAAAAAATGCAGGTTAAAATTAAATTATTGCTAGCATTCAGCATTAATCTTTATCCAAGTTGTGCTTTCATCGTGTTTCTCCTCGGCCAGCCCATAGAAGGGCGAAAACTGTGGATACTGCATACAAAGAACCGAAGCAAGTCAGAATTTTTAGGAAAAAGCTAAAATTTTAAGTTTATGATTTCTTACTCAGATTTAATACTTTTCAAGCAAAATAAAATTTGTAGCAAATTTCAATGGCTTTCAAATGAATGCAACAAAGTTTTATTTCCAGCTTTTCCTGATTCTGTCATTATTTTGAGGTCATTTTTCTTAGGAAAGAAATAGTGGGATTAAAGACTACATGTAGATACAAACAGGTTGCATGAGCGGAAAAAGTGGAGAAAATCACATCAAACCATTACGACCCGCGAAGTCTGTAAATCTAATAAAATCCATTATCCATGTGATGCGTAGAATCTTGAACGGTTTCACTTGTATTAAAAAGCGAGCCAAGGTAAACACCTGGCGCAATGTTTTAGGAGATTCCAATCGATAAATTAGATCCGTATTTTCATCAAGATCTGCAACCTACTCGCTACTTGAATCATGAAGTAGATTTAAGGAAGCCAATGTCGTCAATTTATCAGATCGAGCTCTCCTACAAAATTCGTGGAGTCCAATCCACATCCATCATTCACACCATCAGTAGTTTTGATTACATGTAGCGGTGCTCTTACAGGGTAATTGGACTGTATTCTGCAGCATAACAGTAATCAATTGCCTCCCATTAACCGACCTAGCTGCTAGTCAAAGAAATGAAGAAGAAAGAATCACCCTGACTTTTTTGTTCCACACATCCTCTTATTTTTGACAAGCTTAGCGTTTTGAAAAGAGTATGTCGGGCAAAGACACATTTTCGCTTGTGAGGCCGATTTATAGCACCTATGTATGTCGAATATTTATGCCCAGTTTTATCCTCTTAATTTAATTCTCAACGTAGAGAGTATATAATTATATCCCTGAAATTATACAAAATTTCCCAAAAATAAGCATTCTCACATAGTCTTGATAACATTTTCGTATTGAATGTTTGTGAAATTTTTTTGTTTGTGACTACTGTGACTGTAAATTTTGAACAAGGCAAATGAAACCTATTCAGAAAATTTTGAAATGAACTTGACTCAAACTTGAATACTTTATGAGTTACAATCTTTTGTGTGTTAGACAGGGCAACCAATACGTGCTATCTGGTGTTTAAAAACAACGCGGTGTGTAAATTGGAAAAATTTCCTTCAGAATTAACGCTTCTTTATATTTTAATTCGCTATTATTTTAAATCAACGAAGAATAATATTCGACAAAGAAGCGGAACTAACAATTAATTGTGTTTATTAATTTTGATTTGTTAAATGATTTTTAAAACTCACCGAATTAATTACAATACACGGAATAGAAAAGTACGGAATATTTTTTCGTCTAGTTTAGGTAATATAAACGTTATGTTGACTATATTAGCAATAACTCTTCACGACTTTGGTAGGTGGCACATTTCCAAAGATTAGTGTAAAATTAGATAAAAGTTTTCGGTTAAAGAATTTATTCAATCCCGTTTTATCATTAGTAAGTTGGAACACTATAGCAAATCCTCAAAAGCTATTGGTAAATAAGTTGGACCAACATAAGAATATGCTAACATCGTATTGCGGTTGGAAAACAGGTGTGGTAGAATAGGATGTCATCAACACTAATTTGATTTGATTTTTTTGATTTGATTTGATTTATTGTCAGTAATGCATACGCAACACTAGCACTGTATTCACCTGGAGTTAACCTGTGAAGTGATTAGTGTTGAAGGTAGCCGACATGTAATTACAGTATTTGGAGAAAGATTACAGTGTAGAGATTAATGATCTAATCTCATAACTTAGATTTAGTTTGTTATATTCAGTATCATCTAGTACATTAAGCTGTCTTATTAAAAATGGGACAGTAGAATTATAATACCTGTCACGTTTACATAATATTTCATAAATACGGTTACCACTTCTAGTTTTATTATAATTTGAGAATTTCAATTTTAGTATACTCCGAAACCTGGGGGATCTAAATATAGATTTTCCAAACTTAACACATTGATCATTAAGGCGGCTTAATACTGGTTGGAGTTTTAATTCCTTGAGTGTTTTCAAATAGTTCGATCTGTTTATATATTTCCTCACTATTATTGATAGGCACCTTTTTTCAAGCTTAATTAATCTATGTTTATCGGTTTTGTTTAAATTAGTACACCATACAGGACATGCATATTCTAACAGGATACGTATATAAGCTTTATACACTATAACCAATTCCCGATTTGTAAAGTTGAATTGTTTCAGTTTGCGTAGCATGTAAATTCTTCGATTAGCTTTCAGTACTGAATTTTCAACATGATTGTTCCATTTAGCTTTATTATTAATTTGGACTCCTAATAATCTGGTTTCCTGTGCTTTGGGTATTACAATTCCATCAACTTGCAAGTCAATGTTGGAGAATCTTCTTTCTTGGCTTAGGTCAATTGTAATTTGAACACATTTCTTTGGATTGAGCTCCATTTTCTTTTCACGGAACCAGGAATTCATATCGTCTAGTACACTTTGCATTGTAGGTGGTTTGGAGTAGTGTACTACTTCAACCAGTATGACGTCATCGACAAACACAGCGGATTCATAATGTGGATCATTCCCATATTTACTATTGAATTTTTTAATCACAGTGTTTATTAGTATTACAAATAGAATAGGGGCTAATTTGGTTCCTTGAGGTGTTCCATTATTTATGTCAAGAAAATTAGAGAAAATGTTCCCATCTCTGCAGCACTGCTGTCTTCCTCGCAGAAAATCACACAACCACATAATATCACTGGGCTTAATATTTAGTTCAATTAGCACTTGTATTAAAGTATTATGATCAACAAGATCAAATGCTTTCTTTAGGTCCAAAAGTACAACTATTATTTAATAATTAGGCTTATCTAAATTTTTATATATGAAGTCAAATATTTTAGCCATGTAGTGGGATGTGGAGGCGTTTCTTATGGTACCATACTGGTTAATTTCAATTTTGTGTATAATTTGGTCATACAGTTTACTATAAATGAAATTTTCGAGTATTTTTGAAAAGAGGTTTGTTTGGGTAATTGGTCTGACATCGTTGAATGAGGCGACTCCTTCTGATTTGGGTACAGGAGTTATATATCCTATTTTCCAGTCATTGGGAATAATAAAGTTGGCAATCGAAAAATTAAAAATGTGAGTCAATGGTTGTGCAAATAAACAACCAAATTCTCTGATAATACTTGGCGGGAGACCGTTTGGGATATTTGATTTATTGCTAGGTAAACTTTCCAGTGCTCTAAGTACTTGGAAATCATTAAGTATTAACTGAGAATCAGGTTCAACACATGGATCTAACGTGAACTGAGATATCGGTTCATATGTACTATTTATTTGTGAATAATACTCATTCAAGTCATTCAGTAATTTCAGTTTGTCAGGGATTTCAAGGGATTTGGCCAACTTGTCTATACACGATTGGTTTTGCAAATTACATACTGTGCGAACAGCTTTGTACCAATCAACGCTTCCTAATTGTATTTTTGTACAAATTTTATCCCTGAATTTAGCCTTCTCATTTTTAATTAATTTCTTTAACTTTGTTTTGGTACTGGTATATGCTAAGTCATTGATATATTTTAAATGTTTTAATTCTTCAGCTAATGTGATTATATGTTCCGTAACCCAGGGAGCTTGATTCGTGTTTATTAACTTTTCTTTGAGGGGGAAGGAAAGGTAATAAGCACTCATCAGTGTATTATTGAGAAACCTATTCATTTCATTTATATCATTGCTATCATATAATGGAAGCCAATCAATCTCCTTAAGTAAACCTGCAAACTTTGATTTGTTGAGAAAACAAAAATCACGTACTTTTAGTGTTTGTTTTTTACAATTTATATGTACCTCTTGTTTAGGTATATATTTGATCATAATGTGGCCATGTGTGTTATTATCTAGTGGTGGAAGTGTAAGTGGATCAAGATAAAAGTGAGTTAAATTTGTGAACACTAAATCAATGGTGGAAAGTTCATGTGAGTTATGGGGAAAGTATGTTGGGCCATACATTAGTTGCTGGAGCTGTACAGAATTACAAAATTGCCTTTCATATTTCCAATGATTGAAATCACCTGTTAAGATTATTCCTGGGCTGGTATATTTAATTTTTATATTGTCAACTAGTGTAACTAGATTTTGAAGAAGTTTGAAGTGAATACATTTAGGAAGTTGGGGTGGGAAATACACGCAAATTATTGCAATGACTGACACCGACTTTGGTAGATATTTAGGTCTTACAATGGTACACACTATTTCAAATTCCGTTTTGCTATTGAAGCAGGGGAAATTTTTGTATTGGAAAGAAGAGAGGGTTTTTCTTATAAAAATTGCAACGCCTCCACCCCTGCGGTCACTACGGATACATTCGTATAAATTACTCAACGGTATATTAATATTTTTACTTTTGCACCCCCAGGACTCAGTAATAGTTTCTATTTCTAGATTTCTATTGGCTTTCGAATGAAATCTCAGTTGGTTTATTCTTGGTCAACTTAGTTTATTTTCGGCAATAATTTTTGACACTATTAATCAATATAAACAGTTGTTTTATTTACTGTGTTATAGGGGAATGGGAAATTGAGAGATGAATCGGGAATGGGGCTTGCTGGCTGTGAGATGAGTACGGGATCAAATAATGTACTATATGTGAGAGATGAGTCAAACGCCAAGCATTGTTCTCATTCAAGATTTAGCTTTATTATATCGGTTCTAATTCTTAATTCCTCTCATACAAGTTCACTCTCGTTTATATATAATTCCAATAGTGCCGAATAAGCATAATCTTACTTACTTGATTACTGTGAATACACGTAACTGGCTATGTTCCTTAAGGTTGTCGGTACCAAATAACTGCTATAAAATAGCTAGCTATGTTAGAAGCGCACTCAAACTCAGAGCATGGTGCCTAAATGAATAACTTGTTAGGATATCAAACTGTCTGAAATTTATCCTATTGTGAGTAATATTTTGATGTGCTGTAGACTACGCTAAAAAGCACTTAATTAATACATGCATACATACATACTTACTTGATTACACAACATCAGATGTCTCATAGCAAATACTATTTGATTGTCATGCACATTTTACAAGGATGATTTCATCTGTGTAATAATAGAATTATATCATAACAACTGATTAATTATTTTACTACGTAAAACTACTGTATCAAACTATTTTGGGTCTACCGGAGCGGATATCGAAAACTTGTGATGAAACTGGCTTCGATACTGAAAATACTGAAATGAAGGGAAAACTAAACTAGGGCTCCTTACTACTCAGTTATCAAGTTATTTGAACTTAACGTTGTACTTTTCAACTCAATTTTGGCCTAGTATTTATTAACATTTGTAAAACAATTTTTTAAGTTAATTACTGGAAACCAGCTTCAATATTTGAAGTTGACAATTACAAGTGGTAGGAGGTTTTTTGAAACCGCAATTGATTTTTGCTTCTAAAACTCCAAAATGGTAAATTTCGTCTGTGATTCCATAATGCTGGTTTATGTCAGTGGATTTATTTTTCGATTTCAGTTGACTACTTGAACCATCTTCTGAGTTTATTACCAACTAAATCAAAGATTTTCTTCCTTTCCTCACTCATATTAATAACGTTGAGTAAACATGTGAATTATTTTAATGTCATTATAGATTATGTGTGAACGATAGTTCTGGAGCTTTGAGTTTCCAACAGCTTCGCGTAGTATCTTTTATTCATTAAAAATACCGATGGATTTTTGGTGATCGATGGGCGCAATGTACTACAAAGTTTTTTCCAACGTGCATATTTAATTCGTTCAGACATTGTCAATTGATCAACTTCAACTGTCAACTATTTGTACTTCAGCTACTTGAAGTTTAATTGACTATGCTTCTCAAATGAAAAGCTTTAATTGGTAGTTGAATTGAAGTTGAAATTAAATGGCCAGCCAATATTTTGTTTCAAATTGAAGTTGACTTCAATTTACAAAAATTAAATTTTAAAAAAATTGAAGGTGACTTGAAGTTGAAGCCCTAGGCAAAACAAGCAGAAGAAAAGAATAAATAAAAGCAACGAGTCAGTAATTTTTGAGAAATAGGTTTTGGGTTTACGTTTTAAGGTTGTGACAGAACCAAATTTTTTATGAACTTATATAAGGAATTTTAAACAAAAGTTAATTGATTAATAAATAGTACTTACTCGTCCGTCTTTCAGGACAGATGGCACGTTCCCAATTATTACAATTGATTCAGATTAGTTTAAAGAGTTTTAGTACTCACGAAAGTAATTATTACAATAGCCTAAATAGAAGTAATTATCATTATCTGTATATAGATGAGCGTAAGGAATATTTCGTTGTCTAGCTTAAGTAATACTTTACAGCTAATAAAAGTTGATTGACTAATAGTAATTACTCTTTATTCCTCTAGGACATGTGACACATTAACAAATAATATTATTTATTTTCATTTTCCAATAAAATAATCGCAGGCAGCAAACTTTATTAAATTGTATCATTAGTAAGTTGAAGCATCAGATGATTTGTTCGTTTTGTTTTACCTCGATTGGAAAATATACTGTAAAAATGAAATATCCCCCAGTCCGACTTGGTTATCAACAGAACCCGGATCAGATCTTGTTGACGTGACATCTTAAGTTTTATTGGAATTGAAGAAATTTCAACTTTCCAGCATTATTTGGATATTCTACTATTAAAAAAATAGAAAATGATTGAGCTCAGGGATTTTCAGCCTTATTTCTGGCATTTACAAACCCTTTCAAATTTTAGTTTAATACCGTTTGAATTATTTTTTACTTCAGAAAACAAGGTTGAATTAAGAAACACCAGTAGAAATAAAATGGTTCTGTGGAAGTGTCTATATCTGTACAGCGCGCTTAGAACAATTCACGCGGCGGTCAATCTGGTGATAAGCACTAGCGAATTAATTTCCACACACGAACGCATACTCAGTTCTTTGTACTGTGTGACAGGAACATCTTGCATTGTAGTTACATGGTTTATAACAATCATCAGCCCTGAAGTTACAATATTTGTTTTCACGTCAGTATTCCAGAAAATCGGGAAAAATATTAAAATCAGTAAAAATAGGAAAAGTAAGAATTTCAAGTGTAATGAATATGAATAACGAGACTGTACTTATTCATGCTAATGTTAATATCTTTGCAGATAAAAAAATAAATCCTATTCAACCCAAACTTGAGAAACGTACTACGAAGGAAACATTCGTGGTGTTCTTCCCCTGGATGGCGTTAATCTTTTCCGTAGGGTTGAACGTTTTAATTGCCATTTTCTGTGAAAACGTTCATTTATATCACAATTTACCAACTTCATGGAGATATCCTGTTTGTTTTCTTGTACTGTTCCTTCATGAATGCATGATATATCACTTGGCAGTATTTTGTATGGTCATTGGGTTTGAAAATATTATTTTGTTTTTGGATATTACCAGCACTTGTCTTTTCAAAGAACTGATCTTCATTAGAGATGAGGTCGAAATTAATAGTATCGAATACATCAGAAAGAGCTGGAAATTTTGCAGGACCATGGAGCTGTCAATTAAAATATTCAATTTTGGTTACTCCACCACGATATATTTTTTAAAAATATTCAGCCTTACAATTGGAGTAATCTCGAGTTACTTTGGAATCCGGTACTATTTCCAGAATATGGTGCTTTCATTATTTATAATGCTACTCGGTTGGTATTGCGTGCTACTTTTCACGGTGGCGTTTTCCAAGTCCTTTTTAATACCACATTATATGGAGCTGCTGAAGTTAGAGACAGGGCGGGCCGTAAATCAGGTGGAAATGTCTCGGTGCGAAATCAAATATTTTGTGAAAAGCCTGAAATCGGTAGGAAATGTCGGAATCCGAGTTGGATGCTTCCATGTTATGGAACGGGAGTCTACGCCAGTGTATGTGGACTTTGCGTTTCGTGCCACTGTCTCACTTCTCTTAGCCAAGTAGTCTTAGTCTTTATTTTCAAATAATTGATTTAATAATATCTAGTAATTATTTGTAAAACGATTATACATTGCACAAAGCACAGTTTGGAAACATAATGACAGAGATAACGTAGCCAAAGATGTTCCGAAATGGCTCTGTCTTCGATTTGCTTTTAAATATAAATACCAATGGGAAGGGTTGTGTAGTAATTTAAGATGCGTAATAACTACTATTTTTGGAAATGAATGCAACAATGTTTCATTTCCAGCTTTTCCTGATTCTGTCAATATTTTGAGGTCATTTTTCTTGGGAAGGAAATAGTGGAATTAACGACTTACAATAGATACGAACAGGTTGTTTAAACGGAACAAGTAGAGAGAAACACATTAAACCATTACGACCAGCGAAGCCCGTAAATCTATAAAATCCATTATCCATGTGATGTGTAGAATCTTGAACGGTTTTACTTGTATTAAAAAGCGAGCCAAGGTAAACACCTGGCGCAATGTTTTAGGAGATTCCAATCGATAAATTAGATCCGTATTTTCATCAAGATCTGCAACCTACTCGCTACTTGAATCATGAAGTAGATTTAAGGAAGCCAATGTCATCAATTTTTCAGATCAATCCTACAAAATTCAGGGGGCCAATCCGCTTTATTTTGGAATGTATTTCCTCATTAACTGAAATAAATTAAATTGCAAGTTTTCATTTGTATCATTCACATCATCAGTAGGTTTGATTACATGCAGCGGTGCTCTTATAGGGTAATTGGGCTGTATTTTGCTGTATTCCAACGGTTCTGCCAGTTGTGCAATACGCAAAATGCAATGAGTTAATTTCTGTGTAAATGGTACTATATTAATTGATTCAATAGGTTCAGAAGGTTGACAAAAATAAAAACTTTCGAGTAAGCACGCAAAGGTTAGATATCTAATAAATTAAAAATTTCCCATAATTTGTGTTTGTAATTTGTGCCTTTAAATTGTTTTTTAGTAGTGAAACTTAAATTAAAATTAAATTATTTAGGTAGAGTTTACAATTTAACTAATTAAAACTCAAGGTAAAATTACTTGTACTTGGAATTATGAGAAAACATGTATCCCTGACAATAAATTTTACGTGTAAGCAATGTATTTTTCTTACTTTTGTTCGATACGTAAAATAAATATGGAAAATGGGTTTTCGGGTGCTTTTTGCCTCTACAAGGGCAAACATTCTTCACGAAAATTAATTTATTATAATTTTAGCTCATCGTATAAACGAATCTAAACCATCAAATATTTAACATGTATGATGCAGTAGAATATCTCTTGAGAGCACTTCTATAACCAATGCAAATTAACTTCGCAGCACTATGTTGTAATAACTGTAACTTATGCTGATCGACAATCATTTTAAAAGATTTTATCCTTATACAAAATATAGTAAAAAACTTGAAATAGTTCTCAAGATTGACGTTCGGATTAGTGTTTCTGAACGGTTCAAAAACATGGACTCGACCCGACTCGTTTTCCCGAACCGGAAAGAATCCCTTTTCTGTTCCCGAAACCGGAACCGATATGTTCGAGTCCGGGACATTTTTGCCTTCCCGGAACCGATCCGGAAAATAAAATCAGTTCCCGGACCGGTTCCGGTTCCTTCCCGAACCTTCAGAAAATGCATAGGATTCATTTTCATGGAAGTCAAAATTGTGTCGCGTTTTCAAATGATAGTTGACAAATGCATGTTTCGCGTTTTCATCCAAAAAGGCAGCTTTAACAAACCCTTCCCGAAAACTTCCGGTTTTGATTTTTGTACCCGAAACCGGACCGAATGTAACGGTTCTTTAAACCGTTGACCCGAAACCGGACCGAAATTTAACGGTTCTTTAAATCGTTGACCCGAAACCGTACCGGAACCAAAACCGAACAGGAACCTCGGGAATTCCCGATACCGGGTCACACGGTCCTCCAACATGAAAAAGGTTTACAAGACCAAAGTGAACTTCCAATTTTATTTCCAGAGGCTACTATAACAAAAGAAACAATTTCCAACAAGTCATTGCACCCATTCTCGGGAGCAACGAATGCTACGCTTCACCAACACTCAGACAAAGAACAGAAAACTCAGTCCGTTGACCCTCCTCTGACTACGTCCAACGAACCCCATACACATTCTCGAACATCTTCTTCAACACAAACTATTCCCACTTTTACAGACAGCTCATCTCAAACCCTTTCCACATGGACAAATAAAACTTCCCATGGAAATAAATATTTCCGACCAATGCAGCAATATGCAACTACAACAGGTACTACATCCGACGAGTCTGACAAGGGATACTCCCATAGGTTATCCCATCCAAACCGTAGACGTATATCAACTTCTCGCAGAGCTACTATTAAAACTACACCCACTTATACCTCTTTCCAGCCTACTATAACTCCCAAACCTACCACATGTAAAACTCTTCCCATTTTGTGTTTCACACGCCAAACCAAATCATGTACTACGGGTACGAGGCACCCAAACAATTGGCCCTAGGTCCCATGTCACAATCCTGACTTTTCATCCTTGCGAGGAAATTATTCCAATGTATTTTCAACCTCACCCTTCTCTTTACAATGATTATCATGTTCTCGCTCCACATTCCATCCTGTCCCCCACTTCTAAATTTTTTCTTGTCACTAACCCCACCAATATTTCGGTCACCTTACCAGATGGCCTCGGTTTAGGTCACATAACTCCTTTAGACTATTATGACAATTCCATGACTCCCATTCCAATTAATGCCATTGACACCTCTCAACTTGACCACGACGTTGCTTCATTCAAAATTAACCCTGAGCTTAATTCCGAAGATACAACCAAAATCAGAAACTTACTCAAACAATACCGAAGGTCCTTCGCATTTCACCCTAACGAGTTAGGCAAATGTAACACCATCCCCTTTAAAGTTGAACTGGAACATCAGAAAATTGTAGCCCACAAGGCTTATAAAACATCAGCTTACCAGGACCAGATTATTAACACAGAAGTACAAACGTTACTTGAAAACAACATACTTGCACCATCCACGTCTCCCTTTACCAGTCCCGTGATTATTATTCTCAAAAAACCTAATGATGACGGTCTTCGGAAACCCAGAATGGTTATAGATTTTCGTGCACTCAATGCATTGACCAAGGCCATGCATTGGCCCCTTCCAAGTATAGACGAAATCCTACGACGACTCCAGAACCAAAAATACTTCTCCACATTAGACCTTGCCCAAGGTTTTCATCAGATTACCGTTGACAAAGAATCCCGTGCGAAGCTCAGCTTCATCACCAAGGAAGGACAATATCAATGCCTTATGATGCCTTTTGGCACGAAGAATTCCCCTTCTCACTTTTGCAGAGTTATTGATGTCATTCTCGCTGATCTCAAATACTCAACTGCGATGGCATACGTGGACGATATTGTAGTGGCCAACCAGACGATAGACGACCACATCAACAAACTCAGAAAATTTTTTGACCGATTCAACAACTTAAAATTTGAGCCAACCAAGTGCAAGTTCGGCTTTGAGAAAATTAATTTACTCGGATTCACAATCACCTCTTATGGCATACAGCCCTACAACGAAAATCCAGCCGGAATTCGCAACATGTCACCTCCATACGATGTCAAATCAGTCCAATCATTTTTAGGCATGGCTAACGTTTTTCGCAGATTTATTCCCCATTTTGCTCAAATAGCTTCACCACTACGGGAACTGACCAGACAAAATGTGTCCTTCGAGTGGACACAATAATGCCAACAAGCATTCGAAGCCTTAAAGAATCTACTCCTCTGTCAACCCGTCCTTGCCCATTACGACCCAAATAAACCCACCTATTTATATACGGATGCCTCTCAACTAGGTATCGGTGCTTATCTCACCCAGCTTCAACCTGATGGACACGAACATCCAGTTTATTTCCTCAGTCGGAGACTCAACAAATATGATTCAAAATATAACATCCGCTTGTTAGAATTACTATAGCCATCACATGGGCTACTATGAAACTTAAAGAATATCTCTTAGGAATTCCCTTCACCGTCAAAACTGACCACCACAGTCTTTGCTATAGCATGAGAACCAAGGACGAGTTAGACCCCAAACTCCAACGTCTCCAACTACTATTATTGCCCTACGACATCACCATTCAATACGTTAAGGGAATTACACATCGCTTGGCTGATTGCCTCAGTCGCCACCCATTTTGGGAACCTGACCATTCCGCAACTGATGATGATCCTGCCTTTCCATTCACGCCATCAGCATCTCTACTCTCAAAGAAGAACAAATGAATGACCCAGCTATAGCCAAAATAATTACTAAATTACCCACAACCTGGAAATTGAAATCAACGTATACACTAATTAACGGTATTTTATATAAATACAATTCCAAACAAGGTGAAACCTCCCTCATCGTAATTCCCAAGCAAATGGTCCCTGACATAATTCAAAAACATCATAATTCTGTGTGTCACATGGGACACACCAAGACTTTAAAGAAACTACAAACTATTTTTTTACTGGAGGACTATGTCAACAATTGCGAATTTTATCTCTAATAAACTTGGCTGTTTATACTCATTACCTGCGATCATACAAACTGATCATGGCACCGAGTTTAACAATTCCGTCCTCACTGAATTATCTCAAGTTTTTAACTTCAACATGCAATTTTCCCCTACCTTCCATCCACAGAGTCAAGGACTCGTGGAACGAACCCATCAGACCCTCGGCGATGCCATCGCATTATACACTGCTGAAACTAAGGCTGACTGGCCTTTAGCGCTGCCCGCTCTAACCTTTCATTTAAATAATACGCCACACACTTCTCATGGATACACTCCGTTCTTTCTTCTCCACGGATTCAATGCTCGGACTCCTCTTCGAAATTCCTTCCCCACATTCTCCCCTGAACATCAAAATATCCAAAATATGGAAGCACTATGGCATTTAACACATGATATTCTCACAAGACATCGTAAAAAATATGCTGCAAGAGTTAACCAAAATAAACGCACAGTTACATAAGAAATAGGTGATAATGTGCTCTTGGAACACACTTCCATTCAGCCAGGAATAAGCACAAAACTCATTCCCCGTTGGAAGGTCCCATACAGTATAATTGATATTCCGTCAGAAGTGAATTATACAATAAGAGGTTCCACCGGCACGAATATTAAAACCATAACAGTACACGTCTTAACTAACGGCTATAAACTAACGGCTATAACTACCTGGCTTAAAAAAAATTTGAACGACCCAAATGGTTACAACTACCATCTTTATTAAGCACAGCACATCAAACTCCAATTCCGGAGCCGTCCACAAATTTAGAAGATTTAACACAAGAACATATTGACTCTACAGGCCCTGTGACCTCACCTGACCCTACAAATTTGTCAAGTCTTTAAACCAAGAAATATCGGGCATGACCCATATACAACAGCACGATCCCGGGGGCCCCACCCATACACCTCCCCCTATGGAAGGCCCCCCTCCCCCACGAGGTGACCTTCCCCATTAGCTTCCAACCCTTCTATAGAGTCAATACCTGACCTACCTACAGTAATTGATCAATCTACGGAACTAACAAATCATAATGAACCATTACGTGCAAATTTACAACAATCAGAGTCAATTACACTCCCTACAAAAAGAATCCGAAGAACTCAACAACAAATTTTAGAAGAGGATTCGCAAAAAATAATCCCCTCGGATTTTCATACACGTAAGGATGAAAAATTCCGACGGTCCACTAGACATAATATCTCTGCAGTGGAGAACTTGTTCCACTCAATGATTATTCGTTGCACTTAAATTTAATCTGAGTTCAGAGAAAAATTTTACTCATGAAAATATTAACAAAAATTCAAAAGAAAAATTATGCAATTCAAGAAAATCCCATCCTCGGTCATTTGTCTTAGCCCCAAGTACAATACAACTACCCGACACCATTTAACATAAGGTCACCATTGTATGGCAGGGTTTGCCTACCCTCTCAGGTGCCTTCAACTCCCATTGAACCGTTCGGACCAACAAGCACCCTTATGCTCAGAAGTCAGACAACTGCATTGCACCATAACCGGCATCATAGATAAATTCCCTGGATTTACACACCGTAAGGGTACCGGTGCATAAACCCTTCGCCCTATCCTAACAACAACTATCAATTTCAATGTAGCACTTTTATCCATGAGCGATAAATTCAGAATCACCAAAATTTTCGTCACCCTCTAGAAAATAGAAAATACATGATTGAAATTTTGATTGTCACAAGCTTACACTAATTCATGAATATTTTTGAGTTCTAGAAAAAATTTACATTCTGCAGAATAATCCCCTGAAACTCCAGCTGAAGAAATCTCCACATCTCCTTCATCCTTAATTAGCAGCTACTCCTGGATCCACACCGGCGCCTTCAAATTTCATGAAACTACGATTGAAATAATTATTCCTTATTGCTTTTGATTTTCACACACATTTACACATAATTTACTAATTTTTGCCACTCTTATCATACACAATTTATTTCCACTGTCAACACTCACTCTATTCTTCACGTGCACTTTCTATTTCCCCGATACTTATAGAATTGATCACTCCAATATTGTATTGACCCCTACCCATTCGAAGCTCTGAAATACACAGAAAATTTCTTTGTAATATCTTTTACACACACATTTACACTCATACTTTATGCTAAAATTCATACGAACGAAAGAAAAATGTTTTTACTCACCTTGTATAACCTCTTTGCTGTATTTTCCACTCCACAAATTATGGGGGCATAATTTCCCCTTCCTAGTGCAGTTTATACCACCAAAATCGCTTTAGAATTGTATTTTTAACTAAATTTTTACGCGTTTGTAAGTATCCCCTATGATACAAAACTTTGCCAAACATGTCTGCCAAGAAAAGTCAATCCCAAGTTCAAGATTGCAAAAGAAGGAAGAAACCACTCCTCACCCAGATTCATTCGGCACAACTCGGAAAACATCAGAAAAAATTGTACAAAGTTCGACAATCCATTCCCCCTAATGTGTTCAATGATGGGGACATCATTTTTCCAAATTGGTAGATTGTTAAGCCATTATTGGTTTTAGAAATGATTGTAAGCTAAAATATACCATACTGTAACATTGATGTACATATATGTCATGCAAAAGTACAATAACCTCTGTAAAATACATTAGGTACCTTTATTTGTTACATTTCCATTGGTTAAAACAATGTCTGGAATATTCCAGGAGGTGGGCACATAAATGCTCACCTCCGTATATAAACCCCAGCCACCTCAGTCTCGAGAGACGAGAGAATCCCGAGCCACAGGCTGAGAAAGACCAAGAAACGCGTGCAAGAAAGTATATCTCTTTAACGCACTATACACGAATAACGATTATACTGCGTGACTAAACAACTATAGTACATACGTACTTATTCTGAGACGGAACGTCTCAGTCCACTCTCACACCAAGCATCGAGTGTTCTCGGCCTGCTACACATTCCCCCGTTTACTTTTTCTCTTCATTCCCTCTACCTTCCATTCCTCAATACTTTTTTCCTATTTTTATCCTTTTTATTCCCACTTCCTCTTTTTTAGGCCCTATACTTCCCCAAATTCAATTATTACTTAACAATATATTATAATCACTCTTCATTCCTTCCGGACAGGTGACACAATCACAATAAATAAGATTTATTTAGTTACATTTTCCTATAAAATAATTTCAGGAAGCAAACAGTATTAAATTCTATCATTTGTAAGTTGACGGATCCACTGATTTATTTATTTTGTTTTTACTTAGTTTGGAAAATGTACGTCAAAAATAAATTATCCACCAGTCCGACGTGGTCATCAACAGAACTCCTAAATCAGATCTCGTAAACGTGACATTTTAAATTTATTTTAGAATTGGAAGAATTTCATCTATACAGCATTATTGAGATACTCTACTATTAAAAAAATATAAAATGATTGAGCTCAGGGACTTTCAGTCTTATTTCTGGTTTTTACAAACCCTTTCAAAATTTAGTTTAATACCTTTTGAGGTATCTTTTCCCACAGAAAATAAGGTCGAATTAAGGAATAGCAGTAGATTTAAACTGGTTTTGTGGAAGTGCCTGTATCTTATTTCAGCCCTCCGAATAATTTACGCAACGGCCAATCTGGCAATAAATATTAACAAAATCATTTCTACATATGAGGTCGTATTCAGTTCTTTGTACTGTGTGGGAGGAACGGCCTGCATTGCAATGACAAGGTTTACGGAAATCGACACTCCAGAAATTACAATATTTGTTTTCACGTCAGTATTCCAGAAAATCGGGGAGAATATTAAAATCTTGGAAAATGTGAAAAGTAAGAATTTTTAAGTGTAATGAATATGAATAACGATATTGCAGTTTATGATTGAGATACAAGACTTTTTTTTTTTTTTCAGGTAAGAAAATAAATGCATTTCAATCCAAACTCCAAAAGCATACAACTAAGGAAACATTTGTGGTGTTTTTCCACCGGATGGTGTCAATGTTTTCTGTAGGGTTGAACGTTTTAATTGCCATTTATATCACAAATTACCAACTTCATGCAGAAATCCCGTTTCTTTTTTGGTACTATTCCTTCATGAGTGCATATTATTTCAATTGATAGCCTCTTGTACTGCCATTTCTGTTGAAAACATTATTTTGTTTATGGATTTAGTCAGTGCTAGTCTTTTAAAAGAACTGATCTACATTAGAGATGAGGATGAGGTCGTATTTAAAAATACCAAATACATCAGAAAAAGCTGGAAATTTTGCAGAACGATGGAGCTGTCAACTAAACTCTTTAATTTTGGTTACTCCACTATGATAATTTTTTTTAAAAATATTCAGCCTTACAATTGGAGTAATCTCGAATTATTTTGGAATCCGGTACTACTTTCAGAATCCGGTACTGTCAATATTTCTAATGCTACTCGCTTTGTTTAGTACGCTAATTTACACGGTGCCTTTTTCTTAGTCCTTTTTAATACCAGTATATGGAGGTGCTGAGGTTAGAGTTTGTAAGGGCCTTAAATCATGGAAGAATGTCTCGTAGCGATGTAACCATGTAATTACACAAACATATGTAAATTATTAAATTAATTGTAAGACGTAATTGTAGGAAGAATTTGTCTTCCCTTTATGTAAATAAAGTTAAAACGTAATTCGGTTTCGGAATGTGTCCGAAACCGGACACATCCGAGAACGTTTTGTAAATAGTTTAGATTTTACACATTCCAATTATGTATATAAATAATCCGGAGACTCTTGACAGAAATCAATCTGTATTTCAATCTTGTCAAATTAACATCAAGAGTCTCCTTTCACAATCTGAAATTTTAATAAAATAAAATATCAATTTTATTATTATTAAGTCTTGGAAAGTTTTGGAACTTATTATTCCTTCATACTTGCATCAAGTATTGGCATCCCCGTAATCGGGCTTATATACACGTAAGTATATAGTGTAATTTCCATTTTATACATATAGTAAAAGTGTCTCATTTTACCCGGTTACATTTGGCGCCCAACGTAAATGTAACTCTGTGGTATATAGTGTGGTGTTGGTGAGCGTAGGTTATAGCTAGTACGTGAGAGCGGAGAGACATATGCGAACCGTACATATGTATTTCCAATTAAAGACTGGCGCCAGTCTATATGGCATATCCAATGTCACACATTTTCATAGTAGTCTATTTTTGCGTCATTAGTATAGGTCTACTAGTTAAGTACCTGGGGTATTGTCTCGGGACTGTGTGTGCATACAGTGGTTTTTATGATTCTATATAAACACCCTGTATATATAGATAGTAATTTCTGCACCTGTGTGTGCATACATCTAACAATGTTTAAAGGGTATTAGTAGATTGGGCTATACAGGTATTTTTTGTTCTCTAGTCATTAGTTAAGTAGTACGTTACACATAAGTGTAATATTAATCCAAGTCATACAACCCAACAGGATGACCCCTTTAGATTTCCCCCGATATCCCGAACACGACCAAGGGATACAGAATGGCATGGATGAACCGATGCCTGCGGATGAAGCAGAAGAGCCTCAAGTGTGGGTTAATGGGGAGATGCTCGAGCCCCAAGAAGTGCAGGCAGAACATCAGCCTAATGAACAAGCACAGCCAAATGGCGACGCCCACCCAGAACAGGGAGACCAACCCCGCGTTCAATTAGATCCGGAGGCAGTGCGTAGGGGAATCAGGAGGGTTAATGTAACTAACCTTATGTGTAATCGGATGGTAGAGCCGACACCCCATGGCCCACCACAAAACGCCAGACCATGGGAGTTTTGTGGCAGCTGTTATACGTGCCTGGATAATATCCATCTTTGGTTCCATTATGTGGACCAAGCCTTCAAGGCGGCACTTGTTTTCCGACGATACTAACTACATTGTGTGAAACGGTATCTTAAGGGATCTGCTTTTCGCTTGTGGGCAACAGGAGATTGGGATTCCTGGCCAGCCTTTGTTGCGGAATTTCCTTTCGTGTACATGAGAAAATTCAACAATTATCTTCAACAATAAAGACTCATTTGAATTTTCATTTCCAGAAGAAATTAAAATGTATTATGCTCATTATACAAGTGTACACATCATAACTGTTGTTACTCTTATTGTTAGGTCGAGTTATTCTCATATAGGTATTTAGAGGCAATGGCAATAGAATATTTACAGCATAGAGACGCATAAAATTACATACATTATTATCATCACACGATGTATTTACAATTTATACAATTGAATAGGCATTGCTGGTAATGTTATTTACATAAACTAAAAATTCATAGTACAAAGTATATACCTGTGGCCTGAATAGTCTTTTAAAGTTATAAGGACGTTGATAATCTTAAAATTAAAATAACACATACACGCGAAAAGACTTATATTTACATATATGTAAAGATTATAAATTAAGAAAAAAGAAATGACTACATTAAAATTCATAAGATTTTTGAAGCGTTTGCATATAAATAAAAATGATGCAGTTTTTAAACGACAATTTCAAAAATATTATGTAAAGAGAAAAGGAACAAATATTACGATTGTTTAAACATTTTATGCAAAACTTATTGTTAGTACTAATATTTTTGACAACGTATGCAAAACTCATTATTAGTGTTTTGTTTTAAAAAAACATTCTTTTAATAGCACACTGATAATTGCAAACGTGTTGTAAAGTCTATGCAAAATATGTGTTCAAAATTGCATACACAATTTAAAATCACATTTCTAAAGGTTTTACATGACAATACAAACCATGCATTTTTAAAAATAAACAGTTTCAAAATAACATTTAAATTTAGAGTAAACGACAAAATTTAAGCGAGTGTTAGTTTAACAAATCGTATGCAAAAGTTATTGTTAGTCAAAATATTTTTAAACATTCTATACAAATTTTATTGTTTTTTAAAACGTTTAGAACAATATAAGCTACATTTAATTAAGCCAGTACAGGGGCGTGGAAATTCACGCGGATTTAGTAGAGGATTTAATCGCGGTTTTCAAAGAAATTGGTACACCGGATACGATAATAGTCAACCGATATATTTAAACGGACAATATTATATGCCTGTAGCAAATGCTCAAACAAGAACACCGCAGGGAAACTCCAATGCGCCAGGGAAGAGGATGTCCTCTCCCCAAGTATACCAGGGGTCGCATCCATCTTTCCGACCGGCCCCGATTCAGATGACATACGACGAGGATTACAACGCAGAAGAGATAGAAGAGTCAACTTAAACACTGTAAATATATACAGTAAATTATATAAACAAGGCATACCAGTAAAAATACAGAATGATTTACCATACATAAATGTTACATTGGCCGGCATAAAACTGTCCGGTTTAGTAGATACGGGTGCCGTTTACTCGTGAATGGCATTAAGATGTTATAAAAATTTTGAAAATAGGACAGAATTAATTTCTTATAAGGGTAGTTTCAATGTGGCCTCAGGAAAATCAATGAAACCATTAGGATATATAATGGCTACATTTACTTTAAAAAATAAACAAATGTTGCAACGATTTTTTGTATTTGAGAAACTTAATACAGAGTTGATACTAGGATGTGATTTCCTTAAAAAAATTCAAGGAAAAATTGTTTTTAAAGATGCAAATAAATCCAAGGTCAGAGTACATAGTAGAGACATAAATACACTGTCAAAGTTGTCGAGTACTCAGAATAAAGAAATATTTAAGGTGTTAGAAAGATTTCCGATGGTATTTACGGACAAAATCGGTGAAACCGACGTGTGCAAATTTAAAATTGAGTTAATAGATGGCGCAAAGTCCAAAAAGCAAAAACAGTACAAGACCACTCCTTTTAAGGAAAATTCAAGACCAAGTTCAACAATATCTAACCGAGGGAATTATAGAGCCATCCGAATCAGATTGGAGCAGTAGCTGTTTTCTAGTCCCGAAACCTGGAACTAAAGAATGGAGGATGGTGTGTGACATGCGATACGTAAATTCACAAAGTAAATCCTGGGCGTATCCTATGCCATCCATTAGATCAATTCTAAACAAGTTGGGTAACGCAAGATATTTGTCTAAACTTGACCTCTTGAAAGGTTATCATCAAATGCTAATTGAGGAGGCAAGTAGGAAATATACCGCGTTTACGGCTGACGGTAAATTATATCAGTTTCGGCGGATGCCTTTCGGACTAAAAAACGCTCCCGCTGCTTTTCAATTCATGATGAATACAATATTCTCTGATGTTATTGGCAAGTTTGTGTATGTATATTTAGATGATATTCTAATTTTTAGTGAGACATACGAGGACCATCTCCATCATATACAAATAGTTGCTAGTAGGTTACAGAAAGCAAAGCTAACCTGCCGAGTAGATAAATGCGAATTTGGAAAAACCGAAATTAAGTATTTGGGTTACATACTGTCAGCCAACGCAATAAAAAAGAATCAGAGCAAAGTTAAGGCTATTAAAGAATTTCCGTCACCAAATACCCCAAAGGCGTTAAAAAGTTTTTTAGGCATGACAAGTTGGCTCAGAGAATTTATTCCGCATCAAAGTACAATTGCGGAACCTTTAACCAAATAAACCAGAAAAGGTGTCAAGTGGAACTGGACACAGGTTGAACAACAGGCTTTTGAAAATCTTAAGAATGCAATAATTTCTCAGAGAGTATTGTCATATCCAAACTATAGACAAAAATTTAATCTCGCCTGTGATGCCAGCGATCATGGAGTAGGAGCTATGTTGTTTCAAGAGTATGGGGGAAGAAAACACATTATTGCATTTTGTAGTGCAACCTTAAACAAAAGTCAAAGAAATAGATCAGCAATGGAAAGAGAACTTCTTGCAATATTATATGCCACAGCACATTTTCGAGAATATCTGGACGGCTCAAAATTCAATTTGTATACATATAACAAAAATTTAACTTGGATGTATAGATTAACTGAAGATAATAAAAAATTGGCTAGGTGGAATTTAAAATTAGAAGAATTCGATTTTGACATAATTCATATTCCGGGCAAACAAAATGTAATACCAGACTCGTTGTCTAGATATCCCTGTTCTGATACGATTCAAGAAGAGACTATTGATAATGTAGAAAAATATTTGCCAGTCATAAATGCAGTCTCGCTGGAAGAAATAAGTTTGGAGAAAATCAAGCAAACTCAAAAGGAAGATCCGGAAATTCAAAAAGTGTTGCAGTCAAAGGGGTCAAACAAAATTACTTTCGGATTCAAATTCCAAGATGGTATCTTGTTTAAAGAAATATCTAAAGATTACAAAGTTAGTGATTAGAAAATAGTATTACCTTTAACATTAAGACATTTCATTTTACATGAAATGCATGACTTACCGTTACAGGGACATGTGGGCATTGAAAAATTGTATAGTAATATTAAACGTAGGTTTTGGTGGAAAGGCATGCTTGGTGATATAGAATTATATGTAAAGTCATGCAGTGTCTTTCAAAAATTTAAAGTGGACAGAAGGAAGCCATTAGGCTTTATGAAGTCTAGCCCACCGTCCAGACCCTGGCATACCGTATATTTAGATTTAATCGGTCCCCTACCAAAGACACAAAAAGGGTATACAATGATATTAGTTTTGGTCGATAATTTTACGAAATTTGTTGAAATTTTCCCATTAAGGTCGGGGACGACAAGAGAAATTTTAAACAAGTTAAAATACGATGTTATTACTAGATACGGTTGTATGGAATTTGTAACGGTAGACAATGGTACTTGTTTTACTTCTCACGAATTTCAGGATTTCTGTAAACAATGGCAGATACAAATTAAATATATCTCCCCATACCAAGCACAAGCTAATTTAACCGAAAGATATAACCAGAGCTTAGAAACTAGAATGAGAATGTTTCTAAATGTTTGTCATTCAAAGTGGGATGAAAATTTACAAGAAATTGCTTTCAGTTTTCGATCCCCGGTGAATGACACTACTGGTTTCTCTCCGGCTAAGTTGTTTTATGGGAGAGAATTAAGAATACCAATAGACAATGCACTGCATACACAAAATGAGAAAAATTTCTCGTCCTTTCAAGAATATGTTAAGAATATAAACAGGAACTAACAATGAGTTGCGCAAACGCTAAAATTAATGTAGATAAAAACAATTAAAACAACGTGAATATTATAACAAGTCCAGACGAGCTGGAGAGTTTCAAGAAAACGATCAAATATGGGTTCGAACTCATCCGTTGTCAGATGCTTCAAGAAAATTTGCAAAGAAATTAGCCCCTTTGTGGGAGGGCCCGTACAGAATTTCAAAGAAATTGTCAGAGGTTACTTACGAGATATCGGATGAAAATGGCAGATTTATGGGCAGACAACATGTTTTAAATTTGAAAGTGTACGTACCCAGAGAGCAAATACAGCCCCAACGGAACGACGACAGTCAAACGGAAACGCATAAAGTACTGGAAAATTCGAAGGATAAGAATTCTAGACCAATTCGAAAGCAGAGATTTGATTACAGACAACAATTGGGACATCGTGTTCCCAATTGTTCTTTTCAGGGGGGTTGTGTAACCATGTAATTACACAAACATGTAAATTAGTAAATTAATTGTAAGACGTAATTGTAGGAAGAATTTGTCTTCCCTTTATGTAAATAAAGTTAAAACGTAATTCGGTTTCGGAATGTGTCCGAAACCGGACACATCCGAGAACGTTTTGTAAATAGTTTAGATTTTACACATTCCAATTATGTATATAAATAATCCGGAGACTCTTGACAGAAATCAATCTGTATTTCAATCTTGTCAAATTAACATCAAGAGTCTCCTTTCACAATCTGAAATTTTAATAAAATAAAATATCAATTTTATTATTATTAAGTCTTGGAAAGTTTTGGAACTTATTATTCCTTCATACTTGCATCAAGTATTGGCATCCCCGTAATCGGGCTTATATACACGTAAGTATATAGTGTAATTTCCATTTTATATATATACTACAAGTGTCTCATTTTACCCGGTTACAGCGAAATCAAATATTTGGTGAAAAGCCTGAAATCAGTAGGAAATGTAGGAATTCGAGTGGGATGCTTCCACGTTATGGAACGAGAGTCTACACCAGTGTATGTGGATTTTGCATTTCGTGCCACTGCTTCAATTCTCTTAGCTTTGTAGATTATTTTCAGATAATGTTATTTAAAACGATCTACATTCATTTCACTAAGAACATTTGAGACAAAATGAAGGAGAAATCCTATTTAAAGCAGGGTTGGGTTTTTTTCTGTTTTTTCAAAAAAAAACCAAACAACCAGGTTTTTTTGGTTTAATCAAATTTTCAATCCAAAACATTCTTTAATATGCAAAAACATACGAATTTGAACAAATTTACTTATTTAAAACCCAGTAAGTATTACTAAGCATTAAATATTAATAATTTTTGATACAATTTTAACGATAACTTTGAAGCATAAACACAAGTTTGGTATTTTTAATTTTACAAACGATTCCAAATTTCTAAATGTACGGGACTTAAAGCTAATATTATTATTTACTTCACTAAAGTTTAACTACACAATATCACAGTTACTCCACAAGTTTTGTGCACGACGAAATATAAGCGTTTTGGATGGAAAATATTAAAATTTTAGGTGTTTTTTAAACCATTGGTTTTTATTAAAAAAAACAATGGTTTAAACCAAACCAACCCTGATTTAATGAAACTTTAACATGTATCTGTCTTCGTTTCTCTTTTAAATAATAAACGTCATTAGTATGTGTACTTAATGGATGGTGTAGTAATGTAAGATAAGTAATTGCTATATTTGGAGTAAACCGCTTGATTTAATTTCTGTATCCCATCCAGGCTTCTAATTAGTAACGCCGAATAATACAACCCTCCTATTACATAGCTAGCCAAAAATTTCAACATTATAGAAATTATTTTCTTCAATTAGTCTATAATTTGTTTCACATAAATACTGTTGTTTTCACTTTCACATCCGAAAAATAATGTAAATGCATCAACCTGTAGGTACAAACGTAACCTTTTTCTCAATTAATAAAATACAGATGCAATTTTACATTATTTTTCGGTTGTGATGGTGGAAACAATTGTATTTATGTGAAACAAATTATAGACGAATTGAATAAAATAATTCCTATAATGTTGAGATTTGACTTATTTCTGCTCAAATTGTGTACCCTTGAAGACGGGACCAGAGTATTTTTATGTATGAACATATTCCATATAATATTAAGTATAATAATATGTAAATACAAGATATAAATAAAAAAGGTTGACCGTTTTGAAACATTTCAACTCATTTTGGGCAACCTTGTCATTTTGGACGGCATTTACAGCAATTTAAACTGGGCATTCGATATTTTGGCATTACCTTCTCTTAAGGCGCTTTTTGTATTTAGGTCCATTGAACAACTACGTGCGATTGGAACGTTTACACCAATTTTTGGCATTATCTGTACTACAGGCCAGAGTATTCATATTGGAATTCATAGTACACAGATATGGGATTGTATGTGTTTATTACATGATCTCAACTAAATTGGTGAGGTCGAACGGATCAACCGATCTCATTCATAATGAATAAATTTCAATTCTCGGCGTTTTTACCTCTACATGGATTTTTTGGATTTTTGTGGCTTATTTCATTTTTCTCCCCAATTGTCTTTTTTGAAAACTTGCGTTTTATATATCTATTTTTTATATATTCGATATTAAGTTGAGTCGTTAAGTTAATTCTATGATGCTTAATTTTCAACGCTACATTTCGCTTTACTACCTAGTTGTTTTCATGGCGGCATAGGTTTGATTCTTTCATGTAATGCTTAGCACATAATTTCGTGACCATAAATACAGGTAGGTACCTATATTCTCACCCATTTATACAGCTTATAAATTTAGTATACGCATGTGCTTACTTATGATATCAGTTAATGTCAGTGAGGGCAAGATTTGAACCATGTTGCATTTTTCCAGCTTTATACATGCATTCTGGCATGTCTCTTCCAGCTACAGCACAAAATAAACCCTTGTACCGTTCAAAGAAGCACCGGTAACAACTACTGCCCTTAGTACTATTCATTATCTTATATGCAGTACCAACATACGCATATCCATGGATTTTACATGTGATCAAATGTAGTACTCAGTAAGCATATACAATTTATTTAATGTGCCTGGGCTTGGATGCGTATTCGGTTTTTTTATTTAAATTTGAAAGATCACTACTGTAAGACTAATGAATAATAATAACAATATTGTAAATTTTTAATCACGTAATAGAATTAACTTTCTAAGAAATCTGTCCAGATAAGAAAATAAATGGATTTCGATCCAAAATACATGGGAGGTCTACAAACGAAACGTTGTACTTCTTCGGGTAGAAGGATAAATCATTATGTGTTCTGGTAAGAAAATAAATCAAATTCAATCCAAGCTACATGAGAATACAGATACTACAAAGGAAACATTTACTGGGACTTCACCTCTGGACGGCTTTAACATTTTCTTCAGAGAACTTTCGACTGTGCCATTTTCACCGAAAACATTCAAGCACAAAAATTTACCAACTTCATGGAGATACGCAGTATGTTTCGTTGTGCCAATTTCTCATGAGTGCCGAGTGCAAACGCATTCGTTAGTTCTAGCTGCAGCTGCTTAACTTTTTACTCCCACCTAATACTTCATGTTCCACGCAAGGATGCCCGTTTAGGACAAAAATTATCCATAAAAGCCAGAAAATTCGAAGTGGCAGTCGCAGTTACTTTTTCCCTTCAAAAAGAGTTTACAAAACCTAAAAGCGAAATAACTGTAAATAAAAAATAATATTGTATCAACGATTCAATTGCATGGAATCACCTCCAAGCATCTATTTTTAGGGTGGCGTCAGCCCACTAGTAAAATAACCATGTCCGTACGTCCTTACGTCCGTACATCCGTACGTCGATTACGCAAAAACCGCTTTTCCAATTTCAATGCAATTTTTTGTGGACATTACTTATTTCAAAAGTAAGGCTAAGTTCGTAGTTGGTTGAAATCGGCCGGATAGGTTTTTTGAAAAACATTCTTGAAATTTTGAACTCCAAGTCAAATGTCAGTTATCTCTAAAATTACGGCATCAATTTGAACGAAATTTTTTGTGATTATGATTTATGTAAATAGAAATGATTATTAATAATAATAATAATAATTTATTCAGTCGTCTTTTGGCCATTGGCCCTTACAACTTTGCTTGGATTTTTCCTTAATTTCTTTTACATTAGTTTACTTATCCTAAATTCTAAATTACCTCTGTTAAAAATTATATATCTCGTTTTTTTATTATTCATCATTCATAAGTCTATAGTAGTATTTTCTCAAATTCATCGAATTCTTCCAAAATAAGTAGAAGGCTACATACTCCTCTCTCCTCATTTTGTCCTTAAAGATTACATTAATATAATTACTTCTTTCACATAGTCTTCTGAAACTCTGTGGTAGTGTTTGTCTATATTTTTCATAGTGCCTACACTCATAAATTATGTGAAAGTAATCTTCCACGGTTTTCATATTACACAATTCACATTCCATCGTTCTTTCATTTCTCCATAATAAATTGATCGCATTAAGATATCCCTTATGTACAATTATCCTGTTACCACCTACTCTTAAGTTCTGTACTAATTGAACGTTTTTCCAACTTAGATTTAGTATATAATGCTCACTAATGGTGACTTTGCTTTTTACTTGTGATAGTTGAGACAGTTTTACACTTGACTTCATGCTTTTGACATCTTCGTTTACTGACCATAGATAGTATTTCGCAATCAATTCATTTTTGATTTCTCCTTCGTTCCGCATGAATTTTTGAAATTCTTCTATGATACCAGCTTCTGTGCATAATTTCTCCAGTTCTGTTAACCAGTTCCATTTTGTTCTTTCCCTTTTCTTACTTTCCTCCAGGCAGTTTCTTGTAAATGAGGAGTTCTTTCTTGCTAATATAAAAACGTCAATAAAGTTGATACTGGCTTTGAATATTGCGCATTTTATGTTCACGGTCTCTAGTTCTAGTCGCAGAGCATAAGATGGAGTGCTGCTAGTTGTGCCGGTCAGTCTTCTTAAAAATTGTGTTTGGAACATTTCGGCTTCTTTAATATACTTCAATCCCCATACCGGGAATGCGTACAAGAGCATTGACGTGGCTAGAGCGTTAAAGAGTTTCAGATGGCTTCTGGTGTCTGTTATTTTCGCTTTATAGTATACCTCGAAAAGTTTCCCCTCAGCTCTCTTTGCTTTTCCTAAGAATAGTTCTTTGGCCGTCTTGAAAGACCCTGTATTTGTAAACGGTACCCCCAGGTATGTGTAGGATTTCAAGATCTCCACTTCTTTCTCGCCCCACTTAATAATGTCATCTTTTCTGTGTTTCCCATTTCTGGTAAATATCACCACTTTGGTCTTGTCCAGGTTGACCCTTAAGTTGTTATCCTCAAAGAAGCTCTTTAGAACATCAATTTGATTTTGAAGGTCTTCTTTCGTTTTTGCCATGAGAACCATATCGTCCGCATATAATAGGATGGTAATTACTGCTGCGTTCATTTTGATACCCTTGATATTTCTTACATGCAGTAATTTAACTATTTTATCTATATATATTGAGAATAGTGTTGGCGATAATGTTTCTCCCTGCAAAACCCCTTTCAATATTTTTATAAAGTTGCTCTTCCCCTCTTTCCCTCTAACTTGAGTTTTTGCTTTGTCATACAGGTTCTTGATTTTCAGGATTAGCTCTTCATTGATGGATTCTTCCCTTAGTCTGTTCCATAGTAGTTCTTGTAAAATGGAATCGAAGGCTTGG
The DNA here is from genome assembly GCA_947179485.1 of Allacma fusca. Lineage (NCBI taxonomy): Eukaryota > Metazoa > Arthropoda > Collembola > Symphypleona > Sminthuridae > Allacma > Allacma fusca. Next base: position 67,820,353 of record OX359246.1, read on the forward strand.
CTCAAATCTACAAATAGAGTATACAGCTTCCCCTTTCGCTTTGATAGTTGCTTGTAGATTACAGAATTTAACGTAAATATGTGTTCTAAACATCCTTTCCCCTCTTGATATGCTGCTTGATTTTCTGATATGATTCCTCTTTCATTGCATTGCTTCTTAACCCTTTCGGCTAGTATTATAGTGAATAACTTTACAACCGTATTTAGTAGTGATATCGGTCTATAGTTGCTGGGAACTTCTTTATCGCCCTTCTTATAAACAGGCACAGTAATTATTTCCCCCCAGTAGTCCGGTATGTCTTCCTTCAATATGTTATTAAAGGTTTCCGTGAGACTCGCTAGTGTTCTTTCATCGATATTCTTCCACACCTCATTCGGGATCCCATCACTTCCTGGAGATTTGTTATTTGCTAATTTACCTAGAGCTGTCATCACTTCAGTTATATCAATTCTCGGTTCTTCTAGAAATGATTATTGCTTATATGGTTGAAATTGGCCTGATAGTTTTTTTAATCTGAAATTTTGAAAACAATTCAAAATTCATCCTACCTTGACGGTGGGGGCTGACGCCACCTTACACGAAGCCTCCAAATATCGCGTAGCGATGATTTTTAGAATGCATTTCAACATAGAAACTGGTATGTACCAAATTCTGAACATTTCCAGACAAATGTTTAATTCTGTACTATTTGGGCAAGACATGCTTAAAATATCGAAAACTTACCATTTCTTAAGCTATTGGGGTTTTAATTTTGGGGACACTCCTGCTAACCTCTCCAAGGTAAAAATTTTAATCAATGAAGGGCGTTAGAGTACCCAGAAGTGGAAGTATTAATTCATTATGTTTATTAATTCAGACTTCTACAGGCTTCTACAACTTTCAAGGAAATAATTTCTAAGAACTATACATAAATGTAAAGATTATTTCGTCGTCAAGTTTAGACAATATTTTAAAGTAAACAAAAGTTCATTGCATAATTTTAATCAATCTTTACTCCTTTGGGACGGGTGACACATAACCAATCAGTTTTCTATGAAACGTTTGGTACTCAGCAAACGGAATAAAATTCCATGTTAGGGAAACGTATACTTCCACTTGTAAGTTGAAGCACAAGCTTATATATTATCCATGTTGTTACTTCGATTGGGTAAAATGGAGGGTGAAAATCAATTGTACGCTAGTCCGATTGTGCCAGCAACAGAACTCAGATCAGTACTCGTAAAAATGATTATTTTGATTCGAACTGGAAAATTGTATACTTTCCTGCATTATTTAGATATTCAATTATTTAAGAAGATTAGATGATTGAGATTAGGAACTTTCAGCCTGCAACGCAGTGGTGGCTGAATGGTCAGAGCGTCCCGTTCGTTGCGGCTGGAATCGATTTCGACCCCGGTAAAGCTCTGATACTTTCGAAAAAATTTCCACTGCTCTTTCTATCTTCTACTATAGCTTTGGGTGAGGTGAGGAGACGGGCGTGAAAGGGGCTGCACTCTGAAGACTGGAACCATGGCCTGGATGCAAAAAGGGAACTAGCAGTGGACATCCTTTAGACGGAGAGGAACCAGGAGAAGCTGACCATCTAAATTGCTCGCTAGACATTCCAGCCAAATGAGCGTCCGTAATCTCCTTCATTAATACCCAATTCCTCCTCTCCTTCCCAACCATCTCCTACTCTACATTTCGTCGGCTGGAGCAAACAGACTTGGCGTTATACTCTCTCAATGGGAGGAATGGACTGAGGTGTTTGTCCCACTTGTCTAGCTCTGTGCCTACTTATATCAGGGGAAGAAATATGTACGACACCCTGTACATGTAATTTCCACCACTTTATAAACCGAAGAGAGCCGGTATAAGCTTCTCAGCTGTAACTCCTACTTTTAGTTTCAATAATTGTTTCCGTCCTGTTTCCATTTTATGAATGAAAACTGTCTTTGGATTTATTCCAGTTTAATTGTAAAACTCGGGTTTATTCACACTGATTAATTGAGCACGATTGATAATTACGTTCATTATGGATTATTCCAGAAATCTGGATAATTCAAGTTATCATTAAGATTAAGTCTAAGGTAGGCATACCAAAAGCCTAATTATAAGACTATAATATAATACTAAGAATATTTACTCCCACCTAATATTTCATATTCCACGCAAGGAAACCCGTTTAGGACACGAATTATCCATAAAAGCCAAAAAGTTCGAAGTGGCAGTCGCAGTAACTTTTTCCCTTCAAAAAGAGTTTACAAACCAAACAGCGAAATAAATGTAAATAAAAAATAATATTGTATCAACGATGTTATGCACCTTTTTAACTTGCATTGAGTCACCTCCAATCATCTATTTTTAGACTATATTTCAACAGGCAAACTCGTATGTACCCAAGTTCGAATATTTCAAGACAAATGTTTAATTCTGTACTATTTGGGCAAGATATACTTAAAATATCGAAAACCTACCATTTCTTAAGCTATTGGGGTTTTAATTTGGGGAACACTCCTCCTAACCGCTCCAAGGTTACAATTTTAATCAATGAAGGGCGTTAGAGTACCCAGAAGTGGAAGTATTAATTCATTGTGTTTATTAATTCAGACTTCTACAGGCTTCTACAACTTTCAAGTAAATAATTGCTAAGAACTGTACATAAATGCAAGGATTATTTTGTCGTCCAGTTTAGAAAATATTTTAAAATAAACAAGAGTTGGTTGACAAATTTAAATTATTCTTTACTCCTCCAATTAATTACCAATCAATTTTGTATGAAAGGTGTGGTACTGAACAAACGGAATAACATTCCATTTTATGGAATCGCCACTCGGAAGTTGACACATCTACTGATTTATTTATTTTATTTTTACTTCGATTTGAAAATATACTGTAAAAATAAATTATCCGCCAGTCCGACTTGGTCAGCACCAGAACCCGAATCAGATGTCGTAAACCTGTCATTTTAAATTTCTATTGTAATTGGAAGAATTTCATCTATCCAGCAATTTTGGGATATTCTACTAATAAAAAATAGAAAATGATTGAGATCAATGATTTTCAGTCCTATTTCTGGTTTTTACAACTCCTTTCAAAACTTTGCTTAATACCATTCGAAGTATTTTTTCCTTCGGAAAATAAGGTTGAATTAAGGAACAGCTGTAGATTTAAACTGGTTCTCTGGAAGTGTCTGTATCTTTACGGAGCCCTCCGATTAATTTACGCAACGGCTAATCTGGCAATAAATATTAACGAAGTCATTTCTACGTATGAGGTCGTATTTACTTTTTTGTACTGTGTGGGAGGCACGGCCTGCATGACAATGACGTGGTTTGCAACAATCGACACTCCTGAAATTACAATATTTGTTTTCACGTCAGTATTCCAGCAAATCGGGGAAAATATGAAAGTCATTAAAAATGTGAAATGTAAGAATTGCAAGTACAATGAAATATGAATAACGAGATTGTACTTATAATTGAGGTTCTACAAGACTAATGTATTTATCTTTGCAGGTAAGAAAATAAATGCATTTCAATCCAAACTAAAGGAACGTACTACGAAGGAAACATTTGTTGTGTTTTTCCCTTGGATGTTGTTAATGTTTTCTGTAGGGTTGAACGTTTTAATTGCCATTTTCTGTGAAAACCTTCATGTATATCAAAAATTACCGCCTTCGTGGAGAAATCCAGTTTGTTTTTTTGTGCTATTCCTTCATGAGTGCATAGTATTTCAATTGATAGCCTCTTGTACTGCCATTTCTGTTGAAAACATTATTTTGTTTTTGGATTTAGTCAGTGCTAGTCTTTTAAAAGAACTGATCTACGTTAGAGATGAGGTCGAAATTAATAATATCGAATACATCAGAAAGGGCTGGAAATTTTGCAGGACGATCGAGCTGTCAATTAAGCTCTTCAATTTTGGTTACTCCACTACGACATTTTTTCTAAAAATATTTTGTCTTACATCTATAGTAATTTCGAGTTATTTTGGAATCCGGTACTACTTTCAGAATCTGGTGCTGTCAATATTTTTAATTCTACTAGCTTTTTATAGTACGCTAATTTTCACGGTGCCTTTTTCCAAGTCCTTTTTAATACCACAGTATATGGATCTGCTGAGGTTTGAGTTCGTAAGGGCCCTAAATCACATAAAAATGTCTCGTAGCGAAATCAAGTATTTTGTGAAAAGCCTGAAATCAGTAGGAAATGTAGGAATTCAAGTGGGATGCTTCCATGTAATGGAACGTGAGTCTACACCAGTGTATGTGGATTTTGCAGTTCGTGCCACTGCTTAACTTCTCTTAGCCTTATAGAATATTTTCAAATAATTTTCTAGTAATTCTATGTAAAACGATCTACATACAGCGACATTCATATATTGAGGGAAATATCATATTCAAAGATGTTCTGAAATGACTATTCGTTTTGCTTTTAAATAAAAGCACGATTTTAAATTGAAGCATTGTAATGTTAGATAAGGGTGTACTCACATAAAGCATGTTTTGTCCGTACCCGTAAAAATTTTCTCCGTTACGGAGAGACCTCTCACATAAGTTCAGACCGTATGTAATTACTTACGTAAGTGTGAATGTGAGATGTCTGTTCGTAAGCGGTTGGAATGTTGTTTCCGTTTAGTTCCTTCCGTAATGCCGATAAAAATATTTACGGTCACGGATGGAACGTGTTTTATGTGAGTACACCCTAAGCTATTGATATATGTTTGGAGTAAACCTGTTGATGTAATTTCTGCATCCCATCCAAGCCTTCAATTAGGAACGCCGATTAATGTCCTTTACAAAGGTAACCAATTGTTAATTTCCTTTTGGAATGCAAGGAGGTCGATCAAATCAATATTTTTGTAAATTTTGTTGCAAAAATGTATGTAATCATTTTACCAGCTAGAACAGATTCCTTCGTATAATGGCGAATATAGGCGGTAATTTTAATGTGTCTCTTTTGAGCTTTTCTTTTTGCAATTGTTGTAGTGAATTTATATGTAGGAAGTGTGTACACCGTTCAGGCAACAAACGCCATTTATTTGTACTCTGTCGTTTGTAACCTACATAATCTATCTCTGGATACATACGTGCAAGGAAGTGTAGCAAAGCCAGGAATTTAAAAAACTGATTTCGGTTTTCAAAGCCTTACATTTAAAATTTTTAGAACAAGTAAATATTGTACACTCATCAAATTTTAAGGGCTTATTAATGAGCCCAACAAGCTATTATTTCCAGCTTTTGCCGATTCTGTCAAATTTTCAAGGTAATTTGTTTTAGAGAAGAACATGAAAATAGTATAAATATGTTTTCTGGAAGAGTTTCTGTAAGAATTACCCAATGTATACACCAACGTGTGTCTAATCGTTGGAATCGAAAATATGTGAATAATTAATACTTGCACCCACTTAAATCCATAATATAATACTACACGCCAATCTTTTTATGACGTTCTTTCGATCAGTTGTAGCAGTATATAATTACTAGAATAATTTTGATCGCCACACTCTGCTTCGTTGTCTCCGGTAGATTTAATAGTAAATTTACTGGCTGCATGATTAGTGTATGTTTGCAAAACCTCCATTCCTAAGAACTTCGTATAACCTTCAGGCAACTAACGCCATTAAGTTTTATTCCATCATTTGTAATTTGAAGTATTTAATAAATTATTATTATTCAGTTAATATTTTACTTTACCTTCAAAAAATACAGGTTAAAATTAAATTGTTGCTAGCATTCAGCATTAGTCTTTATCCAAGTTGTGCCTACAGTGGGAAACACGTGGCGTCTTTTATCGTGTTTCTCCTCGGCCAGCCCATAGAAGGGCGAAAACTGTGGATACTGCATACAAAGAACCGAAGCAAGTCAGAATTTTTAGGAAAAAGCTAAAATTTTGAAAGTTTATGATTTCTTACTCAGATTTAATACTTTTCAAGCAAAATAAAATTTGTAGCAAATTTCAAGGGCTTTCAAATGAATGCAACAACGTTTTATTTCCAGCTTTTCCGGATTCTGTCAATATTTTGTGGTCATTTTTCTTAGGAAAGAAATAGTGGAATTAACGACTATCAGTAGATACAAACTGGTTGTATGAGCGGAAAAAGTGGAGAGAATCACATCAAACCATTACGACCCGCGAAGTCTGTAAATCTATAAAATCCATTATCCAAGTGATGCGTAGAACACTCTAAAAAATGGGTTTACCCCGTATGCAGCATTAATTGAAAGTAATACTGTCCAGAGTTAAATTCAGTTCTTTAGCAAAAAATGCAGTACCAACTTTACTTCGCATCACAAGACAAGATTTGTACTGTTGAATTTTGATCCCTTTGGAGATTTTCGTGAATTATTCTTGGAGCAAATATAATTTAATCCCTGAACGGAGTAAAGTTAATTTGCAAGCCGGATTTAACAAATACGACCGTTAGGCGTTTTCATCAACGATCTTTATAATCATGCATGCTCTTCACCCGCCATTTGCCCGGCTTAACCAGAGTAAGCACGTGCCCTTGAGTGACTCTTGACAAAACCTTTGTAAAAATGGGTTTTGAGGTAACTGATTCTGTTCTGGAAGAGTTGAATCTCGTAGAAACGTATAGCCAAATATTTCGGGGTAAGTATTTCTTAAAAATATTTAATTTCTACATAAATATTATTGAGCAGATTTGAAATTTTGTTGTAAGGAATAGATGATACACTTACATTTTCATTTTGTGCCGTAATGTAAGATTTAGTTATGTAGTTATTTGTACTCATTTTAATATGGTATTATAATTGATACTTATTTATTTAACATGAAGTATCTAACACGTTATTTTGTTATAGATGAACATTTAGACGATGGAATTTTTGCACGACTCTCCGAAGATGATCGACTTAAGGAGGAACTTAGAAAAATTATTTGTACGGGGCATCGCATTGCTATTATGTACGAATTTAAAAAGAAACAAAAATCTTCTAAGGTAAAGTGCAGTTATTGTCATCTACATCTTGATGTTTATTGGGATTGTGTTTGGACTCATTTTACAAAGAACCATGGTATAAATTCTCGAAGTAATAGTTATAATTGCCCGGTATGTGGTTCCAATTTTGTTTATTACTCGTCCTTTAAACGACATTTCGAAAAGCATCGCACATTCGAGAAAGAAGTTCGGCCCGGAGTTATATCGTCTTCGTGCGAATCTATGGACTTCGAAAATAGTGACGATTTTGAAGATTGGGAAAGTGCACAGACATGCCAGGATTTTATAGATGATTGGGAATCTAAAGCCGCAATTTATTTAGGGAAGCTATTATACTCCGGAAAATTCCAAAAACAGTTGTTACCGAAATAATTCAATGGACAAAGGAGCTGTTAGTACAGGCAACAACAATTTTAATGTTAATTGTTTCCCGAAAATCCAATGTGGAGATCGACGATTCAATTTTAAAAACAATTCAACGTCCTTTTAAAAATATTAACACACACTACAAGTTAGAAACATTTCTAATAAAAGCTGGATACTTCATTGAACCAGAGGAAATTGTATTAGGGACCTACCACGCCCTTAAGAAGAAGGCAATGAAGACTGAGACAACTCTTTGTCAAGATACAATTCAGTATGTACCTTTATCAAAATTGTTGAAGAAAATTTTAGAAATTCCCGGAGTTTTCAAAAGCTGCTTAGATCTCACATTGCGGGCAAGTCGGGAAGGACTGTGCTATTCAAGCCCAATATGTGGAAGGTATTTCCGTAGCAAGATTCCCAAAACTAGTTTTAACGACCTTCCTACAGTTTATTTGCTGCAATTTTACGACGAACTTGAAATTGCTAATCCCTTATCATCTCGAGCAGGATTGCATAAGCTGGGCAATTGTTATTTGTCATTATTAAATATTCATCCAGATTTTAATTCTAAAGTAGAAAATATTTTTCCGTGTTTGTGCTTTAAATCAAAATACATTGACAAATATTCACTGAACAAGATTTTCAGTGTACTGCTAGACGACGTACGTAAACTAGAAATATCGGGTATTCAAATAAGTACAATTGACTACGCCGGTCCCGTCAATATTAGACTGGGACAAGTAATTGGGGACAACCTGGGAATGCACCAATTGTTTGGTTTTGTTCAAAGTTTTTCTGCCAACTTCTATTGTCGATTTTGTAAAATGCCTAAAACAAGGTGCCAAGTGGAGGGAAAATCAGAGACTTCGCTTCTTCGAACAAAACAAAATTATGAATATGACATAAAATTGGATACTCCATCAGATACGGGAATTAAATGTCCATCGGTGTTTAATAGTTTGGAAAATTTTCACATTACAGATAACTATTGCGCAGACATCATGCACGATTTTTTTGAAGGTATTGTGCCCTTGGATTTGAAGCTTGCTATCGATGAGCTGTTAAATGAAAAGATTTTGTCGTTGGACGAAATCAACAGCCGCCTTCAGAATTATACCTACGGACATTACAGCAACTCCAAACCATCCCCACTAGTTGCAAGCAAATTAAACCCAAATGACACGAGACTTGGTCAAACAGCCGGTCAAAATATAACATTGATAAACTGTTTCACGTTTATATTTGGTGATTGCTTTCACGAATCCAGTCGTAGTTATCAGTTAGTTCTATTGATGAAAGATATTCTAAATTATATAATGTCTTCCGTGATAACTGAGGCTAGTATTCCATTCTTACAAAACTTAATCGAGGACCATCATACCCTCTACAGAAGAATTTCTAAGAAACACTTGAAACCAAAGCACCATTTTGTTACGCATTATCCCTACTTGATCCGACAAGTTGGACCCCAGATGCGATACTGGACTATGCGACATGAAGCCAGGCACCAGTTTTTTAAAGGCGTGGCCAGTAATTGTGGAAACTTTAAAAATATTTGTAAAACTGTGATGTGGCGGATGCAGTTACAAATGAGTTACAGATTTTTGTTGAATCAATCTTTCGATCCTCTAATTGTTATTGAATTAGGTGCCCAGTTAGTTACTGTCAAAGAATTAAACGTTTCTCAGTTAATATGTACCAAATTGGCTATCAGTGAAAACGAAAATGTCATTTTGTTGGATGAAATCATCTACAGGCAAAAACGAATCATTTCCAACTCCATAATAACTACTGGTCTCAATGAGAACTCTGACCCAGTTTTTATGAAAGTGAAAAGTATCCTTAAATTGAAATCGGTTATTTATTTTATTGGACAACAGCTCATCACAGAATATGATTCCCATTTTAGGGCAAACAAAATTGTGGACATTTATGATCAGATTGTGATAAATTTTTCGTCAATTGAAAATCCAAATCCTTGCAGTATTTTTAAAACTTATAATGACAATTGTGAGTTGATCCATATGCTCTGGAATTAATTTATTGGCTTTTTTAGGGAACAACGGGTGGGGAATTATTGGATGTTGCGCCACCATCGTCTGAGGTAACATTTTAATGAAATATTGGCATTAATGCTGACTATTTGAAAATTTAGTTAAACCAGCAAATAAATATGGGTGTAAATTATTTAACATCAAAAATTTACTTAAGGTGACCCTATTTGTCCAACATGATGTAATTTGCGGCGGAAATGTAAAGGACAACCTTGGAGCAGTAACAGATTTGGAATTTGTTTCGGGAGGCCAAAAGCGACAGCGAAAACGAAAGCGTTTCTTTGACGAGGAGTCAAGTATAACGGTTTGCTTAAAATTTTGTATTTCTTAAAGTTTAGCGCCCGATATGCAATGTATGAGGAAACTTCAATACAACTTGGGCAAACCACAAAATCTCTAATCTTATGCATCACCATTTTTATTTCAGGATGTTCGAAAAGTTCTTCTATTATACGACAGCGCGATGAAGGTTACGTTTGGCGAGCAGATACTTCAACTCAGTGCATCTTTTAAGCCACTAACGAGCTGCTTGAGAAAACATTTAGTGAAATGTGTGTGCGAGGATTGGATAAAAAATGGTCATTCAAACGAGTAAGTCATTACTGTCTTGATTTCCGCCTATATATGTGTATATATGATAGGAAACATTTTGGGACTTTATCACCGATATTTAACGTATCACTTTTAATTATAAACGTAAATTATTATGAATATTTGCAGAAAATATAAATGCCTTTCCTTTCTACAATAATTAGAAAATAAAATTCTTTTTTATATTAAAAACAGGCCTTCAACAGATCAACGCGGCCAGTTGGCTGAGTGTATTGTCGGTCAACTATACCCTAATCTTGTGGGAAAGGATAAAACGGATTTGATAGTAAATTGTCCATTACTTATTTGAATTATTTACATCAACTTGTAAAATACTCATAATAATATGTATTTGTATATTCTTTTACAGAATGTTTATTATGCTCACTCAGTTACTGTGATGGACACAAATACGGGCAAGAAAAAATCCCTGCCACCATCAGGATACATTCAGTTGTTCTTCAAGAACTTCTGGAAAAGTATTCGGGATAAAGGCGGAAAAGCAATTGGCAAAGCAACTGCAGATGCTCTTTTGATTGAAGACGACTTTACTGCATTTGGTATGCTACACACATTCAATAATTGCTTTCTGAATTATTAAACAAATGTAGATAATACAGCAAGGTGAAGTTGAAATAAATATTGGTGTATTTATTTATTCCTCAGAGCACAATGCCGATGAGACTGAAGAGTATAGGCGCTGGCTACAAAATCACACCGCGCCTCCTCAAAAAGTCTTCGATTACTTACGTAAAACATTTCCAGTTGTGCGAAGATTACATATACAAAGCATTTATATGAGCACTCATGTATGTATGTATGTTGGCACGTGTCATTTGCCCACACGTCCTACCTCGCCCGTTCCTGTCTATTCTTGTCTCGACAGGAATAATCCTGTCTCAACCTGCTCTCCCAATCCTTACCATTGCAGGGCCTGAGAATACACACTCTCATGCCCACGAGGACTCTTCCTCCGACTCTCACACTTTACACACCTTACCTATCTCTTCTCTCCCTCTTTACATTCATTCGGCTTTCTGAATAAACAATACTCTTTCCTATTCAATCACTCTCGTTAATCTCATCGTTCATTTCCATATCCACGTTACCATTCACGAGATTAATACATGGTGCCAGCGGTGTACGAGTTCATAGCCGTTTTCCTGAAATTTTGACTGGAAAGACCCACAAATTGTGATAGTTCCCAAAAATTTTCAACATGGAAACCCTGTGAGAGAGAGAGCGACACGTGGCAAAACAGAAACGCAGTGTATACTTAGACATTCGTTTTTTGTGCGTACATCATTCGTGCACTCCAGCCACTCTCGCTGAAGGAGCGGAGCGAAGCAAGTCGTGCAACTATAGCAGTTTGACTTCTCCGTATACTACATATACAAGTACCGTATAGTGCATATATACGAGCTATAGTTTCCTCGTTTTCGTACTGCAACAGGACAGTTTTTCACCCTTGCAAGTACCTTGTGTACACTTTAGTGCGTGCAGACTGCACTTCTAACAAATTTCACAAGTTCAACTTCAACTTTTCCTCAACCTACATCATGGCTACTCCCGCAACACCTCCTATCGACACTTTCAAGCCACCGGACAGCTTTCCATACAGCACCCCATCCGAGTGGACAGTCTGGATTCGCCGTTTTCAAGGTTTTGTAACACTTTCAAAACAAACCGACGACGACTACAAGATTAGTTCGTTGTTATATCACATGGGAGGCAATGCGTACGAAATTTTAGATGCATTTCAATTAAGTAAGACTGATGCAAAAGACTTTGACAAAGTTTGTGAGGCTTTTAGAGCTCACTTTATAGGGAAAGTTAATGTAGTTTTCGAGCGGTTCATGTTTAACTCTCGCGTGCAGAAGGCAGGGGAACCCGTAGATGAGTTTATCACTGACCTGCACAGATTGGCCAAAACTTGTGAATTTTCAACTCTCAACGACGACTTGATTAGAGATCGCATAGTGATTGGAATTTTAGACAAAGTAGTTTCTCTACAATTACAAACAAGAGATAAGCTTACGTTGACAGAAGCAGTCGCTCATGTGAAAACTAATGAGAAAGTAAAGCAACAACAACCCGCCATTTCAGGCAAAACTACGGATGTGGACAGAGTTTATGGCAAGAAAAACTCTCCATCCAAGGGTAAATTCAACAACTCTACTAAGAAGTGGACATGCTACAACTGTGGCGGAACCCAACAACACTCCAAGGAGAACTGTAAAGCAAAACAAGCGAAATGCAATACTTGTGGTAAAATGGGACATTATGCCAAAGTCTGTAAATCCAAGGACCAGTCCAAACCTAAGGGTAAATCAAAAGTGCAAGAAGTTACCGAAAATAGTGACACAGATTCTGTTTTCATGGGCGAAGTCGGGTGGTCAAGTACAACCCCCAACTTGACTGAAGACAACAATAACAAGAAAAATTGGTCAACTGAAATCATAGTGGGAAATGTCCCCATCCTTTTCAAATTAGACACGGGAGCCGATGTCACCATCATCCCGGACCACATTTTTGAGCAATCACTACCAAGGGCCGTCAAGCATTTAAGAGCGGACAACCATAAATTCAGTGCCGCGAATGGCACAGCTTTGGAAATTACTGGTAGGTTTAAAGCTAATTTACTCTACAAAAACAGAGCAACCCAGGCAGACATTTATGTCGACTCAGGACTAAAGCAGCCTTTGCTAGGGCGAAACGAGTGCTTAGCGTTACAGTTAGTAAAGCTCACAGTTAATTCAATTGACATGGTCGGGTCACATACTACAGTGAACCCTCAGTCAGAATTCCCGAAATTATTTCACGGTTTAGGGACCATGTCCAAACCGTACAATATCAGGCTTAAAGAAGGTGCTCAGCCTTACGCTATAGCCCAGCCTAGGAAAGTTGCAATTCCCTTACTAGATAAACTCAAGGCAGAGTTAGACAAGCTAGTGAAGCAGAAAGTTATCAAACCCATAGATGAGCCCACTGATTGGTGCTCACCCATTGTAGTTGTTAAGAAGCCCAACGGGGACATAAGACTCTGTAAAGATTTCACAAAATTGAATGAATCCATAGCTAGGGAGTTTCATCCCATGCCAATAGTCTCCGAGACATTAGCTAAGATTCAGGGAGCAGTCATTTTCTCAAAAGGTGACAATCGTCAAGGATTTCACCAGATTAAATTAGCAGAGGATAGTCAGAAATTAACCACATTCATCACTCCTTTTGGAAGATATTGCTGCTTAAGACTACCCTTCGGTATTAGCAGTGCACCAGAGCACTACCAGAAGAGAATGTCAGAAGCATTAACTGGACTACCGGTCATACATCATACCGATGATTGGCTTGTGTGGGGACGCACACAAGAAGAACATGATCGGAACCTCAGACTAGTTCTCAACCGCCTACAAGAGAAAGGCATTACATTGAATGCAGACAAATGTGAGTTGGGAGTCAAAGAAGTTAAATTCCTAGGGCATATTGTATCAGCCAACGGAATTAGCATCGACCCTAAACGGCTCAAAGCCATCAAGAATTTACCTACACCAAAGGATACTTCTGATGTACGAAGTTTCGTAGGATTCATCATGTACGTGGGACAGTTCATTCCGAACCTGTCCACTATAATGCAACCTTTATACGCATTATTACAAAAGGATACAGAATTCAAATGGGGACCCGTAGAGCAGAAAGCACATGCCACGTTAGTAAGCCTACTAACGTCCGCTCCAGTACTTTCTATCTACAACCCTAACTCTCCAACTACAGTTTCCACTGACGCATCATCGTATGGCTTGGGAGCCATACTCAAACAAAAGCAACTAGATGGCAACTGGAGACTAGTTGCGTGTGCCTCCCGCACACTCTCAGCTGCCGAGAGGAATTACGCCCAGATTGAAAAAGAATGCTTAGGCATAGTCTGGGCCTGCGAGAAATTTCAAGTATTTCTCACTGGTCTACAGTTTCAGGTTGAAACAGACCACAAACCACTTCTTGCTATCTTAAAAACCAAACACTTGGACGAATTGTCTCCCCGTCTGCAACGATTTAGACTGCGACTAATGAGACACGATTTCTCTGTATACCACACCCCAGGGAAAAATCTAGTCGGAGCGGATTTTCTATCCAGACACCCACTCCCTACCGTGGGTAACCAGGACTTCACGATGGACTGCGATGCAGCCATCTCACTTTTTATTGATTCCTTGCCTGCAACAGATGCTAAGCTACAAGAAATCAAGGAGAGCCAACTGAAGGACGATACATGCAAGCAGTTAGCCGAGTACAGCCGTACCGGATGGCCTCCTTTGAAGAAACTTACAGATGAGTTTAAACCATTTTACACTCACAAGGATGAGATTACAGTCCAGGGAAACCTACTGATGAGAGGCAACCGCCTCATCATTCCCAAGATTTTACAATCTGAGCTACTACAACGTGTCCACGCGGGACACATGGGCATTTCAAAAGCCAGAGCAAGGGCCCGCACTTCCGTGTGGTGGCCCGGAATTTCGAGAGATATTCGCAAGTTAATTAATAATTGTACAACTTGCATCCCTCACCGAAAGGAGAGGATGGAGCCACTAATTTCAAGTGAGTTTCCGACCCGTCCATGGTCAACCATAGGCATGGACCTCTTCCACAACGAAGGAAGAAACTACTTAATAGTCTCCGACTATTACTCAAGATACCCGGAGATAGTGCCATTATCGAGTACCACCTCAGATGCAATTATCCAACATTGCAAATCAATCTTTGCCAGACACGGCATACCAGACATTGTCAGATCAGACAATGGGCCTCAGTTCCAAGAGGCATTTAAATCATTTGCAACCAAATGGAAATTCAATCATACTACGTCAAGCCCCCATTACCCACAAAGCAATGGGTTTATCGAGGTGATGGTCAAAACCATCAAACAATTGCTAAAGAAAAATCCTAAAGATTTTCAAGAAGCGTTACTAGAATACAGGAGTACTCCACTGGACAACGGATACAGTCCATCTCAGTTATTGATGGGACGCCGCCTAAGGACTAGCTTACCCACAACTCAAAAGCTACTTCACCCCAAAGCAGTGAATGCAAAGAAAGTTCAAGACTTTGAGGTTTCCAAGAAACTGAGGAGCAAGGAGAATTTCGACAAGCGACATGGTGTAGTCGAAAAACCAGACCTTTCAATTGGACAACAAGTCTGGATCAAGGACAAGCAACTGTGGGGAACCATCCAAAGTCCAACGAAGGAACCAAGATCATTCAACGTCCAAACTCCCCAGGGAACATACAGGAGGAACACTTCACAACTATATCCCATGACAACTCCAGTCAAGAAACAAGAGTTTGTGACACCTCCCGAAGAACCACCTTCAACGCCAAGCCCGGCGAAGA
The DNA here is from genome assembly GCA_947179485.1 of Allacma fusca. Taxonomy (NCBI): domain Eukaryota; kingdom Metazoa; phylum Arthropoda; class Collembola; order Symphypleona; family Sminthuridae; genus Allacma; species Allacma fusca. The sequence continues at coordinate 67,835,694 of OX359246.1, forward strand.
CTGAGATCATCCCGTATAGTACGACTCCCAGTCCCTTCAAACAGGCCAAGACTCCGAGTCCTATCCAAGCCAAAGCATCTACTCTCCCAAGACCAAGTAGATCCGAGCCAGTACAGAAGACCAGATCCGGAAGAATTACGAAGAAACCGGATAAATATGTAGCATCATAATCATTTTCACATGCTATGTTATTGTTTCAATTCTTTCACATTTACAGATTTTGCAATCTTAAAGGAGAGGATGTGCGAAGATTACATATACAAAGCATTTATATGAGCACTCATGTATGTATGTATGTTGGCACGTGTCATTTGCCCACACGTCCTACCTCGCCCGTTCCTGTCTATTCTTGTCTCGACAGGAATAATCCTGTCTCAACCTGCTCTCCCAATCCTTACCATTGCAGGGCCTGAGAATACACACTCTCATGCCCACGAGGACTCTTCCTCCGACTCTCACACTTTACACACCTTACCTATCTCTTCTCTCCCTCTTTACATTCATTCGGCTTTCTGAATAAACAATACTCTTTCCTATTCAATCACTCTCGTTAATCTCATCGTTCATTTCCATATCCACGTTACCATTCACGAGATTAATACACCAGTAAGACGACAAATCATACTAAAATGTCGTGGGGATCTGGATTTTGATGAGTTTTTTGAAAAGTGGCCCAGAATGCTAGACACGACTGGGGCAGTAAGTTTTGATTAACATTTCTATCTATCGCTCCTATGTACGTACGTTTACATTTACCCAAATTATTGTATTAAAAATTGTTAATTTAAATTGTGTTGTTGTTTAAAAGATTCAGCAGGATTTCCAATTGTGCTACCCTCTAGTTTCCGATAATCTTTCATCAAAATGGAATGAAGCAGCTGAAAAAATTGCTGCTTTTACTTTATGCAAGAAGAAGTCCTTACTTCAGTTTGGAGTAGTTGATAGAGGTAAATATTCTACATATTCAAAATATTTTGAAACAATTATTGATTCAGAACTTAATAATGTATGTAATTTTGCTGTCACGTTCTAGATTTTTATTTTTTATGTAAAATCAATATTTTTGTTAAATATTAAACAGGGAATTCAAACACAATTGCTGCCTATTTCATGTTGCCAGCGCTCTTTCGCTCAAAGGTCAAAAAGATAACAACTGTGGACAGTGCTAAAGCTTTTTTTGAAGTTATAAATGTATGTTTATTATTTTTTAGTTGCATAGTAAACACAGTTTAATTGTTTTTACTATATTAAGGATTTATGTTTTTAGCCTTTGGCAGACATCGATAAACTTGCCGCAACCAGTGAGGTTCTAACAGCAAAAGTTGTTTGCGAAGGGAACTTGAGTAATTTGGATTTGCAAGAATTTTTTGTAGTGTTTGAACAAATAGCTATTCAAACGGAAACTCTACTATCAGCAGTGGACTTAGCCTTCAAGACGTTTTATGTGTTCAACTTATCATTTCCGGTTGCTTGCTCTAGTGTCTGGCAGTTTCTTGATTATTACATCTACGATATGATGCAAAAGTCTCCACGTCCCCCAGCTGTATCTGAGCTTTCTGCTTTCCTTTCACAATAAAATTATTTTATCAGTTATGGACACCCATAAATTTATGTCGCTACCATTAAATGCTTTGTAATGGATGGTTAGTTGTTGCTGAATAAATGATAAATTATTATTAATTTCTGATTATATTTTTAATTTTAAAAACTAACAAAACATTTCGTTGAACAAAATTTTATTACTATACAGACATGAATACTCCTACTACCATAACTAATTCAAATCTGCATCTGGATTTGAAATGCATTTTCAACCGGAATAAAAATAACATTGCATGCGGCATAAGATTCATAATTTTTGTGGATATGTTTTTATTCATTTTCCGGAGTAAAATACTTCTTCCCGTACATGAATAAAATAAGCAGAGTTAATTTTGGAACGGCCGGATTTATTTTTCAGTAATCAGCATGGCGGAGTAAAAATAGCTCTATCCATGATATGTATTCATTTTCTTCTTGTTGAGGAATAACGAACTGCCCCAATCGAATCGTATTTACTCCGGAATTTTTAGAGTGAATCTTGAACGGTTTCACTTGTATTAAAAAGCGTGCCGAGGTAAACACCTGGTGCTATGTTGTAGGAGATTCCAATCGATAAATTAGATCCGTATTTTTGTCAAGATCTGCAACCTGCTCGCTACTTGAACCATGAAGTAGATTTAAGTCAAATCCGCTTTATTTTGAGACTTTTTTCCTCATAAACCAAAATAAAATGAAATGCAATCCCATTACATTAGTATCTATCATTCACACCATCAGTAGTTTTGATTACATGTAGCGGTGCTCTTACAGGGTAATTGGACTATTCTGCAGAATAACAGTAGTCAACTGCCTCCCATTAACCGACCTAGCTACTAGTCAAAGAAATGAAGAAGAAAAAATCACCCTGACGTTTTTGTTCCACACATCCTCTTATTTTTGACAAGCTTAGCGTTTTGAAAAGAGTATGTCCGGCAAAGACATTGACAAAATCAGGAATAATTCATCGGGTTTCCTCATTTTTGCTTGTGAGGCAGATTTATATCACTTATGTCGAAGATTTATGCCGAATTTTATCCTCTTAATTTAATTCTCAACGAAGAGAGTTATCATTTAATTATGTATGTATGTATGTATGTATAGTTTTATTGATTTGAGCTTCCGCTCCTTCAATATGTATAAGTACAAGTGTGATTGTTTACATTTGTTTTGAAATGTCCTCAAGAAAACGATAGATTAGTATGGCAAAATCATTTTTAATATTTTTAATTAAGCTTTCCAGGAAAGTTTGAATCATGGGATGATGCGATGGGTTGATATTGGATAGACTTGCTGATCTATAGTTGGAGAGCAAGTGACATTCAAGGAAGAGGTGACTCCAAGTCCTGCTAGACTGTGAACAGAAAATACATTTGTCCCGGCGTAGAGTGATCTCGTGGAAATGAATAAATATTGGCCCCATTCTAATACGGGCTAAGATGCCTGCGATTCTTAACGGGGTAGAGGTTCTTGTATACTCTTCCGCAAGGTCGTGTGTTTTGATTCGTTTGTATAAGAGGAAATGATTAGGTTTCCCTCGGAGTTTATAATATGAAGCACATCATTCACTATCAAACCTTCACGAACGAGTTTAGCGTTATTTCCGGCTTCTCTTTCCAGTTTTCGGAATTTGAGGTACTTTGATCTCTTTAGTTTACTGGCTGGGCAGAGATCATCTGATATGGAGTATGGCGTGTCTTTAAGGTTCCTTATATTCTTAAAGAATTGACCTCGGAAATATTCATGTCTGAGAACCATGAGAATTGGGCGTTTCGGATTGAGAGGTTTGCCAATACGGAAGAGATCAGTAATTATGTCAGTGCTAACTGTTAGTGTATCAAAAACGGGTTTAACTGCACTCAGTAGCTTCTCGTGGGTTTCGTCTTGGCATATGGGAATTCCGTGCAGGATAATGTTCCTCATTCTTAAGCTGTCTTGCATGTCATCAGTTTTGGATGTCAGGATTTCAATTTTTTCTCGGTTAGCTTCAGAAGTGTTGTGAACAAAATTCAGGTCAGCTCGCAGTTCACTTAAGGTTTTGTCCATCTTCTCCATCTTTTGTTCTATTTTTTGTGCTTGATCACTTGTGGCCATCTTTGATAAGATCAAGTTTATCTTTTCCTCCATGTTCAACTGAGTGACATTGGCTTCTAACATTGCAATTTTAGCGGGGGGAGAGTCCGATTCTGAGGAGAGACTTGATTGATTGTGATGGAAACGGGCTTTTTTCAGATGTGATCTCTTGGGCATTTATAGTGCTTTCCAGTGTGTTGCCAACCGATGGATATCTGTAAATCAGAATATAAATTTGGTGCTAGTATCTTTGGGCAAAAAGAAAAACAAATATCGTCTGTGGTTGCCGGCCAAAGTCGTATACTAAAAAGCTTTCTCTTATCTGTGCTGGGTGCACAATCGGCTGATTGTGAGTTGAGGTCTAGAAAGAGGAATCCTTGGCTATGGAGATTGCCGGCTCTTGACGGGAGTTTGGTAGTTGGGACGTAAACCTGTGATTTTCAGCACCAAAAATAGTAGTATCGGTAAAATTTCGATTGGATACAGATGTAGCTTATTCCCAGGTCACCCGGGAGTTAACTCTCGTGATCACAGAAATACGTTGGAGGTGTAAATTTTACAAAAAGATCGGAGTGGATATTTACTAAGGTCACACTTGTTTAGATTTGAAATTGCCTCGAGTTATCATTTAATTACATTCCAAAAATTATCTAAAATTTCCCGAAAATAGGCGTCCTCACATAGTCTTGAAAACATTTTCTTATTGAATGTTTGTGACAATTTGTTTCACGTTTGTGACTACTGTGACTGTAAATATTGAATAAGACCAATGAAACATATTCAGAAAATGTGGAAATGAACTTGACTCAAACTCGAATACTTTATGAGTTACAATCTTTTGTGCGTTAGAGGGGGCAACCAATACGTGCTGGCTTGTGTTTAAAAACAACGCCGTGTGTAAATTGGAAAAATTTCCTTTATAATTTACGGTTCATATTTTAATCAACGAAGAATAATATTCGACAAAGAAGCGGAACTAACAAGTAGTTGTGTTTATTACCCTAGTAGCATTTGTTTACCAACACACGGTAATATAATGGTATAAATGTTGCGGTACAAATATTTCGTATATTATATGTAACACAAACGTGAAAATGAATCGAAGTTTAGACTATGTGTTGACTCCACCGTGTGAAAACAGAAGTATTATGGCGTATTTATAAATAAGTTTATTATACGGAATGTTTACGTAAAGTGAATAATTTTATTTATTAACCATGGTAACCAAAAATAAGAATGTAATTTTGAATAAAATCTGACGACAAATTAAAATTACTCTTCACTTATAGTTCGTCTTCATACTCCGACTCATCGGAAGTGAAGAAGTAATTCCATTTTCCATGAACTTCGGTCACAATGTACTCCCTCAATGCTTCCTTTATGCTCTTCCCTGTACCACGTCTACCTTTAATCTTCCCAAAAGTTTCCAAAACTGCACCTAACGAAATTACATGATTTATGAAAGTTTAACAGTAATTCATAACTAAAATGCACTGCATGAAATATCCTGGAAGTAAACACTCAATGTCTTACATTTCAATGCGTAAAATACGCTGAGCGGAACACACGAACTTCCTTCTCGCCAATTGGCAGCCCATTTATTCAGTTTCTCCTCACAAAAGGCTCTTGACAGCAAGTTTCTTACTAATTCGTTAACTGTTTTTGAACTATTACAAACCTCGGTGTAAACTTCAATTGGCATAAAAAACTTTCTCTTTATACTTCGAGACATGATATTTACCCTTGAAAATCTGTTTTGCTGCAAATGTGAACCACAATGAGTACAACGCAAAATTCCTAATCTTAGATTCCTATGGAAGTATTGAACATTGTAGAACAATCCAATTGGATCGTACATGAAAATTATGAGAGTAAGGTAAAGAAGTTTTAAAATATTGCGTCTTATTGGTGAAAACAAAATGCATCCGTACAGTGCCAGACATTTTAGAAGACTCGTTTCAGAAGCCTGCCGTCAAAATGCACTGATCTTGGAAAATCCGGTGGAATTGCAAGCCAATTATAATGTTGAAGAACATTCTGACGCTGATTTTGATAACCAGCCACTCGAGAACGCTCATGAATCCCATCATGATTATGACCAAACTGACAGTGACAGAGATCATAATTTCATAATTAACAAATCGTTCTGATTTTATAGGCAGTGACTGTGAAAAAACATTCCAAGATTTACTAAATGACGGATCAAATGATGTGGATTCCAGTAGTGATAACTCTGCATCTGAAGAAATTATGTCAATGTCTATTAGGGACCAACTTAAAAATTGGTCTTTAGAATATAATGTAAATTTAATTTCACTGTCTGCAATACTTAAAATACTTAAAATGCACAAGTGTTATAAAGATTTACCCAGCGATGCCCGAGCTATAATGTGAACTCCAAAAATAGTTCATTCCATAATTATACAACCTGGCAAGTATGTACATTTTGGATTTATGAAAGGAATCACAAAGATTTTAGAAGAATTTAAATACACTGGGGATGAAATTAATTTGGATGTAAATATTGATGGTCTCCCTCTTTCAAATTCTGGACGATCCCAAGCATGGCCTATACAAGCTCGTGTTTGCGAAGTCAGTGAAAGCTTACCATTTTTTGTTGGAATATGGCAAGGCCAAGGAAAGCGCAAATGTTTTAATAATTTTTTGAGTCTATTCGTACAAGATGCAAAGGAACTAATTTTGCATGGGATCTCTTTTAAAGAAAAGGTCATTGCAACTAAAATTCGAGCTTTCATCTGTGACGCTCCGGCACGAGCTGAAATAAGTTACACAAAAGGACATAACGCTTATTATGGATGCGGAAAATGCAAGCCAAAGGGCAGCTATCAAGATGGAAGGGTAGTGTTTTCTACCAAAATACATGATCTCCGTACTGATTTAGATGTTCGAACCGGAAAGCATTACACAGGAGAAACTCTCTTAGCAAATCTTCCTGTAGGACTTGTATCCGGAATTCCATTTGATTATCAACATTTGGTATGCCAGGGGGTGGTAAAAAAGCTGCTTTTGTATTGGTTTACTACAACCAAAAAACCGTACAGTCTGAGCAGCAGAGAAAAAATGACAGTTTCAAACGCTCTCTTGTCAGTTTCAAAATACTTTTCGAAAGAATTTCAACGAAAGCCCAGATCAGTTCATGATGTAAAGTACTGGAAGGCTACTGAGTTCCGCCTATTCCTTCTCTACGCTGGTCCATTAGTTTTGAAAAATATACTGAAAAAGAAATTCTATAAACACTTCATGCTTTTGCATTGTGCAATAAAAATATTGGTTTCAAAGCGGTTGTATATTCTCCAAAACCAGTTAGCCCAAAATTTTTTGGAACAATTTGTACAAAATTTCCCTACATGCTATGGGAATCATAGCATTTCCTATAATGTACATGGACTGCTGCATTTAAGTGCGGACGCTTTACTTCTGGGACCATTGGATCAATTCAGCACCTTTCCATTCGAAAATAACTTGCAGCAGATTAAAAAACTTTTGCGATCCTCCCCAAGACCTTTGGAACAACTCAGCAATCGTATTAACGAAGGGTTTCAAAAGTGTTCGGAAATTAAATCAAATAAATTGCTGCCAAGTAGATTTCACTCCAATGGTCCCATACTCACCAGCACTGTTGGTCGACAGTGTCAAAACATAATGACAAAACATGGGCTAATTACCACAAAAATTGGAAATAATATTGTTCAGTTACACAATAAACGTGTGTACATTGTTAAAAATGTCATATGTGGACCAAACGAAAAATGTGAATTACTTGCAGAAGAAATGCAAATAGTTCACAGTGTGTTCAAATATCCAATGTCTTCCCGTGAGCTTAGTATATATAAGTGTATCAAGCTATCCGGTTTGGTTGCCATAGTTATTGAAGACGTCTCGTGTAAATGTGTGTGTTTGCCAATGACAGGACGAATGTACGGTGTATTTTCGTTAGAGCACTGACAACGGAAACAACCAATAGATTCAACTGAAGTATCTATGTATGCAACTATTTACCAAATTTAGGGCTGTCGCTGTGCTCTCACAGTTTTCACGGCATTCCATAGATTTTCTCTTCTACACTCAAAGGTTTTCACAGAGCTACTCAGATTTGCCGTTTGAAATAGAACTCAATTCACAAAAATGTGGGTTGTTGTCGAATTTATTAAAACAAGAAACTGATATTGTGCCAAATAGTTGGTGTAACTCAAAGCTGTCAAAAATGCTACTGGCCTCCAAAAGATGTGAAGAATGTAAGCAGGCTTGTAAAAAAGAATCTCGATCCTGACGCTTCCTGGGAAATGTGGAAAATCCGTGTACTTGATTCATTTGGTAAGCACTTAATATTTGTTGGTGCAATTTCTTAATTAATTCTGAGATACCACTATTTTGAAAAATCACTGTTGTAATTAATGCAACTTTAATATATTTGCTATGAATTAGAAACATATAAGCTGGCTCGAAGAGGGTTGCAGAAATCAGTTGACACATCTGATATTGGCTGCACGGACGTTGATGTCGCATCAAAAAAGGCGAGAATAGAGAATTCTGGCTTAATTGAAAATAGTGTAAACAATCCGTCTGGTAGTAAATCAGCTACAGCCACACCAGCTGCAAGTAACGTCCAACCACATAATGATGGACAACTGATCTCGTCAAAGATATTGCCTATTAACGTGTTTGATTATTTAAGTATGAAATCATAGCCTACATTTTCTTAAATTCTACTCTTTTTATACAATTTTACGTACATTTAAATGTTCTCTAAATGTTTTTTCAGAACAACTAGATCGAAAATTGGAGATAATGAATGCCAGAGTAAAACAAATTGGGCTATCGTTGGAGGTTGTGATTGCCAAGCTGAATAGGATGGATGAGCACGATGGCCGTACTAACGATTCTGCAATAGAACTACCACTGCCGTTGAAATCCCAAAATGATGTAAACGAATTTGATGACCAAATGAGCCGAAACCTTGCATTAAAAAATCAGTTTGTAAGTCTAGCTGTTATTTCCACCTCGTACTACTCGGGAATTCGTTTGTACTAAAAAATATTGTATTATTGTAGGGTAACTTCGTTCGGCGAGTTGGAGGGAACAGTCTGATGGGTGTTACAAGGAGGGTGATTCTACTTGTGCTGTCAAGAGATCTAGTGCGTCAATTCAGTTGGGCTGGAAGAACCAAAAGGGCTTTCAAGCGTTTACTAATTTCGGACATTATAATAGGTGTGGTAAATGTAATCTTCTCTAACATTTAAAACGATTTGAAGTTGAAAACAATGTATACAATTATCAATTCATTTTAAAATGTTTAACTCGTTTTCTACAGAGAAACTTTCAACTCGATGCAGTGCCGATCGAAATCAAGTGGAAGCTGCTATAGCGGACGTCCTGAAATCTACCAAACCAACCAAATCTGCCACTGAATTGTCTGCAACCATGGAACTTGATTAAATGTGTTTAAAAACTTACAATTAGTTAATTAGAAAGTGTTTGTGCCCATACTATTGCATGCATGACTTACTATAATACATACATTAGCATTACTGTTACCTACTTAGGTATCTCCTATTACTTACTTATACACTTACTATTGCCTACCTTTGTCTGTACTATTACATACTTTCCCCTCACTATTGCATGCATGTGTCCTTAATATTACGTAAAATAATTTATCAAAAAAAGGTTGTACTGCAGTTCGCGTATACGATATGTAGTAATTATGCTCTAAATATTTGCAAGAATAATGTAACTCTTTGGATTGTGTTACGATTATTAAATTCATAAAAAAATCAAATTTGATCTAAATTATTATATTTTTTAGACCTAAAATACTCCTACGTAATTCTACAGTAGCATTATAGAGAGTCTACAGAAATGTCACTATATTTTGGCTTACAATTTACGATGTAGTTTGAGACTTACTGTTGAGTATCGTAAATATTACCGATTAATGCTACGTGTTTGAAGTAGGACATTCACACGGTCCATTCACGCCATGGTTACGCAAAAGGTACGGAACATTACGAATTATTTACGTTATAAAACAGCAACTCTTTGGTAAATAACCAGCAGCATAATCGCAACTTGCTGCTAGGGTAATTTTAATTTGTTAAATGTTTGTTAAAACTCACGGAATTAATTGCAATATACGGAATAGAAAAGTACAGAATATTTTGTCGTCTAGTTTAGGTAATATTGTACTGTAAATAAACATTTGTTGACTATAATAGTAATTACTCTTCATGACTTTGGTAGGTGGCACATTTCCATAGATTAGTGTAAAATTAGATAAAAGCTTTCGGTTAAAGAATTGTTTTCAATCCCGTTGTATCAGTTTTAGTAAGTTGGAACACTATAGCTAATCCTCAAAAGCTATTGGTAAATAGTTGGACCAACATAAGAATATGTTAACATCTAGGGTGTCCATCAGTCCTGATTTCATCAGGACTGTCCTGATTTGAGATAGGCACACCTGATGACCTGATGAGCAGTAGTAAAGTACTGATTTATCGGATCCAAATACGGTATTGTTTTTAAGTTGATTTTGTGCAATTTGTTATTGTAGTGTTGCCCCAGAAACAATAAAAATAAAATATTTTCTGAACGTGTCATGCCATTGTTGGCATTTGTACGTAATTATCATATTAAATCTCCAGCAAATATAGTACAAATACTGACAGAAAACTGCTGAGACCACCTATTGGACCTATTGAGGGTTAGCCTATGTGCGCAATCATGTATAATATAATTATCTATATATATATAGGTTGCATTTGCGAAACGTTTTCATATTGGAGTTGTGAAAGATATGAATTTCAGTAGAAATTATGTGCATATAATATTGGCAGCAGTTTCGAATCTTTTTAACTACCGGTTATAATTATATCAATGAATTATAATTTAAAAATTCAACATTGCTTGTATTATACTAAATATTAAAAATACCAAAGAATAATTGCATACACAAATTGTTGCGGGAGAAAGAATAGTTATATTATATCTACCACGAAAAGTGAGTCATTGTTGGTGAAGTAGCTATACAATTCGATTGAAGTTGGACAAATAAAACAAATAAAACAATAGATTTACGGAAGCACATTTTAATAAGACAATTATAAAAAGGATGCCAAATATAATAATCAGTTAAATGGTACTGTTTCTGAATTCTTAAAATTGTTATGACTGTACTTCTGCCTAAGTGCGACAACTTTTAGCAAATTCGAAGAGCGTATCTTCACGAACGTCCCATGCAGCACACTAACGTAAAATATATGATTAAAAATCATATATTCTTCAACATAGATAACGTTTATTAAACGGCAAATTCAAGTTTCGAAAACGTAAATTAAACGTAGGGATGTCCGCAAAATTTAACGCTAAAGAGACGTTTTTAAACCGTTTATATTCTTACAAATAATAAATGCACTTATTGGAAATATTTATTAAATATGTTTAGTTTCTTTTTTCATTAAAGAATTTTAGTAAGGCTTGTATTAGAAACACGGTATTTTTATTAAATGCAGTTATTATTAATTGACATACTATTTAAATACAGTTAATACTTTCAGATTGCATATAAAATGAGCAATTAATCAAGAATATTTAGATACAACTCATTGAACAGGGAAGAGTAAAAATATATTACGATAGTTGCTATTTTGTTATCAAGATGTTAATTTAAATCTTTAAATGCAAATGAAGTTAACATAAGTGAAACGTTGAGCGACCAGTAGTCCTAATTGTTTTTATCATTCCTGTATATTTAGAAGACCCACCACTTTCAGTAAAATTCTGATGTTCCGCCCCTGTATTAGTGCTCCTACTTCCACTGAAAGTTTAAAGGAGCAATTAATAAATAATGTAAAAAACTACAATAACTATACTCAATACCAAAGTGCTTACTTTTTTCGAAACGGAGCTAGCTTCAACCAGTCTTTAATTGAATTTTCAATACTTGTCAAATTCGTTTTGCGATCCAAAAACTCAAACACACTCTGAAATTTTTCCAAAAATTACTTAATGAAACAATATTGGTATTCATATTTAGAGGCATAAAATCCAGGTGAATCAAGTAATTACCCGTGACGATATTGCAAACCTTGAATTTGCGGAAACCTGTTTTGTCCCCTCTACCTTCCCAGTGTAATTGTGATGCCACACTATTTGACATCAGCCGAGACAGAACATTTCTTGTGACGTCACCAACGTCGGAACCTCCAATGGCCAAACGTATCTCGGACTAAAATAATCAAATAGCATATCACTACACTTTAAAGTTTTCATAAGATTTGATGTTACTTTAAGAAACGTTTATTGTCTTCATAAGAGTCTACGTTCTTCTTGAGGGTCTTGAATCTTTAGGTTGAGACTTTCAAGCTGATCAATTGTTTTTATTGGCACATCCATTGGGGCTCTGTTGAGGGAATATGCTTTTGAGGAATTTTTAAAAGCCAAACTTGCTTGCAAAGAAGTTCTAACATGTCTCCTTTCATAATTTCCACAGTTTTCGCCAACGTTTGGAGCATATCTGCATAATTTAGAAACATAATGACAACACTGTAATCAAAATCATAAATATTAATATTAGTTGTCAATTTTTCAGTTGCCAATAATAATGGAAAAATCGATTGTTGGAAGAGATTCAACTGAAGTTAGCTGAGTTTTTGAGCAGTGAGCTAGCTAGGCGTCAGTGAACAGTTGACGAACTGGAATGTTTTTTGCAGGATTCCTAATAACCTTAGAAAACGGTGATCCAATTTGATGCAATTACAACTTCCGGTGATGAATGTTGTTCCGGGGTAGCCACAGCAACGAGCTTCGGAGTAGTATTGATGTCAACCTGTGACGTAATTGATACTTCGGAATCCGAGGACAAAATTTCGACAGCAGATTTCCGTTTTTTCTTCAGCATGACTGCTGGTGACCTGTAGGATTTTTTCCCTTTTACTCGTTCCCGTTTCTGCAGAGGTAGAGCCATCAGTGCAGTGTTCTAATTTTTTAGTTTGTTGCCGTGCCTCCAATAATGTTGCTGCAATTACACCAAATTAGTATAAGGTGGACATATTACACGCTACAGTTATTTGAAGGACTTGATTTATTACAAAACTAACCAAATTGTCCCCAATATTTGCTAATTTCAAAAGTGGTCCAATTGTTTTCGAAGGGCGTTTTAGCAGCAATGGCTTTAGAAACAAAATCCATAGATTTCGATGGTAGGGGCCAAATAAAAGAAGTGTGGTCTGATTTCAACCAACTGTGTGGCACCGTTTCCACTTCAGTGTCACCTTTTCTCGAATAAAACTCCACAACGATGAACATCTACATTCAATTTAAAATAGTAACTTCAGCTCACAAATATTTCAATACCATTTCGAAATATGTACATAGCTAACAATTTAACAAAGGATACACAGTGGAATAATTCGTGTTGATGGTAATCCTAATACATTTGGCTTGAATTTGGTCAATCGAAATAACTGAAATTGTCCACAATCTTAACGCTATTTTTAAAATGCCTAAATGTGTCGATTTTCATGGAGATAAAAAGTAGTTGTCACTGTTTGAAAACACTTTACAAACAACAAACACGGTTGTTTCCCAATTCACAGCAATATTTAGAACTTGAATGACTTTTCCGGAACGAAGCATAAAAACATTGTCGTTTCTTCGTAAACTCATTTTGAATGTTTTTGTTTCAAATTTCTCAAATTGGAGTGAGTAATTCTAATATACAACAAATGCATTGGGTAATCTGGAAATTGGGTAACCATTCCAATTCCAAGATCAACCAAACTCGATTCTCCATTGTGATGGTTCTTCTGCAGCTGATTTTTGAAGGAATAATCTGTGCGAAGGGTCTTCACAACGGAACTAAAATTCACTCTACCCTTGTAGTATGTTCCTTTTTTTCACACGTTCCACATCCATAATAAGCGTTATGACCAAACTAACTCCGCCAAGTGGTTATTTGCACATTTTGGTTTCTGAAGACCGTAATACCAATAACAAATTGGGATAACTCGGGAATTTAAGTATATGTGCTTGTATTGGCCAGAGTTGACTATTGCTGCTCCGAGAAACTGGCAATACATCGATATTGATATCCAGAATGAGAGTAGTATTGTTTGGGTACCTTGCTCCGATTTGTTTGTCTTTCAGTGACACCAATATGACAATAATTACCTGGTGGAACCTCCCTGGTTAACGTCACCCGAGGAAGGATCATTTGGAAGATAGGTGTAATGATTTGGTCTCAGAATGTGTAGCAGATGTGTTAGTGCTTTCTGCTTAATTTGATGAGTGAGGGCCCAATGTTTCAGATCATTTCTGAAATTAGTAAATGTTGGATTTCTTTGGTGATGGTTTGCGTTGTTAGCTTCTCTACCAATTTCTGGAAATAGGCAGTCAATATTTTGAAATGTAGATTCCACCGATGACTCTGAATTTATTGACCCATGATATGTACCAATCTGGTCTGAAATTACCAGATCATTTGATCTACTTGATTGTACAGATTCCGGAACCACGTCTTTGTGCTGTTGCACTCGGTCAGGACATTTTGATAAGGGTCTAGCTGCTATTATTTCTAAAGTTTTCACCGACTTGGACACAATTCTTCTTACATGTCTTTCTTTAAGCTTAAGCATAATTACAGTGATTAACTATCTTAGAAAATTTAATCACCTTAATTTACTTTTGGTTTCGAGAAACGGGAAATTGGATAGAGTAAAATTAGTTCCGATTCACCGTAGCAATACACGTGGAAAAGCGATTCTACCAAATGTCTGCTGGCAGTTATGTTTTTTGGCGGGAAAGAGCTGTAGCCAAATTAGCTGGATGATTTATTAAGCATGGGGAATAGAAGCGATCCCTAATGTGTAAAGAAACAAATATTTTGTTGCTACTACAGTTGAGCCTTAATTCACTTTAATTGTCATTCTTATTTATAATGAGTCAGTATATACAGTAATGCCCAAGTAGAACTGCTCGCTACATAATTGTATTCGTTTATTATATTTTGCTTATATGATTATTCCCTTTTAATGAAATGATTATTGTATTCTTTAAACATAATTATCACTGTTTACACTGTAATCAGAGTATATAATCTAACTAGGGTATGGAGATTTGAAAATGCCCGGCATTTTGGGCATCTCGCCCTGCCAAAATGCCAGGGCATTTTGGACATTTTCATTTCAGGGCGAGGGCGGCATAATAGGGCATATTGGGCAGGGTCATTTTGGGCATTTTCATCGAGGACAAATTGGGCATTTTGGGCAGAATCGTGGAATATAATAGAACAATCTATACAATTTGACAATGAATTTGAAAATTTCTTTGTAATTTTGGAGAAAAAGCGTTCGAAATTATCTTGAAAACTTTATTCTGTCATTATTTTGACGAAGTTAATTCAACCGGTAATGAAATACGTTTGGATACCATAGGTCATATTGAACATTACAATTTGTGAAACACCTGTACAGTACACGATACGGCTATAATTAAAATATTCTAGGAACTATTTTTCTAAACTGCAGACGATGTAAAATGAACTTCCACCATCCTGGGAATATTCACATACCCCTATGCATGTATGTATATTACTGTGATCAGAAATGTTTTTTCGGTAAAAATTTGAATCCATAAGGTAATTGTATTACACCATAAAACTACAAACAACAATATTTGGGGGACCCGTATAGAGGATGTGTATTGGTTTCTACTCGAGCCATGTTTGGCTGATCGTTGCAAACTGCAGACAATAGTGATGTAGAATAAAAAGAGTATAAAATTCAGCTACATCAGCCATTTAAATTTTGACTGATTTCTTACCATCTGATTTTTATTTAGGAGTTCGTACTTCAAAAGAAAATAGTACTTCTGCCCGCCCGTCAGTGACGCATATGTAAATTTATTTCATATTATTGTTTACATAGAAATTTATTTTCATAGGAGTGATAAATGATATTATCTCATGCTAATGAAATTAAATTGATTTGACTGTTTTTGCGATTACAATATACGCGAAGAAGCGAATAAACAGACATTCACATTAATAAGTTTTCCTTGGCTGCGCTGTCACGCATTTGGATGGATATTCTGAATATATGCTAGTAATCAAATTTTAGTGCCATGAAAATGTCCAAAATGCCCAACTTGCCCTCCCAAAATGCCCAAAATCAGGGCATTTTCAAAAGCTGCCCACATGCCCAGTTTTTGGGCATGTGGGCAGGCATTTTGGGCATTTTTAGCTGGGCGGGCAAATACTGCAGGGCATTTTCAATCGACATACCCTAGTCACGTATACAAGATTTGATCCGGGTTCTGTTGCTAACCAAGTCGGACTGGTGGATATTTATTTTTACAGTATATTTTCCAATCGAGGTAAAACAAAATAAATAAATCATCTGATGCTTCAACTTACAAAGGATAGAATTTAATAATGTTTGCTGGCTGCAATTATTTTATAGGAAATTGAAAACAAATACTATTAATTGTTAATGTGTCACATGTTCTAGAGGAATAAAGAGTCATTACTATTAGTCAATCAACTTTTATTAGCTGTAAAGTCTTACTTAAGCTAGAAAACGAAATATTCCTTACGCTTATCTACAGATAATAATAATTACTTCCACTTACTTCAATTCAACTACCAATTAAAGTTTTTCACTTGGGAAGCATAGTCAATTCAA
Source organism: Allacma fusca (assembly GCA_947179485.1). Taxonomy (NCBI): domain Eukaryota; kingdom Metazoa; phylum Arthropoda; class Collembola; order Symphypleona; family Sminthuridae; genus Allacma; species Allacma fusca. Next base: position 67,852,043 of record OX359246.1, read on the forward strand.
ATTCAAGTTGCTCAAGTACAAATAGTTGACAGTTGAAGTTGATCAATTGACAATTTCTGAACGAATTAAATATGCGCGTTGGAAAAAGCTTTGTGTAGTAAATTGCGCGAATCCGTCGGTATTTTTAATGAAAAAAAGATACGCTGTTGGCAACTTAAAGCTCCAGAAGTCTCGTTCATACAGAATTTATAATGGCTTTAAAATAATTAATGGGTTTACTCAACGTTTTTAATTTGAGTGAGGAAAGGGAGAAAATCGTTGATTTAGTTGGTAATGGAGACTCGGAAGATGGCTCAAGCAGTCAACTAAAAATGAAAATTAAATCCACTAACATAAACCAGCATTACGTATTCACCGACGGAGTTTACCATTTTGGAGATTTGGAAGCAAAAATCAATTGCTGTTTCTGAAAAGCTGCTCGGGGAAACTTAGTTTTACTTTAATGGTATTATCTAAGTGCAGCTTCTTGTAATTTTAGATGTAACAACGAATAAAAGAGCATGTTATAAACTATTATATTTTCATATTAAGTAGAAGTATTTAATGGCACGTTAAATTGTTCGACTCAATTAAAATCAACTTTACTAAATTTCAATTCAGATTCAATTTGTACAAATGTTACTACTTGTAATTGTCAACTTCAAATATTGGAGGAATAAGTTGGTTTCCAATTGATTCACGAAAAACTGATTTACAAGTGTTAAAATACAAATACTAGGTCGAAATTAAGTTGAAAATTCAATTTCAAGTACAACGTCAAGTTTAAATAACGTGATAGCTGGAGTTGTGTGTGAGGAGCCCTACTTTTTAGCCTTTCCTTCATTTCAGTATTTTTAGTATCGAATCCAGTTTCGTCACAAGCTTTTGATATCCGCTCCAGTAGACCCAAAACAATTTTATGCAGTAGTTGTTTTATATACTAAAATAATTAATCAATAAATAAAAAACTATTTATATTGATTAATAGTGTCAACAATTATTGCCGAAAATAAACTACGAATGCTCGTGAATATTGACCACCCAAAAACGAATTCCTATACATCCATAAGTTGACTATCTGAATATATGAATTTGAATCTATTATATTTTTTATTTTGCTATTAAATAGAAGTATTTAATGGCATGTTAAATTGTTCGACTCAATTTTAATCAACTTCAATGAAATTTCATTTCACAGATGTTGTTATACATACTAAAATAATTAATCAGTAAATAAAAAAACTATTTCTATTGATTAATAGAGTCAACAATTATTGCCGAAAATAAACTAAGTTGACCAAGAATAAACTAACTGGGATTTCATCCGAAAGCCGATAGAAATTAGTGTAGATGACCTGCTATTCTACCACACCTGTTTTCCAACCGCAATACGACAACATATGTCAACAATTCTTATGTTGGTCCAACTATGTACCAATAGTTTTTGAGGATTTGCTATGTTGTTCCAACTTACTAATGATAAAACGGGATTGAATACAATTCTTGGGCCGAAAACGTTTACCTAATCTTACACTAATCATTGGAAATGTGCCACCTATCCAGAAGTCATGAAGAGTGATTACTGTTAGTCAACACACTTTTATTTACAGTAAAATATTAACTAAACTAGACGACAAAATTTTCCGTACTTTTCTATTCCGTATATTGTAATTAATTCCGTGAGTTTTAAAAATCATTTAACAAATCAAAATTAATAAACACAATTACTTGTTAGTTCCGCTCCTTTGTTGAATATTATACTTCATTGATTTAAAATATGAACCGTGAATATTGTGAACTTACACACGGGGCTGGGCTTAACTACAAGGCAGCACATATTTGTTGTCACCCTCTAACGCACAAAATATTGTAACTAATACCCAACACGGACAGCAACTTCTGTTTTGACATAAATGTGGTGACATGCATATGCAAACATAAATGCACAGCATTGACATATAAATAGTGCAGCCAATGAAATGAAGAAGAAATATGTGGGTAAAAACATGGTCATTTTTAGCGGGCCTGGAGTTTGAATGAAGAAGGTTCCAGCACATAATATACATAATTACTTTGTCAAGTTTTTCCCGCACAACATTTAGTAACTTGCATATGTCACGACTTGTGCTGACACAAGGCTCACATATCTATGTGAGAACTTGTGCAAGCCACCTCCCACTTATGTCAGTGTACGTACGAACGCACAGCATTTCTGTGTCAAACATATGCAAGTCAGCACAGATTTCGTGCTGTCCGTGTTGGGTATAAGGTATTCGAGAGTTTGAGTCAAGTTCATTTCAATATTTTCTAGAATATGTTTCATTGGCCTTTGTCAATATTTCCGGTCACAGTAGTCAAAAACGGGAATCCAACATTCAATGCGAAAATGTTTTCAAGACTATGTGAGGACGCTTATTTTGGGGAAATTTTATATAATTTCAGGGATATAATAGTATGATAACTTTCTACGTTGAGAATTAAATTAAGAGGATAAAATTCGGCATAAATCTAAGACATATGTGCTATAAATCTGTCTCGCAAGCAAACATGAAAACCCGATGAAGGATGTATTCCTGATTTAGTCAATATCTTTGCCCGACATACTCTTTTCAAAACGCTAAAATAAGAGGATGTGTGGAAGAAAAAATTCTCGCTACGCGATTACAGTATTTGAGGCTTTGCGTAGGGTGGCGTCAGCCACCGCCGTCAACGTAGGATAAATTTTGCGCTTTTCCAAAATTTTAGAATTTAAAAAAAAACTATCGATTTCAACCACATAAGCAGTAGCAATTCAGATTTACATAAGTAATATTCACAAAAAATTGCGTTTAAATCGATTCAGCAGTTTTCGAGATAGCTGCCGTTTGACTTGAAGTTCAAAATTTCAAGAATTTAAAAAAAAACTATAAGTGCCGATTTCAACAACATAACCAACAACTGTTGCTATTTACATAGGAAACATTCACAGTAAAATTCATTGAAATACATTTAGTAGTTTTGGAAATAACTGTCATTTGACTTGAAGTCCAAAATTTCAATAATTTTTTCCCAAAAACTATCCGACAGATTTGAACCAAATACGAACTCAGCCTTACATTTGACATTAGTAATATCCATAAAACATTTCGTTGAAATTATTCATCATCATTTAATTTCGGACCAGTAATTTTTGAGTAACGTGCGGAAGGACACATTCATTTCTTTGACTAGCAGCTAGGTCGATTAATGGGAGGCAATTGATAACTGTTATGCTGCAGAATACAGTCAAATTACCCTATAAGAGCACCGCTACATGTATCAAAAATACTGATGGTGTGAATAATACTAATGTAATGAGATTGCATTTCATTTTATTTCAGCTTATGAGGAAACACATTCCAAAATAAAGCGGATTGCGCCCCATGAATTTTGTAGGAGAGCTCGATCTGATGAATTGATGACATCGGCTTCCTTAAATCCACTTCATGATTAAAGCAGCTAGCGGGTTGCGGATGAAAATACGGATCTAATTTATTGATTGGAATTTCCTACAACATAGCACCAGGTGTTTACCTCGGCACGCTTTTTAATACAAGTGACACCGTTCAAGATTTTACGCATCACATGGATAATGGATTTTATGGATTTACAGGCTTCGCTGGTAGTAAGGGTTTGATGTGATTTCTCTCCACTTTTTCCGTTTATACAACCTGTTTGCATATACTGGTAGTCGTTAATTCCACTATTTCTTTCCCAAGAAAAATTATTTTAAAATATTGACAGAATCGGAAAAAGCTGGAAATAAAACATTGTTGCATTCATTTGAAAACCCTTGAAATTTTTTACAAATATTATGTTGCTTGAAAAGTATTAAATCTGAGCAAGAAATCATTAACTTTCAAAATTTCAGCTTTTTACTTAGTTTGATATTATTGATTTAAAAGGGTGCAAGTATACTGATACAACTGATCGAAAGAACGTCATAAAAAGATTGGGTGTGTAGAATCTTTCTCAGCTGAACCAGAGCTAGTTACAAATTACTTAGTTTGATATAATTGATTTAAGTGGGTGCAAGTATTTATTAGCATCTAGGTGACAAGCATTTAATTGCAAACATAGATAATCAAAAACCAAAAGGGCTTAAGCAAAATATTTTTACTCAAGACTTGAAAATGGTTGGAAGTAAGAGTAATTTACAAATAATATTCATGTATTTTCATTTTCAAAGAATGACTCCAACGATTCGGCACACGTTGGTGTAATTATACATTGGGCTATTCTTACAGAAACACTTCCAAAAAACATATTTACATTTTAAGCTCTTCTCTAAAAGAAACTAACTTGAAAATTTGACAGAATCGGCAAAAGCTGGAAATAATAGCTTGTTGGGCTCATTCGTATGCCCTTAAAATGTGATATAAGTGTGCAATATTTACTTATTCTAAAAATTTTAAATACAAGGCGTTGAAAACCGAAATCAGTTTTTAAATTCCTTGCTTTGCTACACTTCCTTTCACGTAGTATCCCCAGTTTTTGACTGACAAGGTTGGAATAAGTTTTGTGAAATCTGGAAAAAGCATTTGCTGCAAAACGGGGGACTCCAATACATTTTAAGGGGGAGAAGAACGACACGTGAAAACCTCTGTCACCCTTGTTAGCACAACTCCGGCAATGTACATACAACGATACTTTATGTAGGTTACAAACGATAGAAAACAGACTAGAACAGTCTAGGACTTCACACTAGAACAACAGTCAGAACTTACTCTGCAAAAATGAATCTTGCTCTATTCCCTTCGTACATATAAATTCACTACAACAACACTAGACAGCTCAAAAGAGACACATTAAAATTGCCGGCTATATTTGCCATTATACAAAGGAATCTATTTTAGACGGTAAAATGAATTGTGCATACATTTTTGCAACAAAATTTACAAAAAAGTTGATTTGACCGATCTCCTTGCAGCATTCCAAAAGGAAATTAACAATTGGTTAGATTTGTATAGGACACTAATTGGCGTTCCTAATTAAAAGAGTGGATTGGATACAGAAATTAAATCAACAGGTTTACTCAAAACATATCAATAGCTTAGCTAACATTACAATGCTTCCCTTGAAAATGGTGCATTTATTTAAAAGAAAAACAAAGACAGTCATTTCAGAAAATCTTTGTATACGATATTTCCTTGCATTATGTCATTCCTAAACATTATGTTTCCAAATTGTGCTTCGTAAAATGATTGTATGCATATTGTTTTACATAGAATTACTAGCAAAATATTTGAAAGTATTCTACATTGCTAAGAGAAGTGAAGCAGTGGCAGGAAATGAAAAATTCAAATACACTGGTGTAGACTCTCGTTGCATAACGTGGAAGCATCCCACTCGAATTCCTACATTTCCAACTGATTTCAGGCTGATACCACCAAATATTTGATTTCGCTAAGAGACATCAATAACAAACTACAATCTCGTGCAGGGTTGGGTTTTTTTTTGTTTTTTTTCAAAAAAACCAAACAACCAGGTTTTTTTGGTTTAAACCAGGTTTTTTTGGTTTAAACAAATTTTGAATCCAAAACATTCATTAATATTCAAAAATATGTGAATTTGAACAAATTTACTTATTTCCCAAACTCAGTAAGTATCACAAAACATTAAATATTTAATAATTTAGATATAATGTTAACGATAACTTTGCAGCATAAACACAAGTTTGGCATTTTTCATTTTACAAACGATTCCGAATTTCTAAATGTACATGACTAAAAGCTAATAGTATTATTTACTTCAATAAAGTTTAACTACACAATATCACAGCAATTGCACAAGTTTTGTGCACGACGAAATATAAGCATTTTGGATTGAAAATATTAAAATTTTAGGTGTTTGGTTTAAACCATTGGTTTTTATAAAAAAAACCGTTTGGTTTAAACCATGGTCTAAACCATGGTTTAAATAATTTGGTTTAAATCAAACCAACCTTGATCTCGTCATTCAAGTGTTCATTATACTTGCAATTCTTAAGTTTCACATTTTCAGGAACTCATATTTTCCCCGATTTTCTGGAATACTGACGTGAAAACGAATATTTTAATTTTAGGAGTGTCGATTGTTGTAAACCAAAGTCATTTCCACGCTGGCCGTGCCTCCCACACAGTACAAAGAACTGAATACGACCTCATATGCAGATATGATTTTGTTAATATTTATAGCCAGATTGGCCGTTATGTAAATTAATCGGAGGGCTCCGTAAAGATACAGACTTCCAGAAAACCAATTTAAATCTACAGCTGTTCCTTAATTCAACTTTATTTTCTGAAGGAAAAAATACTTCGAATGGTATTAAACTAAATTTTGAAAGGGTTTGTAAAAACCAGAAATAAGACAGAAAATCCTTGATCTCAATCATTTTCTATCTTTTCTTTATCATTTGTTTATCCCAACAACGCAGGATAGTTGAAATTGTTCGAATTTCAATAAAAGTTTAAATGTAACCTTTAGGAGATCTGATCCGGGTTCTGTTGCTGACCAAGTCGGACTGGTGTATATTTTATTTTTACAGTATATTTTCCAATCGAAATAAAACAAAATGATCAAACATTATCTGATGCTTCAACTTACAAATGATGGATTTACAGGACTAGCTGCTAGATATGTTTCAAAGTGAATCTCTGATTTTTCCCTTAAAACAATATCATAAAATTTGACTGGGAGTATCGTTTCATTTTCATCCGAACCAGAGCTATATTTACTAAAAACTTAGGACGATTATTGATTTAAGTGTTTATTAGCATGTAGATTTCACGCACAAATATATGAAACATTTAAGTGAGTAATTTAGAAATACCATTCTCAAACTTCCATCCAACCTGTTTATACTTATACTTGTAGTCCTTCATTCAACATGTACTGTTTTAAAAATAATTTACCTCGAAATATTGACAGAATCTTGAAATAATTGCTTCATGGGTTCTTTCGAAAGCGTTTGAATTGTGTTGCAAGGTAATATAAGCAAGGATTATTAATCGGCGTTTGGAAGGGATGCAGAAATGAAATGAAACGATTTTTTCCAAAAATATTAGTTATCTTATATTACTACACTACCCTTGCCAATGGTATTTATATTTAAAAGCAAATCGAAGACAGAACCATTTCGGAACTACGCTATCTCTGTCAGTATGTCTCCAAACTGTGCTTTGTGAAATGTGTGTAGATCGTTTTACATATAATTACTACATATTATTATATCAATTCTTTGAAAATATTCTACATGGCTAAGAGAAGTGAGACAGTGGCACGAAATGCAAAGTCCACATACACTGGTGTAGACTCTCGTTCCATAACATGGAAGAATCCCACTCGGATTCCTACATTTCCCACCGATTTCAGGTTTTTCACAAAATATTTGATATCGCACCGAGACATTTGTCCCTGATTTACGGCCCGCCCTGTCTCTAACTTCAGCAGCTCCATATAATGTGGTATTAAAAAGGACTTGGAAAACGCCACCGTGAAAAGTAGCACGCAATAACAACCGAGTAGCATTATAAATAATGACAGCGCAATATTCTGGAAATAGTACCGGATTCCAAAGTAACCAGAGATTACTCCAATTGTAAGGGTGAATATTTTTAAAAAATATATCGTAGTAGAGTAACCAAAATTGAATATTTTAATTGACAGCTCCATTGTCCTGCAAAATTTCCAGCTCTTTCTGATGTATTCGATATTATTAATTTCGACCTCATCTCTAATGAAGATCAGTTCTTTCAAAAGACAAGTGCTGGTAATATCCAAAAACAAAATAATGTTTTCAAATCCAATGACAGTACACAATACTGCCAAGTGATATATCAAGCATTCATGAAGGAACAGTACAAGAAAAGAAACAGGATTTCTCCATGAAGTTGGTAAATTGTGATATAAATGAACGTTTTCACAAAAAATGGCAATTAAAACGTTTAACATTACAGAAAGCATTAACGCCACCCACGGGAAGAACACCACGAATGTTTCCTTCGTTGTACGTTTCTCAAGTTTGAGTTGAATAGGATTTATTTTTTGATCTGCAAAGATATTAACATTAGCATGAATAAAAACAATCTCGTTATTCATACAGATATTCATTACACTTGAAATTCTTACTTTTCCTATTTTTAACGATTTTAATATTTTTCCCGATTTTCTGGAATACTGACGTGAAAACAAATATTGTAACTTCAGGGGTGATAATTGTTATAAACCATGTTACTACAATGCAAGATGCTTCTGTCACACAGTACAAAGAACTGAGTATGAGTTCGTGCGTGGAAACTAATTCGCTAGTGCTTCTCACCAGATTGACCGCCGCGTGAATTGTTCTTAGCGCGCTGTACAGATATAGACACTTCCACAGAATCATTTTATTTCTACTGGTGTTCCTTAATTCAACCTTATTTTCTGAAGTAAAAAATACTTGAAAGGGTATTAAACTCCATTCTGAAAGGATTTGTAAATACCTAAAATAAGGCTGAAAATCCCTGAGCTCAATCATGTTCTATTTTTTTAATAGTAGAATATCCAAATAATGCTGGAAAGTTGAAATTCTTTCAATTCCAATCAAATTTAAAATGTCACGTCTACAAGATCTGATCCGGGTTCTGTTGCTAACTAAGTCGGACTGGTGGATATTTCATTTTTACAGTATATTTTCCAATCGAAGTAAAACAAAACGAATAAATCATCTGATGTTTCAACTTACAAATGATAGAATTTAATAAAGTTTGCTTCCTACGATTATTTTATAGGAAAATGAAAATAAATCATAATATTTGTTAATGTGAGACATGCCCTAGAGGAATAAAGAGTAATTACTATTAGTCAATCAACTTTTATTAGCTGTAAAGTATTACTTAAGCTAGACAACGAAACATTCCTTAAGCTCATCTATATACGGATAATAATAATTACTTTTATTTAGGTTATTGTAATAATTACTTCCGTGAGTTCTAAAACTCTTTTAACTAATCTGAATCAATATTAATAATTGGGAATGTGCCATCTGTCCTGAAGGAAGGACGAGTAAGTACTATTTATTAATCAATTAACTTTTGTTTAACATTCCTTATATAAGCTCATAAAATATTTGGTTCTGTCACAGCCTTAAAACGTAAACCCAAAAACTATTTCTCAAAAAGCACTGACTCGTTGCTTTTATTTGTCCTTTTCATGTGCTCGTTTTGCCTAGGGCTTCAACTTTAAGTCACCTTTAATTTTTTTAAAATGTAAATTGTAAATTGAAGTCACTTTCAATTTGAAACAAAATATTGGCTGGCCATTCAATTTCAACTTCAATTCAACTACCAATTAAAGCTTTTCATTTGAGAAGCATAGTCAATTCAACTTCAAGTTTCTGAAGTACAAATAGTTGACAGTTGAAGTTGATCAATTGACAATGGTTGAACGAATTAAATATTCGCGTTGGAAAAAACTTTGTAGTATATTGCGCCCATCGATCACCAAAAATCCATCGGTATTTTTAATGAACAAAAGATACTACGCCAAGATGTTGGAAACTCAAAGCTCCAGAAGTCTCGTTCATACACAATCTATAATGACGTTAAAATAATTCATAGGTTTACTCAATGTTATTAATATGAGTGAGAAAAGGAAGAAAATCGTTGATTTAATTGGTAATGGAGACTCAGAAGATGGTTCAATCAGTCAACTAAAAACGAAAAATAAATCCACTGACATAAACCAGCATTATGGATTCACAGAAGAAATTTACCATTTTGGAGTTTTTGAAGCAAAAATCAATTGCAGTTTCAAAAAAGCTCCTTGGGGGAAACTTAGTTTTACTGTAACGGTATTAGGTGCAGCTTCTTGTAATTTTACGTGTAAAAACGAGAATGTTATAATCTATTATATTTTTTATTTTGCTATTAAATAGAAGTATTTAATGGCACGTTAAATTGTTCGACTCAATTTTAATCAACTTCAATGAAATTTCATTTCACAGATGTTGTTATACATACTAAAATAATTAATCAGTAAATAAAAAAACTATTTCTATTGATTAATAGAGTCAACAATTATTGCCGAAAATAAACTAAGTTGACCAAGAATAAACCAACTGAGATTTCATTCGAAAGCCAATAGAAATTAGTGTTGATGATGTGCTATTCTACCACACCTTTTTTCCAACCGCAATACGATGTTAATAGGGTGTCCATATTATCTGAATCCAAAATCAGGACTTATACCTAAAATAAAAAAGCTCTATCTAACAGGAAGTTAGTTTGAAAGAATAGAAGAGAACGTATTTTCTACCAGTTTCGCTGGGAAGTCCATATACCGTAAGGATTTCAGAAGACTAACTTCAGAAGCTCTTGCCGTCAACATTTATGTAATATTTCAAATTTTTTCTCCACATTCAATGATTGTTTTTCTGAATCAATTAATAATACATTATAATAATAATTAATTATTGGCTAAGTTTAGACGGCCTAACCTCATGCAGCACATTAACGAAGGTTCAACGTTTAATAACCGTTAAGATGGATACGTTTAGCATGTAACGTATAAAATGCATATAAAAAACATTTATGAAATAACCATAGTTAAAGTAAGCCCTCCATATATAATTAGTGGTTAGATTTAGGGTATGTCGATTGAAAATGCCCTGCAGTATTTGCCCGCCCAGCTAAAAATGCCCAAAATGCCTGCCCACATGCCCAAAAACTGGGCATGTTGGCAGCTTTTGAAAATGCCCTGATTTTGGGAGTGCAAGTTGGGCATTTTGGACATTTTCATGGCACCAAAATTTGATTACTAGCATATATTCAGAATATCCATCCAAATGCATGACAGCGCAGCCAAGGAAAACTTATTAATGTGAATGTCTGGTTATTCGCTTCTTCGCGTATATTGTAATCGCAAAAACAGTCAAATCAATTTAATTTCATTAGCATGAGATAATATTGTTACGGATATATTATAAATAGGCTAGAATAAGCATAATCTAAGTCAGCAAATAGTTTGGAAGGTCGTAAGCAGAGGCTAAGTGACGCCAAACGCTGACCAAACATAATTATAAGAAAAAGAAAGGAAATGATTCAGATTATTTAATAAACAATAAAAATAGGAATAAGATTTGGATTAGATTAAGACACGTAGATTTAGTACAAGTTCTAATCTCGACTTCAAGCAAGCAACATCAAGAGGAGCCGCACCTAGAGTCCATTCCCTCCGGGATGGATCTCCACAGGTAGCAAGCGGGGCGACATGAAATCGGGGATTTCATGGAAGAAGAGATTCAGACTTCAAATTCTATTTTATGTTAAATGTTAATTGTTCAGTGTAAATTGTATCAGTTCTAGGAACAATAAATTGGCCAAAATAAATTACAAAGGAACCTACACTACAGAATCAATAGTTCCATTTATTCAAGAGTTTCACCAACATCGAAACCATAATTCAGGGGAATGGAACGCCCGAACCTAGGCTACATTGACTATTACCCACACAACATCAATACCCGGGTGATAGCAACGTAACAATATCATTTATCACTCCTATGAAAATAAATTTCTATGTAAACAATAATATGAAATAAATTTACATATGCGTCACTGACGGGCGGGCAGAAGTACTATTTTCTTTTGAAGTACGAACTCCTAAATAAAAATCAGATGGTAAGAAATCAGTCAAAATTTAAATGGCTGATGTAGCTGAATTTTATACTCTTTTTATTCTACATCACTATTGTCTGCAGTTTGCAACGATCAGCCAAACATGGCTCGAGTAGAAACCAATACACATCCTCTATACGGGTCCCCCAAATATTGTTGTTTGTAGTTTTATGGTGTAATACAATTACCTTATGGATTCAAATTTTTACCGAAAAAACATTTCTGATCACAGTAATATACATACATGCATAGGGGTATGTGAATATTCCCAGGATGGTGGAAGTTCATTTTACATCGTCTGCAGTTTGAAAAAATAGTTCCTAGAATATTTTAATTATAGCCGTATCGTGTACTGTACAGGTGTTTCACAAATTGTAATGTTCAATATGACCTATGGTATCCAAACGTATTTCATTACCGGTTGAATTAACTTCGTCAAAATAATGACAGAATAAAGTTTTCAAGATAATTTCGAACGCTTTTTCTCCAAAATTACAAAGAAATTTTCAAATTCATTGTCAAATTGTATAGATTGTTCTATTATATTCCACGATTCTGCCCAAAATGCCCAATTTGTCCTCGATGAAAATGCCCAAAATGACCCTGCCCAATATGCCCTATTATGCCGCCCTCGCCCTGAAATGAAAATGCCCAAAATGCCCTGGCATTTTGGCAGGGCGAGCTGCCCAAAATGCCGGGCATTTTCAAATCGACATACCCTATACGTGACATCTTAAATTTTCATTGGAATGGGAAGAATTTCAACTATCCAGTATTATTGGGTTGTTCAATTATTCAAGAAAAGTTATAAAATGATTGAGATCAGGGATTTTCGGTCTTATTTCTGGTTTTTACAAATCCTTTCAAAATTTAGTTTAATACCTTTTGAAGTATTTTTTTATTCAGAAAACAAGGTTGAATTAAGGAATAGCAGTAGATATAAAATTGTTCTGTGGAAGTGTCTGTATCTGTACAGTGTGCTTCGAACAATTTATGCGGTGGTCAATCTGGTAATAAGTACTAACGCATTAATTTCAACACATGAACTCATACTCAGTTCTTTACACTGTGTGGGAGGAACGGCCTGCATTGTAATAACATGGTTTAACACAATCAACACTCCTGAAATTACATTTATTTTCACGTCAGTATTCCAGAAAATCGGGAAAATATTAAAATCGTCAAAAATAGGAAAAGTAAGAATTTCAAGTGTAATGAATATGAATAACAAGATTGTATTTATTCATGCTAATGTTAATATCTTTGCAGATAAAAAAATAAATCCTCCTCGACCCAAACTAGAAAAACGCACTACGAAGGAAACAGTTGTGGTGTTTTTTCCCTCGACGGTGATAATGCTTTCTGTAGGGTTGAACGTTTTAATTGCCATTTTCTGTGAAAACGTTCATTTATATCACAATTTACCAACTGCATGGAGAAATCCTATTTGTTTTTTTGTACTTTTCCTTCACGAATGCATGATATATCACTTGGCGGCGTTTTGTACTACCATTGGAATTGAAAATATTATTTTGTTTTTGGATATTACCAGCACTTGTCTTTTTAAAGAACTGATCTTCATTAGAGATGAGGTCGAAATTAGTAATACCGAATACATCCGAAAGAGCTGCGAATTTTGCAGGACGATGGAGCTGTCAATTAAAATATTCAATTTTGGTTACTCCACTATGATATATTTTTTTTAAATATTCACCCTTACAATTGCAGTAATCTCGAGTTATTTTGGAATCCGATACTTTTTCCATAATATGGTGCTGTCATTATGTATGATGCTACTCGGTTGTTATTATGTGCTAATTTTCACGGTGGCCTTTTCCAAGTCCTTTTTAATACCACATTATATGGAGTTGCTGAAGTTAGAGACAGGGCGGGCCGTAATTCAAGTGGAAATGTCTCGGTGCGAAATCAAATATTTTGTGAAAAACCTGAAATCGGTGGGAAATGTAGGAATCCGAGTGGGATTCTTCCATGTTATGGAACGAGAGTCTACACCAGTGTATGTGGACTTTGCATTTCAAGCCACTGCCTCACTTCTCTTAGCCATGTAGAATATTTTCAAATAATTGATATAATAATATGTAGTAATTATATGTAAAACGATCTACATACATTTCACAAAGCACAGTTTGGAAACATAATGACAGAGAAAACGTAGTCAAAGATGTTCCGAAATGGCTCTGTCTTCGATTTGCTTTTAAATGTAAATACCATTGGCAAGGGTAGTGCAGTAATTTAAGAAGCGTAAAAACTAATATTTTTCAATAAAATCGTTTCATTTAATTTCTGCATCACGTCCAAACACCGAATAATAATCCTTCCTTATATTACCTTGCAACACAGTTCAAACGCTTTCGAAAGAACCCACGAAGCAATTATTTCAAGATTCTGGCAATATTTCGAGGTAAATTGTTTTTAAAACAGTACATGTTGAATGAAGGACTACAAGTAAGTATAAACAGGTTGTATAGAAGTGTGTGAATGCTATTTCTAAATTACTCACTTAAATTTTTAATATATTTGTGCTTGAAATCTACATGCTAATAAATACTTGTACCCAATTAAATCAGTAATGTGCCTTCATAAGTTTTTAGTAAATATAGCTCTGGTTTGGATGAAAATGAAACTATTCACCCAACCAAATTTCATGATGTTCTTTTGAGGGAAAACACAGAGAATCACTTTGAAACATGTAATTCCATTAAACCCCTGAAATTCTGATGTGTAAGTCTTGTACGAATTCACTTATACTAAAGGGCGTGTTACGATAACGCCTGGCGATATCCTTTGTTTTAGGGGATTAAAATCGATAAAAATACTGGATATTTTCATTAAATTATTATTATTATTAATATTATTAAAACCGTAACACGCTCATTACTTGACTCATGAAACAGATTTAGGAAAGCCGCTGATATCAATGCTCGGTTCGTGCTCTGTCCCTAAGGAAGAGGGGCCAACCCGCTTTATTTAGGAAAATTAGTTCGTCGTGAACTGAAATAAAATGAATCACAAAAACCGTGTAACCAAACCTACGCGTACCCAAATATCGGGTACGATGAAATGCTGTACCTATACCCGTACCCGAGTACCCGGGTAAATATTTTCAGTACCCGTTATCATACTTGAGCTCAAAAGGAAGTATCTGTACCAACAACTTACCGAGACCCCAACCCAAAACCTGTACCCATACCCGAGTGTACATTGTTTGTACTGTATTCTAGTATTACTGGGGCATTTGGAGAAGTAAGAAGCGGGTATGGCTCCAAGCTAACAAATTTATATTTATTCGGAACTTATCTCATACCCAGCAAGCATAAAGAAATCATAATGTCAACCTAAAGAAGTCTACTCACGAAAAGCCGATATCGTCAGGGTTACGAAATATCGTGATGACTTCATAAATGTGTCGGGACGACGATGAAATGTCCGCGAAAACCTTTTGGGAGCAATTCGTTAGCGTGACTTGATTCGAAACATTTATGAAATCACATAAATGATTTCCAGATACGGCGAGATTTTGTGAAGGATTTTTTAGTTTTTTCATAAAATGGAAAGTTGGACATGTAATTTTATAAATCAAGCCTTTTTAACTATTATTTTATTTCTACCTTTTGGACTTGTAAAACTATTGCTTAGCCCAGTAGAAGGAGTTCTGGCAATAATGATTTTTGCCAGTCAAGTACATACACGTAATTGTGGGATAATTTTTGGAGATTTAGGTTCACGTGGACGTTAAACATTCAAACTTGGCTTCCAAAAATTTATTATTTACTTGATTTTTAACCATGAAAGTGCTAAAACTTTTTGAACCATCCAGAACGCTATCAATGCATGAAAGCTACATCAATTTAATTATTGTCGGACATATATTAATGGATCCCAAAATTATACTCTACTTATACTCTCTTACATAAAGTTAGAATTTAATCGTGGTGGTTAAAAGATTACCCAAACTGTACTAAATATTCAAAGGCGTACTTAACAATCAAGTGGCAGTTGATTCGAATTAACTATACAAATTCCAATGCAATGCAGTATCTTGTTGGTAACTTGTTTAGCATGGCGGTATTTCTTTGTATTTTATTTTATTCTATTTTATTTTTGTAATCTAAAATGACATAACTTTTTGTTGACTTGGACAGGGTTGGATTAATTAGTATATAGGATGCTCAAAAAGTTGATAGAGATAATCAATGCACTAATAAGCAATAACATGATTCTACGACAGCTGATAATCCAACTTGGGATTCAAATAATATTTAAGGGGTGATCCTTTAAAGATCACATTACCTAAACTTTACAGTAGTATCCTAGTTATTAAAAGCGTCTCACTATAAAATTTCATTCATATCGGATTAGTGGAACACCCTCAATATTTTCCAATTTTAAATGAGCGGTATCCATGCAGCTTAAATTCGTCATTTGCCTCCAATTTTTGTTTATTTTTGTGAAGGGCTCTACGACTTTAAGGAATACGCGAACACAAATATTTATAGACATTTGGAATGATCTCCCATTGACTTTAAGCTTTTGATACTGGAATTACATAAAGCTGTTCAGGAGATATCGGGAAAAGTTAGGGCGCGCAGCCTTTACAAGCAACTAGTGCTGTCCATGGGAACAGGAGACACCAGGTTTTTGGGAACAGGAACAGGAATAGGTGCGTACGGGAACACAAATTTTGTTCCCAAAACACTTTGGGAACGTTTGGGAACATAGAAATTGTTCCCAAAATATAGGAACAAAAGCCGGTTTGGGAACAGGAACAAAACGTGTACCTACCCGGTATTCACATGAAGTTTATAATATAAAAAACCTCACAATCAAAATAATATTTTAAAAGTACGTTGCAACATATCAAATAAGTCCCTCTTTCGTACGTCAATATTTAACAAAAATAAAAATAGTTATTATTTAACACGTTGCAAAAATGGAATTCTCTGGAACTTAAACCCAAAAATGTAGCTCAGAAAACTCCAGTGTGCTCTTTTCCTTATTAGCTCAGCAAAAGTATATTAAAAGTGCTACTTGTCTTAGCTAATTTCAGTTACTACTGTACTTTGCGCTGCGATAATTAATTTAATGACTGTTACGGAATTCTCATTTAAATTTGAGTAGCTAATGGTATTACAGATGGTGTGCTGTTATTTATTTTTAATAAAGTCGATCTGAAATTTGGCTTTTTAAATCGATGCATAAATGTGTAGGTTGTACTTTTCTGCTAGTCTTTAAGTACTTTTGGGAACAGGAACAGGAACATCCCTGTTCCTCCAGGAACAGGTCCAAAAACTTTGAATTGGTACCCATTTTTATGGGAACAGGAACAGGACCATTGCTTTAGTTCCTGAAAAAATGGGTACAGGCACAGGAACAGGTATGGGTACCAAATTTCCGTTCCCATGGACAGCACTACAAGCAACTTCTCAAAAAATATAGTCTTACAGTTGTAGTAATTTCAGGTTGCTTCGGAATTCGTAAATATTTCCACAATTTTTTGTACCAATAAAATTTATTTAATACTTATATAATATCCCTCGGTATGTTTAGTGTTCTAATATTTACGATAGTTTTTTTGCGTACGTTTTAATACCACATTATATGAAGCTGCTGAGGTTAGAGTTCGTAAGGGCCTTTAGTTAAGGAAGAATGTCTCATAATGAAATGAAATTATTTTGTGAAAATCCTGAGATCGGTGGGAAATGCCGGAAATCGAGTGGGACGTTTCCACGTTATGGAACGTGAGTCTACACCAGTGTATGTGGACTTTGCTTTTCGTGCAACTGCCTCGCTTCTCTTAGCCATGTAGAATTTTTTCAAATAATTGATATAATAATAAGTAAATTAAACGTAAAACTATCTGCATACACGATTTCACCAAAACCAAAATTATATTTGCCCTATATCACCAAGCGCAAGTTAGAAGCAATATGAAGGTCGTATACATATTTAAACAGAGCTTTGCAGTATTTTCAAATACAGTATTTGAAATACGTATTTTGAGACCCTATAGTATCAAGTTAATTATGTGTTAAAGTGAACCGACAGTGATCAAGTATTATAAATGGCCGCAAACACAAATGTAGTTTGCAACAACTTTAAATTTCATACAAAATATAATTTATTGAATTTATTTCAGTTGGTATCTTGTCATGGAGGATCAAATATTTTGCATGGGAATGCATTTAAAGACAATCTGAAAAACATATCTAACTTTCTTCATTCTGCAATTAAATAGAAGTACCATTGGGGTGGTTATCTTGTTATGTGATTATCACGGAATCATTAAATAAAGTGGAGTAATACTATTTCATTATTTGACATAATTTATCAAAATAGATTAATTTTACTGGTAAGCTTAAATCATTCCTTGTTTAGTATGATGTTGATATGTGTTGAGTTATGGTGTTTGTTGATGAGGATTTGTTTAAAAAATGTATAGCTTTCAAGGAAGGAATTACAATAACCTGCAAATGAGTGCAGGATTAGTTCGTTGTATAATTTTAATGGAACATTTTAAAATAAATAGTTTAACAGACCAGGGGCAATCAGTCGTCGTCTTTATTTTGATACAAGGCGACACATTACGGATGATTGGCATTTATTTGCAAAACCTCGCTTCCTAACAAGTAGTGCTGCGCTCGGGTCAAGTATTTAGAAAGATCCGACCACGAACTTGACTTGACCCCAACTTCTCAAGTACGGTGTTTCAAGACTACCCGAACTTGATATTTTTAGTTCGAATATTACTTGAACGGAACAAGTTCGTGTTTTCAAGTATAATTCTCAGATTACTTGCCCATGATTTGATGACGATGCGAGTTTTAAGCCTTACTTCAAATTGACTTGACCATAAGTAAAATAATTATTCTTGACCACGAACTTTACTTGAGGTAAGAAGTCATTGTCAAGTCCATGAAATACCTGAATACGACCCGAACCGTTCATGGTTTTCAATTTATTTATTTGGCCACGACCCGAACACAAACTTGACTTACTCGTGGTTTACTTGTACTTGTGCACAGCTCAGCTATAACTTTCAGGGGACAAACACTAATAGTTTTTGAGCAAACACCAGAAGTGCTCAATTATATTGAGAGATGCAGGTGGTGCTTCTAGGGGTGCATCAGTCCACCGATGCTTGTGATATATTTATGGTAATTTGTTGCATGAGCTTTAACCGGTATTCCCACACCAACTCATTGTCCATGTAAGTATGGTAGCAAGTTGGGGTCGGAAATTTTATATTGTCTGCCATAATTTCCTGAATATTCGACGATCGGGTTCAATGACTCTCCCGGGTCAGTCGGTGACATTCAAAACAATGAATCCAATTTCTCAAAATCTGGAAAAACATCATTCAAAAAATGCCGAAGCAAATGTTTTGAAGCTGTGTGAGCTAGAGGGGTAGCAAACGATTTGTTCTTTCTCGTATATAGTGGCTTCGAAACAACACCGCATATACTGTAATTTGGTAAATTGTCTTTCACATTTTCCATAAATATTTTACTTAATTGAGGTTACAATTTTACCAGGAAGCGGAAATAAGCCATTGTGTTTACTGCTTCAGGCATTATGGAAAACTATTGTTTAAGTTGTTGTTTTCAATAATTTGTTCGATTATTGTTCGATTTGGGAAAAGGTAGTGTCAAAATAAATTAAGCACTAGTGCGATTTTGTCAGCAACATAACCCGGAACAAAACTCGTAAAAGCGACATTCTAAATTGGTTTGAATTGGAAGAATCTCTACTTGTTTGAACTATTGGGATACCCAATTCCAGAAAATTTATTGAAATCGAGGATTTTCAGTCTTATTTCCAATACTTACAAATCCTTTCAAAATTTAGTCTAATTCCTTTTGAGGTATATTTCCCGGGAGAAAATAATGTTGGATTAAAAAATACCACTAGGTTTAAAATGGTTCTATGGAAGTGTATGTTTCTGTACAGTGCACTTCGAATAATTTACGCAACGGCCAATATGGTTGTAAATATGAACGAAAACCTTACTGTCATGAGGTGGCAGTCAATTCTTTGTACTGCATGGGAGGAACGGCCAGCACTGTATTAGCATGGTTTACAATTTACAACAATAGACACTCCTAGAGTTACAACATTTGTTTTCACATCAATATTTCGGGAAATTGAAGAAAATATGAAAGTCATTAAAAATGCGAAGAGTAAGAATTGTAAGTATAATAAATATGAATAACGAAGATTGTAGGTTGTTATTGAGGTACAAGACTAGTGTTCTTATCTTTTCAGGTAAGAAAATAAATACATTTCGATCCAAACTACAGGAGCATACTACGAAGGAAATATTTGTGGTACTTTTCCCCTGGATAGTTTCAATGTTTTCCTTAGGGTTGACCATTTCCATTGCCATTTTCTGCGATAACGTTCATGTGTATCAAGATTTACCAACTTCATGGAGAAATCCCGTTTGTTTCTTTGTGCTATTCCTTCATGAGTGCATGGTATTTCACTTGGCGGTCTCTTGTACTACCATTTCTGTTGAAAATACTATTTTGTTTTTGGATTTAGTCAGCACTGGTCTTTTGAAAGAACTTATCTTCATTAGAGATGATGTCGAAATTAGTAATAACGAATACATCAGAAAGGGCTGGAAATTTTGCAGGACGATGGAGCTGTCAATTAAGCTTTTCAATTTAGGTTACTCTACAATGACATATTTTCTAAAAATATTCTGTCTTACAACTGTATTAATCTCGAGCTAATTCGGAATCCGATACTATTTCCAGAATGTGGTGCTGTCATTATTTATAATACTACTCGGTTGGTATTGTGTGCTGATTTTTACGGTGGCTTTTTCCAAGTCCTTTTTAATACCGCAGTATATGGAGCTGCTGAGGTTAGAGTACGTACAGGCCGCAAATCAAGGAAGAATGTCTCGTAGCGAAATCAAATATTTGGTGAAAAGCCTGAAATCGGTGGGAAATGTCGGAATTCGGGTGGGATGCTTCCATGTTATGGAACGAGAATCTACACCAGTGTTTGTGGATTTTACATTTCGTGCCACTGCCTCACTTCTCTTGGCCTTGTAAAATATTGTCAGATAATTTAAACATAATTATATATAAAACGATCTACATACATTTGATTAGGAGCAATTTAGAAACAAAATGAAGGAGATATCATGCTCAAAGATGTTCTGTACTCTTACATGTCTCTGTCTTCGTTTTACTTTTGAATATAAATTAAATACCGTTGGCAAGGGTGGTATAGTAATGTAGAATGTTCCTCTTCAACGTGGTTATTACGACTATTATTACGAATAGCTACTTACGATGGTAATCATCAACCATTTCTCCCATTTGCTGCTCCTACATTTCGCGGGATGGCGACACTATCGATGATGGGGATCGTCGTAGATACAGCAGACAAGTTTACAGACATGAGTCGATCGAGACCCATGGATGACCATTAATCTCTCTCACTCAACCCTTGTGTGCGAGGGATGAAATATAGCCTTCTCGCACTCTCCCTCGCCATCATTTGAGCGACGCGTTAATGGTTGTCCTCTCCCTCGCACTCATGAGGGCCATATATTACAGATAAATAAACTCCCCTACAATTTCATACAATCACTGTGCATTCAATTAACTTTTTTATGGACACTTGGTTAAAATATGAAAACTTTAATATGTGTCGACATACTCCCAGTTCTGGACGTAAGGAACTTTTGGATAGATTAGAAAGTTTATAAAATTTCTTATAACCTAGCTTAGAAAAAAATTATTGTTGAAATAAACTATTGTATTCAAAATAGTGTCCTTTATTGGTGCAGGTTTTACCCAGATATTTCGGTACAGGTACGTATTAGGTTTCCTGTTGACATAATTGTAAAAAGTATATTAACCTTGAAAAATTGACAATGTTTTTTGATTTTGTAAAAAACAAAAAATAAGTTTAAAGTTCTATCATCGGTAAAAAGTGCCTATCTTCCTTATATTTTAATTGTCGGTAAAATGGAAAAAATGCAGCAGTCAAACTACAATAGTTTGTTATAAAAGGCATTTTTGTCGGTCTTTGACAATAATTCTTCGTTATAATCGATTCAGTCACATGAAATGACTATTATTGATCAAAGCTGTTTTCAACCTCTCCGGTTAACAAAGATTAGTCACAAGTAGGTTCCATAACCTCAGACCAGAAATATTCAATACTAGTTTCTGAAAACAGCATTAATGAAATATAAAGCCCAGGTAGGGCCCTTGTTTACAAATGACCATGTCTCCCCGACATCCTAAAACGAATTTTTTTTCTGGAGTTTAATATGAGAAATGTTAACGTAAACATGAGGACCTTTTACTTTTAAAAATTAAAACTGGGATTTTTGCGCTGGGCCATCAACCGTGTGCCTGAGACGTTATGAAGTTGGGTTTGCTACAGAGCAATATATGTATGATTTTCGCATAACTATTAACTTAAGATAAGATCATGAGGGCTTACATGTGTACTCTGCCTCCCCCTCTATCGTTCACATCCTCTTCGTAAGTCCTCTCCCTCATGTTCATGAGGGCGCCTAAAATCAACGTGTACTCGCCATCACGTTTGTGAGGGCGAGGACGAGAGAGAGGGCGAGACATCTCTCATTCCCCCGTGAGAGTGCCCATGTATGTCGAGACCGACGCTGAGTTTAAAAAGTAAACGAATGGTGGCGGTTAAACAATGCACATGTGCTTATACTTTTGTTGTGCATTTACTTTTGTCTCATTAGATATTATAGAGAATAATTAGAACGTTCAGGCTCATTGTATTGTAATCGGATGGTAGGTAGCAGTGGGGGTAGAGCTGTCCCCAGAGGGTGGTACGAACATGTACTTGTATCCCCAAGAAAAAATTTGTTACATCATAGAAGACACAAATTGAAATGCGATTTTATACTAAGCAAAAATTTTATGTCATGATGGAACCCAAAATGGGCTTAAAAATTTCAGCTACCATCGTAAATTGGCAGTCACTTTTTTTTAAACGATAGAATAATAATTTAGGGACTGCGTAGCATTAATCTACTTATTTTGAAGTAAATTCTCTAAAATTGCCAAACCTTCCTTGAATTGAACGGGTAGGAAATAAACATTGATCGGTACATGTCATTTGGATTTTTAAATTAATAGGGCAATATAAAACGTACAAAAATTAAACTAGTTCCATAAATAATTATTCTAAGATCATAAATTCATATTGGTAATATTCATGACATTTAAACTATCCATGATTTGTATGTATCAGTTTTTCGTCCTTTTAAATATTTTGCATCAGTGATTTGCCTTGTAAAAATTTTGTGGTGTTTCCAAATATCCAGATGCACATGCAATATTTAATTTCTGGTTGTTGTAAATTTTAATGCAGAATTTGGCGAAATTATTTTCACTGAACTAGGATATTGTTTTTGAGAATAGTTATTTAGCACGTCGTTAAGAGCAGGTAATGTTTTTAAGATAATTTACAAATTGGTTGGGAGGTCTGATTAGATCTATGTTTAATTGTACATAGTAAGCTCTCACATTAGCTAGTAAACCTGGAGAGGAACAAATCTCGTTGAAAACATGTACACTTTCATGTTAACAAAATCAGAAGACATGAACTCAAGCTCAAAAACACGAATATTTGGTTGGATTTAACCAAGCAGGGTGCAGCAGGGTGCAAGTTAAGTTCATAAGTGGCCATCTGACTGATTTTCTGTCGTATCTAACTAACATGTAAGTCAATTATGTTATTAATACCTACTAACCTTACTAACAACCTTTTGTAATTACATTGCTCCAAACAGTAATTTCTAAATTTTGTGAAGCAGCGTGCAGCAGGGTGCAAGTTAAGTTCATAAGTGGCCGTCCGACTGATTTTCTGTCGTATCTAACTAACAGGTAAGTCAATTATTTTACTAATACCTACTAACCTTACTAACTACCTTTTGTATTTACATTGCTCCAACCAGTAATTTCCAACCCTAACAGGTGGATTTGACCAAGCAGGGTGCAGCAGGGTGCAAGCTAAGTTTATAAGTGGCCATCCGACTGATTTCCTGTCGTATCTAACTAACAGGTAAGTCAATTATGTTACTAATACCTACTAACCTTCAAGTAAGTAAATTATGTACCAATACCCGGGTGAGACCTGGACCCATGCGATGCACTAACTGACTTGCAAGGTACAATTTAAAAGAAAAGGTTATGTAGACATCTACTACTAGTAGAAAGCTCTTCTCAACATGGGTAATTACTTATAGGTTCGGGATACTCTTACATATTAAGATTTGAAATATTAGAATAATTCAAACAAAATATCATGATTGAGAGCAATTGAGAACTTAATACCAAGGCCGTGCCTATGCCCCATGTTTGGTCCGTAGATCGTGACTGGCAGTTAGTCCCGATTTAAAATACAAATGTTAATTTACCCTTTGAAAATTTCCTAAAATACATTTGTTGTAAATATTTCATTTCAGGCATCATTTCTGCCCTTGATATTCATTATTGACTACTGTGATTATGTTTCGTTTCTGATGTAGCATTTTAAAATGCAAAATGTAATTATCTATGTGTAAAAACAATTCCCTTCATCCTGCAGTTCCCCCTGATCCTTAGTTTTGTCAACATATGCGTTTACACTATATTAACAAGTGACTAAAAATGCAGTAAAATTTGTATATAATGGACGTTCGTATAATGGATTCCTGTTAAGGGTGGTCACATTTTACTTCCCGGTCCCACCTCCTATCCTTTAACATAGAAAACTCCCTCTATATAATGGTTTTCTATATAGTTGAAGCCTGCTCATAGTGGACTAATGATTATACACCTTGAGTTACAAACGCAACTTGAAGGACTTGTATATAGTGGTCAACCGGTCAGAACGAAAGAATACAACTCATGGAAACCCTAACCATTAACACAGGATTAATTACTAGTGTTTAATTATCGTAATTCAATCAACATGAATAATATTATTAGCTTAGTGCATAACTATTAACATTGTACCATTACATAATCCTCTCCTTGTGTTCAAATTTCTCGAAAGCATAATAATTGCTTCGCCATGAGTAAAACAAACTACCGATAGTTTACAAAACCTTAGACCGTGGGACTTCATTATGACCATCGAGAAGTTTATTTTAAAAGGAAATTGTCTTCTTCATTTGAAATTATTGTAAGTAAATCGGGGAAGAAACACTGTTTCCACTTTCGTCCTATCTGCTAAAACCTTTACGAATATATTTTTATAGTCTAACTCTGTAATAATCAGCCGTACATTTTCCGTAGACCCCGTTTAGTATTACAATTTGGGAATAGAGTAAGGGTGGTATTAAGGTTGCTGCACTCACACACCAATCCACACTCAACTCACAAGTTTTTGAGCGCGAGTGACGTTTTGGTATTCAGGTTGAGCTTTCTTAACCTGTACTCAGTGAGTAAACTACCGTTAGTGAGTGACACATTAAGTCACCGAATTGGTCACTAGATTCTCCACTCGCCTGTAGTTACATATGTATGTACATGTGTCAATTGAGACTTATTTAAAATAAAGATGTAGCAACGGAGCATAACCTACGGTATAAGCAACTTAAACGCCTCCAAGAGTTTAAAAATCTGTTTAAACTGAACCTCCGACATTTAAAAGATTTATCAAATCCCTTCGAACTTTTCAGTGACAATTTATTTCGTAGGAGATTTTGATTTAATAAAACCGTAAGTGCTGCATTCGTTAGTTTTCAGATCGACTTATCACAATAAGATTTTTGGCCACTTGGACATTCCAATCAGTAGCTTATTGCATTTATCGGCCATCCGTTCCCCGAATCATATTCAAAATATTTACAATTGTGGGTTGAAGGGTGAGAGTTGACTTCTAATGGAAATTGTTTCCAAACCTTTTCTTTGGCACCGTTGAAAACTATTGGTTTTTTTGCAATAACGTTTTGATGGGAT
The DNA here is from genome assembly GCA_947179485.1 of Allacma fusca. Lineage (NCBI taxonomy): Eukaryota > Metazoa > Arthropoda > Collembola > Symphypleona > Sminthuridae > Allacma > Allacma fusca. The sequence continues at coordinate 67,877,646 of OX359246.1, forward strand.
TCCACAAAGGAAATTAAAATCCTCCGTTGGATGTACCTAAATGAGGAAACTAACTTGTCCATAATTTGTTGTTTTTGGAGAGAATTATTGTAGGTAGTTTGTGTCATTTTGTGTGTGAAAATTATAATAACAAATTGTGTTCTTCTTAGAATGAAACTCGGTTGTTTAAATGATTTTTTTTAATGTTGGGGCATCCAATGGTTTACCCAGAACTGCTGATGAGAAACTCAAAATCTATCATGACCTGGATGGTTTTGCAGAGGCGCCACAACAACCAGAAGCAAAGATCATTGATTTACTTCCAGAGAAAGCACCTTCGAAGGTTGACAAGAAGGGCAGCCGCTTGGGTGAAATTGCAAAAGGTGCTGGACAAGCAGCTGCTGGTGGTGTTGCATTAGGAAGCGTTCTTGCTGTTGGTGACGTTATTTCAACTGTAATTAAGGCCGACAAGGAAGCGAAAAACGAGCATGAAATTTTGGACAATAAGATTGCTTAAGAAGAGCGAGTGAGAAAGGAGGAAAACGAAGAGAGGAAAAGAAAGGCTCCGCCGATTTCTAACGTTACTTTGATGACCATGGATACCAACCCGGTTCGACTACTACTACAACATCTACGACTCCAACTACCACAACTATTATTCCTCCTATGACCAACCCGCTCATGACTTTTGGATATATCACTGGTTTCAGTCTTATATTGTTTGGTTTCTGCTGCTTTGGGGGTATTGTTTTTGTGCGTTTCAGAAACAATAATCCTGCTCCTTTTAAGAAATGTGTTAGGGCAAAGCAAATGAAGGTAAAACACAAGTGGGTTTCTGACTCGGACGAGTAAATCTAACACTGTATGGGTGATTTCGCCCTTTTAGTATGTCCATTCAGAAGTTTGTGGAATGCATATTACTGGAATAAATTTCAAAACAGAACATTTGTTTGCTTTCCCTTTGTAGTTTTTAATATTAGGTGATTTTAGGCGTTGTGTAACTTAGGCATTTCACGCATACATTGAAACAAAGTTCAAAAGTCGAATGATAGTCACTACAATGTCTATCACAAGTTCATCTTTTCACAATTTTCCTAATTTGAGCTGTACATTTTCATAAAAACTACATCAATGTGTTATTTGCGTTTTTTCCAACTTTTAGAAAGTTTCATAGAACATACGTGTTTGAAAGTCGTTCCTCTATTCCCGTTCTTACTACTATTCCCATTACGGGTACTGCTCCCGTTCTGGCTACTATTCCCATTACGGCTACTGTTCCCGTTCCCTTATTCCCATTCTGGCTTCTATTCCCATTCCGGCTGCTGTTCCCGTTCTTCTATTGTAGTTCCCGTTGCTCTGCTCCTGCTTTAATGAAACTATTCCCGTTCCTCCATTCCCGTTCCCATTCCTCTGTTCCCGTTCCTCTGTTCCTGCTTTAATGAATCTATTCGCGTTCCTCCATTCCCGTTCCCATTCCTCTGCTCCTCCTTTTATGAATCTATTCCCGTTCCTGTATTCCCGTTCCTCTGTTCCTGCTTCTAGCCATCATATTCCTTGTTCCTACCAGTTCCTCGTTCCTCCTTTTAGCCTCACCTAGGGTTCCCACTTTTTTGAAACGTCATTCCGGGACAAAATAATTTTAAATTTTGTTTACGTATACGCGATTCCTAATTGTATTTTTCAGACTTTTTGGTACCTAATAATTCTTGTTTTCCGGTTTGTTCAAAAAAGAAACCAATTCACAACATGAAAAGGCACATGAAGCCTTGCTTGAAGCTCTGCCTTCACAAGTTTTGTTGACATTAGGTTTCTCTCGGTTGTACAAACGTTTTTCATTAGGGTGAAATAACTTTCTGCAAAATTGGTTGCTAACAGGAATTAATAGCACATACGATACAAGCTTGAATAGTTCAGGACATTGATCTTTCTTAAAAAACTCAGCACACTTTGCACCGACCGCTCTCACGATCACCGATCACAATAAAAAATTTCAAGTTTGACGAAGTAAGCAAAATTCATTGTACAGTTGGTTCTTGTTTAATTTAATATCGAGTACAACGGCAATATTTAGTAAATAAGCAATGGATACTAAGAATTCCTCTGGTTTCAAGTTTAGTTGTTCCATTTTCAAAAAAAATTAGTATCACTGAAATCAAAATGTCCGCTTAAATAGGTCTGAAGTGATTTCAAAACAATCCAAAGCTTCCTGTTCAAAGCGATTTTGTTTTGTTGCGGGGGTAAATTTTTCAGAATTTCATTAGCGCTACTTCCGTAAAATTTATCGAATCGGTTTACAGAACTTTCCAGAAGATATTTCATTATGGCTTAAACTTCCGTAGAAGTACAATCATTACACTCCAACATTAAAATGGGCGAATTCATGTATTGTAAAATAATGTGCACAACACATAGGTAAAATTCGGTTGGGCATTCTTTTTCGCAGCATTTTCATTGCTGTTATGACATAAAACCTTGGGATTAACAACAGGGCAGCCACTTTGTTCCTTCAAAAGAAAATATGACTTCAAAGCTGACCTCAGAAAGGAATCTGTCCAGTGCTGGAAGTAAGGAAAGCCACATCCACAAATTCACATAACTGTTTTAAAGAGTCTATATAGTCTGTGCGCAGATGAGCTAGATTCGCTAAAAACCTTTAAAGCTAAGCCTTCAACATCCATTGATAACTTATTGCATGCATTTTTTACAGCGTTGTGTATAATGTGGTATTTGCAATTAACAGCATAAATTAATGGATTTTCTTCCTGAAATTTCTAAAACACATAATTTTGGCGACCGTAATTTACGGTTTCATTGTTCGCACTGTAACAGCAAAAATGTTGAATTTTTAATCGTCTCCAGATTTTGCGGTTTAAAAAAATCTAAACGTTTTTAGTTTCAGTACCTGCTTTCTCTAGGTTTTTAGGAGCTTTACATGTGAGATTTAACAAGCCCAAATTCTTCATACTTCACGGAGAAAGTCGCTTTACACACTAAAATCCTAGCAGGGGTCTGGTTATCTTTGATATTTCGACGTAACCAATTTTTTGAATTGACAACCTCTTCCCATATAGAATTGTAAAACCTAGACCTTATTAATTGTTACCTGATGCTTACGCGGTTTTGTTACGCTTGTTTATAATTTTATTAGTTTTATGTAGATGGCATTTGATGCTCTCGTTTGAATCGAGCTACTCTAGAACGAAATATTTTATTTTTATCTTAAAAACTAATAATTTTTATAACTTTTTGAGCTCGACGTTTCCGGGACATTTACGTGTCCCGGAATACACCCTTCCAGGACACTGGACAACGACTGTCATTCCAGGACTGCATCGGGCATTCCGGGACGTCTGGGAACCCTAGTTTTACCCCTTCTCCCAAAACCGAAATAATCCGCTTGATAGCATTACCTTCACTCTGGCGACGACTTAATTATGCTTCAGTCGTTTGGAATTTGGAATGAAAAGAGACACGGGCTCTTGGAGAAACAAATTATCATGAAAATGTTTACATGTTGATTGTTCGCAAATTTTAAACCCTCGTTCTCCATCATTTTCGTTTTGACATGACACCAATAATGATTAAATTCGTGAATGTAAACAGCAAAGGCATTTTTGGGTTTCGTCAGATTTTGTTTCAAGACTAAATCCAAATCATTGTGATCAACACATTGAAAGCGGTAATGCTGGCTCGTATCTTCAGGGTCACCACAAAATTTAGACAGGTCATCCCCGCTTTGATATAATATTTGTGACCCAAACGACACACATTTCACATTGCACGTGCTGCTGTCATTAAACACATACCCCTGACTTAGGGTCTTTGTTGAGAAATCCCGTCGTGGGAAGTAGAAAATGAAATTTGCCAGCTCTTGTAAGTACCTCCAATCTGCGACGTATACTTATTCCCGAATCCGAAGGAACTTTGAGGAATCCCTTGAAGCCATTGGTGAGAACAACTCCTGAAAGGAGGATTATCATGAGGACGATCATCATCGATTTGGACATATAATTCCAAATCAAGTGAGTCTTTGCCTTTGCAGAATTTTAAATTTGAAAATTTTACAGCAGTGGTAACTATAAACGACCACAGTAGTTTCCAGGATGCTAAAGCTTAATTACTCATCAAAATTAATAAAGAAATATGTTTTATAATATACACTAGATATTAACTATCTACGAAAATATTTTGTTTCAGATAATTTTTGAAGGGCTACCAATGAACTCTATTAAGCGTTGATTTGCAGTTCAAATAGTGTATCCGTCTTGGGGGAGTCAACTTTAAGATCCACAAGAGAATTTTGTCAAGACCAGAGCTGCGTTCAAGTCACGTTATTTTAGACAACTTGACTTGAACTTGAAAATTTATCTAAACCACGTATCTATTTGTACTTGATGAATCAAGTTTTTCAAGCAACGTGAGTATTCAAGTACACGCTTTTCAAGTACATTTTCTAGACATTGAACTTGATAATAACTTCAAGTTGCATACATAACTTGACTTGAACGTGAACTTGAACTTGATTGTTCAAGTATTTTTTGTGCATGAATAAACAATGCTAGAAATTTTGTTCGCAATTGTTATAGCTGATAATGGTTTAGGATAGACTAAACGGCATGCGAATATTCTTTACATTAAAATTGGCAGAAAGTTTAAAATACTTGATCAAATAATTGAGGACATTGTGTTCTATTTTTATTAATGTCCACAATTTAGAGGGTAGCAATCGTATTATTGACCTGTTCATACTAAAGTTGCACTAATCTGCTGAGTGTAACCAGCAGTTATATTCATGAATATTTGTCATCGTTAATTTTCCTTAACCAATATTGATTTATAAGATTTTTTGCTGTTCAACGGCGCTATCATGTTTAATATTAGCAGAACTTATTCTAAGGTTCCTCAGCGGATAGGATATATCCGCATATTCGCGGATAGGATAGATTTCGGATAGGATAATTAACGTATTTATCCTATCCGCATTTATCCGCCCGGATCGGATGGTCGCATTTTATCCGATAAAGCAATGCGGATAGGATAGGATACATGGGTAAAATTATCCGCACGGATACGATAATAAAAACTGGAGTTCCGGATAATCCGTCGGATATCCTCGGATATCCGTGGATATTTTCATCTGCCATCTGTTGCTTATTGGCCCTACCCATTTTGCTCGTAAATGTAGAATGAAGTAAGTGAGGACAAAACGATGAAAATACGTTTTTCCATTTCAACATGCACATAAGAGTACGATGTATTGCTACTTGAATTTACTTATCGTACTCATCTCTTAAAGTTATTTCAACTAAGGAAATTACCTGGCACATATGAACATTAAACGTTATCCAGTCCAAATTCTAGTTTCAAAATGTCGAACGACAATTTAGAAATCCCGGAAATTAATCCTGACGAAAATTCTGAAGAACCCGAGAAGAAGAGATTCAAAAGTGACGTCTGGAACCACTTTGTTCTATTTGACAATGGACAGCAGACCAAATGCAAGTACTGTACAACGTAAGATTCAAACGTTCGATTAAAACTCAGCAATTTAAGACACATTGAAAAATATATATAAAAGTAGTAATTCAATTCAATTGTTAAATATATAATAAATAGGCATGATAATTTTAAGATACTAATCACAGTATCACCCTTATGAATTTCAGGTCGTACAAACTGTCGAAAGGGAGATGAAGTACAGGAAACATGAGCTATCATTTAACTAAAAATCATCCGGCAAAACTACAGCTGAATATCCCAAACGAGGAAAGTCCGTTACGTAAGATGTTACAGAATTGGCAACAAAAACAGGTATCATTCTTATAATACTTGTTATTCTGATTGTGAGAGCAAATTAATGATTTTAATGTTTGCAAAATAGCAACTATTTACATCATGTGCTAATAAATCCTCTTATATTAAAATTCTTTTAGAATTTTGACAAAACAAATTTCCGGCAGCTTCTAATTAAGTGGATCGTATCGTCGGATCAACCATTTCGTGAAGTGGAATCACCAGAGTTTCGTGAGCTGATTCTGTATTTGAATAGAGATGCAGTTATTCCGAATGCTGACACAATCCGCAGGGATATAATTACCGTCTACAGTCGAGAAAAGGAACGAAAGGCATCGGTATTGCAGGTAATATATTTGCTTAAATAAACGTGCGACCAACTTTCTTCCAGACTTATCCATTTACTTGTCATAGTTCAACCATTTCCGCCTTAACATGATTTCGAAAAACATATTAATAGCAGAGCTATGCAGTATTTTCAAATACAGTATTTTAAAATACGTATTTTCAGACCACAAAGTATTTTGTATTTTAAAGTTGGCAATCAGTGGGCACGTATTTTGTACTTAGTATTTTGAGGGCCTGTAAGTACAAAAGTATTTTGTATTTGCTTACTTTCAAGGGCCTGGAAAATGTATTTCAAATAAAGTATTTAGCTCAAAATACTTTTCACCAGCATGATTACAACTTTGACATTGTTTGTAGTTTGCTTGATGTTCAATATCTGTGAGAATTCCATTTTAGCAATGCAATTGCATACGATTGAATGAATCCTTTTTACTGGATACATCAAACTTGTTGAGGTTCTCCATATCCAGTATTACATACCGTCACTGAAAGGGTAAAATAGTATACTATGCTCTTTTGTGCTTTTGTACATAACTTAGCCCACTTTGCCTCGTTAACAACAATATTTAAGCTCCGTCGAAGGCACTCAATTTAATTTTCAGATACTAACTCAGATGCTAAAAATATCATAATAATCTACTTTACTTAATAAACAATCAAAATAACTGATTATCGTTAGTCAATGTAATTATAATTAATGGACTGACAAATTCAACAAAAGTTGAATCAGTTGTTACTACACCCGTCTTATATGCTGTCCTTGAAGTGATTAGTTATCTAATTAATTTTTAAAATATTGATTTTTAAAGCTGTTTGAGTCCCATAAACTGAGAATAGTGAGCATTACTTGGGTATTTTAAGAAAAGTATTGTATTTAAAATACAGTATTTTGTATTTGAGTATTTTAAATTACCGACCATGTATTGTATTTTTATTTGTATTTTAGTAATGTACCCTGAGGTATTTTACATTGTATTTTGTATTTTCTATATTTTACTTCAGGTATTTTATTTTGTATTTTGTAATCTTAGACCAAGTATTTTGCATGGCTCTGATTAATAGTACACCATAATATATGCCCGCACCACCGTCTAATTGTAATTTCGAACTAATAATCTACATACATCCTATTTATATTTTATTATTTGGTGGATTGTATTTTATTTGCAGCAAATAAATGGTAAATATGGTCTCACTTTGGACGTTTGGACTTCGCCAAATCAACTACCGTTTTTAGGAGTAACCATTCATTGGATTGATAATATGTGGAAAGCACAAAATGTGCTATTAGAGCTTAGGCATTTAGAGGGGAGTCACACTGGCGTTAACGTAAGTGAAGCTGTCGTCCAGGTTTTGCAAGATTTCGGGCTAAAGTTAAGCAACCTGCAAGGTTGCACAACCGACAATGCAACAAATAATGACACTATGTTTGAAGTTTTAGATCGCCGTTCTGCAGAGACAGGGGATGACTTTGATTCAAAAAAAGTCTGAATTCGATGCTTTGCGCATATTTTAAACCTTTGCGTGCAAGATCTCTTGACGTCCATGAAAGCGGAGCAGCCCGAGAAATTCGATTCTGATTTAAACGAAAAGTTACTAGATCATGGAGTTTTGAAAACACTGGCCCAAATTCGGAACATTATGACAAAGATCAAGTATTCGCATATTTTGAAAGACAATTTGCATAAACTATGTGATCAGATGTCGGTGAGAAAACGCCTGCCAATTTTGGATGTGAAACATCGTTGGAATTCGACCTTTGAAATGATTAATCGGGCTGAAGAATTAAAAGGTCCGCTCAATTCGTTGTGTGTGAGTGACAAATCGCCAGAAAAATTAATCATTACGGAATTTTAGTGGGAAGATTTGCAAATTGTAAAACAAAAATTTCATAATGCAACACTACGTGTGAGCCACGCTGAAGCTTCACTGTCAATGGTGATCCCTTTTCACAAGTGTCTTACAGAATCTCTTATTAATTTTCGTCAGAAACATGCAGGCGTATTAGGAGATGCTGTGAAGCAAGCTGAAGCAAAACTGGCAAAATATCTTCCAACCATTGAGTCGTCTCCACACCTATTTATTGCTACTGCGATTGATCCGAGATACAAAATTAAATATTTTAAAGACCACGGTTATGACAGTCGGGCTATTAAAAAAATTAAGGATCTGGTCGTTGGTCTCCATAGATATATGAAGGTGCATCTAATGAAATTCCAGTCGAACAAGATGCTTTAGAAGGGGATGACTTTGATTCACACATTCAAGTTCGAAGGTCTAGGTCTACAGATTCTGAGGTTTCGAGATTTTTCAATGAAAATCCAGAATTTTACAAGACTGATATCCTGAGTTGGTGTAAAGCCAAATCAAAAACATTTGCATATCTTTCAAAAATTGCCAGGGATTTTTTATGCGCAAAACAGTCGTCAGTGCCTGCTGAGAGGGAACTTTCGGGTGGAGTGGACTTAGCTTGTCCAACGCGGGGCCGATTAGCATCAGCGACCATTATTGCATGCATGACACTCAAAAGTTGGTGGAAAAGTGCTGCAAGTGAATTGATTGATTTATGTTAATCAGCGATGTTACCGAGAAGAATTAATATTTAGCATGAGATTAATTGGTAACAAAGTTTTCATATTATGTGTTTCCTTATTGGCTGTATAAATATACTGTAGTACTTTTCGTCACTTTGTATTTGAATAAATATTGTTGTGTTGAATTTGCAAATTAGAACCACTTTTCAGCGGATGACTTAGGATACCCGCGGATATGATCGCATTTATTGTTGCTAGTATCCGACGGATACGGATACAAATTATATCCGATCCGAAAATTTCGGATAGGATTCGGATAACAAAAAATGCTTATCCGAAATTACCGGATAGGATCGGATGAGGTTATAAGTTATCCGAGAATTTGCGGGTAGGATAGGATACGGATAGGATAAGTCATTTATCCTATCCGTGAGGATCCTTAGCCCTAACCCTCAAAATAGTGTGAGCTTTTACACATGTAATGAGAGGGCCTTAGTCAACATTTTTTTACCCTGGCACTACATGTTTTAACCTGGCCGGGCCAGGGTGGGCCACCCCGTAAATCCACCCCTGCTTACAGGGAATAATAAATTGCTCTTAAACTTCTTCTTAGCTTCAGAACACGTGAAGAGAACAATAACTTCATTTTACAGTGGAACATGAACCTCGACTATCAAGAACATCCTCAAAAAACAATAAGTCGGAACTTTTAATTATTCAAAGTATGCAAACAGAACACCAGAATTATTCTCAATGTGGACCACTAGGCATCGTGGAGGAGAATTTTAATGTCGGTGGAATAAAAACAAACACAAAAATGTAATTATTATAATGATTGACGCCCAATATTATTTTTAGTTGGATGAAGGAGATAAGCTTGATTTCAGTGACAAAAACTCAAGTTATACTCAAGTTTTATTCAAGTACTTCCATTCAGTGTACTTGAACTTGACTTGATTTTATATTTACAAGTTAAAATTATCAATTTACTCGAACTTGATGTTCAAGTACAAGTTACAAAATTGTCTGCACTTGACTTGAACTTGATACACACTTGAACTATTCAAGTTGTACTTGAACTTGAACGCAGCTCTGGTCAAGATTATTCCAATAAGATTTACGGGTTTCGATCAGCTTATCAAGGAAGGGGAACAAAATTGATTTTAGCAAGCTCAGTGCTTCTTTATGTGTAACAGGCAGTGCTCGGCACGGGTACGAAAAATCGGTACCCGTACCCGTATCCGTACCCGAAGTGCGGGTATTTCAATAACTGGTATCTATACCCGTACCCATACCCGAGTATCCGGGTACAAATTTTTCGTACCCGTACCCGCAATGTTATCTCAATCCATGTACCTGTACCCGCATTGTACCCGTACCCGAAAATACTCGAAAATTGTACCCATACTCGGGTATCTCAGTGCCGTACCCGTACTCGTACCCGGGTACTTTATCCAGATTTGTTTTAATGTAATACATAGTACGTTATATGTAATAATGTATGACACCTGAGTGGGTAATTTTGACTAGCTAGAGAGGTATTTGACATTATATATTTTATTGAAGAGTAGAGCGTTTTTGATTAGAAGTAAAATTATCCCCATTTGATTGTTTATGGGCTGATGGGCGAAGTATTTTATAGCACCCAGTCCATATGTACATGCATTTTTGGCTTGGGACTTGGCGACTCGATTTTTCACTTCTTGATTTATTCGGCCTTTTACATTAATTTTCTCACCTCATTAGCTCTGTGTACATGTAACTCATTAATATCTTGTTACAAATATCCGCCTTTTCCTAATCAACTACTAATTACAAAAAATATCTTGCCATCCAACTCATCGGAACTCTAATTTTTAAATTAATTGTGGCTAATTAAGTATCATGTGCATACGTGTCCATCAGACTATTTATGCAATTAGTAACAAATTACTACATTATAAAGACGTTTTGTATAAAATTTCGTTGAAACCTATTCTCCACTTCTATTTTGATATTATTCCTCGTCTGTTTATTAATTATTCTTCCTAAAACATGTTTCCATAAAAATATATATTATAGATATAAATATATATTTTACCAACAACGTCTGAAATACAGTTACTGCATGTTGTAAGGTTAAAAGGGTATTAACAATAAGCTATATGTATTCAGAATTACTAAAAATACCGACAGATTTTTTCAACGGAAGTTCCATTATTTTCATAAAATTCATCAAAATGTCTCAAATCTCAACATATCCAAATACTCGGGTACAATGGTCGCAGGTACGGGTAAATTACACCATTATACCCGTACCCGGTGCGTATATACCCATTTTGAAATCCTTGTACCCGTACCCATACCCGTATCCGTACCCGAAATTTAGAGCCGACCGAAGTGTACCCGGGTAGTACCCGGAATTGTTCGGGTACACAAAATCCGTACCCATACCCGTACCCATACCCGTACCCATACCCGTTTACCCGAGTATTACCCATACCCGTGCCGAGCACTGGTAACAGGTAATGCTATTAACCATTATAAATAATTTGTTTATTTCTTCATTGACTATTTTGTGTATGCAAAACAACCTAAACACTTATACGATACTATTACGATATCAAAAACGTGTGTTGAAACTGGATTCGATACTCAAAACACTGGAATGGAGGAAGGTCAAAACGCTTACCAGTAAAGAATAAATAAAACCAAAGAGTGGTACGTGTTTTGAAATAGTCTTAGGGCTTGCGTTTTTAGGATGTCAGCGAATCAAATATTTTATGAGCTTGAAGAATGTTTTACATTAAACAAAAGTTCATTGATTAATATATTGCAGTCACTCTTCATAACTTCAGGAGAGGTGTCACATTCCCAATAAATAGTATTTATTTTCAATTTCCTATAAAATAATTTCAGGCAGCAAACTGTCATTCAAATTCTATCATTTGTAGGTTGAAATATCAGTTGATTTATTCGCTTTGACCTTACTTCGATTGTGGAAAACGTAGGGTAAAAATAAATTATCCGCCTACTTCCAATCCTATACAATTGTGGGCAAGATATGCTTAAAATATCGATAACCTACCATGTCTTGAACTATTGTGGTTTTAATTTGAAGACAACTCCCACTAACCATTCCAAGGTTACCATTTTAATTAGTAAGGGGCATTAGTATACAAAGAAGTGGAAGTATTGATACATTGTGTTCATTAATTCAGACATTTTACAGGTTTCTATATGTATACCTTTCCAGGCAATAATTGCTAATAACTATACATAAATTTAAGGATTATTTCGTCGAGTTTAGACAATATTTTACAGTAAACAAAAGTTGATTGACAAATTTTAATCACTCTTTACTCCTTTGGAATAGGTGACAGCTTACCAATTAATTTTTAATTAAACGATTAATTTCAGGCAACAAACCGGATAAAATGTCATTTTATGAAATTGTATACTTCGATTTGTTAGTTGAAACATGAACTCAATTATTATCCATATTGTTACTTCGATGAGGAAAAATGGAAGGAAAAAATAAATTATCCACCAGTCCAATTCAGTCAATAATCGAACCCGGGTCATATCTTGCAAAAGTGTCACTTTAAATTTTGATTGTAATTGGAAGAATTTCAACTATCCAGTATTATTGGGTTGTTCAATTATTCAAGAAAAGTTATGAAATGATTGAGATCAGGGATTTTCGGTCTTATTTCTGGTTTTTACAAATCCTTTCAAAATTTAGTTTAATACCTTTTGAAGTATTTTTTTATTCAGAAAACAAGGTTGAATTAAGGAATAGCAGTAGATATAAAATTGTTCTGTGGAAGTGTCTGTATCTGTACAGTGTGCTTCGAACAATTTATGCGGCGGTCAATCTGGTAATAAGTACTAACGCATTAATTTCAACACATGAACTCATACTCAGTTCTTTACACTGTGTGGGAGGGACGGCCTGCATTGTAATAACATGGTTTAACATAATCAACACTCCTGAAATTACAATATTTATTTTCACGTCAGTATTTCAGAAAATCGGGGAAAATAAGAAAGTTATTAAAAATGTGAAAAGTAAGAATTGCAAATGTTATGAATATGAATAACGAGATTGTAGTTTGTTATTAAAGAACAAGACTAATGTTCTTATCTTTTCAGGCAAGAAAATAAATCCATTGCAATCCAAACTAGAGGAACGTACTACGAAGGAATCATTTGTGGTGCTTTTTCCCTGGATATTGTTAATGTTTTCGGTAGGGTTGAACGTTTTAATTGCCATTTTCTGTGAAAACGTTCACGTATATCACAGTTTACCAACTTCATGGAGAAATCATCTTAGCTTTTTTGTACTGTTCATCCATGAGTGCATGATATTTCACTTGGCGGTCTCTTGTACTACCATTGGAGCTGAAAATATTATCTTGTTTTTGGATATTGCCAGCACTTTTCTTTTGAAAAATATGATCTTCATTAGAGGTGAGGTCGAAATTATTAATACCGAGCACATCAGAAAGAGCTGGAAATTTTGCAGGACGATGGAGCTGTCAATTAAATTCTTCAATTTTGGTTACTCCGCTACGATATATTTTATTAAAGTATTCGGTCTTATAATTGTAGTAATCTCGAGTTACTTTGGGATCCGGTACTACTTCCAGAATACGGTGCTGTCATTATTTATAATGTCAGTCGGCTGGTATTGCTTGCTAATATTCACGGTGACCTTTTCCAAGTCCTTTTTAATACCACGGTACATGAAGCTGCTGAGGTTAGAGTTCGTGCGAGCCATAAATCAGGCGAAAATGTCTCGTAACGAAATCAAATATTTTGTGAAAAACCTGAAATCAGTTGGAAATGTCGGAATTCGAGTGGGATGCTTCCATGTTATGGAACGAGAGTCTACACCAGTGTATGTGGACTTTGCTTTTCGTGCCACTGCCTCACTTCTCTTAGCCATGTAGAATATTTTCAAATAATTTTCAAGTAATTATATGTAAAACAATCTATAAAATTAGAAACAAAATGAAGGAGATGTATCAAATTCGTTTTAAAATGTCTCTGTCTGCCTTTTGCTTTTAAATACAGAAATAAATATCATTGGCAAGATTAGTGTAGTAATGTTAGATCTGTAATAATTTATACATTTGGAGAAATTCGTTTCTTTTAAATTCTGCATCCGGTTCATTCTTTGGATTATAAAAGCCGAATAATAATCCTTGCTTGTAACGAACTTCAAATGCTTTCGAAGAAGCTTTTTTTTCAAGCTTCTGTCAATATTTCGAGGTAATTTGTTGTTAAAACTACATGTTGAATGAAGGACTACCAGTAAATGTAAACAGATTGTATGGAAGTAGTAAACGATGGTTCTAAATTAGTAAAAACATTTGCAAGTCTTGATTAACACTATCGTGTTTGGCAACATTACAATAGCCCATTTAACGTTCAATATATTTGTGTTTGAAACCTTGTAAGCTAGATGGTAATAAAAACTTGTGTCCAATTAAATCAATAACATGCCTAAACTAAATATTTAGTCAATATAGCTCTGGTTCAGCTAAAAAGGAAACTATAAGTCCAACCAAATTTTGGAACGTTCTTTTGGGGAAAAACGCAAAAAATAACTTCGAAACATGACGGCCAGCTATAAGCTTGCAAATCCATTCATTATCCACTGCTATCAATGCTTTGGTCCTTGCTTTGCCGGTAAGGAAGATAAGCCAACGCGCTTTATTTTGGGAAATTAGTTCGTCGTGAGCTGAAATAAACTGAATCAGTAGCGCACATTATTAGCCCCGAGCAGTGTTCGGACTGGGTACACAAGCCGTATAACCGAACCTGTACCCGAACCCAAATATTAGGTACGATGAAATGATGTACCCGTACCCGAGTACCCGGGTAAATATTTTCAGCACCCGTAATCATACTTGAAATCAAAATCAAGTAACTGTACCTACAACTTACCGAGACCTCAATATACCCAAAACATGTACCCATACCCGAGTGTATATTGTTTGTCCGCTGGTGTTATTGGGCTATCTGGAGATGTAAGTAACGGATTTGGCTCAAAGCTAACAAATTTATATTTGATTGGAACTTATCTCATTCACAGAAGGCACACAGTAATCCTTTTGTCAGCCTAATGAAGTCTACTCACGAAAAATCCGACATCTTCATGGAGTACATGCTTACGAAATATCATCATGATGGCTTCTTTAATGCGTCGTGAGTAGTGACTGTGATCAAATGTTCGCGAAAATCCTTGGGTATGGATTCGAAACATTTCTGAAGCCACAAAGATGATTTCCAGACACGAGGCCATCTAGCGAATGCCATTTTTATCCTTATCAGAGCTGCATTCAAGTTCAAGTAAAACTTGAAAAGTTCAAGTGCGTATCAAGTTCAAGTCAAGTGCAGACAATTTTGTAACTTGAAACATGAACATCAAGTTCAAAAGAAATTCTAATTTTAACTTGAAGTTCAAGTTCGATCAAGTTCAAGTTAATAATTTATTATGTACTTGATAGCAAAATCAAGTCAAGTTCTGGTACACTGAATGGGAGTACTTAAATAAAACTTGAGTATAACTTGGATTTCTGTCACTGAAAAGCAGGGCTGGAGTATTCGAAAAATACGAATACAATTCTGATTAAAATTAATCCTAACGGATCCCAATCCCAATTCAAATATATTTTTTTCATAAAATGAAAATTCCAATTCAATTTATTCAAATATTTTCTATGAATTCCAATATAATTCAAATACATACTTTAGTTATTAAATATTAATACCCGGAGGTATTAGAGTCCCAAAATATATCGTAACTTTACAACTAAAAAGCCAGAAAGTGTCTAAATTCGGTAATTATGAATGCAAATAAGCCAGGGGATATGCCAGACCATACTATAAGGGCATTGCTGCTTTATCTACACAAAGAGCATAACCGTATATGACGTGTCGATTCACCTTGTTTTTCAGGGATACCCTAGTAGTCAAAAAACGTGAGCTGCAAGCTCTTTCTCCTGAAATAGACCCTTTTCCCGAATCAGAAAATTACTGACAAATGAATTAATTTCCTATAGATTGCAGCGAATTCATTTCCGTAAAAAAATAAGTGTCGTTGCTTTGCGTCATTTTGTGGAGTCAAACGTAATCACAAATTTTGTATTCCATCGAGTAGTTTAAAAAAATTATGTAATGGCTGAGAAAGAACTCATGTTTTTTGAATTTACGAGACACACTTCAATATTTCACGGATTTTTCGGATATCCAAGCATTGAATACAGTATTCAAATACATTTTGAATACTAATTCGAATACAGATATTTTTTTTCGATTCAATACGGATTTAAATATTTGAAAAAATATATTTAAGAATACCAATTCCGATAAAAATACCAAAAAATAGGAATCAAATACCGATTCCAATTCTGATTCCGATTCGAATGACCAGCCCTGCTGAAAAGCAATGTAAGCATTGCGGAATTAGTGGCATCTTTGCATCCCACTAAAAATAATATTGAATGCGAATCATCACAATAATAACATCTTTGTGCTTGTTTTTATTCCCACGGCATTAAAGTCGCCTCCACGAAGCCCAGTGGTCGAGATCGAGAATAATTCTTTTTGTCCTGTTTCCATACTTTGAATAATTAAAAGTCCTGACTTATTGTTTTATACGGATGTTCTTGATACTCGGGGTTCTTGTTCCATTATAAAAAAGCGATTGTTTAGTTCACCTGTTCTGAAGCTAAGAAGAAGTTTAAGAGCAATTTATTATTCCCTGTAAGATTGATTTTTTCTAATATTAAACATGATGGCGCAGATGAACAACAAACAACCTTATAAATAAATATTGGTTAATCAAGATTAACGACCACACATATTAATGATTATAAATGCTCGTTAAACTCATCAAACAAGTGCAACATAATGTGAACAGGCCAATAATATGATTGCTAACCTGTTATCTATAGAAATTAGACTGCAATGCTTACATTTATTTGACCATGTATTTTAAACGTTTTGCAATTTGAAAGTAAAGAATATCGTCCGCATACCGTTTATTTTATCCTAATTACGGCCTAACCATTATCAGCTATAATAATTGTGGACGAAATTTCTAGTATGGTTTATTTATTTACAAAAAAAATACTTGAATAATTAAGTTCAAGTACAAGTTCAAATTCACGTTCAAGTTATGTGTCCAACTTGAACGTCAAGTTCTAATCAAGTTCAGGTTCTACAACATGAACTTGAATATTGCGTACTTGAATACTCAAGTTGTTTGAGAAACTTGAATCATCAAGTACAAGTACGGATACTTCGTGTAGTCAATTTTTCAAGTTCAAGTGAAGTTCAAGTGAAGTTCAAGTCAAGTTCAAGTCAAGTTCAAGTCAAGTTCAAGTCAAGTTTAAGTCAAGTTCAAGTCAAGTTCAAGTCAAGTTCAAGTCAAGTTCAAGTCAAGTTCAAGTCAAGTTCAAGTCAAGTTCAAGTCAAGTTCAAGTCAAGTTCAAGTCAAGTTCAAGTCAAGTTCAAGTCAATTTCAAGTCAAGTTCAAGTCAAGTTCAAGTCAAGTCAAGTTCAAGTCAAGTTCAAGTCAAGTCAAGTTCAAGTCAAGTCAAGTTCAAGTCAAGTTCAAGTTCAAGTTCAAGTCAAGTCAAGTTCAAGTCAAGTTCAAATCAAGTTATCTAAAATAACTTGGCTTGAACGCAGCTCTGTTCCTCGTAAAATGGAAAGTTGTGCATGTAGTTTTATAAATTAGAGACTATATGAAATTAGAATAGGAAATATTAATTCCATTTTAATTGATTACCGGTAAATATCCATTACGTAAATAAAAATATGTACATATAAATTTCAAATGATATAATATTATTAAAATATAAGTTATGTATGCATGTATTTGTAGGGACCAAAGTCTACCCATAACTTGCATTTCCCTGCGAGGCGCTCAAACCGTAGATTTATTGCGTTCGCCCTGCTGCAATTTTTTTCAGCTTGACTCGGCCGTGGGGGTTATGGGTGGGTTCGGGCTTAATGTTTGTTTGTGTTGGAAGTTGCGGTTCGGGCTGGGTTGTTATCGTATTTCAATTGAGCGGGACTTGACGTACTTTATGCACATTGTGCGGGTTGTGCTCGGGTTCGGGCTGAATCTAAATATGTGCCTGGCCCGCAAGCAGGCCGAAAGCCGTTTAAATTTCAATGAACGATGTTTAGGATTTCTTCATTAGAGTTATTGCTTCCATTTATACTTGCTCACATCAATGTGCATTTGTAAGTGTTGGTTGTTTCTATTCCTGTTAGGGCTTCTACTGGGGACAATTTGTTTGTCCCCTCGACAATTCTGTCCCGTCCCGAAATCCTCGGGACAAAACAAATCGTCCCGATTCAGTCCCGAAATTACATGGGAACAATACGTTTGTCCTGAAACTGTCCCGGTCCCGTACCAGGACAGGAATTTATTAGGAATAGAAGCCCTAATTCCTTTCGTCGGTTTCTCGCTAACCATGGTGTGACTTGTCATAACGTTTTAAAGTTTCTGCTCTGAATGTGTATTAATTATTTTTATTAATTGATTTAATTATCTTATTAATAAAATATCTTACATTTGGTGTCTTAATTGTTACTTTATGAATTTGCTGAACCTTGACGTACTCAACTTTCCCTCAGTGGCTGCTCGTATTGTTACAAGTTATACTAAAAATAATGAAGCTCAACGTTCTTCGTTCTTTATTTTATTTTAAATTAGTTACTTTTATTCTTATTATAATAATTAATTTATTATAACTTAATTATTATTATAATTAGTTATACTAAATTATTTTAAATAAATTAGAATCCTTTAAAACTCTTTCGGGCCCGCAAGCTGGGTTGGTCCGTATCAACTGAAACCTTGCGGGCTGCAGTCTGGTGCGGTCCTAAAAAACACTGTCGGAACGGTGCCGGCTGATATTTTAGAAATTGATTATCGGGTCGGGCGAGTTCGGGTGACCTATTTGCGGTCAAGAATCGGGCAGGGGTCGGATTTTTGTAAATCTCCCTGGAAGATTTTTTTCATTTTCCCTGCTGGTCATGATGTGGATGTTCGAAGCAAGTTTAAAACTCCCTGTTGACAAAACAATTTTTGTAGTACACCCCAACAAATTCAAAAATCCCTGCTGAAAAAAAGGTCAACAAATTTGAAAATCACCGTTGAAACAAATTCATTTTCGTAAATCCCCTCAACAAATTTCGAAAATCCCTGTTGACAAAAATCATGTTCAGTAAAACACCTCAACAATTTCGAAAATCCCTGTTGACAAAAATCATGTTCAGTTAAACACCTCAACAATTTCAAAAATCCCTGCTGACAAAAATTGTTTTCCATTAAACACCTCAACAATTTCGAAAATCCCTGCCAAAAAAAAGGTCAACAGATTTGAAAATCGCTGTTTGCAATCGCGTTTGAAAATTTCCCTGCTGAAAATTTTTTTTCCCTGGGAAGATTCTTCCCGTCTTCCTACATAAATTCGACCCCTGGAATCGGGTTATGTTGGGAAATGACCTGCGGACCACGTCTTTAAGAAGAGGTTCTACTGCTACCTTGCTGATTCGCTACACGACCCGACCAGTCAGACTCAGAGAATTTATATTTGAATCTGTTAGTTTAAATAAATTCTGAAATTGGAGAACGCATGATATGATTTAAAAAAAGCATTTTTTTATTGTCTTTCTTGTCAGTAGTGTTGATCATTTACCAAGAGACTTTCCAAGGAGTTACAGAAGTGCTAAAGAAAGGTGTTAGCAGGGTTGGTCAAATGAAAATGCCCTCGATTTTATGCCTGCCCGCTTGAAAATGCCAAAAATGTCCAACTTTCAAAATTGCGTTTTTAACATTTTCGGCAGGCATTTAGGGAATTTTCAAATTTTGGAAATAATCATTATTTAACGCTTTTGTTTAAAGATTTTTATTTCAAACTTCATTCCAAAACAGGGACGGGAAGGGGCTTGAATACGAATACTTGTTTAAACCTTGGGAGACGAAGGAAATACTTGACAAATGGCTTTGTATGGTGGAAACAAATTTTCAATTTTTGTTTTTTTTTTCGGGTACTAATTCCGATTCCATTACTTTTCTTTAAGCCCATTTTTTAGGTATTGTAAGTATCGAATTTCAAAAATTCGTTTTAAATTCCAATTCTACTATCATTGATTTATTTGTTTATACTTACAACTAATCAATGCAACTGTTCATTTACATACACTCGAGGAACAAAGTTTTTGGAGCACTGTGAAATTCGGATTCCGATTCCCGTCCTTGTTCCAAGATATACATTTTACGGAATAAATTAATCAAAAACATCATAATTTATAAACTGTTAGTTTTCTTGCACCATTTCTTCCCCTGTGTATTGTTAACCTAATTCAGCAATATCCTCAACAATAACTCATCTTCGAACTCGTGGAAAGTAAAATTGCAATTTTTGTCGTCATGTAAAATATTTTTTTTAATTCAGGGATTGCAGTGCTATTTTATACACATGATAATCAAGTCTAATTTGTTTTGAGGAAATCGGTGCTGGCTTTATTGAGAACGATTTGACCAACGCTGATTCTTGTGAACTTAAAGCCATTTCTTTAGTCACATCGATTTCGAGAGCAATATACGTTGTGGTGCTAAATTTGAATAATTCCCGTTTCACCTCCACTGGGGCTTTTAAACTCCTTATGTCTGGTCAATAAAGCTAAATATTGCCATTTATTCGGGGCATAGTGATTAAATCTCAAGTTAAAATTAAAAAAATGGCACGTGATTTAAAATAATGCTAATAATTTTAGTATACAGTCACCTCTCTTTATAACGACATCAATAAATCTCCCAAAAAATGACATTATAAGGGAACGACGTTATAGAGGCACATAAAATAAATAACGGTTTAATTGCAAATTTTTCGTTAAATTGGACTTATGTCTCGTTTCATTTAAGTAGCACATACTATGTGTCTAAGCAGAATGAGAGTAAAAATATTAATAAATAAATAATAATATTTTTCGAAGCTTCCCACGCACGCCAGTAAAAAAATTTAATTTCGTTAAAACTATGAATATCAGTTCTTTACTGGATCCGGAAATAAATCTAAAAGCTTGGAAATGTGGATTTTCCTGGATGGTACTTACTAAATGTCGTTAACCACGCATGATCATACATGTATGTACAATAATGCGTTCCTTCCAGTCGTTTATAACGTCACTGAATAATAAACCAATTCATTTTTTGTGAAACTTAAGAGTACAAAAATTTAAAATGACATCATCGATGCGCTGTTTAGCTAGATTTGACTCTTTGTAATGTCAACATGACGTAATAAGGGTACACGTTTCACCCTACGGCTACAAAAAAAGTGACTTTATAAAGGAACTGACGTTATAACGAGTGACGCTATAAAGGTAGAAAATATCATATAATGTAGCTTGGGAGGAACACAGGAAGTGCTTTATAGGGAGAGTGACTCTATAGGAAGAGACGCTATAACGAGAGTCGACTGTAATTAATCGAGACACGCGACACGCTACAATTAATGAAATATGAGGTATGCAATTATAAAGATATTTGCATTGGTTCAAACAAGACACGAATGGTTCGAATTCATAGCATAAGGAAATTTTCAATTGGCCAACCCTGGATGTAAGTAGGTGAGAAGCCACCGAGGTTAGACCATTTATGCTTATGTTATGCGTAGCCCCGGTTTATAGCTCCTCGCGAGTTCGAGTAGATACTGAAGTTTCGAGTACGAGTAAGGGTTGAGTAGGATATCAACTTAAGATTGGTACTTGTACTCGTCGGTCGAATATCCGTTTTTGTACTCGGACTTTAGTATATTTCTAACGAGTATCAAAGCGAGTACGAGTACGTTCAAAGTACTTAAACCGAGTACGGGACATAAATTCAAAAGTACTTGAACCCGTACTTGGATTTATACGCGATACTCGAGTAATTTCCTCCAGTACAAATTCCACATCCGTATACCCTTGATTACAAAAAAGCGAAAAAGTAAAAAGAGGTTAAACTCAAAATGACTACGAACTGCATGAAACGTTGTACCAACAGCGGCATGACCGAGTCAACACTTGATTAAGTTGCATTAAGTCCTTTGCTACAGCTCCGAATAGAGTACTAAGAGGTGTCTGTATACAGGCGTTTTTGACACTGATTGAATAAATTTTTGTCGTAACAAAAAATAGAGTCCGGTGCAGTGATGCCAATGGTCTGGACTAATCTAGAATTTATGAAACTGGTCTGGTCCTGTTTTTCGGACCAGACCAGACCAAAGACCATTGTCCAGAAAACCATGTAGAGCAATTAAATATCACACTTTATCCTGTCAAATTCTTCTTTTATCCCCAGAAATGACATTTTTAATTTGTTTCACAGGATTTCTTTAACTCAAATTTTTATTTTACGTACTTTTGGGACCATGGTCCTGTGGTCTGGTCTGGTCCTGAAGCTGAACCAATTGTATCTGGTCTGGTCCAAGTGTTGGTCAGACTGGACCAGACCATAGAAATCTGGGACCAGACCGGACCAGACCAATAACGGACTACTAATAATGGTCCGGACCATACCATAGGCATCTCTTGTCCGGTGTACTTTATACTCCAGTACGGTTCGAGTACGAATTCAAGTACGGGTCGGTCGTTATAAACGTTTCATACTGGTAAGTACGGGCCAAGTTTGGTAAAGAATCGAGAAATATAATACCGTCCTCCGAGTAAAGGACTTTTTACTCATACTTGAAGACACAAGTTCGGGTCAAGCGGGAATTTGGCCCGAGAATTCGAGTACGGTTCCAAGTACAAGTACGGTATGGATAACTACTTGATCCGTGAGGAGCTATAACATGTTTGCTTTTCGAACTCAACAACCTAACCCTAAGGCTTAATAAACATTTCATACTTTTTAGTTTTTAGCTATGTATGTATATATGTATGTATGTACATCCTTGGCCAAACTCAGGCCAATAGTTAGATAAATCTAGCCAGAGCATTTCTCACTGATTTTGTTAAATAAGTGGTTAATATAGATACTTCCGCTGACGTACATGGTGGATTAACGTGCAATTTTTACTATGTTGTTTACCTTCTATCTAACATAATTTTGGGGGCTTATAATGAGATTTTCGCTTTAAAATACAATCATACAATCTTGTCAGCTCACTTTATATTTACAAGCGTGAAGGAGATATGCATAATTAGGGGCATTGCACAATCTAGCGTTCTTGTAAAACTATTTATCGGCGGAGAGGTGAGGTTGTGGCACGAATTACCAAATCCACATACACATGCGTTGACTCTCCCCTACTAGCACAGAAGTGTCGGCCAGGCGCAATAAACTAGCATGATGAGCCGGATATGAGCATGTGCAGAAACCCAAGCGCAAGTAAAAGCTATATTAAGCGCATTTTTAAAGCGCCTGTATCATGAATGGTAAAATGCGCGTTTTTTGAAGAAACCTGTGTATGCATTTTCAGCTAAACCTTTTGGGCGCATAAAACGCGCAGAAAAAAGAATCCGTGCGGGCACTTTGCACGTCTACCACATCGGTCATGCGCAATGGGATTCACTGTGCTCCGATAAATTATCTCTAGATTGGTTGCAGCCATTCTTCAACACACGAAGCACGCTGTCCTAACTTAGTCGAATTCAGTTATTACATTTCGAATAGTTTATAATCATTCATTTTTTACTAACATTTAACACATACTTATCCGGTTAGTGTCAACGGTAAATAAATGTCGGTTGTTATTCCTGACGAAAAATTTTGGGTAGTGGAATTCACGGACGAAAACACCGTTGAAATTGTTCCGTACACGTGGGTTAATTCTTCAACGAAAAAAAGCTATTCTCCGGTGAGTTTTACAACTGCAATAAGAAGAAAGGTCGCAAATTTGGCTCCTCACAACAAGGAATGGAAAGACTACCCAATTAAAATCTGGCAAAAATGTTGTAAGGTTTTTTATTGAACTAGATACTGAAATTTAGAATTTTTATTCGTAATTTATTATTGTTTTGTTTTTAAGCAAATGCTTTCAAGGAATTAAATACCATTGCTACCCAACATCTTCATGTAAATAAAATAATAGTATTCGTGGTACGCATAGATAACTCAATTTGTTCACTACTTCGATTTCAGTCAGCTACGATTCAGCTAAATCATGTGTGCAAATTCTACAAGATAAATCGGACCTTGACAGTGACTGGGCTGAGAGGGAGAAACTCAAATCCAAAAGGATTCCCAAAGCAAAAGAATTTCCTCAGTTTGAGCTGGTTCATGTTGGGAGTACTGAAAGTATTTGCGATTCAAGAAGTTCATCAGAGCCATGCGAAAGTGAGAATACAAATGAGGATACTCATGGAATTTCTACAATATGTCCCGGGGTAACAAATAGTGGAACAATCTTTTCCCCAGTAAAAGCATCAACTTCTAAATCAGCGCAAGCTCACTGCTATTGAAAAGGACATTGCAGAAATCAAGCGGTTTCAGTTGAGTGCAGAATGCTATTCGGATTTAGAAGACGACAATTGTCCGGCGCTTCCAATGCAAACTAAGGAAGATGTAAAATTAGCGGAAGATTGGCATACAGTTCCAACGAATCGCCTCAAGCTGGTAGTTTCATAACATAATTTATTAAAAGAAATGGGATAAAAAACCCCAACTCCAATAAGAAATATATTTAAATATATCGTAGTTGCGTTTGGTAAAATTAATTGATTTTAGCTCACAAGACTTTCCCGGCTTGGTGGAAACACAGGTGATCAAGCCGTCAGACTTTGCCTGGGGAAACTAATTTCACCAGTGTTAGCTCGTTGTATTAATTATACCGGAGGTGGATCTAATAATAAACTAGAATTTCGAGGCCTGAAGCTGGAATCTCTAATTTTAGGTTACCTATGTTAGAAACTTGTATAAGTGCGGGAGAAAAAATTTGTAAACAATAGAATATTAATTACTAATATATGGTATTGGTTTAAAATTTTAGATTCAGTATGGAAAGGTAAACTTTTCCAGGATTACACTGACGCTGCTGGAAAGAAGGCTTTTATTAATTACTTCCGAAATTCAAAAGATCTTTCGGTAGGCCGGGAAGCAAGACGACAGAATGGAATGTAAGAAAACCAGGCAACGAAAAATTCAAAAAGTTGTCAGCGCACTTATGCGTTCAATAGAAGATGGTTCTGCTGTGCAAGATGACAACATAGAAATTGCAAACGTCGAATACGATATTAAAATTAATGAACCTGCTGAATTCGATTTAACTGGTCACCATGAGTTAATAAGTAATAGTACTAACAGTGATTATATGTATGATTTCACAAGTGATGAAGAAGTAGAGTCAAGTTTAAGTCCCGAGTTGCCTAGTTTAGAATCAGAAGTAGCAGCTTGGTCAATAGATTATAATATCAGTCATGAGGCCGTAAATAGTTTATTAAAAATTTTGAAACCCCGCGTTAGTCAGGTTTTACACACTGATGCCAGGACTATTCTTAAAACTAAAAGACAAATTGAAGTACATCAGCAATTGGGTGAGACTTATTACTACTTTGGTATAAAAAGTAATTTATTCAAGTCACTCGAATTTTTAAAACAAATTAATCCCAACGTCTTGAGATGTACATGCATTAGTCTTACAGTTGGAATAGATGGAGTTCCATTAACAAAAAGTAGTACACAACAGTTTTGGCCTATTCTCGGATATGTGCAGCAAGAATCTAAGTTTCCTTTTATCATAGCAATATTTTGTGGGCTAAGTAAACCGAGCAATTCGAATGAATTTCTCGAAGATTTTGTAAACGAGTGTGTGAGTTTGAACGAAAATGGTATCGATTATTTAGGTCAACACTTTGATTTCAGATTGCGTTGTATTGTTGCAGATGTATCTGCCCATGCATTTATCAAAAACACTAAAACACATTCAGGGTATAATAGTTGTGACAAATGTATTGTTAAAGGCGAATGGCATGGCCGTATAACATTCCTGGAAGAACATTGTTGCTTACGACAAGACCTTGACTTCACTGCTTTACCCGGTAATAATTATCATTTAGGCCCTTGTATTCTTTCCAATCTAACTTTCGGCGTAGTAACAGGTATCCCGTTAGATTACTTGCATTTAATTTTACTTGGCGTTACCAAACGATTATTGAAAATATGGACGGGACACGACAAATGCTTTAGAAACCATCGAATTTCTAGAAATCAAATAAATGTGGCTTCTGAATTTTTAGAGGAACTAAAATTGTATATTCCTAGTGAGTTTTCACGAAAAACTAGAACTTTAAAGGATTTAGACCACTATAAGGCAACAGAGTTTAGACTTTTTTTGATATATACAAGTGTTGTTATAATAAAGCCATATTTGAGCCCTATAAAATTTAAACATTTTTTAACATTATACTGCGCTTGTTTTATATTGTTAAGCGCTAAGGCTGGAACGGAAGAATTTAATGAATTCGCTAAGAAGTTTTTAGTGGAATTTGTGCAAAAATGTAAAATTATTTACGGCCCTGAACTCCTTGTGTACAACTTTCATTCACTGATTCATATTGCCGATGATTGTAAACTATTTGGTAGCATGGACAGTTTTAGTTCATTTCCTTTCGAAAATTACCTTCAAATATTGAAAAAGATATTGAGAAAGAAAAATAAGTGCGTTGAGCAGGTAATAAAGCGAATAAGTGAACAGGACCATTTTAAACATTTCAGACATTCTCCGGCTGTATGTGGGAACAGGTTTATAACTAAAAATAAGTATTTGTACAAAAATGTAATCGTAAGTTCTTTATGGGGTGATAATTGTTTTTATACTAAAACCAATAAGTTAGTCAAAATTATTGAGATTTTTTGTTGTGATTCGCACATAAGAATTAAATTTCAGCATTTTACCAGCTTAGATAAATTAGATGGGTATCCCTTAGACAGTAGACAGCTCAATATTGTAAAGGTCAAATACATACTGTCTCACGTATCTGAGAGTGACATCAGTATTTTACATCAAAAGTGTGTATTGCTGCATGTAAGTTCGAGCTGTGAAAATTTCGTATGTGTTCCGTATACATCAATTCTGAGCTAATTGTTATGATTTCGTTATTAATAAATTAGAAAAATGTAACATGTTTGGTTGGTGTTCGTTAATAAATTTACTATTTACATTAAATCACAACAGAAGCATTGAATACATAAAAGCAGCCTGTAACAGAAGCATCTTGTCTGCGCATGAAGCCATGCAAAAATACGGCGCCGTGATTCCGCCGGAAATATTTTCATGTTGCGCGCATAAAGCGCTCTGGCTGTCGTGCGCCCGGCCGCACTAGCACAAATATTGCATGGTCCGAGAGGACAAGTCCGGCGCTTGTCCGACTCATTGCCTCTGCAGCAAATTTGCGCCTGGCCAGCTTCACTGTGCTGGTAGGGTCGTTCCAACACATGGAATCGTCCCACTCGAATTCCCATATTTTTTAATAATTCTGATTTGATAAAAGATATTTAAAACTCACGGAAGTCATCACAGCTTGTGTTCCCGGTCCCGGGTCCAAGTATTACTGTACTCACCTGAGTGCAGTAAAAATTATTACCAGGATTTTAGTAACTACCAAACCCTCGGTTTTGCAGATAAATGACAGATAATATAGAGGGGGGTTAATCCCCCCGTAGCGAAACATTACCGCGTAATAACTAATTGCTTAATTCTTCAGGGATTATGTACGGAGTCGTGTTGAGGAGGGTTTAAAAGTATTATTACTTAATTGTTAAGATCAATGGCTAGCCCAAAGATAATGATTCTACATAAACAATATATATACTGGTAATTTTCCATTTGCTAGTCACATTTGAAGAAAGCATTAATTCGAGCAAAATCTTCTTAAAGCGTGAAACTTTTAGCAGAAATTGCACTAGCCACTAATGAATGAACTTGAACCACTTTGAATGTTTATATTTTATATTAATTTGTAAAACACTTTAGAACTACTGTAGTTAATAAAGCTATTATACTGAAACAGGAGCTCTATTTTCATTAAAGCCGTTAAGCGGTGATATTAAACTTTAAGGTCAGGATCCGTGTGTAGAAATTGCAGGGGGGGAAAATGGAATGGAATATGTAAATTGAATAATCGTCTAGTTGTGTAAATAAGGTACTTTCACGTCTTCCAAGATCAGGTTTGAGTGTGTTTCTGGGAGATGGTAAAAGTACCCACTCGTACCCGGTAACAACAGGTGTGGGAACGGGATCATGCGTAGACTGTACCCGTTCCCAATGGGAACGGGAACAAAATGAAGATCAATGTTCCTGTTCCCCCTCTTGTTCCTGTTCCCAACAGTTGGGTTCACTTGAGTATGTTCCTGTTCCTGTACCCAAACTGGTTGGGAACAAAATATATGTCCCCATGCCCGTTCCTGTACTCGTTCCCGTTCCCGTGTACCCGGGTGTCACCCGTTCCCGTGACGAACGCTGATTCACACCATCAGTAGTTTTGATACATTTGATTCATGGTTAGCACTACTGTGACCGTAAATATTGACTAAGGTCAATGACACATTCTAGAAAATGTGGAAATGAACTTTACACAAACTCTCAAATATTTTATGAGTTACAATCTTTTGTAAGTTAGAGGGGGACAACCAATTTGTGCTTACTTTTATTTTAAAACAACACCGTGTTTAAACTGGAAAAATTTACTTCACAATTTACTGTTGCTAATTTAAATCAGGGTTGGGTTTTTTTTTGGTTTTTTTCAAAAAAACCAAACAACCAGGTTTTTTTTGTTTAAACCGGGTTTTTTTGGTTTAAACCAGGTTTTTTTGGTTTAAACAAATTTTCAATCCAAAACATTTATTAATATACAAAAACATGTGGAATTGAACAAATTTACTTATTTCCCAAACTCAGTAAGTATCACAAAGTATTAAATATTTAATAATTTTGATATAATTTTAACGATAACTTCGCAGCATAAACTTAAGTTTGGCGTTTTTAATTCTACAAACGATTCCGAATTTCTAAATGTACAAGACTAAAAGCTAGTAGTATTATTTACTTCACTAAAGTTTAACTGCACAAAATCACAGTAACTGCACAAGTTTTGTGCACGACGAAATATAAGCATTTTGGATTGAAAATATTAAAATTTCAGGTGTTTGGTTTAAACCATTGGTTTTTATAAAAAAACCGTTTGGTTTAAACCATGGTTTAAATCATTTAGTTTAAACCAAACCAACCCTGATTTAAATCAATGTAGGATAGTATTCGACAAAAAAGCGGAAATAATAAGTCATTGTGTTTATTACTTCAAATTTGTTAAAAGATTTTTAAAATTCACGGAAGTAATTACAACAAACCAAACAGAAGTGTAAGGATTATTTTGTTGTCGAGTTTATATAATATTTTGCTGTAAAAAAGGATTTAATAAATATGTAATAGTAATCACTCTTCATGTCTTTGGGATAGGTGGCACATTTTCAATGATTAGTGATTAGATAAACGTTTTCAGTCCATAAATTGTATTCAATCCCATTTTATCATTTGTAAGTTGGAGTAAAATAGCCAATCCTCAAAAGCTATTGGTAAATAGTTGAACCAAAATAAGAATGGTTGGCATATGTTAAGATCGTATTTCGGTTGGAATATAGGCGTTGTAGAAGAGAACACTTTTCAACACTAATTTCTATTGGCTTTCGAATGAAATCTCAGTTGGTTTATTATTGGCTCAACTTATGGATATGGGAATTCTTTCATGAGTGGTCAATATTCACGAGCATGCGTAGTTTATATTCGGCATTAATTGTTAATTATATTAACCATTGTAAATAATTTATATATTTATTCATTAAATATTTTAGCATGTAAAACAGCTAGACGTTGAATCAGATTCCTTTGGATCTACTGTAACGGATATCGAAAAAGTGTGACAACACTGGATTCGATACTCAAAATACTGAAATGGAGGAGGGGCTAAACGGTCAGCAGAAAATAACAAATTAAAGCAACGAGTCAGTACGTGTTGAAAAATAGTTTTACGGTTTACTTTTTTAGGTAATGATAGACTCAAATATTTGATGAGCTGAAAGAATGTTTTCTATTAAAAAAAGTTGATTAATTAATACATAGTAATCACTCGTCATATCTTCAGGACAGGTGACACATTCCCAATGATTAGTATTTATTTTCAATTCCCTATCAAATAATTGCAGGCAGCAAACATTATTAAACTCTATCATTTTCAGGTTGAAGCATCAGCTAATGCAAACATTTTGTTTTTACTTCGATTGGAAAAAGTACGGTAAAATTAAAACATCCATTAATCCAACTTGGTCAGCAACAGAACCCAGATCAGATCTCGTAAGCGTGACATTTTAAATTTTTATTGGAATTGGAAGAATTTCAACTTTCCAGCATTATTTGTGTATTCTACCATTAAAAAAAATAGAAAATGATTGAGCTCAGGGATTTTCAGCATTATTTCTGGTATTTACAAATCCTTTCAGAATGTAGTTTAATACCTTTTAAGGCAATTTAACTGTCAGAAAATAGGGTTGAATTAAGGCACAGCAGTAGGCATAAAATGGTTCTGTGGAAGGTCTATATCTGTACAGCGCGCTTACAATTAGAACAATTTATACGTCAGTATACTGTATTCCAGAAAATCGGGGGGAATAAGAAAGTCATTGAAAATGTGGAAAGTAAATGCATGATTTTTCACTTGGGGGTATCTTGTGCTGCATTGGAATTGAAAATATTATTTTGTTTTTGGATATTACCAGCACTTGTCTTTTTAAAGAACTGATCTTCATTAGAGATGAGATCGAAATTAGTAATATCGAACACATCAAAAAGAGCTGGAAATTTTGCCGAACGATGGAGTTGTCGATTAACCTCTTCAATTTTGGTTACTCTACTACGATATATTTTTTAAAAATATTCAGCCTTACAATTGGAGTAATCTCGAGTTACTTTGAAATCCGGTATTATTTCCAGAATATTGTGCTGTCATTATTTATAATGCTACTCGGTTGTTACAGATATTGTTTGCTAATGTTCACGGTGGCCTTTTCCAAGTCCTTTTTAATACCACATTATATGGAGCTGTTGAAGTTAGAGACAGGATGGGCCGTAAATTAGAGGGAAATGTCTCGGTGCGAAATCGAATATTTTGTGAAAAACCTGAAAACGGTGGGAAATGTGGGAATCCGAGTGGGATCCTTAAATGTTATGGAACGAGAGTCTACATCAGTGTATGTGGATTTTAGAATTAGCGCCACAGCGTCACTTCTCTTAACCATGTAGAGTAGTTTCAAATAATCCTCTTATAATATATGTACATAAATCACAATTTGGAAACATAATGAGGGAGAAATCGTAGTCAAATATGTTCTGAATTAGCTGTCTTCGTTTTGCCTTTAAATATAAACAGTAATATTGACAATGGTGGTGTAATAATTTAAGATGCGTAAAATCTAATATTTTTGGAAAAAATCGTTTCATTTAATTTCTGCATCCATACTTTTGAATATAAACGCCGAATAATAATCGTTGCTTATATTAGCTTGTAACAAATTTTGAAATGCATTTGAAAGAGCCCAACAAGCTTTTATTTTAAGCTTCTGTCAATTGTTGAGGTAATTTGTTGTTAAAACAGTACTGTTGAATGATGGTCTACCAGTAAGTATGAAATTGGAATAAGAAAAATTAAATCCATTTTAATTGATTGTCTGTAAATACCCATTAAGTAAATAAAAACATGTTCACAAGATAGCACAAGATACCGCCAAGTGAAAAATCATGCATTTATGAAGGAAAAATACAAAAAAACAAACAGGATTTCCCCATGAAGTTAGTAAATTGTGATATACATGAACGTTTTCACATAAAATGGCAATTAAAAAGTTTAACCCGACAGGAAGCATTAACACCATCCAGGGGAAAAACACCGCAAATGTTTCCTTCGTAGTACGCTTCTCTAGCTTGGGTTGACATGTCAGTGTGAATGTTCATTTGAAAAGTGACTTTCCAAGGAGATACAGAAGTGCAGAAGAAATCGGTAGGTGAGGAGCCACCGAGGTTAGACTAATTATATTGTGCGTAGGCCAGGTTGCTTTTTGAACTGAACTAACTAAGCCTATGTACAAACATTTCATACTTCTTAGTTTGTAGCTGTATACCTACATCCGTTTTCAAACTTAGGCCAATAGTTGAAGAAATCTAGCACATTTCCCATTGATTTTGCTAAATAAGTGGTTAATTTAGATTCGTATAATTCATGGTTGATAATGTCTTTGCTACACTTGGCTGATGATGCCGAAAGCTCAAATTCATGCGAATCAAACAATGTATTATGCCACATTGTATTTGTTACCTCTTATCTGCTGAAGTACATAATGGATTAACCTGAAATTTTTATTACACTGTTTACCTGCTTTCAGACATAATTTTGAGTTTTTCGCTTTAAAAGTCCAATCATACAATCTTCTCAGCCCACTTTATATTTACAACAAAGGGAAGGAGATATGTACAGTCAGGGGCATTGCACAATCTAGCAGCAAATACTATGACATTAGAAAGGACGCCAAGGAAAGCGTTCTGCTATGACTATTTATTGCCTGAAAGCATTCTACATGGTTAAGAGAAGTGAAGCAGTGGCACGAATGGCAAAATCTACATACACTGGTGTAGACTCTCGTTCCATAACATGGAAACATCCCACTTGAATTCCTACATTCCCTACAGATTTCAGGCTTTTCACCAAATATTTTGTTTCGCCGGGGGACATTCTTCCTAGATTTACAGCCCGCAAGATCTCCAGCCTCAACATTTCCGTATACTGTGGTATTAAAAAGGACTTGGAGAACGCCACCGTAAAAAGTAACAGGGCGTACAAAGCAAGTAGCATTAGAAATATTGATAGAACCAAATTGTGGAAGTAAAAACGAATTCCGCAGTAACTCGAGATTACTACAATTGTAAGACAGAACATTTTTATAAAATACGTCGTAGTGGAGTAACCAAAATTGAAGAGCTTAATCGACAGTTCCAGCGTCCTGCAAAATTTCCAGCCCCGTCTGATGTATTCCATATTATTAATTTTGAACTCATCTCTAATGAAGATCAGTTCTTTCAAAAGACTAGCGTTCGCAATATCCAGAAACAAAATAATATTTTCAACAGAAATGGCAGCACAAGAGACCCCTATGTGAAATATTATGCACTCATGAAGGAATAGCACAAAGAAACAAACAGGATTTCTCCAGGAAGTTGGTAAATTCTGATATACATGAACGTTTTCGCAGAATATGGCAAATAAAACGCTCAACCCTAGAGAGAACATCAATACCATCCAGGGGAGGAGTACCACAAACGTTTCCTTCGTAGACATCCCCTGTAGCTTGGTTTGATATTGATTGCTTTTCTGACCTGAAAATATAATAACATAATCTGGTATGCGACAAACAATCTACAATCTTATTAGCATTATTTATTACTTGCAATCCTTACCCTTCACATTTTTATTGACTTTACGATTTTCCCCGATTTTCTTGAATACTGCCGTGAAAACAAATATTGTAATTTCAGGAGTGTTGATTGTTGTAAACCATGTAATTGCAATGCTGCCCGTTCCTCCCACACAGTACAGAGAAGTGAATACGATCTCATATGTAGAAATGATTTCGTTAATATTTAAAGCCAGATTGATCGTTGCGTAAATTATTCGGAGGGTTCCATAAAGACACAGACACTTCCACAGAACAATTTTATATCTACTGCTGTTTCTTAATTCTACCTTATTTTCTGTTGGGAAAAATACCTCAAAAGGTATTAAACTAAATTTTGAAAGGATTTGTATCAACCAGAAATAAGATTGAAAATCCCTGATCACAATCATTTTCTATATTTTCTTAAATAATTAAATAACCCAATAATGCTGGGTAGTTGAAATTCTTCCAATTTCAATAAAAATTTTAAACGTCACGTTTACTGTCACTTATCTGGCTTCTGTTTCTGACTAAGATGAACTGATGGATAATTTATTCTTACCCTACTTACTTCTTCCCCAATCAGGGTTAAAATGTGTAAATAATTCATTCAATGCTTTAACTTACAATAGATAAGATTTCTAAACATGTGTTGCTAAGAATGTTTGCAGGAAATTGAAAATAAATACTTATCATAGGTACTGCGTCATCTATCCTAGAGGAATGCCGACTGATTACTATTAGTCAATCAACATTTGTTTACTCTAAAACCTTCCTTAAACTTGGCAACAAAATATTCCTTCTGCCTTTGTACGGACATTTTATAGTAATTACTTAATAGAAATTTATAAATCCCTTAAATCTGAATTATTAAACACAATTACTGATTATTTCCGCTTCTTCGTAGATTAACTTTCTGCATTGATTTAAAATAGTAAGCATAATTTGTGAAGATAATTTGCGGAAATATTTATATTGATTTAAAAAACACGGAAGAAGAAATTAATTGTCCCCATGGAGCTCACAAATACTAATACAATATTTTAGTCGCTCACGATGATACCTCTCCAGCTGTCGAAGGGATTTTTTCTGCAACTATGCATGATTGATTCCTTCCGGCTAGTGTTAAGTGACTTCAGAGAAACATTCCGTTGATACTACAATTTGGATAGGGCTGCGCTACAACGCGAGCAAATATTATCGCCATTCAAGTTTTACAGGCTTCATTTTTTAAATTTTAGATCTAATAAGAAATTCCGGATTTCGAGCCACACGAATCCGTATCAAACAAAGGAGGAAGATTGATTGCGCTGGTCAATCAAAATACTTATTTCAAAATATTCCATTAAAATAATACAAATACAACCAACTAATCCTAACACTTGTATACAGATTGCTGTAATGACTGCCTTGAAACCCTATACAGTTTATGGTTTTAGCTTAGCAGATAAATTGGTCTTTGTTGACCAATTATGTGAAATAATGATAAAGTGTTCTTTAATGATTCAGTGAAAATTCTGGGAATAAAGACCTCAATTTCTAATTCTTAGGAATTCGAACACTCGAGTGTTGAGGTCAAAATCATTAAAATATATAGATACTGCTAAAACTGATCGTTCAGTTTTTGTCCTGGGTTTCAGTATTTTTACATATCTTTTTGTAACTAGAAATCACAACGGAAGAGTTCTTCTTACTGACTGTTGAATGTATTTTTGGAATTAATTAAAGGAGTACTTTGTTGATTTAAAATTAAAGTGAGCAGACCAATCTAAAGAACCAGTGCATAACTTTTATCGACATACAAAATATTTTTGTTATAGTAACAAGAACTGATTAGCCCGGATGTTTTTCTACTCATTGCTGGAATGGAAGAAAATTGTAGTACATGGTATACATATATGACGTATGTATGTATGTGTCGTCAAAGGATAGATTCATGCCTGTGGAGGTATTTAGAGTCAAGTACTGTATTTCAAATACATTTTTTATAAGGTTGCAAGTAAGTAATTGTTGAATAAATTTGTGTTTGCAGTAATTCAAAATTTCCCTGTACTCACGATAATAGACACCATCACTAAATTTCCTATCTAAATACAGCAAACAAAACCCCAAACTAAAGCAAAAACAAAAATAAAGAAGATTAAGGGTTGATTACACTGTTTATACTAGCTAATACATATAGTGGACATGAGAGCAGTGCTGACAAAATAATAAAAGACAGTTCACCTCTGTCCGTTGATTTTCTCTTTAATTTCTTTCTTTCAAGTATTTAAATAAGAGAATACAGGATAAAAGATTCAATAAAATAAATTGGGAATATTTGGTACCTTTTAGGCAGATAAGCACAATATACTTTATAATGACCGTTCGTTCATACGTCTGTGGAAATGATATGTTCAAATTCGTTCAATTTGGCGGGGTTATTCCTCTTAACACAAAACAGAGTTCAAATTTTGTTGAAATCGGTGTAGTAGTTTTACAGAAACTAACGTTTTATTTATTTTTGCATGTGATGATAACCCACGCTATGGCTTGTCATGGAAAAGCCCTAATAGGGACATACATACATACATACATTCATACCATACAGAGCTGCGTTCAAGTTCAAGTATAACTTAAATAGTTCAAGTGCGTATCAAGTTCAAGTCAAGTCAAGTGAAGAGAATTTTGTAACTTGAAACTTGAACATCAAGTTCAAGTGAAATTATAATTTTAAAGTTTAATAAAAAGTATTATAAAGTTAAGTATAATTTTTAAGTTCGATCAAGTTCAAGTTACTAATTTATTCCTTGATTGTAAAATCAAGTCAAGTTCAAGTACAATGAATGGAAGTACTTGAACAAAACTTAAGTATAACTTGAGTGTTTGTCACTCAAAAGCAATGAAACAATACATAATTAAAGGCATCATTGCATCCCACTAAAAATAATTTTGGGTGTCAATCACCATTATAATGATATCTTTGTATTTGTTTTCATTCCATCGACATTAAAGTCGCCTCCACGGTGGCCCGTGGTTGAGAATAATTCTTGTGTCCTGTTTCCATACTTTGAATTTTGAAAAATTAAAATTTCCGTCTTATTGTTTTATAAAGATGTTCTTGATACTCGGGGTTCTTGTTGCATTATAAAAATGAAGTGATTGTTCACTTCACCTGTTCTGAAGCTAAGAAGAGGTTTAAGAATAGTTTATTATTTCATGTAAAAATAATTTTTGCTGTTATTAAACATGATGGTGCAAACGAACAACCAACAATCATATATATCAACATGGGTAAACAAAATTAACGACGACAAATATTTATGAATATAACTGCTGGTTACACTCGCCAGATGAGTGCAGCACTAATGTAAACAGGCCAGTAATGTGATTTCTAAACTCTTAATAGTGCAAATTAGTAAATTAGATTGCAATACAATGTTTACAGTTATTTGATCAAGTATTTAAAAAAAAATTTTTAGCAATTTTAAAGTAAAGAATATCACCTACATGCCGTTTAGTTTATCCTAATCACGACTTAGCCATTATTAGCTATACTAGTTGTGGACGAAATTTTTAGTATTGATTCACGCATTCACGAAAAAAGTACTTGAATAATCAAGTTCAAGTACAAGTTCACGTTCAAGTCAAGTTATGTGCCCAACTTGAACGTCAAGTTATGATCAAGTTCAAGTTCAATTAAATGAACTTGAAAATCGAGTAATTACTTGAATACTCAAGTTGCTTGAGAAACTTGATTCATCAAGTACAAGTGCGGATACCTCGCTTAGACAATTTTGTCAAGTTCAAGTCAAGTTCAAGTCAAGTTCAAGTCAAGTTCAAGTCAAGTTCAAGTCAAGTTCAAGTCAAGTTCAAGTCAAGTTCAAGTCAAGTTGTCTAAAATAACTTGACTTGAACGCAGCTCTTATACCATAACAATCGCTCCACGTTTGTAACATTTTGCACATTCATGTTGATGAATACTGTATGTGAATAGTTTGCTCATCAATTCCGTAACAAATCACAAAAATTATTATTATATGGTTGTATAGTCCGCTAATGTAAATAAAATTAGGTAAAAGAATAAATTTTGATGCATGAAATTCATTACATTATTTTGGAATGTCCTAGTGCAAATTTTATGTTGTAAATTAAACATGAAGATTGATGACCGTTTAATACACAAGTCCTAGGAATCATAACAATTATAATGTGCGGGTGAAATTTGTGCCCCCAGGCATCAGTGTATACGTTTTACCATTTGAATTGGAAGAAGCTTGGATAGTTGATGTGTTTGGTTATTCCCTGTTAAATGCTAACTATAATCTGACTTTTCGGGTATGTCGGCTACGGTCATGTTGATTCAAAAAAAAATAATATTAAGGTTTTGTTAAGTAATAATTGTATTTAGGAATACTTAAAAAAACTAAAACTTAAAGAAAACTTAAAATAAACAGGTTCGTAAGAATAATAATAAAATGAATAAGAATAAGGCAAACAATAATGAATGGGATAAGGAGAAGAAAATAAATAGAAGATTGAAAGGAGGAAATGTAGCTGGAGTAAGGTACACTCACAAGGAGTGAGGATTTCGGAGATGTGGTCTAGAGAAACAAGTATATATGCACGAAGTAGGTTTGCTCATTCCAGTACTGTTTATTTGTATATTGTGCGTAAGTTTGGATACACTTATAGTCTTGGTTTCACACTCGTTTCCTTCACCTTCCCCAGCCTGTGTTCTCGGGATATCTCGTTACGGAGACCGAAGAGGCAGGGGTTTATATAGTTCTCAGTGGATCGGATAAAACCGGCTATCCGCGAGTCGGATATCCGAAAATACGGATCGGATGGAAGGTTCATCCAATCCTATGCCTACTCGAACGGATCGAATCGAATATTAGTCATCCGATAGAAAACACGAGTCGAATGGGATAATTCTAATCGTTAACCGTTCGAATCAATTAATTTCGTCGGATGATCCGCGGATTTCCAAATTTCAATTTGGTGCACAATTCTCAACCTAATCAAGTCACTTTTGAGTACCGCCAGCAACAAACGATCGAACTCAAATATCTACTCAAAAGCAAACATTTGCTGGGACGTTTTTAGGTGCTACCTGCCAGTGCAGCTGTGACAATGCTAAATGTATATCGCATATTTGTGGTTACTTGACAGGTTGAAGTATTTTAAAGGAAGCAACAGGGACTTTTAACTGAAAAAATATCGCCCTGTGGTTGAATCGTCGCCACTACTGATTGTGGCAACTGGTCTTGACCCAAAATACGGTATTTAGTATTTTAAAGACCCCGGTTACGAAAAAGTATATCCGTTATTAAAATAAAGGGAATGACTGCAAAAATCTTCAAAAACTTTTAATACCACTGAGAGTGATTGTGAAGCCGACAATCGTTCTCCGTACATCCTCGTAAACTCAGCACTAAATCGGAAGTCACAAAATATTTGGTATATGGTATTTTAGTCGAATAAAGTTTAAAAAATGCTTTCCTGCGTTTATAGCAATTAATTTTTAATTTTAATGTCGGATGCCGGATATCCGCGGATCGGTTCGGTTTATTAGACCATCCGAACCGTTTTCTGACGGATCGGACCGGATTTGCAGATTTTTTTATCCGTGTAACAAGAATCGGATCGACTCAGCATAATACTTTATCCGAAAATTTCGGATCGGTTTCGGATCGGATGCTCTTTTTATCCGACTCGTTGAGAACCTTATACGGAGGTGAGCACGTAAGTGCCCCCCTCAAGTGTTATTATATGGTACACTCTTGTTTATAATCATTTCTAAAGCTAATATTAAGGGCGGAACAGTATATTCTCGGTGGATTGAAAATATACCTGCTTTCCCTTACGGGAATGACCACAGTCAGCACCAGTTTCAAAAAAAATTAATACCAACTATATTCCTGGTTCAGTAAGTTTCTGGTATAAATGCAATATACCAGGTATTTTTCCTGATAGTAGAAACGGATCTTCATGTAGTGTGAACCAGCATAATCATACCAGGCAGTGCTCGGACCGGGTACGGGTAATACTCGGGTAAATGGGTACGGGTACAGGTATGGGTACTACCCGGGTACAGAAGTCGCGTACTCGCAAGTACTCGGGTTCTACCCGGGTACTCTTGATTTTAGGCAAAAAAGTGGGTACAGGTACGGGTACGGGTATGGGTACTCACTCAGTGGCAATCGGGTAGTACCCAATGGGTACGGGTATTACTATGTAAAATGCCTGTACCCGTGGGTGCTGTACCCGAGTATTTTTGGGTACTTCAAGGATTTCTGATGGGATGGATTACTATGGCTAACAATAAGACCTACCAACCGTGGAGTTGCTTATTTCGTAGTATACAGATACTTGCGTTAGTGACAGAGCCAAGTGGCTTCGTCTCATTTATGATTACGTGGTAGTTGCAATCTAACGCTTCTAATAATTCATCCAAGGAATCTAATAAAGAAATAGAGCGTAGTCAGTGAAATCATCTGTTTATCGACTTAAATAGTGAAGCTCATCAACGAAGAATTTCAAGAGGGAAGTTCTTGGGATTCAATTTAATTAGCTTCATTAAGAGCGTAACATTGCAATTATTTGAAGACGTATTACGAGATAAGATCGGAATAAATATACATTTATTAGCAGATCCATTTCTTAACGTTACAAGTACCCAGGGTTGTCCATTTGAAAACGCCAAAGGCATTTTATGCGAGTATTTATTGAGGTGAATATTTATAACATTTTAGAATGAAAAATATCATTCCTTGCACGCAATATTTATATTTCAGTCCCTTTGATTAATCTTGATAATTTTGATGTTAAAAGAACTTGACAGACATCTGAACTTGGCGTTCAAAACTTCCATGGGGTTGCATTTTAGTCCTATTTTGCCTGCATTTTTCGAAAATCTCCGTCTCGGGCTTCATAAATGTGAGAGACAGTTTAAGAATGTTTGTTTTATAAAGCTGTAATATAAAATGAATATTCAATATTGCCTCCCACATTTATTTCCTGAAACCGCAATATTTGACTTGGAAAAATTATGATCAACTCAATTTTTCCGTATAACATTTTCAAAAATTGGAAAAAAGTTGTTTCTTGTTCTCCAAAGTGAAAAGCAAGTTATGGAGAGTTTAGTATTAAAGAATCCGTCCCAATTCCAATTAGCAAGAACACATTTCATTTCATTCAGCAAGTTATTATTTTGGGGTAGTAGGATTTGAATTTCGTGCTTTA
Organism: Allacma fusca; assembly: GCA_947179485.1. Lineage (NCBI taxonomy): Eukaryota > Metazoa > Arthropoda > Collembola > Symphypleona > Sminthuridae > Allacma > Allacma fusca. Next base: position 67,917,999 of record OX359246.1, read on the forward strand.
AATAATTTTTTTTAAATTAAAATAGGATGTCTTTAACGCCTAGGGAAAATTCCCCAAATCCCGGACACTTTTAATGGAGGTCAAAAAATTGACAACTTAAAATTTTTCAGCTGGGCAGGCTAATGTCGTCGGGGATTTTAAATCGGCCAAACTTCCAGTACCCGAGTAATACCCGGGTACACACAATAGATACTCGGGTACGGGTACATGTTTTGGGTACATTACGGGTACGGGTAAATTGTGGGTACAGGTACTACATTGTATTTTCAGGTACGGGTACGGGTACTGAAATAATTTACCCGGGTACTCGGGTATGGGTACGGGTATAGGTACAGCATTTTGTAGTACCCGATATTCGGGTACGGGTATGGGTACGGGTACACGGTTTCTGTACCCAGTCCGAGCACTGATACCAGGTATGTAATTGGTGCGTCTACCAGATAGGAAAGTATATCCGTTTTTTTCCACGATTGAATCGAGTAACCGCAGCCGTTTAACTTCATATAATTACAACAACTATAACTCTTGGTACTAGTCGAGCAAAGTTTCAGAAAAATATTTCCTAAACTGTTGCAGAAATCTAATATTTTATAAGTTACATTCTTTTGCGAGCTATAGGGTAAGCATTCAATGTGTTCTTCCTTGTACGCCTAACCAACACCATATATATATATAATTATATTCAATCAACTATCTTCGCAATTTATTGTTAGTAATGTAAATGATTGGACACAGTCTACAAAGAAGTATAAATTATTCAATATTGCTCTTATTAAGTCAGTTTTGTTTAAAAAATCTAACTTTCAGGGTAGTAATTAATTTAAAATCTAAACTTGAGCGTAACAATATTTCGTTGACTAGCTTAAGTAATACTAATATACTTAAGTAATACAGCAGATAAAACTTGATTGACTTACCCTTCATTCCTCTAGGTCAGGTAGCATATTACCATTGATTAATATTTATTTTTAATTTCCCATCAAATAATTTCAGACAGCAAACTGTATTAAATTCTATCATTTGTAAATTGAAGCATCAGTTGATTTATTCGTTTTGTTTTTACTTCGATTAGGGAAAATGGGGGAATAGATTTTGTAAAATCTATAATCTAATTTAATAGGTGAGAATTTAAATTTTATTTGGAATTTTCAAGAATTTGCGCTTTCCTGTATAATTAGGATATTCAGTCAGTTCCGAAAAACTATAAAATGATTAATTTGAAAGAATTCAGGCTAATTTCCGATATTTACAACTCCTTTCAAAAATTAGTTTAATACCTTTTGAGGTGTTTTTTCCTAAAGACAATAAGGTTGAATTAAGAAACACAACGGGATATAAAATGGTTCTGTGGAAGTGTCTGTACTTGTACAGTGCGCTTCGAATAATTTACGCAACGGTCAACCTTGCTACAAATATAAACGAACATATTTCTGTGTTTAAGGTCGCAGTTAATTCTTTGTACTGTCTGGCAGGAACGGTCAGTATTGTAATCACATGGTTTACAACAATCGACACTCCTGAAATTACAACATTTGTTTTCACGTCAGTTTTCGAGGAAATCGGGAAAAATATGAAAGTCGTGAAACATGCGAAGGGTAAGAATTGTGATGATTTATGGAAAACAAGATAGTAGTTTGTTATTCAGGTAAAAGTGTTGTTTCTTATTGTTTCAGGCAAAAAAAAACAAACAAAATTTCAATCCCTTCGACAGGAGCGTACTACAAAGGACATGCGAAGGGTAAGAATTGTGATGATTTATGGAAAACAAGATAGTAGTTTGTTATTCAGGTAAAAGTTTTGTTTCTTATTGTTTCAGGCAAAAAAAACAAACAAAATTTCAATCCCTTCGACAGGAGCGTACTACAAAGGAAAATTTGGTGATACTTTTCTCATGGATAGTATTAATGGGTGTCCTGGGGTTCAGCCTTTCAATTGCCATTTTCTGCGAAAATATTCATGTACAGTGCACTCTCTCTATAAGAGCACCCCTAAAAGCACTCCAAAAGAGCTCTTATAACGGTATGCTCTTATAAGGAACATGTATCTAAATACATTAAAATACTGGCTATACATTATTAAGAATTGCGATAGCATAATTGCGCTAATACATTAAGAAGTGCGCTAAATAAGACAACACTAAACAATAGATAAGCTCCAGGGTAAACCAATTTTTATTTATAAATAATCTGTTATTATACTATTCATTCTTGGTTGGAATGAAGTAGTAATTTCTGTATGCAGAGAAATCATTGCAAGATTTTTGCAAACAATATTTTTATTTGCATCCAAATAATCGATTAATGCATGTTCATACGAATCTTTACTACAAATTAGCCTCTTTTGCTACATATAAGAGATGGTGATTTTGTGTAAACGTTTCATAATCGTTTCTATGTCTGCTCATATGCTCTTATAAAGGATTTGTTTTAACGTGAGGAAGTAAAATGCCAGCTCTTACATCGAAAATGCTCTTATAAACGGTGCTCTTATAGGGAACAATTACAGCACTACAATCCAGGATAGACCAGTCTTAGACTGATGCTGAAGTACTGACTGCAACATTGAGTGACTGACTGATGACTGACTGAGACTGCGACTGATAAATCGAACTACAGCTGAAGACTTTGACTGACTTGGACTTATTTCTGGTTCAGCGGGACTGACTGAGACTGAGACGAACGCTTAAACCAATGTAGGGTTTAAGAAAAACCTAAATCATACCGTATCTAGCGGAGCAAAAATTTACATTTCATTTCTTCGCTTATAAGCTTCGAGGAAAATATTACTGAGCGAAATATTTCGAAGCATCAAAGAAAAACTATCAAGAAAAAATGGAGATTTTCGTAGTATTCTACAAAAGCAGATTCCAGGTCATCAATCGTATTAAAATGCAGCACAAAAAAAGGCATTTTTGAAACTTTCACGCTGCCCTCTGAGACTGTGACTGATTCTAGTGACTCTGATAATGACTGGGACTGACTGGGACTCATAGGAAACGGCAAACAGACTTAAGGACTGACTGACTGATCAGAAACATAAGGCTGATTTTGACTTGGACTCAAAAAGGTAGGGACTGGTGGATCCTGCTACAATCCCATTGGGAGGACCTGGGAGTGCTCTTATACAGAACATGCTCTTATACGGAGGCCTCTTATAGCGAGAGTACACTGTATATCACAATTTACCAACTTCGTGGAGAAATCCAGTTTGTTTCTTTGTTCTATTCCTTCATGAGTGCATGGTATTTCACGTGGGGATCTCTTGTACTGCCATTTCTGTTGGAAATGTTATTTTGTTTTTGGATATTGCCAACGCTAGTCTACTGAAAGAACTGATCTTCATTAGAGATTAGGTCGAAATTAATAATATCGAATACATCAGAAAGGGCTGGACATTTTGCAGGACGATGGAACTGTCTATTAAGCATGGGTACAGGTACCTGTCTGTACCTGGTCCTGTGTCCAGGACTTCTTTTGAGATTCTCAGAATTTATTGCAACTCGTATTCCACGCTAAGAAAATTAATCGTTGCAATCGAACGACTTACAATAATAATCACCGATACAGTAATCTCGACATCCTTTATTGAATTATACTGTAAAAAATTGTTGCAATCATTTTTAATTACCGTGTAATTCCGTTTATTTATTGTTTTGATTTTAATGAAACATGGTTCAAAATAAGTTTGAAAAGGTAGATCACGAGTCTGACAAAATGTTTATTACAATTATTATAATCACAATTGACTTATTATTTTAAATCAAGGGACATTAGTCTACAAAGAAGTGTAAATTATTAAATTTTTTGCTTATTAAATCAGTTTTGTTAAAAGTAAGTTTTGTGAGTTTCAAGGAAGTAGTTAATATAATCTAATCATGGGTATAAGAAAATATTTCACAAGTATATAAGTAATACTTTACAGCAAATAAAAACTGATTGACTAATAGTAATCACTCTTCATTCCTCTAGGACAGGTGGACACACTACCAATGATTACTATTTATTTTCAATTTCTTATAAAATAATTTCAGGGAACAAACTGTATTAAATTCTATCGTTTGTAAGTTGAAGGATCATGATTTATTTGCCTTGTTCTTTCGACTGGGGAAAACGTAGGATGAAAACAAATAGTCCATCAGACCGATTTAGTCAGAGACGAACACGGACCAGATCTCGTAAACGTGAAAATTTAAATTTTGATTGGAATTAGCAGAATTCCTGCTTTCCTGCATTATTGGGATATTCAGTCATTCGAAAAAAGTTATAAAATGATTGAGATGTGAGATTTTCAGTCTAATTTTCGATATTTACAAATCCTTTCAAAATTTAGTTTAATACCTTTTTTTGTGGTTTTTCCTGCAGAAAATAAGGTTGAAATACGGAACACAAGGGCATGTAAAATGGTTTTGTGGAAGTGTCTGTATCTGTACAGTAAGCTTCGAACCATTTATGCAGCGGGCAATCTGGCTATAAATATTAACGAAATTATTTCTACATATGAGATCGCATTAACATTTATGTACTGTATGGGAGGAACAGCCTGTATTGCAATAACATGGTTTACAACAATCGAATCGCCTGAAATTACAATATTTGTTTTCACGTCAGTATTCGAGGAAATCGGGAAAAATATGAAAGTCATCAAAAATGTGAAGGTTAAGTTTTGTAACTAAAATGATTATGGACAACGAGATTGTAGTTAGGTATTCAGGTACAAAAGTAATAGTTCTTATATTTTCAGGCAAGAAAATAAATCCATTTCAATCCCATCTACAGGAGCGTACTACGAAGGAAATTTTTTTCGCATTGCTCCCCTGGATAGAGTTGACGTTTTCTTTATGGATTAGCCTTTCAATTGCTATATTCTGCGAAAACGTTCATGTATACCAAAATTTACCACATTCATGGAGAAATCCCGTGTGTTTCTTTCTGCTATTCCTTCATGAGTGCATGGCATTTCACTTGGCGATCTCGTGTAGCTCCATTGCAGCTCAAAATATTATTTTATTTTTGGATATGGTCAACGCGAATCTTTTGAAAGAACTAATCTTTATTAGAGGTGAAGACAAATTTAATAACACCGAGTACATCCGAGAAGGCTGGAAATTTGGCAGGACGATGGAGCTGTCAATTAAGCTCTTCAATTTCGGTTATTCTACTGCAACATATACTTTAAAAATATTCTGTCTTACAATTGCAGTAATCTCTAGTTACTTCGGGATCCGGTACATCTACCAGAATATGGTGCCGTCAGTATTTCTAATGCTACTCGGTGTGTATTGTTTGCTCATTTTCACTGTGGCTTTTTCCAAGTCCTTTTTAGGGGCGAAGCGAAGCGAGATCCCTATTGCGAAGGTCTGGCTGTCTGCCTGTCTGGCTGTCTGTAGAGGCTGTCTTGTCCGCACGATATCTCCAGAACCATTGCTACTACACATAACAAAATTTTGACCGGGACAGATCATGCAAACAGGAAGAACCCTATTGTTTTTGAAGGACATCGTGTCATTCGTTTGACCTCAGAAAATTAAATGAGGTCACGTATAAACTCATGGTAATACATATGTGTGCACATTGGGGAGTACAGCTTGCGCCATCTATTGAAGGATTGTTGTAACATTGAATTGACTGCTGTAACGACCACTAGAGGTCGGGAGTACTTGTGCATGGTGTTTAAAATCGAATATGAATCGTAGTAATACATTGAAGGAAACACATGTACATATAAACAATTTAATGCGCAAATATATACTTAAGCGTTTTAACGCTCACATTATTACAAACGAATGCACAATCGTTTCAAGTCAAAATGCTCACCATGTGGAAACGGTTCGATTGAAACACGCAATTACACATGAACATATTCTAGTGACGATTTTATTTAACATTCATTTCTTTCTCGTCAAATGGTGCCTTGCTAATTTTGTTTGTTGCATGTAGTTTTAACTGCTTATGCAAATTTTAGTCTTACTTTCACAGTGGTGAGGATTATTGTCGGTTTTACATGTCAAGGTGTTATGTGGTTATTCTGTTGGGAAATATTACACATTGATTTATTTTAGTGTTTTCCCGTATATTATGTGGACTGGTGAACCACAAAACGGTAACATATCAAATTTTTATAAACTAATTGTGGTAAAAGGCTGTAAACATTTACATTATATACCTGGCGCCTTTATTTCAAAATATCAGTATTTGAAATCAAGGAGCTAAATTTAATGGAATGAATGGTATATAACGGGCTTTTGTACGGGCAGTTGTAACGCAGATGTTTTGGAATGGAATTCTATCTATTTAATTAGAATTTTTCTGTCTCCCTTCTTTTCCCTATTTAATTAAGGGAATTTTCCTTCCTTCCTTTCGCCTATGTAATTAGGGGAATTTTCTATCCCCTTTCCTCTACCTATTTAATTAAGAGAATTTTACTAATTAATAGAGTGCTAATTAAGATGGCATGAAATAGATTCTCATTCTTTAAATCATCCATCCATAGCACGTAAATTTGAATATACTTATTGTTAGTTATAATAATTACATATTTGATGTCAAATAATTTTGAGTAAATAGTTTATTTAGATTCGACGGATCTATTCTGTGAATACACTTTAGGTCGAATGATTCACCGCATTCCCCAGCTTCATGTGAAGAGCGAGAGAATCAGTACTCAGGGGTTTCACACACTCCAGAGTGAGTTGAAGCTAGTGCTGTCCATGGGAACGGAAATTTGGTACCCATACCTGTTCCTGTACCTGTACCCATTTTTTCAGGAACTAAAGCAACTGTCCTGTTTCTGTTCCCATAAAAATAAGTACCAATTCAAAGTACCTGGACCTGTTCCTGCAGGAACAGGAATGTTCCTGTTCCTGTTCCCAAAAGTACTTGAACACTATCAGAAAATTACAACCTACACATTTATGCATCGATTTAAAAAACCAAATTTCAAATCTACTTTATTAAAAATAAATAACAATACACCATCTGCAATACCATTAGCTACTCGAATTTAAATGATAATTTAGTAACAGTCATTAAATTAATTATAGCAGCGCAAAGTACAGTAGTAACTGAAATTAGCTAACAATAAGACGAGTAGCACTTTCAATATACTTTTTCTGAACTAATAAGGAAAAGAGCACGCTGTAGTTTTCTGAGCTACAATTTTGGGATTAAGTTCCAGAGAATTCCATTTTTGACACGTGTTAAATAATAATAATTTATTTTTTGTTAAATAATGACGTGCGAAAGAGTGACTTATTTGATATCAGAGCTGCGTTCAAGTTCAAGTATAACTTGAATAGTTCAAGTGCGTATCAAGTTCAAGTATAACTTGAATAGTTCAAGTGCGTTTCAAGTCAAGTCAAGTGCGGACAATTTTGTAACTTGAAACTTAAACATCAAGTTCAAGTGAAATTATAATTTTAACTTGAATTTTCAAGATCAAGTTCGATCAAGTTCAAGTTAATAATTTATTACTTGATTGTAAAATCAAAGAAAGTTCAAGTACAATGAATGGAAGTACTTGAATAAAACTTGAGTATAACTTGAGTTTTTGTCACTGAAAAGCAATGTAAGCCATGCCTAATTAGTGGCATCATTGCAACCCACTAACAATAATATTGGGCGTCAATCATCATAATAATGACATCTTTGTATTTATTTTCATTCCATCGACATTAAAGTCGCCTCCACGATGGCCAGTGGTCGAGAATATTTCTTGTGCATTGTTTCCATGATTTGAATTTTGAATAATTAAAATTTTCGTCTTATTGTTTTATAAAGATGTTCTTGATACTCGGGGTTCTTGTTCCATTATAAAAATGAAGTGATTGTTTGCTTCACCTGTTCTGCAGCTAAGAAGGTGTTTAAGAATAATTTATTATTTCATGTAAAAATAATTTTTGCTGATATTAAACAGACGAACAACCAACAATCTTATAAATCAACATTGGTTAAACAAAATTAACAACGACAAATATTTATGAATATAACTGCCCAATAAACCCGGACGGTTATATTCCAGCGTTCAAGTCTTTCCGTTCAATAGTAATGTTTTGCCAACGTTATAAAAATAATGTTTCCTTAAAACCTTTAATAAACATTCAATGAATCCCGTATTTTAACGTTAAATTACCAGCCAATTTAACATTTGTGCACCATTTTGTGAAATGTTTTATTAATGTGTAAAAATAACGTTTGAGCAACGTAATCACACAACTAAAAGTCATTCAATGCGATGCTCGGGCATGCGCTCTGCATTTGGTGGGAATCTTTACCAAATTATTTTATCGTTAATTTAGTCATTTAACATTTAATATAGAGACCACGTGAAGTAAAAACGTCCATATTCGAAACGGTTTGTAGCTTGCTATGGTGACCAGGGATAAAATTGTAAGATGAGTCCTGATTCTCGATTATTGCTTCAAGAGTTATCTTCATAATTATATTTAGACAATTAAAACAGCAAGATGTTTTAAAAAAAGTATAAGCAAAACGCAAAATCGACGAACGTTAAGCCAGGTTGTACAGAAGGAACTGAATGAGCTTCCAAAGATAAGTGTTCCTAATTTAACAAAACTGACCAACGACAGTGGCAGTTGTTTGTTGGATTTTGAAAATTCATGCGAAGTGACTCTAAAACCTTTAATACAAAATTCAAGCAAATTCCCGATTGAGATCACACCATCAGCAGAGGGTATTCCAACGGATTGGTATGAAGATTTTTGTCAAAATTTAAACTTTGTAGATAGCGAATATTCCGATAGTCTCTCAGAGGAAACCACTTCCATAAATGGGTGTCCTAGCCCTGCAGGACAGCTACAAGGTGAACTTTCTCAATTAAAAATAAAAACTGACAATCCCATCGATTCGCTGCTGAAACTTCTCCAGTTATCACCGGGAGCTACTTGTAATGCTCGAAAGTTATTGGAAACACCGAGACATATTGAAATTTACGAAATAGATGCTGGAGAATATTTTCAGCTGGGTTTCTACATCATGTTGAAACGAAGGCTCGTACTTAAGAATAGATCTGGGATTAAGGAAGAAACTGTTAAATTATAATATAATTTCAAAATTTAGTGCCATAAGAGTTGAAGCTAAATTAGTGTGCATAAAAGGACGATGAAAAAATAATTGTTTTTCCCCACAGACATTTTTAATGTATTTATTGGTTTACCCAGATGTTCGCACTCGTGAAATGTTTGAAAGAAGACTCGCGTGAAATTGTCACATTTACTTGGATATCAGCAGATTTTAAGACTTGTAAATGGCCTGGTCGTAATTTTGTCAAACACGCCATTGAGAAAAAACTAACTCCTCAAGAAAATTGGTCCGACAACGACATAAATCTGATTCGTTGTAAAGGTATGTAAATAGTGATTTTTCATTAAATTTAATTGTATCTATTAGAATATCTACAGCGATGTACATGACGTACAATCCTTTTACATAGCACCTTATAAATTACCATGTGGAAATGTCAAAGAATTGAATTGTGTTTTTAAAATTATGTAAATTTTTAAATGTAAACTTATACGAAGAATGTCCGTAAAACTTTCGACTTTTGTTTACGTTCGGGATCCGACAAACTGCAACGAGTTGACACAGGTATTCAATTTAAAATGTTAAAGAATACAATTATAAGTAAATAGTCGAAGTGGGACAATTATTTATTTTATTACTCATGTCTGTTTTGGGATACAAACGATGGTAAAACTCATTGCTGCGAAATTGCTAACTGTATGTAAATTGTTAATTTGTTTTCTCAGCATTGTATGCGGATCTTGTTCCAAAACGAAACAAATATTGGCTTACTTCAAACTTGGACATTCTTGATGAGGAAATTTTGACGAGTCGACCAATGAGGAAAAGATGAAAATAGTTAAAAATTCTGACTTGGACTACGAATTTTCTTTCACCCACCATACGGTCAAAAATGGAATTAATGCTGTAGAAGTAGGAATACAGGCTGAACCAAATGGTATTCCTCTACCACCCCTTCCCAATGGTTCTCTACCTGCTGTAATCCTAATCGTTTCTAGCCCAGAATATCCCAGTGGTTCTGAGCATGATTTGATTGCGGTTATTCCCACAGCAAGACGAGTTAATCAAAGAAAAATTCGTAAGAAGCAATTCTCCAAGTTAGACCTGATTAATAAACCATTTGTTCACCACAACTCGTCTCTAATGCTTTTAAACATCTGTTCGTAGAATTTGCAGAGCGTGTACTCCGTAAGTTCTGTAACGATATTTATGACTTGGCAGCTGATTTGCGCATACTAAAACTTATATACCGGGGAAGAATCTAACAATCCTGGGTCTTCCTAAGTTTCCCCTGAACACACCTGAAGCGGAAGTGATGACAGTTTCACACCAGTTGTAAGAATAACAACTGTTTTAAGCTAATTTAATTAATATTCCAGAAACGAAACAAAAACTAAATGAGACTTAGAGGTGCGGATGAGGGGTCCTTTGAATAAAATAAGTGTTCAGGGATAGTATGTGTTAACTGAGTGAAATATCTTCTCCGGTAATATTTATGGTTACATTTTTGGAAATGAAACATTATGAACATGTTTGTAAACATTCACGTTTCAAATAAAAATTTCCTTTCATTTACACATTAGGCCATTAAAAATTTAGTGTACCAAAATTGAAAGGGGTTACTCTAATATTAGTTTCGTATTGAAATTGGTATTGCACACAATTTTAAAGCCCGCTTTAACTTTCGACCTGTCAGCAAAATTTTAAATCATTTAGTCTTATTTTTGTTGAGACTCAATTAGTGTATCAGGATACAATTATTCTTAAATAAATTTTTCTTGCCCAGACCATCTTTTGGGCTCGAGAAGGAGGCAATAACGCCAAGGAGTGTACTGAACGTGTGGTTGGACGTTTGATAACAAATGAACTGGCACAATGGTACAACTGGGTTGGAAAGCAATTTAAGCAAGGCATTAACAAGCGCCCAATAATAAAGACGTGTATACCAGCTTTTGTGAAAGGTACTGTAATGTTTATTTGTCAATTTTCCCGTAGTAATTTATTTTGTGTTACACTTTTGCTTTACTTCCTGTAGATGCTGTTTGTGTGGTACTACCTACTGCAAATTACAAGGATGTTAAGGAAACCATGAAATCGTAGCTAAGAAATGAAAAGTCGCGGATTAAGATTGTTCCCCAGAATAGCTAACAATTGGTCATTAGTTAATATTCTTGTTACCATAATTACAATATTTTGTGTAATGTGGGCTGTTACGAAAATACAAAAATAAATGCAAACACATTTAAATATTTTTCTGATTTGTCAATTACTTTAGTTCTATATAAATTTAAAGTACTAATCTGAATTGCTAGTGTCCTATAGGACGGATATGAAACTCGAGGGCAACTAAAATTGTGGGAACTAAAATTTGTACCAACCAAAATGGCGTTACTGTCACGTGCTTCTAAAACGCATCTAACGCGCAAATGTACCGCGTTATTTCATTGCATATGTAGTCATTTCTAGATTGATCTTTGCAGCAATTATTTACACTCAATTATATTTCAAATTGTTAACACCGATCATTACCGCAAATAAATGAACTAAAAGCTTGAGATGCATTGGCATCGATATCACTCCAACAATCGAAACAATGTTGACGGTGGTAGAAGCTCGAGGATTCCTATACAATCCATCTCATCCTCTATTTCACAATCGAGATATTCGAAGAACTCCCAAACAACTCGTCGAATTGTTGGGGAGTAAGGGTGTACTCACATAAATAATGTTCCTTCCGTAAGCGTAAATATTTTAGTCGGCATCACGGAAGGAAATAAACGGAAACATTCCAGCCGCTTACAGAACAGATATCACATTTACACACACGTAAGTACATAATTACATACGGTCTAAACTTATGTGAGAGGTCTCTCCGTAACGGAATAAAATTTTACGTGCACGGACAAAACATGCATTATCGCACCCTAAATCGTGATTCTTTTTGAAAACGGTCTGGGTATTTGTTGTGCTTTATATCAAGTTTAACTTCGCTCAATCTTGACCGGAGTTTATTCATAGGGTGAACCCAATATTTGCGCTTCGTTTTATTAGACTTTTGCCAACATAATAATGCTGCTATCGCTTTTTTCTTTTGAAAAAACAAGACTCCCATTTTTGATTTTGTATATGAAAAAATTGGGTCTAATGTTTTCGTGTGATTTTCATCCGTAAGTTCTATTTCATTGGAAATGGAAGTTTTAACTTACGGACGAAAAGCTTCTTACGGATGACTTCGTCCGTAACCGTAAGCATTTTGGTCCGTAACCGTAAGAAACATTTTTCATTGTAAAGGGTGCTTAAGTGGGTCCCGCGGGAAACGGTAAATTATATTAGTTTATGGTACAGTATAGCATTCTGGGATTCACTTCCATACGCTGGCATGCATTCGACTTTAATACCCCTGTATCCGCGTTTGTACATAACCCAAACGTCCGGAAATTACCCCCAAATATTCTGAAAATGTCCCTAAAATTGCAAAAATGTCCAAAATGTTTTAAAAATGATCCAAATGACCACATGCTAAAAATTTAAATGTTTCAATATGCCTACCCAAAGTACCCAAAATGTCGTGAATTCCCAAAATAACCAACACTGGAAATAATATTATCTTATTTAAGCTCTGGGGATGTTACCAGCTTGCAATTGATAGCTTGGAGCGATAAACTAGTTGCTAATAAAACCTTTATAGACACTTAAATCAACAATCAACATATTCGAAGCAAATAATCCATAATTTAGCTCTGGCTAAAATAAGAAATCAATAATGCTTTCAGTTAAACTTGTAAGACGTTCTTTGGGGGGGGAGGAAAGTGCAGAGCGTCACTTTGAACCATTACGACCAGCATGGTTGGTGAATTCATTAAATCCATGTGATTGGTAGAGTCCTGTACGGTTTTACTTATAGTAAAGGGCGTGCCAAGGTAACGCCGGGCGATATCCGTTGTTTCAGGAGATCGCAATTGATAAATATGCTGGGTGTTTTCATCCAGATCCGCAACACGCTGACGACTTGAATTATGAAGTAGATCTAAGAAAGCCGATGCCATCATTGCTTTAGTCCGTGCTCTCCTCCAAAATTCAGAGGGTCCAATCCGCTTTATTTTGGAGTTTATATTATCATTAACTGAAGAAAAAATGGAACGTAGGCAAACTTCATTAGTATCAAGTTCTTGTTTCCCCATGAATTAAAATATGAATCTGGGTCACACAGTCACACTAGTGTAACCCCGATGCCTCATCAAACTCAGTACTTTGAATAAATTAAAGTGTAAAACGTTTAGAATTATAAGTATTCATACTTGGGTTGCCTGAACCAATATAACGGCTTGCTTTATAGTAACCTGAATATCAGAATGTGTGCGAAAGACTGACAGGAGCGGGGTGAAACCAATATGTCGTCTCCGAACACAATGCTCTACTCAGCCGCTCAAGTCAAGTAAATCCCAAACTTGACCCTGAACTTGACTTGACCCTGACAGTCAAGTAGGTTTTTCAGACGGTCTTGAACTTGGCGGTTCATGGTCAGACAATTACTTGACAATTCAGGGTCAAGTATTCAAGTAATTTTTGCGTAACTTGAACCTGGCCAAGTATTGTCGGAACAACTCTTGACTTGACCATGACTTGACCATGACCCGAACTTGATCTTGACTTGAGTTGTCAAGTCTTTTTCAAAATAGGTTAGAAAAATAGTATTCACACTTACAATACAGCAAGTACTACATTTATTATGATTTTTATTGGCGAAACACTAAATAATTAATCTGATGAAATACTCTTGACGTTAATTATTACTGCATACAATTAATCGGCAAAAACAGCAAATAACAATGTTATTCACAATTCACAAGCTTCTCCAAAAAAACCTTAAGAAACTGCGAATAGTCTGCTAAGTTAGAAAGTCTTTTAATGGTAAGTAAATCAATTTCCGTTGAATTTTATTACTAATAATAACATCATGCCATAACATTCCAATTAGGATTGCTAAACTGAAGATCTCCATAGTTCAGCGTCCACCCTGTTAATGAAACAATCTGGCTTATGTATAGTACAGCTATCAGCATGTGCAAATGTTAAGTCATTAAGAGCAAATAGTTTACTTGGATTTAAGCAATTTAATTAATTAACAATGCGTTTATTTTACGCAACAGTACAGTACAACAATTGAACACTTGCTTTCATAAGCGCTGCTCCGAAATTGTTATATTCTTATTCTTTCGTTCACTAGTACAGCTGTGGCTTCCCCTGGAGATATTGAATTGTAACGTAAAAACATGCAGTTTAGACTAGACGAACATGCATGGGTACGTATTCTCGAAATTTGCGGCAACGACATTTTGAAAGAAAAAACGCCTATTGAAATATTTCACCAACATGAAACACCACAACTTCGATATGGGTAACATTTCGTTATTTGAATAAGTACTTGAAATACATGACTTGACTCTCAAGTAAAACTTTTTGTCCTGACCATGATAACTACTTGACTCCAAATCTCAGGGTCAAGTAAGTAAATAACTTGACCGTGCATTGAATGTTCCAGTATTCATTATATTTTACTTGACCATGACCCGAACTTGACCATGACTTGAAATACTCATGTTCTACTTGAACTTGAGCGCAGCTCTGCTCTACGAAATCAGCTCCCAGAAGCTCCTCATTCGGTTCCGACCGTATAGGAACAAATATGTTGATGGTCTGTAATGTGAATCCGTTACTTTAAAGCACGCAGGAAAAGCATTTCAGTTAAGTTAAGTTTTCGTTATTTTTGTACGTATTACGAAGACTCTTGACATACCCACAACAAGAACCATGTAATAATGACTGCCCAAACGACTATACAGGCGGAAGCAATTAGCTGGACTTTCAGTAAATGAAAATCTCCTCCTGTATACAAAGATTTAAAATGATAAAATTTTGTTTTAACTTATTTCTACAAGAAAGGGTGTTTGGAACATTGCAGCAACGTAGGGATAGGGTGCCCAGATTCGTAAAAGTTCTACTCAAATTTTAAAATGTTCAGACCTGGATGACCTTTCGTGAAGCCAAGACCTTCGTCCTCCTCAGCAAATAACGCTACCGCTACAAGTCCCCACAAGCCGCCAAATGCTAAACATGGTGTTAAAATCTCACGACACTTTGTTGTAATTTATTTCAGAAGTTTTTGATTATTGATTCTTTAATATATTATTAATTAATGTATGAATCGGTTTTCACTACCATGAATAGCGGTAGCACCCACAGGGTCATCAACCCTGAGACTGTCCGGAATAGATTGGTAACGATCACCACAGCTGCCCCAATAGCTCCAACCACAAATGCGTCCACAGTATGGTAAAGTGCGCAACCTGCCGTAACCCCCACTAGAGCCCCTAGTATTGGATTAACAATGTCCATCACCTCAAAAATCCTCCCGGGCTTAATCAGCGTCCATACAGAACCCACTAACCCTCCTCCAATAGAGGCAATCAACGTTGATACAGCTGCCCTTGCAGCGAACTTCCATTTGGCTCCGCTCACCCCAAATCTGCTAAATGAGGAAATAAAACAAAGCAAAAATTTATATTTTATGGTAAGGCCTCCAGGATTACAAAAATAAGATTCCAATTTCTTCCTATCAATAAACCTTGAGGGATTGGAATAATCACTGATTATTAACAGGTAAATTAAGTCGGTAGGGTAGGTACGTACTATTGAAGCATTCCTGATATCATTTAAAAATTACAAACTACATGAGATTTGATCTGAGACTGAATGGATTTCAAGCAGAGCTGTCCAAAATACATGGTATTTTAAATACATGTATTTGAAATACGTATTTCAAATACATTTTTGTATTTTTGTGACTAGGTATGTATTTTGTAGTTTGTATGTTGTCTTACGAATTAATGTATTTTGTAGTTTGTATGTTGTGTTAAGAGGTAATTGAGAATGGGGATTACTTGATGAGGAATAAGTGAATGATGGGGAATATAATATAAAGTTCTGCCAATTAATAGTTTATTCAAAGTACTCGAGTATAGTATAGTGAATGTGTGAGCTGGAGAGGGAGATTCACACTGCCCGACTGCTGGACTGGTTTTACTGGCTGCAATTTCTGGGGATAATCCCGGACCGAAATAACAAATGGGAACAAGTTCTTGTAGCTAGAGTTGTGAAATGACTGGAAGGATGAAGTGTTATTAAAAAATGGGAAATTAAAATACGGCATTGTTCTGAGACTCACGCCTGTCAAAATTGAGAACAGTATTACGAGTAGAGCAAGCGAAGTCATTTTTCCCACAACGTTATCTCCCAACGCGAAAGAAATTGTGGAAAAATTCGCGCCCCAGAAGTTCTACGGGTACAATACTGGGACTCTGTGAGACATGCGGGGACATATGCAAAAAGTATTAAATTCTTTAGTATGTTTTTCTGGATCGTGACATCATTTTAAAATAGAACTGTTTTTGTGAAAATCACACATCTTGCATTAGTAAAATCAGGTTTTATACAATCGGCTTTATTTTTCAGTGAAAACGGAAGCTTGACAGAGATTCTCAATCACAACTTACTCAATCAGATTCTAGTAGCTTACTTGTCATTTTGCCCCGCTGGTATATCAGAGAATAATTAGCCTTCTATTCTCAAATGATATAACCTGAACTCTACTTCACACTCTTTCACACAACATAAAATGACCTTTATGTCCTAACAATATCATAAAATCTATAACTTATTGTCACATGTGAGTTTGAACACTCCCCGCCCTTTTACACAACAGTGGGCGGCTCAATGGTAGATCCGATGGTCGGTTCGATGGTAAGTTCAACTGTTGTATCCGGACTCACAAGCAATTACTCCAATCCAAACTAAAACCAGAAACATGTCTACATAACTACAATGTGTATGCATAACTACATTTAACAACGCTATCAGTGTATGACAGCTACATCATTTTAAACCAGTTAATGTCTAATATGTATTGATGGTCGATTTACCCAAAGTAAGAATTTAATAGTGTTGGTTAAAAGATGACGATTGATCATATAAGCCATACTGTACTAAATATTCAAAGTCGTACATAATAAGTAAGTGGTAGTTTATTCTAATCAACCGTACAAATTCCAAGATGGAAGATATAGGTAGCTTATTTAGCACATAGATGCACATCCTCATGAGGACAGAGTGCAGCACTCGCACTCACCTCGCGTTCAGTGTACTCACGAGTTTTCTTTGAGGACGAGTGCATGATATTAGAACCGTGCACTCATAAGCATGAGTGCGAGTACATACCACGGATTTGTTTATTAATGATTGCGAGGACGAGGATACAAAAATATACACTCATTCTTTAAAAAAATGCAATATTCTACACTCTTATGTAAAAAATGCAATTTAATGCTAAGTTTGTATATGTCATATATACAATTTTGTACAATTACGCAAAATAGAAATGAAACGAAATCGTTCAGTGAGTATGATTGAGATGTAAAGCAAAAAAGCGTAAAACTATTTTTAAAACCATCTAGGCTTAACAGGTCTGCATTTGAAAATATTTTGTGTTGCATAGATTTTCGCATCGTTAAATTAAACCTTTACAGATAACAATTTGCAGCATTTAGCCTTTATCGTCTTCGTAGCCATTGCAAGCATTTGTTATTTACTCATGCATGTTAATCATTTCAAACATAATTTTCTGTTCGCAAAACGATTCCAACTTCAAAAAGCATTTTGAAAGGGGTACATGTAGTTTTATTTGCTTATTAACCCAATAAAATGACATGTAAAAATAAATATGGAACAAAATTGTTTGAATGTATTGCAAATGGATAAGTCAGGTATGCATATCGTATATATATACATACCAAATGCACTCATGAGTGCGAGTGCGAGGATCAAATTCTAGTTTCTGTCCTCATGAGGACGAGTGTGAGTGCAGACCTGGCAATGTTTAACATATCAGTGAGAGAATGAGTGCAGTTCATTCAATTTGTACTGAGTGCGAGTGCGAAAGAAAATGTGCATCTATGATTTAGCATTGCGGTATTTCTGTTCTCTCTGTTTACATTATTTGTACCTTTTTGTATTCTGAAATGGCATTATTTTTTGTTGACTTGGACAGAATTAAGCTAAAAACTTGGTTACTTTACCTAAAGCCTGCCCAAGTAAAAAAAAGAAGTGTTAAAAATTTTTTAAATGTGTTAATTTTTATTTTAAAGTATTTTTTTCCAAAAATGAAAGAAAAAATGAACCGCTATGCTTCAACACGGAATGTACATAAGGACGACAACCATCACTACTACTACTACTACGATGAAGCTTTTACATAGTAAGAAGGACTAGCATGCAAGCCATCCACCAAGGTGGATGGGAAAAGTGGATTTGCAACGGTATGTAAATCATAAAAAAATATTACACTTAACAATATATAATCAGGGCGTTTTTACATATAAGACTGTTCTTTGTTTAAATACATGCAATGGATTAAACCTCTTATCAGTTTCGATCGGGTAAAATCTGTGACAGAAACCAACTTCGTCGCTTAATGGCTTTCTATATCAATTTTTTCATTACTTTCCTTGCAAAGGTAAGTTAAATTAAAAATTTTGTTAAACCTATATGAATTTAAGGGGGCCCAACTCTGGTCCGATCAGGGTACAAAAAAAATTATGAAGGCCCTCAGATTCCATCCAGAAAGGCCTTTGTATTTATTTGACTATTTATGTTATTCAAAGTTCCCCGTCACTGAACAATGTACTAATATTCACTGTTTTACATGCATTTCGTATATAGGCTTTTAAAGTAACTTTACTGTTGCATTGAGTTTATCTGTAGATACAATTAAACATCGAATGGAATTGGCATAGTAGCTAGATAAAAATAATGAAATGATACTTTTAGGAAAACTAAAAGCATCATATTTATGTTAGCAACATTACCACAGACTTGGTCAAAATAGGATTAGCTGATTTTAAAAAACTTAAGCCTGTCCTTTTACTATATGTGAAGTCGTTACTCAAAGAATAAGTTTTAGAATTGCTCTCAAACTTTTCCGTGGCATAAATGTTTTTTGAAAATATTTAAATGCTGTTTAGTAAATAGGTGCTGTATACATGGTACTTATAAAATGGTAGTTAAATAATTTAAGCTGACAGAATGTTTGCAATTTGAAATTGCCCTTGTTTATATTCATTTTTGCTGGAACCCATTATTAAAATTATAAGAATTGACCACAAAATGTGATCTATTAAAGACCCTAATTTTTGACCACGAAAGTGTCACTTTTTTTCGTAATCCAGAACGCTGTCAATGCATGATAGCTAGATCATTAAAATTAATTTTATGTCTGTCATGTGTTGGTGGACCCCAAAGTTACTCTTATACTCTACTTACTCTCATATCCAAAGTTAGAATTTTATAGTGGTAGTTAAAAGATGATGACTGGTCATATTAGGTGTACAAATATTCAAAGGTGTGCACAATAAGCAAAGTGGTAGTTGATTCAAATTAACCGTTCACAATAATTCTAAGATGCAAGATAGTAACTACTGTTGGTAACTTTTTTAGCATTGCATTATTTATTTTCTCTCTTTTTTAATTTTTTCTGGTTTGTAATCTTAATTATTGGCATTATGTTTTGTTGACTTGAACAGGATTAAGTTGTAGCAACACTTGGTTACTATAACTTAAGTCTGTCCAGGTAAACAAAAAAGAAATGTTAAAAAAGAAAAGAAGTTCATTTTTTTTCATTCGTACAAAAAAGTGAATAAAAATAAAAAATCCAAGTATTTTTTTCTTTTAAAAGTTTTTAATACAAAAATTAAAGCATTTTTTTCATGAATGAAAGAAAAAAATGAGCCGCTATACTTCAACATGTCATGTACATAAGTGACGACTGGCACTATCATCATCATCATCATCATCAAGACCAGTTTTTAGTTCATATCATGAAAAATCTGGCTGTTCAGTTTTTATTACTGGCTGGCCACTGCTTTGAGATAATAAAAAAGTCAAACTATTATTTCTAATACAATAATATTAAACATAAGAAGTTATGATTTTAATAAATAAATATTTTTTAGACAAAAGATTTAATATAGATGAAAGCGTCTAGAAATTATTACATTGTATTTTCAAAAATTTACTTGAATTGCGGAAAATAATAACCGATGCTTCTGACAACCGCAAAATAAAATGTAATGTTTCAACTCTGAGGTAGCTAAAATTTTATTTCTATATATAATATATTAACATAATTATTATGTATGTTTATCTTGGTTACATGAAAGTACTTTTATCAAAAAAGTATCAAATAAAATGGTAACAGAAAGGCTTGTCTGTGATCCCTAATCCATACATATATATAGCATGTAATACTCAGAGCTATGCAAAATACTTGGTCTTCAATGACAAAATACAAAATAAAATACCTCAAATAAAATATGGAAAATACAAAATACAAAGTAAAATACCTCAGGTTACATTGCTAAAATACAAATAAAAATACAATACATCGTAGGTAATTTAAAATACTCAAATACAAAATACTGTATTTTAAATACAATATTTTCCTTAAAACACCTACCTAATGCTCACTCTGTTTGGTTTCTAGAACACAAACGTCTTTAAGAAGCAACCTTTTAAAACACAATCAGATAACTAATCACTTCAAAGCCTGCATATAAGACACATGAGTAACACAATTAAATCGAGTCGGTCTTCGGCGTACCTTAAAAATCGTTGGTGAAGAGACAAAATGGTTTGTGCTGTACAAAAGCATGCGCGCGTAGACCATTTTGGCTCTTTAGTGACGATATGTAATACCGACAACCTGAACGTATTTGATTTAGTACAGGGATGCATTCCAACGCTAAAATGGAATTCTCACAGATATTGCACATCATACAAGCTACATACAAGTTCAAAGTCAGAAATCATACAAGTGCAAAGTATTTTGATCCAAATACTTTATTTGAAATACATTTCACATGTCATTGAGAGTAAGTAAATACCAAATACTTTTGTACTTACAGGCTCTTAAAATACTAAGTACAAAATACTTGCCCACAGGTTGGCAATTTTGAAATACAAAATACTTTGTGGTCTGAAAATACGTATTTTAAAATACTGTATTTGAAAATACTGCATAGCTCTGGTAATACTCCGTAATTCCATACGAAATATATGTAAACGTAATCCCAGTAATCCCCTTAAAATAGTAAGCCAGTTTTCCTTGAGCTTCCGGTTGCTATGATTGTCTCCTTGTCTGATTTACAAGAAGATGATGATGCGTCAAATATGTGATGGTTTTGGTAGCATTGATTTCTTTCCTGGAAATCCTTACTTGTTCTTACGATGATGCTCTCCCGAGGTTCCAATTAGACATGTCAACTACGGTATCGTAGTACGGTAATACCGTAATTACCGTAAAAAATTGAGGTACGGTTTAGCTACGATAATTCTCGGTTTTTTGAAGCGATATCGTAACTTCGTACGATATCGTCAATCTAGCGGAAGGCTCATAAAATAGTAGTGTTGCCCTCTACAAACCATGTCCAGAGCTCAAGCAACAATATTAAATCCTAAGCCAAGTCGCTGGATATCTTTGTTGATGAAAGTACGCGTATGGTACGTGCTGAATGAATACATACTACACCGTATTAAGTGTACGAACATACGTGCATGCCCTGAAACGTCGTTGCTGGTGCTGTTCATTTAATCACTATCTTACTCATGCCATAACAGCCTCTGTGACAATTGTCGTACAATTAGCGCCTGTGAATTCACATACTCGAATATTCAATAAAAAAGTTAAACTCAAAAATGAAAGAAATTCGTTCGATAATAAAGACCGTGTCTAGTAATTCAAGTGTTTCGAGTCATTTTTTCAGACCATCTGACGGCTTGATGGCACTTTGCCTGTTATGTGAAAGAGATGGGAGGCCTCTCCCTATAATATAAGTACGACCGAAGGTAAAGTTTTAGTTTAGGAAAAATTACTAGAAGATAGACCGAAGAATTCAGTACCGTTTTCAATATTTTAAGATTTTGATATTTTTCGTACGAATCAAAAAAAGCAAATTAACTTATTATATAAGGAATTTTTGAACATTTAATACTCTCACATTAATTGCCATAAAAGACGCTAAACTGATTGTTGAATAATTATGTTGGATTTTTTACTTCATATCTTTACACACATACCATAAAAATCTACTTATATTCATGTTTTTCCCATGGGGCAACTACGATAAGTGTCCCAAAGTTGAAATTTCCGAACTACGATATGTGTCCCCGAACTACGATAAGTGTCCCAACATTCCGAACTACGATATGTGTCCCCGAACTACGATAAGTGTCCCAACATTCCGAACTACGATATGTGTCCCCGAACTACGATAAGTGTCCCAGTTTTGTAAATTGGATAAGTGAAGCGATGTAATTATGAGGAGGGCATACCAGCTTTCCGGATTGAAACCCTAACCCCGTCGTTTCGGACGTTCAATCGGGTGCCAATGTGACTGTGAAGGCCCCTTCGGGGCCATCATAGTCACGACACCCCTTTCCAGTATTTTTGTGTGCAATAGTAATGAAGAAAATTTAATTAATTTCAGTTGACGTCGAAAACGAAATGTTTCCGACTGTGAGAGTAAGTTACATTATGTACTAACTTGGCACTACGTGCCAAGTACTCCGAAATGCTTTGTTGGGGACGTATACTGCAGACAGTGTATTAAAAATATACCTCGGTTATTTTTTAAATAATAATTTAATTTTAATATACTCGTTCGGGGACAGTTTGGGGACACATATCGTAGTTCGGAAAGTTGGGACACTTATCGTAGTTCGGGGACACATATCGTAGTTCGGAAAGTTCAACTTTGGGACACTTATCGTAGTTCGGAAAGTTCAACTTTGGGACACTTATCGTAGTACAACCTTTCCCATAATCAGATTAATTTACGATACCGTACCTTAAAAATATTACCGGAGTTTTTCCACTTTACGGTAACGGTAATTACGGTATTTTAAACAAGAACGGTATGAACATGTCTAGTTCCAATGCTTAGGGTGTCGTCCTCTCTGTACATTTTAATGGTCTTGTCAGCTTCAGTTGTAATGAGCCGTATTCCAGATAAGTCATACGTCACAGAGAAGATTCCAGCTTCAGAATCCATCAAAGTTTGATGGATTCTGCATTTGAGTTTAATTTGGAGGTGAGATTTTTAACAAGCAAATTCACGCCCGGGTAACTACCGGAAGGGGCTTTCTGCTTCGATTAAAAGTGCCCTTTAAAGTTCACGCCAGTGCAGCACACTATATTTACTGTGTCTCAAGCCATTTACCGCAAGGAAATTTTGGTTAGCGCCATGAGGATGATACCGCAAGTTTTAATGGACGTGATAACAGAGAAGACTCATAGATTGCCCAATTTACCCGGGCATAAATAGGCAGTCTGAAGAGTAAGACTATTATGATGAAAGTAAGTGAGGCCCACTTATCCATGAAGTCAGCTGGAATATCAACACTTGCTTATTTTTAATTTCGGGATAGGGAAATAATTCTTGTACCAACTAGGGTCTCGCCTAGCGCCGGACTCCGGAAACGCCCCCGAGAAGAGGGTCGTACGTTACGCCCTGTAGACTTTAACCGAGGAGCACAAAATAATTTGAATTGTGAATTTAGGCGCCTTCTTAGTTACACAAACTAAATTTAAAAATCGGTCCAAGGATGTACGAACGACCCTGTAGTATGACAATATTGTTAAAAACATTGTATATTCCCAATATTTTGTGTTGAAAGCCTTCACCCTACATAAAATTTTATATGTATATACTTTCTATATATTTCCCTTCATGCAAGCGTGTTCTCGTGCTGCCTACATGTATGCCTATATGACCGCTTGTATGCAGGCGTGCATTTCCTGTTTTATAGGCATTTTTGCTGCGAAAACTAGTGCACCTTATTTTGCCTATAATTTTTTCTGAAAATAGCTTGCACCCTATAAATAGGCCTACATGTAGGCCTACATGTAGGATAGGCTAGCACCTTTGCTAATCCTTGAAATTACCTCCAAACAATGAAACGAGCACCTCGGAGCTTTTAGCAACATGCGTTATTTTGCTGGTTTTAATTAGAATAGCTGGTTATATGGTTAATGTTTCATGCCATGGTATGAAAGCATTGCATGCACCACAAATGAAGTTTATTGAAGGAAGGAAGCAACGGTAAACAAAATCAGTGCTGCCCGAGTCAAGTCAGACTTGACTTGAAAACGGGCGACTTAACTAGGCTAGCAGGTAAAAAGTAAAAATACCCTTGCAGTAAAACTTGACTAGAATATACCATAATTGTTTAATTACTGGACTTGACTTGACTAAACTCCTTGCAACGACGACAACTTTATGTTCGACTTAAATGAACTAGCCTTTTTCGTTGGCATTTTCTAGTCAAGTCATCCCCAGCAGCTGTCCAGGTCCTGATTTGACCTAGGGTCACCTGATGACCTGATGAGCTTTAATTTAGTCCTAAATTCAAAGTAGCTGGCAAAATTATCTATTTATAGTATTTTGGGGTAAAAAGATAAACATTTTTCGTTAATTTTCGTAAAGCTCATCGTAATACTAATAGAAACTGTATAACCTGAACCCTTATGTAAAATGGTGTTTATATTTTAATTTTTATTTTGACACTATGACTAGACTTGACTACCTGGATGTAAAATAAGGAGACTGGACTATTCCTAATGCATACCGTGATTGACTAGACTGGACTCGACTTCTAAGGGACAGTGAATTGACAAAAAGTGTAGGGGGAGCGGAGGGAAAGAAGACGGTGTTTGGTGAGACAGTGTAGGGGAAGCGGAGGGGGAGTGGACGGTGAGTGGACAGAAAGTATATGGGAAGCGGAGAGGAAGTGGATGTTTAATGGAGAGAAAATGGACGGTGACTGGAAAGACAGTGGAGATGAAGCGGAGGGAAAGTGGAAGGTGAGCAGAGGAAACTCTGAAGTTACAAAAATGTCCGCAGAAACATGCAATTTCAGTGCCAGGTTTAGCTCTTGAGGGAATGTGTCGAATTATTGAACAAAGTGGACGCTTAGTGGAGGGGAAGTGGGTGGAAAGTAGACGGTGAGTAGCGAGAAATTGGGCGGTGAGTGGAGACACAGTGGAGGGGAAGCGGAAAGACAGTGGAGGGGAAGAGGACGGTGAGTGGAGAGACAGTGGAGGGGAGGTGGGGGAACGGGGATAGGATACTAAAGGGGAAGGGACAGTGGAGCGGAGTGTAAGTGTAGGGGCAGTGGATGTGAAGGGGAGGGGACGTTGAAGGAAGAGTAAATGAAGTGGAAGGAAAAGGACAATAATGGGATATGAGTGGAGTAAAGAGCAGTGTTAGAGGAGCGGAATGGGTGGACAAGTTGAGAGGAATCCGAGAAATATGGCTGGTTGAGTTTTGAGCGATATGTAGCCGTTCTTCATTTTTATCATTTATTATAGCCGGTTAGAAATTTTAGCCGACGATGTATACACTGTGATTCAATTATACATCTTTGATTGCATGCATTTACTCCTACTC